>CAJQUN010000017.1:4487503-5143299 GCA_907163345.1 Haberlea rhodopensis
ATCATCATGCATAAATATGTGCCACCCATCCTATCAGCATGTTCCAGGCCTCAACAGCCCCCCCAAAAGAGCAAACCAATGCTCTGATACCACTAATGTAAGGACCCCCGTGCCCTTAACCCGTTATTAGTGTATTAGTCCATGCCATTAGTGGCATAGAATCATATGACATGGAAGGAACCACATGCAAGCATAGCGTCATATACCAATTATAAAATTTCTTGCATTAAAACTCCATAATATTCAACTTCCCAACCCAACCATTTACATAGTATGCACCCTCATAATACACTAACGTACTCTCATTTCATTTAGCAATTTCCATATCTAATTGCATGCAACAATAAATGAAGAGAGAAGAAAAGCCATTGCCCATGTTATACATTCCATATACACGTAAAGACGTACTCAATTGAGAGCAGAATGAGCGTGTATCTAATGTATAAAATACTCTACCAGATACCGTTACTGGTACTTTCATCCTGGAAGCATCTCCCAAGCACAGCTCAATCTCAACTCTGGATCTGTGTACTTATTCAATCAACTCTGGTAACTCGATCCTGGAAGTACCTCAAATCAACAGCCCGAGATCAACTCCAAAGCTGCTGCTTACCACCTGTACCCACCTGCCCCAACAGAGACAGCCCCCACACGGGGTGAGCATAGCAATACGAAAATCAATAATCATCTGTTGGAAAACGATTTCTAAGTTTGGTTGATTACAAAACACTAGGATGAAGTTCTACGGGTGGGTGATTAAAGACCAACTGGGATGAGACTCCTACCGGATGTTAAAGTCCACCGGATGAAGGCACTACCGGACCGGATATTGAAGTTCTACCGGTGATAAAGACCAACTGGATGAAGACTCCTACCGGATGTTAAAGTCCTACCGGATGAAGGCACCTACCGGATTGAAGTCTTACGGGCGATAAAGATCAACTGGATGAACATCTACCGGGTGAAGACACCAAACCAACTGGATAGACATTAACTGGACAAGACATCAACTGGATGGCTACAACTAGATCGACATTAACTGGACAAGACATCAACTGGATGGCTACCAACTGGATAGACATCAACTGGACAAGACATCAACTGGATGGCCACCAACTGGACAAACATCTACTGGACAACCATCAACGGATAAACATAAACTGAATGGACATCTACTGGACAACTATCAACCGGATAGTCTCACACTAAACAAAGACATCAACTGGTCATAAGAGGATGAACGACCAGTTGAACAAAGAAAACCAGCAGAAGTCTAAACTTCCAGTAAGAGCACTAAGCAACGAGACAAAATAAGTACAACATTCTCTGACAAAGGTACAACAGAGCGGCGCACCCTGCTATATCTCCGCCACCATTACCGTCAGAGTGAAAAGAGCCGTTGCTTAAACAAAATAGGAAAGAAGACAATATGAATTTGGAAAGCTAATCTCTTCCATATACAGAAAAGCTACCGTTGGACAACCAAACCTATAAATACGTCCAAGCAGAGAATGAAGAAGAGCTGAGCGATTTCAACAAAGAGATATACTTCAAAGCAAACAAGAAAATCATATTACTGATATTCCAAACGTTCAGCAAAGAGCAGACAAGCAGTGAAACTGAATCTGTGATAGATTATTTCCAATTGAAGTCTGCTGCAAAAAAAACACTCGAAGCTAGAAAGTTTATTCTGTAAAGAGTGTTATAGAATCTCTTGTAATCAAAAGTTAAGAAGATTGTGATTGCTAGGAGTTTAGGCCAAGTGTGTTAGTGCCTAAGAAGGTTGTATACTGTAAAAGTGTAAACCAAGTCTTCTAGTGAATCCTTCCTGCAAAGAAAGAAGGGGAGACGTAGAAGCGTTGTGCTTCGAACTTCCAGAAACAACTCTTGTGTTATTTGTTCATTGCTTTATTACCTCAGTTTTATTCCTCACAAGTCAGTAGACGTCTTCCGCACTATAATAAGTGTCTGCTGACTTGACTGATATTGAGAAGCAACTGTAATACTTAACAGTTTACAGTTAACCAGAAAAAGAAATCGAAATTGAATCTAGTGTTTATTCAACCCCCCCTTCTAAACACTACCCCGATCCTAACAAGTGGTATCAGAGCTTAGGTCTTCTCAATCTTGAGAAATTACCAATTGCCAAAACTGATGGCCTCATTCAGCAAGATTCCAATGTTCAAGAAAGACGAATATGATGACTGGAGAATCCGTATGCAAGCACATCTAAGTGCTCAAGATGATGATATGTGGTATGTAATCACTGAAGGACCTATGAAGATCATGAAAATCAATACAGCTGCTTCTATCACAAGTGGTGATCCACAAATGGTAGAAAAGGAAAGATCTCAATGGTCAAACGAAGAAAAGAAAAAAGCAAATCTGGACAACGTTGCTAAGGACATTCTGTTCAAAACTTTGGACAAAAATATGTTCAACAAAATAAAAATGTGCTCAACAGCCAAAGAAATCTGGGAGAAGATTGCCCAACTCTGTGAAGGAAATGATCAAACCAAAGAAAACAAGCTTACTGTGGCTACAGAAGTTTGAGCATATCAAGATGATGAATGGAGAAACTCTCAACGAGTATGATGAAAGAGTGACTGGAATAATTAATGAACTCAGCAGTCTGGGTAAGGAGTTACCCAACAGAGAAGTCACTCTCAAAGTAATGAGAGGTCTCCCAAGAGAATGGGATGTCAAGACCATTGCTATGAGAGAATCGAAGGACATCAACAAGATAGATCTACATGATCTGTTTGCTGATTTAAAAGCCTATGAATTCGAATTAGGCATTCGGGTTGAAGATGAACCAAATACCAGTCAACCAACCAAAGCTCTCACTGCATCAGAGTCTCTGCCTACTTCTACAGAGATGACTCCAGAAAAGATGTGTAATGATGCTATGGCAATGTTCGTAAAGAAATTTGGGAAATTCATGAAGAAGAAGAACCAGAGATCTTATCAATCATATCCTCGAAGGCAGAGTTCCAAAGGAAATTCAGAAGAAGAAGAGAGGTATGCTTCAACTGCCTCAAACCAGGGCACTTCATTGCGGACTGTCCAAAACCTAAAAAGGATGATCACAAAAGAGGATCCAAGGATCACAGAAAATCCAAGGAAACTAGAAGATCATCCAAAAGGGACAGAGATCAAAAGTTTTGATGGCAGAAGAAAGCAAGAGCAAGTGGGCTGATTCTGAATCAGAATCAGAGGAATCAACCAGCTCGTCCAGCGAAAGTGAAGACGAGGAAGTCCACTGCTTAATGGCAAATGATGAAATTGAGGTACACGAGTCTAACCTATCTGAATTCACACATAGTGAACTTACCAATGCTTTGCAGGACATGATCAATGAGTATCGGACGCTATATGAATCTTTTGAAAGCTATAAGACTGAGCACTCAATCCCAATTGAAACGCATAAAAACAAACTTGATTGTGAACAATCGAGGGAGTTGAACTGCTTAAGGGAAACAGCCAGTCTCCTAGTGAAAGAAAGAGATGAAGCCAAGTGTGCCTACCAGAAACTTAGCAAACTGGTTAGCACTTGGAATGCGTCCACTACCAGAAAAGGATGAAATGCTTGAATCTATAAGGCTTGCTGGTGATTTAACCGGCATAGGCTATAATAGTAATGAAAGCAGTTCATCAGGTAATAAACCTCAACGTGTGTATAACAAAAAGCAAGGTTCAATCAATGAACTTTGTAAGATCTAGCACAGTATATGACCCTTATGAACTGGTTAAAGAACCTGTTAAAGCAACACTCATCAAGGAACAGGCACAGCACAGGGGTATCGGTTATGTAGAACCACTCAAAGAGGCTAAACCGAGGCAAAAGTTCAGAAATGAACTTAAACCCACTGGTCGAGCAGCTAGAGAGGTTAAACCCAACTGGTACTACAACTGTAAGCCTGTCCAGAAGAGATATATGCTCAATAACAGGAACTACAAACCAAAAGCACATGCATACACATATTATCACACTTCACAGTCAAGATCATCACCATCATTTATAAATGCACACACATTTCAGAACACACACCGACCTAAGTCACTCAGGGTCATACAAGTGTGGGTTCCGAAAGGACTAATCCTACCCGGACCCAAGTAGGATTGGGTACCAATCATTTTATCGCTTTAATTGCAGGAAACTAGAATGCATCAAGTTCGGAGCTCAGAATGGTTCCTGGACAGCGGATGCTCTAGACATATGACAGGAAATGCGAGCTTATTGTCTGAACTGGTGGACTCCACCGGACCCAGAATAACTTTTGGAGATAACGCGAAAGGTAGAAACGTGGGTAAGGGTAAGATTATCTACGGTAACATCGTCATTAAAGATATTCTTTTAGTTGAAAATCTATGTTATAACTTGATTAGCATAAGTCAACTGTGTGACAATGGTCATTCCGTGGAATTCAATCAGCACTCATGCACAATAAATCTACTGATGGCAGTATATTACTTGTAGGAAGAAGGCATGATAACACATATAAAATTGATTGGAATCTTAATCAGCCTACCTCCTCTACTTGCTTAGCTGCCCTGAATTCTTCCAAAAATTGGCTTTGGCACAAACGGTTGAGTCACTTAAATTTTAAAACTATTGCCAGTCTGCGTAAACTTGATCTAGTTATTGGACTGCCCCAAATTGAGTTCTCAAAAGACAAGATCTGTGCAGCATGCCAACTTGGTAAGCAAATCAGATCCTCCTTTAAGAACAAAGGGAGTAAATCTTCTTCTCGGTGCCTAGAGTTGCTGCATATGGATCTGTTTGGTCCTATACCAGTAACAAGTCTAGGGGGAATGAAGTATACCCTAGTGTTAATAGACGATTACACTCGTTTCACGTGGGTCTTGTTCCTAAGTGGCAAAGATCAGGCTACTCCAAAGCTGATCAAATTACTGAAAAGACTCCAAAATGAGAAATCGTGTGGGATAGATAGAATTCGCAGTGATAAAGGTACTGAGTTCACCAATCAATCACTCGAATCATATCTAGATGACCTTGGTATTAAACACGAATACTCTGCTGCTAGAACTCCTCAACAAAACGGAGTTGCTGAGCGTAGGAACCGCACTTTGAAAGAAGCTGCGCGAACTATGCTCGCGGAATCAGAAATATCGCAGAAATTTGGGCAGAAGGGTAGAAGCTGTCAACACAGCATGTTATACGCAGAACAGATCAATGATTAATAAGCGAGCAAATAAAACCCCTTATGAGATCTGGAATGGCAGTAAGCCAAATATTTCCTATTTCCATGTGTTTGGTTGCAAATGTTTTATTCCAAACAATGGAAAGACTCATCTCACCGCTTTGATGCCAAATTCTGATGCTTGGAATATTCCTTGGCTATTCTACAGTTAGTAAGGCTTCAGAGTATTTAATAATAGAACGCTTACTGTAGAAGAATCAGTGCATGTAAAATTTGATGAACCTACTGACGGTACTGTATCTAATCTGCAAAAATCAACAATTTAAGTAATCGACTGGAAAGCACTTATATTGATGAAAAAGTTGATGATGAGATAGATTACAGAAGCAGGACTGACTGCTCCTTGGGAACCAGAAGTTCCTGAAGCTCAAGCAGAGGAGTCTGCTGGCCAACAAGCACTGCAGCCAGCTACCAATGAAACTTTGCATCTACCCCTACTGCAGTAGAAGGAACAAATGAGAAAGATGAGTCTATCAGAACCTCTGATGTGCCCACTCATATCCAGCCAAGTGAAGAACTCAATCCTCATGGACCTTCGCTCCGGTGGAAGAAGGATCATCCACCCGAGCAGGTCATCGGTAACCCTCTTGCTCCTCTACGCACCCGAGGACAAATGATTAATGAATTTCTTCATGCTGCATTCATATCTCATATAGAACCTAAGAAGATTGATGAAGCTATATTAGACCCAAGTTGGGTAGAAGCAATGCAGGAAGAACTAAATCAGTTTGAGCGAAACAAAGTATGGCATTTAGTTCCCGTCCATCTCATCACACAATTATTGGCACTAAATGGGTATTTAGAAATAAGCTAGATGAAAAATGGTTACAGTAATTAGGAATAAAGCAAGACTAGTTGCACAGGGATACAGGCAGGAAGAAGGCATTGATTTTGATGAAACCTTTTGCCCTGTAGCCCGATTAGAAGCCATTCGCATATTTCTTGCCTTTGCTGCATTTAAAGACTTTAAGGCTATCAGATGGATTGTTAAGAGGGCATTTCTTAACGGCAATCTCCAGGAAGAAGTATATGTTGAACAACCTCCTGGATTTGAAACCATCTGCAACCATCTTATGTTTATCATCTGAACAAAGCTTTGTATGGTCTGGAAGCAAGCCCCCGTGCATGGTATGAAACTCTATCAAAATATTTGATTGATCATGACTTCACCATTGGCACGGTGGACAAAACTTTATTTAAATTACAAAGGGAGACCATACTCTGCTAGTGTAGATATATGTTGATGACATTATTTTTGGCAGTACTAACCAAAAATTATGTGAAAGATTTTCAAAGATAATGCATGACCAATTTGAGATGAGCATGATGGGAGAATTATCATTTTTCTTAGGATTGCAAGTCAAGCAATCTAGTGAAGGAATCTTGATAAATCAGTCTAAATACACTAAAGAGCTGCTGAAGGGAATGAGTACCAGCTCAGCTGCTGCTACACCAATGAGCTCATCTGCCAAACTCGACTTGGATAATTCAGGAATACCAGTCGAAGTTACAATGTATCGATGCATTATTGGATCTCTATTATATTTGACAGCCAGCCGACCAGATATTATGTTTGCAGTGTGTATGTGCGCCCGGTTTCAAGCAAATCCCAAGCAGTCGCACTTCACTGCTGTCAAAAGGATCCTCAAATATTTGAAAGGCACTGAGAATGTTGGTCTATGGTATCCAAGAGACTCAACTTTTAATCTTATTGGATACTCAGATGCTGACTATGCTGGATGCAAAATTGACAGAAAAAGCACCAGTGGGTATTGTCAATTCCTTGGAGATCGATTGATATCATGGGGATGCAAGAAACAGACATCCATAGCAACTTCCACTGCCGAGGCAGAGTACCCTCAATTGCTCTGGATTCAGCAACAACTTAGAGATTATGGAATTGAGTCCACAGAGGCTCCCATATTTTGTGACAATACGTCTGCCATTGCTATAACATACAATCCAGTTACTCGTACTAAACATATTGACATTCGTCATCATTTTATCAGAGATCATGTCATGAAGAAAGAAATTCGGCTGGAGTATATTTCTACCGAACAACAGGCAGCAGACATTTTCACAAAACCCCAACCGGACGCTAAGTTTTCTTACTTTCGAAATATTCTTGGTTTAATTGAAATTACTTCTTGATTATTTTGTTTGGGTAATAAATTCAGGGGGAACTAGTCAGTTTATTTGCATAAATTTAGGGGGAATTTCAGTTATAATCCTATCATGGTTATTTAAGCTCAGATGGTAATACAATGGTCAGCTAGCAGTAGGTGTATCCGTACCAGTAGGACACTACATCCAGTAGATGCTTTCCTACCAGTCGAACCCTACATACCAGCAGATGTTACCAAATATGCTTTGAAAAAAATAACCCTCGATACTTATTAACCTAATGAACGTCGGAATTCAAAATTACTTTTGTGTAAAATAAATTATTTCACTCCCGCCTAAATCCTGTCCTCTTATTTATTGGTTAATATTTTTAATCGATAGATGATCGCCACATATACATGTGTCCGCTCATCTACAGTACGACGTTACATATACTTTCATTTTCACCGCCATTAGTTTCACTACTCTTCATCTTCTCCAACAATTCACTGCAATTATCTTTTCTTTCAGACAATTTTACTCTAACAAGATTGCTGATGTTACTTCCTTATATTCATCCAAAATGTCAAAGAATATACAGCCAAGCTTCATCACCAATGCTGTTCACGTAGATTTTCATTCTATATACACATCATCTGATGAGGAGGACAAAGGAGCTGATTCAAAAGCTGGATACCTCAGGACTCTTGGTAATCCTGAGCCAGGCCCCCTCATTCTACAAGGACGAGCTACACGAGTTCTTTGCTACGGCCAAGGTTGTTGATGACACCGTGGTGGCATCCGTATCTGGACAGTTGGTTACAATCACCCAAGCTAAATTTACCACACACCTGTGCCTTCGCTCCACCGGACTTACTGATTTTTCCACTATTCCAGTGGAACTACGAGAAGAGATGCGCCCCACAGCTTCTGACTCTGCTCATCGCCTTCAACGTCCCCCATTCAGGAAAGTATTAATGAAGAGTCATTATCGACAACTGGCGGACATCATCTCCAAGGGGCTCCTCTGTAAAGCTGGATCATTTGATATGATCACCCCTGAAAAATTTGATGTTAAGAGTGCAATATGCAAAGGATTGGAGATAAACTGGTCAGTTGTGTTATTTCAAATTCTGACTAGTCTCGTAGTCTCTGGCAAGGGTCAATTTGGCTTTGCTCTCCCGCTAAGCCGCCTTTTTGACAGCAAACAAATTAAGACAGGGGCTCTCACCAACCTCCATCCGGGGACTGTCAAGTATCTTCAGCTTCACAGGCAAAGAAGTGGCAGAGACGTTGGGGTAACTAAGCGCCGATTGACGCAAGTCATCAGCGACTCTGAACAAAACCGTCTCAGAATCCGCTGAGTCTTCTTCTCCTCCTCCTCCCCCTCCTAAGAAGCCCAGAACAAGAAAAGCTGCTCCTCCGGCTGTCCGACAGAAAGACATTGCAGCTTCTGATACCATCTCCTCCGCCGGTCCGACAGAAAACATCCCAGCAAGAGAACCCAGCCCTGAAAATCCTCCACCTGCTGCTTCATTGGCCATGGTAATCGCTACCTCAGTGGCTCCCGCTGACAATTCTTCTGCAATGGTGAGTTCTCAGCAAGCACCAGGCTCTATCAGCTTTAGGACACCCAAGTCCTTGTGTCCGTACTGTCATCCATAGACCACCCCTGCTGGCAAAGGAAAAACTCTTACGGCTCCAGTGTCCACTCCTGTTGCCTTCGAGATCCAAATGGTCATGGATACAGTTGAAGCCAACCTGCAACCACAGCTAGATATTTTTGATCGTTGGGTAAAGGCTCGAGTAAAAGTTCGATTTGATGATTTCGATCCTATTCTGGATCAGGACAGGGAAGATGAGAACCAAATCTTGGCCTATCTTCAAATCTCAGACCCCGAGAAAAGCCTGAAGCTGCGGGATGTTTTTCGCCTGATGAACTATGTGGGCGAACTTCAAGCCCTTGTTGAAACCCGCCTTCAACACTTCAACGGTGATTCGGGCACATCGAATCATGATAGAGCCATTCTAAATGCTCTTGGACCCAAGCTGGAAATGGCTGAGCTCGCTCTTCATGATATTCGCATATCCACTGGAATTCACTCATGCTCCACTGCTGAGAATGTTGCAAGCCCCGACCAGCCGGATTTACAAATGGCTATTGCAAATTTGGAGATTGTCCCCTCTACTGTGGAGATCACTTCTACTGTCCCGGAGACCACTCCCTCTGGAGCGGAGACAGCATCACCTGCCTTGGAGGCAGCCTCTTCTGCTAAAGAACTCTCCTCTGCTCCCAGCTCTTATAATGATCAACTGCCCCAACCGATGGTTGTTGATCACACCAATGTGGACACAGTGATTCAGATGGTAGTTCAGCAAGTTACCATTTCCTCTGGCAACCATGAACCCAGTGAGTCTTCACATTCCAATGATCACACCCAGTCGTCTGTTGCTGCGGTTGACCAAGCCACTGCTGATATGGCTGCCCCACTAATTGAAGCAACTGCTACTATAACTGCTACTATCTCAGACTCCCCAGCTGCCCCACTTATTGAAGAAACTGGTTTTCTATCCAATGCAGTTGTAGATGCTCATCCCGATACTTTTGTTCCTACTGCTGATACTCAAATGATTGCCGTGGATCCATCCATGGCTCAAGAACTTTCAGACGATTTCTTTGTCTTTACAAACCCTCTAGACGAGCCACCAAACATCGCTGCACAGATAGCCAATCTATCCAATGCAATTTCAGCACTAGCCAGCGATGTCAATAAACTCAAACAGGAAGAGCGCACTGCGACTCTTATTCTTGGAACCCATCAGCAGCACGCGGACTCTCAGTTCCGGCAAGTCTACAGAGACTTAAATAGTCTAACTACTACTGTCACCAGACTTCAGACTTTTGCTGAGATTGCAGTTGCTGACGCATTTTCTAGAATTGGCCAAGCTCGTCTTCAGATTACTCAAAATAATGAATCTCTTCATGCTGCCACATCCCTGGCTCTTGGAGAAAAGATTGAAGACGCCAAGAAAGTCTTAACCGATAAGTTGGCCACCATGCAGGCAGCATTTGCTTCTCAGATTCAAGATATATGCAACAGCCTGCCTGCAGCTCCTCAAATAATCCGCAGACTGCCTGAACCTAGCAGAACTGCTCCTTCATCGCAGCGAGCTTCAAGTTCAGCTGATCGTTCATCCTCTGCAACTGGAGCACTCACTCAGTAAAGATCAACTGCTCAACAAAGATCTCGAAGTCCGCGCCAACCGCCTACTGAAAAGCGCGACTATTCCCAACATTGGTTCGGGAGAAAATAGTATCATTTTCTGATTCCTCTTTAATTACTCTTATATATTTACTGTTTTTAGTTGACTTTTTCCTCGCATTTATCGTAACAACATTAATGTGTTCACACTAAATGCATTTCTTCTATAAATAGAGACTCGTGTTTGCTTTCATAACTCACATTCACGAATCATGATTCTTTTCAACTCTTTGAAAATTCCTTGGTTTACATCTTACAATTGTTCAGTTTCATGGGTTTATTACTTATCTAAATCAACCCCTCATGGGTTGATTACTTATCTAACCCAGCTCCGTTAAGCTTCAGCATTTGGATCCTGCTCTTATGCTCATCATCAGTCAGGAACTGCAATCAGGAGTTATCTGGGTGCTGATGACAAAAAGGGGGAAGACAGAGATAGAGTATTCTCAACAGAGATAGAGTATTTTCATTAGGTGAATCCATAAACCATGGAGGCCTGATGAATATACATTTGAACTCTTCCTGACTTCCTCTCTGAAACAAGGTAGACCGGAATACAGAGTCATGGAGGCCAGATGCATATACATTTGACTCTTCCTGACTTCATCTCTGAAACAAGGTGGATCGAGCTCTTCCTCTATGCATTAGGTGGATCGAAGCTCTCCGGGTCTACAGTACTTGTTTAAAAATTTGTCATGTATCAGCTATATTGTGTAAAACTAGATTTGTCTTAGATTCTATTCAAGTTATTAGAATTCATCTTAAATAAAGATGAATCTCTCTAAATTGTCCAGTTTGATTACAACTTGTAATCTGCTTATATTTATAACAAATGAAAATTTCTTTTCCATTATGTCTTCAAGTAGTTTCAGGATTCACATCTTATTTACTCAAGTAGGACATCGACTATTGCTTAGTTTTGTCATCACCAAAAAGGGGGAAATTGTTGGGAAAACGATTTCTAAGTTTTGGTGATTACAAACACCTACCGGATGAAGTTCTACCGGGTGATAAAGACCAACTGGATGAAGACTCCTACCGGATGTTAAAGTCCTACCGGATGAAGGCACCTACCGGATATTGAAGTTCTACCGGGTGATAAAGACCAATTGGATGAAGACTCTTACCGGATGTTAAAGTCCTACCGGATGAAGGCACCTACCGGATATTGAAGTCTTACCGGGTGATAAAGATCAACTGGATGAACATCTACTGGGTGAAGACACCAAACCAACTGGATAGAGATTAATTGGACAAGACATCAACTGGATGGCTACCAACTGGATAGACATTAACTGGACAAGACATCAACTGGATGGCTACCAACTGGATAGACATCAACTGGACAAGACATCAACTGGATGGCCACCAACTGGACAGACATCTACTAGACAACCATCAACCGGATAAACATAAACTGGATGGACATCTACTGAACAACTATCAACCGGATAGTCTCACAGTAAACAAAGACATCAACTGGTCATAAGAGGATGAACGACCAGTTGAACAAAGAAAACCAACAGAAGTCTAAACTACCAGTAAGAGCACTAAGCAACGAGACAAAATAAGTACAACATTCTCTGACAAAGGTACAACAGAGCGGAGCACCCTGCTATATCTCCGCCACCATTACCGTCAGGGTTAAAAGAGCCGTTGCTTAAACAAAATAGGAAAGAAGACAATATGAATTTGGAAAGCTAATCTCTTCCATATACAGAAAAGCTACCGTTGGACAACCAAACCTATAAATACGTCCAAGCAGAGAATGAAGAAGAGCTGAGCGATTTTCAACAAAGAGATATACTTCAAAGCAAACAAGAAAATCATATTACTGATATTCCAAACGTTCAGCAAAGAGCAGACAAGCAGTGAAACTGAATCTGTGATAGATTATTTCCAATTGAAGTCTGCTGCAAAAAAAAAAAAAAAAAAAACTCTAAGCTAGAAAGTTTATTCTGTAAAGAGTGTTATAGAATCTCTTGTAATCAAAAGTTAAGAAGATTGTGATTGCTAGGAGTTTAGGCCAAGTGTGTTAGTGCCTAAGAAGGTTGTATACTGTAAAAGTGTAAACCAAGTCTTCTAGTGAATCCTTCCTGCAAAGGAAGAAGGGGAGACGTAGAAGCGTTGTGCTTCGAACTTCCAGAAACAACTCTTGTGTTATTTGTTCATTGCTTTATTACCTCAGTTTTATTCCTCACAAGTCAAGTAGACGTCTTCCGCACTATAATAAGTGTTTGCTGACTTGACTGATATTGAGAAGCAACTGTAATACTTAACAGTTTACAGTTAACCAGAAAAAGAAATCGAAATTGAATCTAGTGTTTATTCAACCACCCCCCCCCCCCCTTCTAAACACTACCCCGATCCTAACAGTAACATTACAATTCATAATTTACAGAATGTAAATGCCATGAATTTAAATGATACTCCCTGGATGGTATCATCCTTATCCGGGATCCCCTGTATTGTCCTTGTTCTCAAAATAACCAAACCATTAAATTCTCAAAAGCCAGTTGATAATCTCATTGATCAACTAAAATCATCCCTGCTATACCAGTTCCATAATCAAATATGATTAAATCATCAAATAGGGTACTACAGATATCACATGTATCTAGCAAATTATTCCATATTTCTGTTTCGTAACTCGCTCCACAATAGTGGCATTTTAACCCGACGCACGCTCAACAATAGCGGCGTCATGACCGATGGTCGCTCAACGCGACAACATCCCAAATCATTGCTCGCTCAATAGCGACACCGTATGGTTCCCAATATATGTCCATTTATTGCAATTACTACATACCATGCATTTCAATATCTATTTATTGCAATTACTACATACCATGCATTTCACAGTTGCAATATTATAACAGGCTATGCTCGTACGTTATACGTACCTTATACTTCCGTAGTTCGAGTCCGACCTCGCCTGAGTCCCACGACCCGATGAATTATGTGCTAACACATAAATAGCTCACAATTAAACACAAGCATGCAACCACGTGCCCAAGCACGTTCATAACCCCAAAACATATCATCAATCCATGACGATTACCAAAATAAAAGCCCCCCGGCTAAGCATGCATAATACCCAAAATATTCCATTTTTCATGTTTAAAAGATAGCCAAAAACCCAACCGAGAATTCCGTTTAATTAACTTTGGCTCCAACCAATCCATTTTAAAAGTATAGCATTCCCATTAGAATGTAGACATTGCCCCGGAAACGGGCTACTCAAACCTCGATTCCAAAATCCCGACATTTTCCAAAATTCCAAAAAAAAAAAACAACTTACGGGCGGCGATCGATCGCCTCTTTTAGCGCGATCGATCGCCCCTGACCAGTGGGCAAAATCACTTTCTCGCGATCGATCGCCATCCCTCACGATCGATCGCCAACATGCTTGCGATCGATCGCCTAGACCACGCGATCGATCGTCTGCACTGTTCATCGTCGCTGATTTTACAGCTGCATGTCGCGATCGATCGCCCCTCCTCGGCGATCGATCGCCACCTGCGATTTTCCGAAAAATTCGAGCTTTCATGGTGTTTTTCACACCCAAACTCAAAACCAACACCCCTAACATCCTCAACACCTCAAATACTCCATTTAAAACCAATATAAACTCCAAAAACTCAACATTGGTTTTTTAACCAAAAACCCCCGAACTCCATAACCAACCAAAACCTCTACCAAAAACTACCATACCACTACCAAATCGAAGACAATGGTGAGGGGAAGATGAACACCTGATTATCTTCGAGAAATCCGGCTCCCGAGCCAAGCCACCAACGATTTCTCCTCCAAGGGAGAAAAGAGGGAAATGGGGGTTGGGTTTGAGCGTGGAAAGAGGGGAGATAGAGGAGGGTTCCGTGCCAAATGACGGAATACCGAGTCCACTTGGTATATATAGTACCAAAACTTCAAAATACCAATCCCTTCACAAATACATCATGACTCATTAAAAATCATCTGTTTTCAATAATTACCTCCCAAACTCAAATTCCAGTAACAGCCCCAGTACAAAGTACTCTGAACCCCAAATCCCACCAAAGTCCAAATTCCAAGGTTATCACCAGGATGAGAATGCAATCTCATCCCTCGGATCCAACGACTCCAAATATCGGATTTAAAATCCCCGAGAGTCTAGAAACTGCAATTGATTCATAATTGCCACAAATAAAATCCATTAAGGATTATTACCACACCGGGATTAACATCATTAATCCCCGGGTATCACATCCATGCATAATAATAGGTTCAACCCAAACCCGAGTCCATAAAATACGGTACTTAAGTCACAATTACAAAATCAACCAAATCACATACATTGATTATTTATAGGCATCACAATTCTCCCCTACTAAATAAATTTCATCCTCGAAATTTAACCCCATACTTACCAACATTGCAACAGTAATATAAAGTAAACATACCAGAAAACAACTCAGGATATTATTGTATCATATGCTGCTTCGTCTCCCACATAAGATACATCCGCATATAATTGTATTTTTGAAGGATGTAAGATATGATACGGATGGCTCATATTTCCTCAACATAGATACATGAAATACATCATGAATGTCAGTCAATAAGGGTGGCAAAGCTAAACGGTATGCCAACGTACGAAAAGGCTGTAATATCTCATACGGATAACATATCTGGGTGACAACTTTCCTCGCTTACCAAATCGAACAACACCCTTAAAGGCGATATTTCATAAATACTTTGTCACCAATCTGAAACTCTAAAGGTTGTCGTCACTTATTTGTGTAAGCAGCATGTCTATCTTGAACGGCCTTTAATCCTTGCCTAATCAATTTCACATTTTCCTCGTCTCTCGTATCATATCTGTACTGCTTACAATGGCTTTATCAAATAATACCAACACAAGGGCGACCTACATCATCTTCCATACAGTCAAATGGTTCCATCTGTATGCTTGCCTGATAACTGTTAATATACGAGAATTCCACTAATGGCAATGAGTCCTGCCATGATCAATCAAACTCTAATATGCAAGCTCTTAATTAGCACGTCGTAACAGTTCTTAGCGTAGTCCAGAAGTAGTAGGGACTACCCAACGTTCACCCAATCTAAGACTACCATCAAGAGCTATTCTGAATTTAGATGTTGTTCATTCAGTTATCAATGTTTTCCATTTTTTGGATCTCCTCGTCCATCTCTTGTGCTTTTCTGATATTTTCAAATATATCTGGTTCAATCAACAAAGTAGATACTCTTATTGGTTCATCAACATCGTATCCCAAATGGCAACAAGAAACCATCAATGTTTATAACTGAATCACATCATTAGCAGTACATCAAACTTTGTGACTCAAAGCATCAGCTGCCAAATTAGTTCGGCATGAATGATATTCAATCTCACAATCATAATCTTTCAAAAGATCCCATCTACCTCCTTTGCCTCATATTCAGTTCAGGTTGAGTGAACAAAAACTTCAAAACTCTTGGGGTCAGTATATATGGTAAAAGATGCACAATATAAATAATGTCGCCAAATCTTTAATGCAAATATTATGGCAGCCAACTCGAGATCATGCACTTGATATCTCATCTCGTGTGGTTTCAATTGTCTTGATGCATATGCTATAACATGCCTTTCCTGCATCAATACACAACCCAGTCCTTGTAATGAAGCATCAGTATATAAGGCAAACCTTCCTCGTTCTGATGGAATTGTTAACACCAGAGCAAATGTCAATCGATGTTTCAATTCCTGAAAACTTTTTTCACAAGCTTCAGACCACACAAAAGGTACTCCTTTCTGTGTCAATTGTGTCAATGGTTTAGCAATCATCAAAAATCCCTCAACAAAGCGTCGATAATACCCTGCTAAACCCAGAAAACTACGGATCTTGGCCACTGAAGTATGTGCAAACCAATTCAATACTGCCTCCACTCTCCTTGGATCTACTGATATTCCCTCTTTAGAAATCACATGGCCAAGGAATACTACATTGTCTAACCAAAATTCACATTTACTGAATTTGGCGTACAATTGATTATCTCGAAGAGTCTGTAATATTGTTCGCATGTTGAACATGTTCTCCCTCGCTTTTGGAATAGATTAAAATATCATCAATGAAAACAATCACAAATTGATCAAGGTAAGCATGAAATACCCAATTCATCAAGCTCATGAAGACAGATGGAGCATTGGTCTCTCCAAATGGCATCACTAAGAACTCATAATGCTCATATCGTGTTCTAACCACTGTCTTCTATATATCTTTCTCACTAACTCATATATGATGATACATCGACCTTAGATCTATCTTCAAATATATATTGGATCCCTGTCACTGATCAAACAAATCATCAATACGTTGGAGGGGATATTTATTATTAATCGTTACCTTGTTCAATTGTCTATAGTCAATGCAGAACCGCATTGATCCATCATTTTTTTTCACAAACAAAACTGGAGCACCCCAAGGCGATACACTAGGACATATGTATCCATTGTCAAGTAAATCTTGCAACTGAGTTGTGAGGACCCTAGTTCCTTAAGTGCGTATTAAAGGCGTAAATAAAAATTTCCATGCATAAACAGAGTATAACGGTTGTGTTGATGCCCTGAGCTATTAAATTACAGTGCCAAAATAAAGTTCAAAAGGGAAGTTACATTCCCAACCAAGAATGCTAATCCTATAGCTTTACACTACTCCTAGAGTAGATACTATACAAAAGAATCAAGCCTGCTACCAAGAGCACTTCTCACTAGCTCACCGCATCAACCCGCCTTAGCCCCTTCCGCCCAAAGTACCTACAGGAACAACCCCAAAACCATGAGCATGTATATAAATCATATCCACAATAATATGATCATAATTCAATGCATAAACCGTAAATGCAATTCACTTCCTGTATTTAACACATTTAAAAGTTCCCTTGGTTGTCCCTGTACCACAATAATAATCAAAGGATTATAATGCCAATATGCATGTCATGACATGTATCCATTCCGTGTATATCAATGGCCAATTTCCAGTCTTATTATATCAGTGGCATAATACCCCTCGCGTTTATATGACAGCGGCATTAATACCCCTCGCTTCTGTTGGGATATGCCCTAAGACACATCATTAGATGATTGTTTATGACATACAATGTAATATGATTTTATGAATGGCAATTCATTATTATATATTATTCTTTTAACTGTGCAATGTGAATTAATATATATGTTAATGTCCTTAGAATAATATTGTATTATTCTTAAAGATGTCCCTAGTCAAGTATTATCATGAAAGGGATAATGATAATGCGTAGAGACTAGTATGTGTTGATCGATGAATTGTTCATTGATATGAGATATCAAATCAACAAATGGGTACATGTTAGAGAACGATGTACTGGACTGACCCACCATGAGAATGCAACATGGATAGTTATATGATCGTCATATGCAATTCTCATAGTGATAATAATGTATTTAATCCTTACGACTTGTGATCATCAGAGATCCCAACATAAGGAGTTATGTATCTTGATATCGTCAAACGTTACCCGTAACAGGGTAATCTATAAAGGCGACTATGGGATACACTACGAATTATGTAGAGGGATGTTGACTGATCGAGATAGGATTTGTCCCTCCTATATAACAGGAGATGTGTTTGGCCCTTGATCAAGTGAGAACTAAAATGCATGGCCATGCTCGAATGAGTCGATATGAGATATCGAGCTTATTCGTTTATTCTAGTTCTACTTGGGGATCAAGAAATAAAGATTGGATATACGAGTATGACTATTCCATGACTCGTGTTCAATCTAAACACAAAGGACAAAGGGATTAAGTTACATGATTAATATTATCACAAGTTCTAAAGGTTATGTCGAGTCATTGACATTCTTGTAATTTGGGTAGCATTGATGTGTTGCTAGATACCGCTCAATGCTTGCGACATAAAATGAGATTTTATGTCACTGCCAACATTACAAGATCCTATCGGGTCGCACAAAAGATTAAATCGAGAAGGGAAATTAAATTCATTGGATGAATTAATTAATTAAGAAGAGTCTTAATTAAGTGATTAAAAGGTTTTAATTAAATCATGGGTTTGGGCCCATAAGACTTTAAGAAAGTCTTGAACCTTAATTAAAAGCCTTATAATATAAATACAAGGTTCAACTTTTGCTCTCGGCCTCTTGATAGTCGAAGGGCATCCTTGAGTGATTCGGCCATCTTTTCGATTGTGAATCGAGTGTACTTCGTGTATTGGTTTAAGAACTTGTCTAGCAACTTGTTCTTAAACTTTCCCTTCACCCGATTTGATCGTGTGGATACCGTTGAGGCAAAACTCATTGAGTTTGCTAGTGACTCGGAGAAGGCGTAGGACGTAGTGCTGCTCCGTGGATTCTGCTTCAAACACGCTACAAGGGTAAGACACTTGTAATTCCTTTATCCGATATGAATCCTATGTATAGATCTGCTGGTTAGTAATCCATAAAATTTTATTCCGCTGCGTTGTATGCTCTTGGATTGCTTACAGTGGTATCAGAGCCAGGTTCAAGGCTCATATCGGATTTATGTGATTAAATAGTGTTAATCATATTAGAATTAATATTGCATGCTATTTAAAACTGTATGAACATATATGATATGTTAATATTTAGTTTATGAAAATCGTCGTAAAATTGTATTTGATATAATTAGGCGAATATCGAACCATATGTCACAAGTTTTCGGCCATCACCATCACAAATGACACCACGGCTAGCCACATGAGGGCTAGGGTTTTCGAACCCTTGGCTCGAGATGGCTTAGTCGTTGTGGCTAATAATTGTACATGGAAGTGTCGAAAATTAATTAGGGTTTAGAACCCATTGGACGTGACGGCTAGCTCATGACGGCTAGGGTTTCGAACCCTAGTAGCCGTGCATGGCTCGGCCATCATCGCCTATTTTTCTTAAGTTTTGAGACGTGGATGAGTTTTGAACTCTTTGACTCGATAATGGTTCACGCATGCATGGATTAGTAACTTTACCACATGAGAGCAAGGTTTTTCGAACCCTTAGCTCGAGATGGTTGAGCCAACCCCGTGCATGGCCTGACCGTGACTCGTGGCTAACTAATTCCGGCGTTTCAAACAAGATGGCTCGATAAAATTCCATAAGGGTGCGAGGCGGCTAGGGTTTGGAACCCTAGCGCCGCCGCCGCTCGAGACATGGCTCGGCCATGGGCTAGGGTTTCGAACCCTAGGCCCACTATTGGTCCAGCCGTGTGCTTCATGGTTCGAACCATGGTGGTTCGTGTCTTAGTCGCTTTAGTTCGTGGCATGTGATGTCCCGAGCGTACGATAATTTTTCAAAAATTATTTTACAGTTTTAATTAGAATTAAATTTAAAATGTTTAGAATTTAATTAATTAAATGTTAATGCATGCTTTATGTGTTGTTTGAGCATGGTGCGTGGTTATAGCCCTTTGACCTATTAGATAGGATTTGTGGATGTTTGTAATGTATAATACGACCTGCGTGTCGTGCCTTCTCTATTTCATTCTAAATGCAATCCCTCCCCTATGTTCCCCTCGAATGTGAATCGAGGAATTCTATATCTTGTAAATAGTGTAGTTTATTTTATTGATGATGATCAATGAAGATGGAGCATCGTGCCGGGATGAGGAGGCCATTCACAAATTGAAGCCAAGGGAAGGTGCTTGTGAAGTTACCTTAGGTTGACTCATAGGATTTTCTCATTGGCTTGAGAAAATCATTAGTAGGGGCTATAACCATGTCACGTTTAATTATGTATGTTGATGCATGATTTATCTTATGTTTTAGTTTGATAATAGTATTACACATATATGTAGATATGTATACAACTATATGTAGTTGACATATTTTAAATTATCAAATTAATCATGAGATCAATAAATCCCTCTAAAATATTAAGTTTTAGATGCCTTCCAAAATAAAAGTACTCGTCAATAACTTCGATTGTACATGTGTGGGTTTGCCAAAGCAAAGCACCGTGGCAATCATAGTAAGGCGCGAAAGGATAAAAGTGATATCCGTTATACTTTAATTGGGTACGACTTAACTAGGTTATCTCAATAGGATTGGGAACCTAGAGGCATGGGTTGGATTATAATTCATTTGATGAATTGAACAAAGTGTTGTTCGTCCAACTATCCAAGAATTATATGTGATATAATTGACAAAGTGTTGTCTACCTAAATAACCGAGTCTTGGGCGATTAGCCAAAGCTAACTCAAGATTAAGTGAAATATGGATCTTGGCCCACTAAAGGTTTTGAGGGTTGATATTTTTTTTAAACAAAATAGTGGGAGTATCATTTAATATAAGACCATGTTAAATGATTTAAATCATAAACTTATTTTGCATATTTATATTGTAGATATCCATGGCAATTAACAACGTTACTAGCACTTTATCACTGCGATCGGTCCTTGAGAAGGACAAATTAAATGGGACGAATTTCCTAGACTGGCATAGGAACTTGAGGATAGTCCTCAAACAAGAAAAGAAACAATATGTCCTAGAGTAACCCTTGCCCGCTGAGGAACCTCCCCTAACAGCTACAAGAGCTGAAAAAGATGCTTACAAGAAGCATCAGAGTGACGCACTTGATGTTGGGTGCCTCATGCTTACAGCTTCGACATATTAGCGGCATAATATCCCTCGCATCAATATGAAAGCGGCATTATCCTTCGCTTCGACATATTTGCGGCAAATATTCTTCATCGCTAAATATGACAGCGCCAAGTATTCTATCATCGCTTCGACATGACAGCAGCAAGTATTCTATCATCACTGCAATTTAATCTCGACTCACAATATATATGCAACCGTAATGCATATCCAACCATGTATGCAACCATAATGCATAACCAACCATATATGCAACCATAATGCATATCCAATCATGTATGCAACCATAATGCATAATTAAGACCATGTATGCAACCATAATGCATAACCAATCAAAGCGTAATAAATACGTTTTACCGTCCGATGCTCGTACGTCTCACTACGTACCTTAGTTCCAAAAGTGGAGATATCGTGGAAGTTTATGTCCTTTGATGTGTGGCTACCTGGGATGGTTCTAACAATCACATGAATCCATATTAGAAGTCAATAAATGAACCATTACCAAAAACATCATCATTTAGAACAAAATCCCAAAACCCACATTTTTTAGTCTTGCGATCGATCGGTCCCTAAGCCCCGATCGATTGCTAAGTGAAGAAAAAATAGGCATCCAAGCACTGCCTCCACCGATCGATCGAAACTTTTTATCGATCGGAACAAATTTTCGATCGATCGGTAAGCTCATTTCACGCCTTGCTCAGGCTCTGCGCTGCTCGATCGATCGGACCCATTTTTCGATCGATCGAGCAACCCTGTTTCTGCGAGAGACTTCCATGTATGAGCTTCCAACAACACCTAAACTCATATACAACCAAGATCAACCACCCAACACATCATTAAATCCACAAAACAACATGAAAATACATCCCCCAAACATAAACAACATGTTGGACCAAGATCCACCCTTTTAACCCCCAAAACAAGCTACAAACTCAACCAAAACCCAACAAGACTTCACCATAATGAAAGCTTACCACTTGAGCTTTAAGTTCTTAGCAAGAACTCCCAAAAAGACCCCTTTTCAAAGCTTTCTCCTCCTCTCTTGTTTCAGAAACAAAAATGGAAGCTTTTGGATGAATGGAGGGGGTTGTAGGGACATAAAGCTGATAGAGAGGAGTGATGGGATGTAAAGTTGTGTGCAAGTGGCTCCCTTGCCATGTTATGGGATTTAATGTTCATCTAAACAAAAGCATGGTGTATAGAATACCCCAACATGATATTTTAAAAGCATTTTACCACTATGCATCAAAATCCCTATTAAAATCATGCTTTACCAAAAATTACAAACCAACACATTAAACCATTATAACACCCAATTTCCCAACATGTATAACATGCACCCTGAAATGCTCCATCGGGTCATGCCTACTATGTGACAAGCATTTCACCAAGATAATTAGTCCCAACACATAATATAATTATCACCATAAGATCACATAAACATAATTAATGCCCAAATTGCAATTAATTATTTCGGGGATATCACAATACTCCCCTACTTATAAGATTTCGCCCTCGAAATCGCATGCACTTACCCAAATCGAAACTAAACATAAATCACATACCAGAGAATAGTTCCGGGTAGTGTTGCACCATATGCTGCTCCGTCTCCCACGTGGCCTCCTCGACACCCCTGCGATCCCACTATACCTTTACCATTGGTATCACTTCGTTCCGAAGCCTGCGATCAGCTCTATCCAGAATCCTGACTGGCCGTTCCTCATAGGATATATCAGAATCTAACTGAACCTCAGAAGGCTGCAATACATGCGATGGATGCGGCTCATACTTCCGCAGCATAGATACATGAAACACGTCGTGAATACCAGATAACGACGGCGGCAACGCCAAACGGTAAGCCAAGGTACCGATGCGCTGTAAAATCTCATACGGTCCCACATACCTTGGGATAATTTACCACGCATACCAAACCGAACCACACCCCTGAAGGGTGAGATCTTCAAAAAGACCCTGTCTCCTAATTGAAACTCCAACGGTCTCCTCCATTTGTTCGCATAGGCTGCCTGCCAGTCCTGGGCTGCCTTCATTTTCCGACGGATAACCTTTACCTTATCCTCCATCTCCCGAATCAGTTCGGGTCCTCCTACTGCTTTACTGGTCAAGTCATCCCAGTACAATGGCGACCTACAACGCCTACCATACAAAGCCTCAAACAGTGCCATCTGAATACTCGCCTGATAGCTGTTGTTGTATGAAAACTCTACCAAGGGCAAGGAATCTTGCCATGAGGCATCAAACTCCAACACACAAGCTCGCAGCATGTCCTCGAGTGTCTGTATAGTACGCTCAGTCTGCCCATCCGTCTGGGGATGATATGCCGTACTCAATCTCACCTCAGTACCCAATGCTGACTGAAGACCTCCCCAGAAATGAGATGTGAACCTCGGGTCTCTGTCCGACACAATAGATACTGGAATCCCATGCAGTCTCACTATGTCCCGAACATACAATTGAGCCATCCTCAAGTATGTGTACGTCATACAATTGAGCCATCCTCAAGTATTCTTGGATTATTTTACGCTTTCTGGTATATATTTCTATATTTCAGGAATCAATGTTGAAATGCATAAAAGTAGAGAAAATGAGCCAAAAATGATGAAAAAGGACCAGATCGAGCGAAAGCGTCAAAACCGGGAAAGGAAGAAAAGAATAAAAGAAAATAAATAAAAAAAATCTCGATCGATCGAGCCACCAATCTCCATCGATTGGTGGTGGCAGAACTTTGGCGATCGATCGAGCCTCAATCTCGATCGATCGGCCGGAGAAGTTTTCTGAAAAATAAATTCCTTTTAGAGTTTGGGTCCAACAAGGAAGTCCATGATTCATATCCTCCTATATAAATATACACGAAAATCACAACCAAGATCATACTTTTAAACCTAGGAATAGCCTCCACTCCTCCATACTCCATATCACCTTCATCCACCATCACCTCTTCATCCTAGGAATTGGAACAAGCCAACAAGAGAATCGAGGAGCACGATCGAGAAAGAAGCGAGGAAGGATCGAGAATCAACGAAGAAGTCGACTTGGGTGTTTGCTTTTACTATTCTATTATTGTCTTGATTAATATTGGATTTATTGTGTTTTGGATGATTGAGAAATATCTTAAACATTATTTTTCCTTTAATATTCTTGATTGATTGAATTCATACATCTTCTATGAGCATGTGTTACTGTTTTTAATGCTTTTGAAGGATTGATCCCCTTTGAATGATATTTTATTATAATTGAGATCGAGAGATAAAATTATAATACGATATAATAATTCATGCCGTGTGTTAAAGATTGAGATCGAGAGATAAAATCACATACGAGTGATAGCTTTTGGTTGTTTAATCTAAAGTTATTGGTTTTCATAAAGCGCATTCAATATTAAATTGTTAATTAAGTGAACGAGAGTTACTAGTTGCAATTTGATGTTAGATTTAATATAGTTCGAGAGAGTATATTGAATACATTCGGAAAACCCGTCACCTTAGAGATGTATGGAGAAAAGAATTGTAAGAGTTGGATTAGGTGAATAATTGTCTTGATAATTCTTTCTTGTGGACTTTTCTCGTGATCGTCGATTATTTTGGTTGGATTATAGTAGTTTAATTTAGTTTAGATTAATCATTAATTAATTATCGTAGGTTAAATATAGTTAAAAGAAATCTTATTTGGTACTTGCTTGTTAGTCCATGTGGGTTCGACAATCCGTATTCTTCATATCTATACTAAAACTTGACACCATGCACTTGCGGTCTAAAATCGCTAGATTGGAATTAATTGTTTAAAATAAAAGCGATCAAATTTTTGTGATATTCAGAACGTCTCCATCATCGATCATGAATATCTCTGTGTCAAAAGTTTCACGCATTCCTATACACAACATGCTACCGCATACTACCACATATCGGTGTGATTACATGCAACACAAGAGTTAATGTCATATGTCAACAATATATGTCCTTTTCATTATTAACTAAGTAGTGTCCATGAGTTCTTAGACATCAGTCTCCTTGCACATCATCATCTGACTATTATTTGGTGATAAGTAGTTACTAGCATATTCATTACTAATTACTCCATGCATATGTCATCATTTATATGCATCTCAGTCACTACCTCGACATCATTACATATTAATAGTCTCGTGAATATTCTTGTCTTAAACCTATTCACACAATAACATTAATATATTGTTTCGCATAACTCATCATTAATCATCACTTGATTATTGCTCATTACTGTCGTTATGCACCAGAGAAAAATCATAACCTCATACTGATCCGTGACATTCACGATTGTTCCATGTCAACCCAGTGACTTTCACAATGACCACATATCCACACACGACATTCATAGTGATCCCTGTCAACTTGTAAGGACCCCCGTACCCTTAGCCCGTTATTAGTGTATTAATCCAAGCATTTCAGTGCATATAATCGTATACATAGGGGAAATACACTTGTCACCATAGCATATCATGCCAATAATAAGAATCCTTTACATTATTCCATATGATGTTTAGTTCCCCTATCCACATCCACATACATATCATGCATCATGATAATACACTAACATGTTCTCCATTCATTTAGCAATTTAATAAATAATTGCATGCAACTCATAATGAAGAGAGAAAGGCCATTGTCTTCTTTATACAATCCATATACACATGATAGTGCTCACATACGAGCATCGAATAAGTATATGTGTATCAATGTATAAAACGCCGTGCTCAATACCGTCACTGGTACTTCGATCCCTGGAATCACCTCCACTCCATAGCTCGAGCTCAACTCCAAAGCCATCGATGTACCTAATTACCTGCCCCAACAGAGACAGCCCACACGGGGTGAGCATACCAATATCCCAAATCCAACAACCATAACAATACAATTCATAATTTACAACAATGTAAATGCTATGAAATACAAAATATACTCCCTGGATGGTATCATCCTCATCCGGGGTTTCCTGTACTGTCCCTGTTCTCAAAACACTGAAACCATCAAATTCCCAAATGCCAGTTAATCATTACATTGATTAACAATTCCATGAGTCATATGCCAATATCATAATCAATAACATCAAATCATTAAGCAATGATTATAGACAATCCATGTTTCTCACTTATGGTTTCATAGCTCTATTTCATTACTCGCTCTACAATAGCGGCGTTCCATTTCCACGCATGCTCAATGGCAGTGGCGTCGTAATCGATGTTCGCTCAAAAGCGACAACATCCAATCATTGCTCGCTCAAAGGCGGCACCATATGATTCACAATGCATATATGTCCGTTTGTAGAAATTACCATAAACCATGCAATTCCAATATCCATTCATTGCTAATATCATATATCATGCATTTCCATACACATTCATTTCAATACACTGTACCAAGCATCCAACAATTGCAATTATATAAAAGGGCTATGCTCGTACGTCATACGTACCTTATGATTCCGTAGTTCAAGTCCAAACCTTGCCTTGGTCCCTTGACTGATGAATTATATGCTAAACACGATAATAATCCACAATTAATCTCAAGCATGCAACCACGTGCCCAAGCACGTTCACAAACCCCAAATATATCGTCATCCATGACGATTAACCATTTTAAAAGGCCCCGGGCGAAGCATGCATCGAAAACTCAACACGAAATAATTCCCCAAAATAAGGCATTGGCGATCGATCGCATGATTTCAGGCGATCGATCGCCTCGCGAAAATAGGAACAGGCGATCGATCGTTCCTTTTCAGGCGATCGGTCGCTCTTAGCGAAAATGGCCACTGCCTCATGGCGATCGATCGCTTCATTTGAGGCGGTCGATCGCCTCACTGTTCATCTTCCTGAAATTTTCAACAACGTCGCGGCGATCGATCGCCCTGCCCTAGGGATCGATCGCCTCGACCTGTAAAAGCCAAAAATGGCGTTTTTCTTGCAAAATTTTGCCCAACAACAATCCTCACACCCCTTACAACATTAAACCTCAAAATAAACACCATAAAAACTCCTCAAACCAACCAACCCAAAATTCTTTAAAATTCCAAAACTCAAACCCAACCCATATGACAACCAAACCACACAAAACCACATTCAAATCGAAGACAATTACGAGGGGATGGATAATACCTTATTATCTTCTAGAAATCGGGCTCCTAGGATGACCCTCCATCGATTTTGCTCATCAAAGGGAAAGGGGGAGGGGTTTGGGGGTGAGAGAATGGCATGAGGGAGAGGAGAGGGAGGCGAGATTCCGTAAAATGACGGAATACCGAGTCCATTTGGTATATATAGCTCCAAAGCTCCAAAATATCGACTCCTCCACAAATACATCACGATTCATTAAATATCATCTGCTTTCAATAATTATCTCTCCAACTCAAATTCCATTGCCAGCCCCAGTACAAAGTACTCAGGACCCCGGATTCCACCAAGGACCAAATTCCAAGGTTATCACCAAAACAAGAATACAGTCTCGTCCCTTGGATTCAATGACTCCAAATACGGGATTTAAAATCCCCGGGAGTCCCACAACCGCAATTAATACACTATTGCTACAATTAAAATCCAATAAGGATTATCACCATATCGGGATTAACACAAATGATTCCGGACATCACACAAGTCATGATGTTCCATGTCATCCCGTGACATACTCGTTCATATCATTCTCGTATCCAGTTCAATACAACAAGTGATTAATCAATTATTAATCCAAAAATATACAAAACTAGCATGTTTTCTCAGAATTGATGTGACTAAAAATAGACACATCTATTGCGCTTAATCGTCTACGATTTGGTATGTTTTGATGAATAATTTAATACATATACTACCTAATCGTATATTTGTGTAATTTTAGGGAAATCAAAGAAATCGAGCTAACAAAGGCGAATAAGGATCAAGAAATGCATTGGAGTTGACAAGGGAACAAAGTAGACCAAGAGAAATGCATAAAACTTATATAAGGTGCTCGATCAATCGCCCGGAAGAGCTCGATCGATCGAGCAAGATAGAAAATTTAAGCAACAAATTATGCGAGTGCTCGATCAATCGAGACGAGTCGCTCGATCAATCGAGCGACGTAGGAAGTTGGCGATCGATCGAGAAGAGGAGTTCGATCGATCGACTGCAGTGTTTTGGAAAGTTTGGAGACTTGATTTCTTTCCTTCTTGCTTGGACTCTAACCTACCATATTAGCCTCCACACCTCCATATACTTGAAGATCAGCCTCTTTAGGAGAGAATTCAGACTTTAGAACATAGTTTTAAATTGCAGAATAAAATTTTCTTTCAAATTTTGTGAAGAACGCTTGAAGAACGAAGACGGAATTGACAAGCCGGAATCGTGATTCCTTTTAGTAATTTTTCTTTAATGTTTTCTAGAATAGATTTGCTTGTTTTTAATCCAATTATGAGTAGCTAAACACTTTGATTCATGGTTGAGGGATACTTTCCTTTGGAATAAAAACGCTTGTGAAGATTTTGGTTTGATTGTTGGATTTTTTTAATTCAATTTCAGTTTGTTTTTCAGATTATGACTATTATGATTGTTGTGTTTGATTGATCACCTAATAATCACGTACACTATCTAATGATAATTAAGAAGCAACTAAGATTGATAAATACATGTTGTTAGTGTTATTAAATTCTTAGGAAAAACGATTGGATGATTAATTCTAACAGCCGTAGTTTTTATTGATTAGATTCATCAAACTTACTAGTTTTTGAAGCTATCATTGATTTAATCTTAACGGTTGTAGTTTTGGTTAAAGATTTGATAAGAGTCAAGTTGAATGTTGTTTTCTATTTGACTACGATTAAGATGAGGGAGAAATTAAGTTTTCAATTGATGAATAATTGAATGAATTCAAATGTTTAAGTGATTTGATGATCAAGTGAATAATTCCAAAGGTAATGTTGACCAAAAACCAAGAATTGCTTTTTAATCTTGATAATCTAGTAATTTGCTTACTTTAGTTTAATTTAGTTATAGTTAAAGATTGCAAAAAACCCCTAATTGTTACTTTGATATTTAGGTTTTCGTTAACACAAGAGAATAACCTTCTTCGTGGGATCGATCCCTACTCACACTACTACATTAGTTTTGTAAATAGTGGGTTAATTTGGGCGTACACGATAAACACTACCAAATTTTGGCGTCATTGCCGGGGAAGACGTTTACTTTTGTGTTAACTTGATTTTTTTATCAATTTTTATTGCTACTTTGGTTTGTTAATGAGTACAGACGAACCATCTAATTATGAAGATAACTTACACTACGATCCCGAGATCGAGAGAACACTACATCGAAGAAGAAGAGAAGCAAGGATACTTGAGGAAGAAGAAGAGTGGAACAACATGGTTGCGAATCAAAGCTTGAGACAGTTGGCGAATCCTAACTTGGAGCAACAATCTCTCTGCATCACTTTCCCTGCACTTGCTAACAATGTAAATTTTGAACTTAAATCTGGTCTAATCCATTTATTGCCATCTTTTCATGGTCTTGCAGGTGATTTCCGCACAAGCATTTGATGGAATTCCACGTGTTATTTACTACTATGAAGCCTGCTGGCGTAATGGATGAGCAAATCAAACTTGGAGCTTTCCCTTTCTCTTTAAAGGATGCTGCAAAAGACTGGCTATTTTATCTACCCTCCGGATCCATCACCACGTGGAGTGATTTACAAAGAGTCTTCCTAGAGAAGTACTTTACAGCTTCGTCGGCGACTAACATAAGGAAGGAAATCTACGGTGTGAAGCAATACCAAGAGGAGTCGCTGCACGAGTACTAGGAAAATTTTAAAAAGTTTTGTGCAAGCTGCCCACAATATCATATAAGTGAACACCTTTTAATTCAGTATTTCTTTGAAGGTTTACTTCCTGGTGACATGAACTTAGTGGATGCGGCAAGCGGATGAGCTTTCATTGACTAGCCAGCAGAAGAAGCGAGAAACTTGATAGCCAACATGGCAGCCAACTCACAGCAGTTTGGCAACTTTAGAGCTGACCCAGCCCAAAGGAAACAAGGAGAGGTAAATGTATCTAACCTAGAACAACAACTTATTAGCCTCACCTCTCTTGTTCGTCAAATGGCAGGAGGAAACGGACAGACAGTGAAGCCGTGTGGAATATGTTTGGAGATGAGTCATACCACAGATTCATGCCCATCGCTTCAAGAGACATTTGCTGAGCAGTTGAATGCAACAGGTGGATTTTCGGGGCAACCTCAACGAAAATATAACCCTTACTCCAACACATACAACCCAGAATGGAGAGACCATCCTAACTTGAGCTATGGACCACAGTCGAAACCACAACATCCACCACCATACAGGCCACCTTTCCAGAGGACACAACAGTCTAACTACCCTTTGATAGGCTTAGATTTTAAGTGTTTTTAGCTGTAATTTCTTTCCGTTTTTCGTACTTTTTCCTGGATGAAATTACGCTTTTTGGTATTTATTTGCTTGTTTCAGGAAATTAGGTCGGAAATGGAATAAATGAGCTAAAATGAAGAAAACGGGTGAAATCGAGACGAAAAAGAGAAAAAAAATGAAGAATGCAGATTTTTCAGAATTTCGATCGATCGAGAAAATCTCGATCGATCGATCCAGGCAGAAACTTCAGCAAAAAATTTATCGAAGGATTGATCGATCGGAATGAAAATCTCGATCGATCGATCGAGACAGAAACTTTTAAAGGCTGAAGTGAACAGTGCACCGATCGACCGATCGAGACGCGATTTGCTGAAAATCTTATTTCCATATTTAACGTGATTTCGGTGGTTTAAATGGGGAATCCCCTTCCATACCATATGATATCAGATCAGAAAGGGTTTAGAACCGAAATTCATCACCCAAGAACCCTAGGAGCCGCCGCCTATAAGAAGGAGGTAAAGTCATCTTCCTCCGTTCTTCATCCAAGCTTGAGCGAGCCAATTCCGGAGTGCAAGGAAGGAGCAAGAGAAGAGATTACGGTGCATCGCACGGATTCGTTCCAGCATTTATCGTATTTCTAAACTCGGTTTATTTGATTTTCATTTTCATTGGATGTTTTTGAGGTTGAGAAACAATTAAACGTCTTATTGATTTGTTTTGAATTGAATCAAGTTTATTTTATCGAGTTTGATTTTAATTGTGTTTGATTTATTGATTCGAATGTGTTTGAGTGTATTGATATCCTATTGTTCATGAATTAAATGCTTGTTAAGATCAAAGCCTAGCTAACTTTGATTTAATCTTGTGAGTTATAACCGAGATCGAGAGATAACGTTATAATACGCTATATTAATTCATGATGTATGTTTAAGATTGAGATCGAGAGATAAAATCACATACGTGAGCACTTTGAATCGAGAGATTTAGAGTAACGAGGTTTTGAAGATTTATGCAATATCAGATTAGTAAATAAGTGAACGAGAGTTACTTGTTCTAATTTGATATTAGTTCTTTACAGCTCGAGAGAGTGTATTGAATAATAACGAAAACCTTTCACCTTAAGAATCAATTGTTTGGTATTTGCTTATTCAAACGAATCTTTAAAGATAACATAGTTGAACGAAAAGCGAGATAAATTTCTCGAGCGAAATTCCTTTGCATATCCGGAAACCATTCATTTTATTTTTTTCTTGTATTTATTTGGGTTATTTAGATTTAATTTTGCATTAGGAAATATACCCTCTTTTTAATCGTAGGCTAAATATAATTTTACTAGTTTTATTTGGTACTTATACGTTAGTCCCTGTGGATTCGATAACCATTACTTTCATTTAACTATACTATAACTTGACACCGTGCACTTGCGGTAAAGAATCGCTAAACTGAGAATTTTCTGTTTAAAAATAAAGCGGTCAAGTTTTTGGCGCTGTTGCCGGGGACTAATCTGTATAATATCATACGAGATTAATTGTAATTTAGCCATTAATTTTTTTTTCTTTGTATATATTTGTTTTTATTGCGAGGTACTTGTGATGCTTCATCGACAAGTCTTCACAAAATTTGCCCAACAATATTCTGAGCCGTTTTACGCTGTTTGGGAGAGATTCAATGAATTGGCCAACACATTCCGGTATCACAACTTTTCGAACTATACTCTCATGCAATATTTTTTCAAAGGGCTGGAAGCACAGACACGAGAATGGGTATTTAGCGGAGCACTAGTGACTAGGAGTCCCATGGTTGATAGAGATGAGGACAGTGTGTTACACCTGTTCAATGATATGGCGGACTTCGATTATCACTGGTATTGTGATTCTTCACTACAAGGTTGGAGTCACCAATATCTACCGGAGCCTCACTACCCTAATGATACGCCCCAACTATTTGAACATCACGAAGAGAGGAGAGGTAGTTCTACAAACGTCACAACTCAGTTAGTGGATACCTTAGTAAGGTTCATGGCATCAACTGAGAACAGTCTGGAGAGCCAAACCAACTCTATGCATCACCTGGAGCAGCAAATGGCGGTCCTCATGGAAACAATTTCAACTAGCTGCCAGGAGAAGCGATGAGGGCTAAAAATCAAGAGGCGACAAATCGAGTTTGGTTATATGATGACGATCACTCAACCAACCAGGTTTGGGGGAGTGATCCTACTAGTGTGGAAGATTCAAAGGAACTTGAGTCTCGTCAAGAGATTGAGACTACTTCAGAGATGTTATCAGAGGAGTTCCCATGTGAAGATGAGTCGAGTGTGATGTTGGAAAGGGAAGAAACTTTCGAAGATTCCTATTTGAGCCCATCGATGGAGACATGTTCTATGCCATATGTGGATCCGTATTTTCCATCGATGCCAACTTCACCGCACTACATCCTCCAAGATATGAAGCCAAGTCAAGAATTATTCTCCCATGCCTACCATTTTAAGACGAGTGTTGTTGGAGCGACGAGCTTACACTGTTACAATCTTGCCAAGCTTGAGGGCATACTGAATGAAGACCCATTGGTGGTATCATATGATACTTACTATGGGCGGCAGCCGCTCTTTGATGGTTGCTTCTGATGGTCAAGCCGGAGACTAAAAATCAGCGCTTCTTGGGAGGCAACCCAAGCGTATCCTTTTGCTATTTAGATTCGTTTTTTAGTTTTTGCATTTAGTTTGTTTATCTCTCGTGTTGACTATTTTATTTGCATTCTTCTCTTGCTAGGTACTCAGTTGAAAAGATGAACCCCTACAACAGTGGAACTTTCAAGACTCAATCTTCCTCAACCCTCATGCAAGCGTCTTGATCAGGGGAGTTTACTTTTTCCCTTTTGATTTTTTTTTTTTTTAACATTGAGGACAATGCTTGATTTAAGTTTGGGGGGGTGTTTATTGGTTTCTGCTGTTGACTTGTGGTATTTTCTTGCATGCCTGCACGTTAATGAGACTAATTCGTCCTTGAGCACTATCAACAAAATTTTTTTTAGAAAATGAGTCAATACTTGAGAAATGATGTAGGGTCTTCCTACCTTAACATCATCTTTAACACATATAATGGACTAAACATGCATTAATAACGTCTCAAGGTTCAGGTTGTAGTTTGAGCTATTAAGATTACAGGCCAAAAATGAAATTTCAAAACTTAATTAATTACATTCTCAAAATGAATGTTAAAGCGATAGAATTATAATACTCCTAGAGTAGAGACTATCCAAAAATCCTGTATTATAATTTCTTTCATGCTCCTCATAACTCACTGTCTTAACCCGACCCTGAGCCTTCTGTCCAAAAGTGTACCTACAGGGACAACACATCGTGAGCATGCACATCTTTACTTGATCATCATAAAAGAAACATAACAGTAAATGCATGAAATCTTAGTTAAGTAAACTTGCTGGTTATTCGTTAACTTCTTATTGTTGACCCTGATTCACATTCATACATATGGGCATCTTACCCTATTGCATGGCGTCTTACCATATCATAAACATCGTATGACATCTTTCCATGTGGGCGTCTTACCCAATCATAACATCGTATGTCATCTTACCATATCATAACATCGTATCATGATATAAACATCATATAAACATCATCGTTACTTATCATAATCGTCCTCATGGACATCATATCCTCTTCACTCATCATAAACTTACTTATCATATTCATCACTCATCATAAGCATCATTATCATAAACTTACTTATCATACTCATCATTCATCCTAAACATCATCATCATAAACTTACTTATCATAATCATCATCATAAACATCATATGGATTTATATAATCATTGTATAATCATAGTATAGAAGTATGGATTACCGTCCGATGCCCGTACGTTTCTTACGTACCTTAATTCCCAAAAGTGTAGAAATCGGAGAGCTTTATCTCCTTGAGGTTGTGGGTACTTGGGATGGTTCTACATAACCATACAAATCAATATTAGAAGCTAAACAAAAGCCAAATACCAAAAATTCATCAAAATCATCATTTTCCATGTTTTACACAGTGGCGATCGATCGCTACTTGAGGCGATCGATCGCCTCTCTCTTTTGCCTTGCGGCGATCGATCGCTTAATTTTAGGCGATCGATCACCTGCTACGTGAAATGGCTACTGGCCATCGGCGATCGATCGCCTCATTTCAGGCGATCGATCGCCACCTGCTGGTGCGCGATTTTTCGCCATTTTTGAGCATTTTCTAAGCTCAATCCCATACCACTCAAACTCAAACTTTCCAACCACACTAACATCATCATAACTCGTTAAAACCCACATAAAACACTTCAAAATCATACCCCAACCATAAATAACATACACCCAAACAAACCCATTTCAAAACCCTCCAAAACCATAACAAACTCAAATAAAACTTTACAAAAACATCAAGGAGGTATCCATACCTCTTGGGGACTCCAAATCTCCCAACAAATTCCACAAATCAAGATTTTGGAAGGATTCCTCTTCCTCTTTTAAGCCATGGACGAAAATGGAGGGGTAAGGGTTTTGGGTTGTTGATTTGGGGATTTAGAGTATAAAGGGGAAAGTGAGTTAAAAGGTGGGGTAGTGGGGATTATAAGGGTTTAATTAAATTTGCACCCCAATACTTAACATGATGTATAAAATACCCTAACATGGTATTTTAAAAGCATTTACAAAAATGCAACCAACTTCATTAAATCCATACTTTCCTCATAATTAAAATCAACACAATTAAATCATGTTAACACTTCATTTTCCACACATAACTTAATCATCGCAATAATTCATCATATAAACATAATTAATGTCCATATTGCCATTAATTAATTTCGGGGCATCACAATACTCCCCTACTTATAAGATTTCGTCCTTGAAATCGCATGCACTTACCCAAAAGAAACTAAACATAAATCATACCAGAAAATAGTTCCGGGTAGTGCTGCATCATATACCGTTCCGTCTCCCACGTAGCCTCCTCGACACCCCGACGATCCCACTGAACTTTGACCATTGGTATAACTTTACTTCGTAATCTGCGATCCAGAATTCTGACCGGTCGTTCAACGTAGGATACATCTGAATCCAACTGCACTTCAGTAGGCTGTAAAACATGAGACGGGTCTGGCTCATACTTCCGTAGCATAGAAACGTGGAAAACATCATGAATCCCAGATAAAGACGGCGGTAGAGCCAAACGGTAAGCCAATGTACCAATACGCTGCAACACCTCATACGGTCCGACATATCTCGGAGATAACTTTCCCCGCATACCAAAACGGACCACACCCCTGAAGGGTGATATTTTCAAGAAAACCTTGTCTCCTACTTGGAATTCTAGCGGCCGTCGCCGCTTATTGGCATAGGCTGCTTGCCTATCTTGGGCCGCTTTCATCTTTAAACGTATCATCTTAATCTTTGCTTCCATGTCCTTAATCATATCCGGTCCTCCAACCGCTTTACTCGTCAAGTCCTCCCAATACAACGGTGACCTACAGCGTTGACCATAAAGAGCTTCAAAAGGGGCCATTTGAATGCTCGCCTGATAGTTGTTATTATAGGAGAACTCCACCAATGGCACCGCATCCTGCCATGGAGTATCAAGCTCTAACACACAAGCCCTCAACATATCTTCGAGCGTCTGTATGGTACGCTCTGTCTGGCCATCTGTCTGAGGGTGATAAGTTGTACTCAGTCTCACTTCGGTGCCCAAAGCCGTCTGGAGACCCTCCCAGAAATGCGAAGTAAACCTTGGGTCTCTGTCAGACACAATCGAGACTGGAATCCCATGTAACCTCACCACATCCCGTACATACAATTGGGCCATCTTTAGGTATGTGAAAGTCATACATTAGGGGATGAAATGAGCTACCTTCGTCAGCCTATCCACGATCACCCAGATCGCATCAAATCCTGAGGCCGTTCTTGGTAGGTGGGTCACGAAGTCCATAGATATGTGCTCCCACTTCCACTTAGGTACTTCCAAGCTCTTCAGATCACCACCAGGCCTCTGTCTTTCTGCCTTTACTTGTTGGCAGATCAAACATCTTTTGACGAAAGTCATAACATCACGCTTCATGCGTCTCCACCAGAATTGACCGCATAGGTCCTTGTACATCTTCCTTCCTCCTGGGTGGATACTGAACCGACTACTGTGGGCTCGCTCCAATATTCCTCTACGCAACTCTGGTGTATCTGGGACTACCCATTGGTTGCCCAGCCTCAAGGAATCATCTTCTGGCATTCTGAACTTTGATGGTTGTCCTCGAAGTACTATAGATGACCATCTTTGAACCTCATCATCCGACCTCTGGGCTTTCCTGATAGCCTCAAATATGTCTGGCTCAGCCAACAAGGTCGACACTCACACCGGCGACATATCCACATCAAAATCATAGCCCAGATGGCAATAAGAAGTCATCATAGCTGATAAACACATAGCGTCCTCAGCAGTACTCTTCACCTTCCGACTTAAGGCGTCTGCTATCAAATTTGCTTTACCAGTATGATACTCAATCTCACAGTCATAATCCTTGAGTAGATCCATCCACCTTCTTTGCCTCATATTCAATTCAGCCTGAGTGATTAGGAACTACAGGCTCTTATGGTCCGTATAGATGGTAAACATCGTACCATAAAGGTAATGAGGCCAAATCTTCAAGGCGAAAATGATGGCCGCCAGTTCTAGATCATGAACTGGGTACCTGGTCTCATGAGGTTTCAACTGCCTCGAAGCATAAGCCACCACGTGCTTATCTTGCATCAACACACAGCCCAAACCTTGTAGTGATGCATCCGTGTACAAAGCAAATCTCTTATTCTCAAATGGAATCACCAACACTGGCGCTGTCGTCAAACGACGCTTCAACTCTTGGAAGCTTTCCTCACAAGCTTCGGACCAATAGAACGGGACTCCTTTCTGAGTCAGCTGTGTCAATGGCTTAGCGATCTTAGAGAATCCCTCGACGAAACGTCGGTAATAACCCGCTAAACCAAGGAAGCTCCGTACCTCGGGCACAGAAGTGGGTGCAGCCCACTCCATGACAGGTTCAATCTTCCTGGGATCCACAGATATCCCACTGCTAGATATAACATGGTCCAAGAATACCACACTGTTCAACCAGAACTCGCACTTGCTGAGCTTTGCATATAACTGATGATCCCTAAGGATCTGGAGTACTGTCCTCAAGTACTTCACGTGTTCCTCTTCAGTCCGGGAGTAGATGAGTATATCGTCAATGAAAACTATGACGAATTGATCTAAATATGGCTGGAACACCCTGTTCATCAAACTCATGAAAACAGCTGGGGCATTCGTCACCCCAAAAGGCATGACTAGGAATTCATAGTGCCCATACCTAGTCCTGAAGGCTGTCTTCTGGACATCTTCTTCCCTTACTCGAATCTGATGGTACCCCGACCTCAGATCGATCTTACTGTAGAGCCTCGTACCCTGCAACTGGTCAAACAAATCACCGATCCTCGGGAGTGGATACTTGTTCTTCACTGTAGCTTTGTTCAGTTGTCTGTAATCGATGCACAGACGCATCGAACCATCTTTCTTCTTAACAAATAAAACTGGTGCACCCCAGGGCGATACGCTAGGGCGTATATAGCCCTTATCAAGGAGCTCTTGCAACTGAATCTTTAATTCCCCTCCGCTGGTGCCATCCTATAAGGGGCACGAGAAATGGCAGACGTCCCCGGTAATAACTCAATCCCAAACTCGACCTCTCTCGTCGGTGGGAATCCGGGAATCTCCTCCGGAAAGACATCAGGGAACTCCGCCACTACGGGCACATCCTCAACTTTTACTTCTTCTTTCTTTTCCGTAACATCAACGGCATATATGAGATATCCTGTATGGCCTCGTTCCAACAACTGCGCCATCTTGACAGCAGAATCAACGGGATCTTAGAACGAGAACCATCCCCAAAGAATGTCCACTGGACTCCCATATCAGATCTGAATCGGACAGTCCTCTGCCTGCAGTTCACAACTGCCTGATACCTGTTCAGAACATCAATGCCTACAATGCAGTCAAAGTCTGACATCCCCAGAACAATCAAATCTGACCTTAGCTCGTTATCCTCAAAATAAATGAGGCCGTCATAGACAATCTGATCAGTAATCATACTTCTTCCAGCGGGGGTCGAGACTATAAGAGGCGTGGGCGACGGAGAAGTGCATATGTGATGCCTTTCCACAAAACTTGTCGACACGAAGGAGAGTGATGCACCCGTGTCGATCAATATAAAAGCAGGGTGCGTAAATAAAAGACACGTACCGCTATAACCTCCTCCGGAGCTGCTGTAGCCTGCTCCCTCGTCAAGGCATAAACCTGCCCCTGAGGTGGCCCCATGGGCTGACCTCCAAACTGCCTCGGTACAAACGGCGGCATGTGCTGTACTGCCCTGTCTGTAGACCTCCCCGAAAAGTTCGGTTGTCCTTCTCGGTTGGGACATTGCCGAGCAAAGTGGCCCTTGTTGCCACAAACATAGCATCCTACGCAGTCTTTTGTCAGATGTGGTTGCCCACAAGTAGAGCACATGACCTTCCCAAATCTGCCTCCCTGAGGCTGTCCTCTTCCTGACTGGGCGTCATCCCTATGGTTTCCTTTCCAACGATTGTCGGGCCTCTTACCACTGAACCTTGACGCCTATGTGTTTCCTCTTGGCTTGAACTGATCACCTCTTGGCTTCAAATTATCAGGAGTGGATTTCTGAGGGGTTGCTGGAGGTGGTACAGTATCAGGGTATGCACCAACTCCTAGTTCGGCTAGCTCGGCCCGTGAAAGTGCATCATCAAAGCAAGTAGGGCCATAAGTGATCACCCTATCATACAGTTCCGGCCTCAAGCCCTTCATGAAGTTCCTCATCTTTGCTTTCGTACTTGTAGCGATATGAGGCACATATCTGAGCAAGGAACAATATTGAAGAGCATAATCTGACACTGACATGTTACCTTGCTTGAGGTGAGTAAATTCGTCTTCCTTGGCCTGTCGTGCAGCAGCCGAAAAGTAGCAGTTTAGAAACCGAGTTCGAAACATCTTCCAATTTACTTCATAACCTTGAGCCTCTTGCTCTACCACTGTGGTCTTCCACCACATCAGCGCCTTCTTGGCCAACTGGAACTCTGCTAGTCTTATCCAGGCTGTCTTAGCACAAGGGGCTGCCACGAAGATTTGCTCTATTCTCTCTAACCACTCCTCAGCTTGTTCACCTGTTTCAGTTCCTTCAAAGGTCGGGGGTCGGTATGCAAGAAATTGAATCAAGCTCAGTTCCCCAGGCAGTAATTGCTGTTCAGACGGTTCTTCGCCAAAGGCTGGCGGGGGTAGGGGATTCGTACGTCCTGCACTTGCATCGACACTCACTGCGTCACCCACTTCCACATTTGCTACCATACTTCAACACAAGGGTTAACAACAATACCCAAAAGCAGTTCATATAATACCTCGTTAGATAAACAAAACATGTTAGCACAACATCATATACTTCATATGCAACTTATGCACAAAACATGTTTAAAAGTAAGCACCTAGCTAACTTATTGCTAAGGCTACCCTTCACTCATTCCCGGGTTATCTAACCACTGCTCTGATACCACTAATGTAGGGTCTTCCTACCTTAACATCATCTTTAACACATATAATGGACTAAACATGAATTAATAACGTCTCAAGGTTCAGGTTGTAGTTTGAGCTATTAAGATTACAGGCCAAAAATGAAATTTCAAAACTTAATTAATTACATTCTCAAAATGAATGTTAAAGAGATAGAATTATACTACTCCTAGAGTAGAGACTATCCAAAAATCCTGTATTCTAATTTCTTTCATGCTCCTCATAGCTCACTGTCTTAACCCGACCCTGAGCCTTCTGTCCAAAAGTGTACCTACAGGGACAACACATCGTGAGCATGGACATCTTTACTTGATCATCATAAAAGAAACATAACAGTAAATACATGAAATCTTAGTTAAGTAAACTTGCTAGTTATTCGTTAACTTCTTATTGTTGACCCTGATTCATATTCATACATATGGGCGTCTTACCCTATTGCATGGCGTCTTACCATATCATAAACATCGTATGTCATCTTGCCATGTGGGCGTCTTACCCAATCATAACATCGTATGTCATCTTACCATATCATAACATCGTATCATGATATAAACATCATATAAACATCATCGTTACTTATCATAATCGTCCTCATGGACATCATATCCTCTTCACTCATCATAAACTTACTTATCATACTCATCACTCATCATAAGCATCATTATCATAAACTTACTTATCATACTCATCATTCATCATAAACATCATCATCTTAAACTTACTTATCATAATCATCATCATAAACATCATATGGACTTATATAATCATTGTATAATCATAGTATAGAAGTATGGATTACCGTCCGATGCCCGTACGTTTCTTACGTACCTTAATTCCCAAAAGTTTAGAAATCGGAGAGCTTTATCTCCTTGAGGTTGTGGGCACTTGGGATGGTTCTACATAACCATACAATATTAGAAGCTAAACAATAGCCAAATACCAAAAATTCATCAAAAATCATCATTTTCCATGTTTTACACAGTGGCGATCGATCGCTACTTGAGGCGATCGATCGCCTCTCTCTTTTGCCTTGCGGCGATCGATCGCCTGCTACGTGAAATGGCTACTGGCCATCGGCGATCGATCACCTCATTTCAGGCGATCGATTGCCACCTGCTGGTGCGCGATTTTTCGCCATTTTTGAGCATTTTCTAAGCTCAATCCCATACCACTAAAACTCAAACTTTCCAACCACACTAACATCATCATAACTCGTTAAAACCCACATAAAACACTTCAAAATCATACCCCAACCATAAATAACATACACCCAAACAAACCCATTTCAAAACCCTCCAAAACCATAACAAACTCAAATAAAACTTTACAAAAACATCAAGGAGGTATCCATACCTCTTGGGGACTCCAAATCTCCCAACAAATTCCACAAATCAAGATTTTGGAAGGATTCATCTTCCTCTTTTAAGCCATGGACGAAAATGGAGGGGTAAGGGTTTTGGGTTGTTGATTTGGGGATTTAGAGTATAAAGGGGAAAGTGAGTTAAAAGGTGGGGTAGTGGGGATTATAAGGGTTTAATTAAATTTGCACCCCAATACTTAACATGATGTATAAAATACCCTAACATGGTATTTTAAAAGCATTTACAAAAATGCAACCAACTTCATTAAATCCATACTTTCCTCATAATTAAAATCAACACAATTAAATCATGTTAACACTTCATTTTCCACACATAACTTAATCATCGTAATAATTCATCATATAAACATAATTAATGTCCAGATTGCCATTAATTAATTTCGGGGCATCACAAATGATGAGTTGGATTTGCAACGGTAATACATGATGAAATTAATCCCCATCTAGATAGGAGTCATGAAAATTTTTAACTTGTTTGTATATATCCTTTGTTAAACTTATGTCAAAAAATTGAGGAATAGTTTGAGCACGTTTTGAGTCATGATTGAGTGAAGTATGTATTGAATAAAGTGAAAACTTGTGTTAACTATGATTAGTCTTGAACATCTTAGAAAACTCTACAATTTTTTTGAAAGCACTTTGAGGCGAAATTTTATAATTAGGAACTTGACTTGGAGATGATTTAGGCGATCTTTGGACCGTTTGTGCCTTTCAAGCTTACCTTGTTTACATCATTACTTAGTGTCCCCTCTTGAGCCTTATTGAAAAAGAATGGTATATGCATTGCATATAACTAGACCCCCATTCAACATTTTTGGCTAACTCATTATACCTACCTTGGATTGAGCCTAAAGGAAAAAATTTATCCGTCCCTAAGGGAGTATAATGAATCTCATTCATTGCACTGAATTGTATATGTAGATGAGTTCATTGTGAAAAACAAAATGAAAGAATGAGCAATAAGAAAGATGTAGAGAAAAGCCTTGAAAAAAAAATGAAAACATTCAAATAAGACCCAAAGTGGCCAAGGCTAGAAAAAGTTGAAGAGAAGCTCAATATTGTGCTAACAAGTTTGAACTGATTCTTTTATACTCTCTTCTTTGCATTCATCCTACCTTTTCTTTGGAGCCGACACCAAAAGGCCTAACGTTATAAGCTTTTAAATACCTTCTGATCCAAGTATAGGGAATAATTACATTAGTGGAGAAGTGCTGGATAGTAAATTTGTAGAGTTATCCAAAGTAATCTTGACTTTGAGTTTTTATGGCACATTTTGATCTTAAAAGATATGTATATAACTCATGTTTGACAATAGCACACACGCACGTTCCAATGTTGCGATGTATTGTTTAGCTTAGGAGAAAACGCTTCTTGTTAAACTTTGAATGACTCTTATTGACGTGTAAGTAGGATTGCTGAGCTTTTACATTGAGTTGTAAAAATGATTCATTCAAAGTATTAAGTTTGACTCTACTTTTTGAGCTTATTGCTTGCTCGAGGACGATCAAGTCCAAGTTTGGGGGAGTTGATAGGCTTAGATTTTAAGTGTTTTTAGCTGTAATTTCTTTCCTTTTTCGTACTTTTTCCTGGATGAAATTACGCTTTTTGGTATTTATTTGCTTGTTTCAGGAAATTAGGTCGGAAATGGAAAAAATGAGCTAAAATGAACAAAACGGGTGAAATCGAGGCGAAAAAGAGAAAAAAAATGAAGAATGCAGATTTTTCAGAATTTCGATCGATCGAGAAAATCTCGATCGATCGATCCAGGCAGAAACTTCAGCAAAAATTTTATCGAAGGATCGATCGATCGGAATGAAAATCTCGATCGATCGATCGAGGCAGAAACTTTTAAAGGCTGAAGTGAATAGTGCACCGATCGATCGATCGAGACGCGATTTGCTGAAAATCTTATTTTCCATATTTAACGTGATTTTCGGTGGTTTAAATGGGGAATCCCTTCCATACCATATGATATCAGATCAGAAAGGGTTTGGAACCGAAATTCATCACCCAAGAACCCAAGGAGTCGCCGCCTAGAAGAAGGAGGTAAAGTCATCTTCCTCCGTTCTTCATCCAAGCTTGAGCGAGCCAATTCCGGAGTGCAAGGAAGGAGCAAGAGAAGAGATTACGGTGCATCGCACGGATTCGTTCCAGCATTTATGTATTTCTAAACTCGGTTTATTTTATTTTCATTTTCATTGGATGTTTTTGAGGTTGAGAAACAATTAAACGTCTTATTGATTTGTTTTGAATTGAATCAAGTTTATTTTATCGAGTTTGATTTTAATTGTGTTTGATTTATTGATTCGAATGTGTTTGAGTGTATTGATATCTTATTGTTCATGAATTAAATGCTTATTAAGATCAAAGCCTAGCTAACTTTGATTTAATCTTGTGAGTTATACCCGAGATCGAGAGATAACCTTATAATACGCTACATTAATTCATGATGTATGTTTAAGATTGAGATCGAGAGATAAAATCACATACGTGAGCACTTTGAATCGAGAGATTTAGAGTAACGAGGTTTTGAAGATTTATACAATATCAGATTAGTAAATAAGTTAACGAGAGTTACTTGTTCTAATTTGATATTAGTTTCTTTACAGCTCGAGAGTGTATTGAATAATAACGAAAACCTTTCACCTTAAGAATCAATTGTTTGGTATTTGCTTATTCAAACGAATCTTTAAAGATAACATAGTTGAACGAAGAGCGAGATAAATTTCTCGAGCGAAATTCATTTGCATATCCGGAAACCATTCATTTTATTTTTTTCTTGTTTTTTTTTGGGTTATTTAGATTTAATTTTGAATTAGTTAATATACCATCTTTTTAATCGTAGGCTAAATATAATTTTACTAGTTTTATTTGGTACTTATACGTTAGTCTCTGTGGATTCGACAACCCTTACTTTCATTTAACTATACTAAAACTTGACACCGTGCACTTGCGGTAAAGAATCGCTACGCTGAGAATTCTCTTGTTCATCAAATGGCAGGAGGAAACGGACAGACAGTGAAGCCGTGTGGAATATGTTTGGAGATGAGTCATACCACAGATTCATGCCCATCGCTTCAAGAGACATTTGCTGAGCAATTGAATGCTACAGGTGGATTTTCGGGGCAACCTCAACGAAAATATGACCCTTACTCCAACACATACAACCCAGGATGGAGAGATCATCCTAACTTGAGCTATGGACCACCGTCGAAACCACAACATCCACCACCATACAGGCCACCTTTCCAGAGGACACAACAATCTAACTACCCTTCTACTAGCGACAGGTTAGAGAATATTATTCAAGATCTTGCTCATAATGTTACAAAATTTCAACAGGAAACAAGATCATAAATTAGAGTTAACGAACTCTTACAATTTTGATAATTACACTTTTACACCTTTCATAATTTTAGTAAGTACGATATTATTTCTATTCTACAATATTGTGCCTATTTTTATATAAATATTAAATTAATTCAAAGTAAAATTTTCAAAAAAGCAAGACTGTACAAAGATGCAAAAGAACACTAATATATATATATATATATATATATATATATATGTGTGTGGATTATAGTTTCAAGATCATATGTAACATAATTGTTTTAAGTGCACCAGTCAATAACTTGTCTAGCAATTTTTGGCTTTAAGAAAATTTCTCTGTTGTTTTAGAATCTTGTACAATTACGAGTAAGCTCTGTGGTTGCAGCTTTGATTGAGCTTCTACATTAGAAAATATGTTATTAAGTGTCCTTCTTAGGAGAGGTGTAAGTTATATAATTTGGTTAGTAAGAAAGCATTGTAGCGCATTTGGGGTAAGAGGAAAATTTGTGTGGTTGTAATAATTTTTTATATAATGTATTTTCTTCTTTGATCAATGTGGGTTTTCCCTGATTTTGGAGTTTTCCATGTTAAATAATTATGACGTTATTATTTTTCTTTTGCTTTATTTTTCTCATAAAATATGTAGATCATAGGGATGAATTTCGAGAGCCAAATTCACAACAATGAGAAGGCTCAAGATCCTTTAAAATACTTGCAGATCAAAAAGGCTATCAGTTATTACATATTCAGGTACATTGGTGATTATTCATTTAAATATGTTTGATGATTTAGTATGAGGTACTGTGATTTTTCGATTATGGTGTTGATCTTCCAGTTTTGCAAAACATTATGCACCAAAATGGTTTTCTATCTGCCCATCGATCCCACTTAATATTCAGTATATTATGCATTACAATATATAATCTTGAAATTAAAATCTCAGGACTTATGAAATTGATATTAAAATTAGACTTTGTGCATGGTTTGTGGCTAAAAGTGTAGGCATTGAATCGTATAATCTTGAAATTAAAATCTCAGGACTTATGAAATTGATATTAAAATTTACGATTGGTTTCGATTTTCTTTAATTATACTTGGATTTCGTGTGAAGGCCCGATCCTAATCCAGTGTTTAATTATCACACAATGATTATTTTACGTAAACAACGTAATACCTAAAAATACAAAATACTCGGGGTATATCCCGGTAAATTTAAATTATTGAAAATTCAGAATACTACTACTAGGAACAAGACACAATACATCAAACCTGAGCTCGGGTATCCCTATATGCGTCATCGTGAGCATCTGAAACCGTCCTCCTGTAAACTCAGTCATGCACAATCAACAAAGAATGAAAGCCCCCACAACGGGGGTCAGTACCCCAGTACAAGAAATCAATAAAATCATGTCAAGAATGACAAAGTATCGTGCAATGCATACCGTGTATGAATGTTATACATAATATGAACAATGAATCAAATATCAAGATACCAAATATCGGAGTCCAAAGAAGGTATCGTCAACAATATCAAGCTCGAGCAGAGGGTGGCGATGCACACACTACGCTACGACATCTCTCCTCCGTCGTGCCTGTGTTATGCCCAGCATCCCTCATGTCTAGGTCCGGTGACAACTCGCGTAACTATAGTTCCTAGCTAAACTGTCTGTCATCGACGTGTCCAGTGTCCCCATGACACTATAGATCTCATCATAATCAAATGGTATCAAAGGAGCGGCAAGATCATTATGATATGTCCAATGAATCATCTATGCATCATGTTACATATGCAACTCAATATGTCATGCAATCTCATGTGAAAGTCAATATATTCTATGCACTTTTACATAAGAAATCAAATATCGCATATAAATCAAGTAATGACATATAAGATCATACTATGGAATTATCACACGTCTTTGTCACACGGGTGATAAAACCCATTTCTACGTCCTCAACCGAGTTAAACAAAAATCGAGAATTTTGTACTCCTCAAATTGACATCGGAATATAACAACATGGTTATTTACACATCAATTATATCATCAAAGATTTCAATTACTTCATAATATCAAGTTTATAATCCAAACATTGACCCATATTAAATTTCTTAAAATTTCAGCTTATATGCTCGTAGTAATTGGCTCATAACTTTTCCGATACTTAACCAAATTACAGGGTCCAATTTAACTTGAAAGATAACTCAAAATATGACATTTCATACGTTCAACACTTCCCCAAATTCGTTCATTTGCCTTTGGTCAATTGGGTCTAAACAATACTTGTACAAAATAGGAGAAAACTCTAAATTTCAGCTTGACCCATTTTGGTAAAAAAATTATTATTAATTCATATGATATCCAAATCACCATCAAACCCCTTATGTCAACACAAGCTCCTTTCTCCTTCCAACCTCTTCTTTCCTCCCTTAAAATGCTCCAAACTCCAAAATTCTTATTGGGTTCTTCTTCCCTAACCTTGTAGCTTTCAAATCCAAGCTGCATGTGGATTTTGTTCATGATTTTAAGAGAAATTTGGGAGGCATATTTCGAAAATTGCTAGGAGAGAAGGAGGAGGATTCTTTTGTTGAAGGAAGAAAGATGAAGCAAAATCTTGTCTTGGAAATGGTAAGTGGGAGTAGGTCGTTAATATTTTATCTCTTGTAGTACACATATGACAATCTCAGTGTCATGTAGTGTCCAAAAGTTAGGCATGTGTACTTTTGTAGGATTTGTGTGTTATGGTCCGGAACACCTTAATTCGTAGTCTATTTTTGTCATGCCTCGATATGACGTATACATGTGTACTATGGTTATGGTGTAATTATGATTACTTATAGTACGATGTGTACTCGGATTCGGGTTGAACCGAGTGAGGATTGATGTAATAAAAGAATGAAGTACGTATGAAAGTTCAATACAAAGTTGTAGTAAGTATAAGGTTATATAAACCAAGAAACATGGGGGCTTTGTGAGTGATGAACAAATATATCTATGTTTTTTGAAATATTGATACACGTTTTATTTTATATGCAAGAGAAGGAAGAGACATGAAGTGTGTAGTGGGATATGACATTGGTGTACATTTAACATGCATTTGAAGGTGCATTAGAATGTGTATTTGAGTTGAAAGTGCATTAGAATGTGCATGTGAGTTGCATGTGAAGGTTTGGTTATATATCACAAAAATCAGATTTCCAAACACATAACACACCAAATCTCACCTAGTAATCTCTACACAAGCACCTCTCCAAACCCTTGGTAGTTCTTGCAATCTTTGCTTGAATTTCACTTGGTAATCAAGCTAAAAAGTAGAGTGAAAGGATTTCAGACCTTCTTGGTAAGGAATTCATGATTTCAAGCTTGGTTATGTAGTTAGTTATGAATTATATGAATTGAAATATCAAGTGTTCGTAGTTGGATTTCATACTTGTTATCATGCAAAGAATTGACTTGTATGATGAGAGAAACATGTTTATATGATGCTAGAGGTTGCATGGAACAAGGTGTACTGGTAGGAAGTGAGGTGTGGGAGAAACACCTAGGAAGTATACCTGAAATCGCCATGTTTTTCAAGAAAACAGAGTAGGCGATTGATCGCCTGTGGCTAAACATGAGAATTACGGTGCTTGAGCGATCGATCGCTTCAAGTAGGCAATCGATCGCCTCAAGGCAGAATGTTTTACAAAGGGGTAGGTGACCGATCGCGTGGAAATAGGAGATCGATCGCCTATGGGCGATCGATCGCGTCAAAACATGAGATCGATCACCAGGGTCCAGAATTGGAAAAATGTTATATTTTTGTAGAATTTGATTTTAATGCCTATGATAACATGATATATTGTTGGTATTGTTGTAGCATCATCACAGGGACGGGACAATGAGGCAGTTAGACATTGACGCCTAATTTATATCGTTTGTGTCACAGAATAGGTACGTTTTGACGTACGAGTATATGATATTGTTGTGATGATGGTGTGAGCATGTTATCATATGATTAGTGATATCATATGCATGTGCATTCATGATATTACATTGATGAGATGGATGCCACAATAGATGTGTAGTATATGCTTTGGCTGAGATCGGTGCCACGATAGATATGCCAGTGTTGGGCATATGCTTTGGCTGGGATTGTTGCCACGATAGGTATGCTACATATGCTTTGGCATGAGAGATATACGCCAGTTGGGTATATGCGCTGGCTGTTATAACATGTTAGGACGGTACTATGATATGTGCTGCTAATATGAAGATGTGAGAGGGTTCCACTGACATATTGAGCTGAGATAGACATATCATATTGGTCTGGTTATAACAGGATGAGGAATGAGACATTTCGTGACATATTTGCATTTGATGATGCATGATACAGGACAATCACATTTGTTATTCATAGGGCTTTATCCGTTTATGTGTTTATTGATATCGTACTGGAATGGTTGTTATCTATACTCATGTTGTGTGATTGTTTCTGTAGGGACTCGTAGACGTGAGAGGACAGGATTGTGAGTCTATTCCGCTGCGAGCTGAACTACTGCTTAGGAGTTTTTGGTCTAGGTTGTTATGATGTATATATGATGTGTAGTTAAGACATGTTTTTTTGTCAACTTGTAATAACCTACATAATTAAACTCTTAATCAGTGTATGTTTTACTTAATTCTTACTCACTTATGTATAATGAACTGATACATAATGGATTAAGTAACGAGGACCCCACAATTTTTTTAGTTATCTAGGTTTTCTCAAAATTGCAATTACTTATTATTTCATTCAGTTCCAACTAAATTATCCAAATTCATAACTAATTAATCATCCGGGTTTGCAAAATCATTGTTAATCCTGATTAATTAGTAACAGGACATTACCTTTCTCCCCCCTTATAAGATTTCGTCCTCGAGATAACAAAAGATAAAAATTCAGAATATAGATTTCATTCATTCGGTCTTACAAATACATAGCATAATCAAAACTACAAGACATGGGGTACAAAGGAGTACTTTCAAATAAGTGTGGTCATTCTTACCGTATTTTGGCCTCTAACTCCCATATGGATTCTTCTGTACCATGTTAACTCCATTGTACTAAACCAATGGAATGGTTTTGTTTCTCAATATCTTTTCCTTTCTGGCCAAGATTCTGATTGGCTGTTATATACAGGATAGAGAACTGTTCACTTCTATCTCATAAGTTTGCGACACTTGAGATGGATCTGGTTTATACTTCCTTAGCATAGATACATGAAAGACATCATGTATAAGAGATAACTGCTTTGGCAAGACCAATCGGTTTCCATTGAACCAATCTTTTCCAAGATTTGATAAGGACCAATATAGTGAGGTCACTAACCTCGGTGTCCAAGCGTATTGTCCCACGAAACGGTGACTTTCATAAATATTCTATGGAATTTGATGGTGAGGTAGTCAAGTTTAATATCCATGATGCCATGAAATATCCATATGATGAGGATGATACTGTTTACTCTGTCGATATTCAAAATTACTTATCCCAAGAAGTTTTTGAGCATACAGGTAAAGACGAGTTGGGGATATCCATCACCACCCCACTCGAATCTTATGGTCATGCATTGACACTTGGAGATGATATGGAAGACACATTAGAGGCCTTGAATTGAAGCCGCTGCCACCGCATGTGATTCTCGGGAATTAATGGTGTAAATCCCGGTGTGGTATTGACCCTTAATGGATTTTTAATTGTGGCATTTATGAATTAATTGTGATATTGGGACTCCCGAGGATTTTTAATCCGGTTTTTGGGGTCGTTGGATCCAAGGGTTGAGATTGTATTCTCATCGTGGCGATAAACCTTGGAATCGTGTTTTTGGTGGGGTCTGGGGTGGTCCAAGGTGCTTTGTGTTGGGGCTGGTAATGAAAATTGAGATTGATAAGTAATTATTGAACACAGATGATTTTTAATTAGTCATGATGTATTTGTGGGGGACTTAGGATTTTGGAGCCATGGTACTATATATACCAAGTGGAGTCGGTGTTAAATCATTTTGGTATTTCACTTCTCTCTCTCGCTCTCATACGTTTCCCTCCCCAAACCCATTCCCCTTCCCTTTTTCTTCTTGTAGCAAAATCATTGGAGGCTCGATTTCGGAGCGGGATTTCTTGAAGAAAAGTTTGTAATCTTCTTCCCCTCGTCTTTGTCTTCGATTTGATAGTGGTATTGTGGTTAATGGTTAGGATTTGGGTTGGATTTGGAATTTGAAAATTTTTGGTTAAATTTCAAATTGGTGTTTTTATTTGTTTTAAATGGAGTATTTGAGGTGTTGAAGGTGTAAGGGATGTTGGTTTTGAGTTTGGGTGTGAAAAACACCATTAAAGCTCGAGTTTTTCGGAAAATCGCAGGTCGCGATGGATCGCGGCTTGGCGCCGATCGATCGCGATGAAAATATGGAAATTGGAGAGGATGTACAGTATCGGCGATCGATCGCTAAGTCTCAGCGATCTATCGCGAGGGGTTTGGCGATCGATCGCGTAAGGGTTCTGCTGGGCAGCTGGTGTGCGCGATCGATCGCGACAAAATCGATGATCGATCGTTGCTTGAAGATTTGTGTTTTTTTCAAACTTCGGTAAAAAGTTGGGATTTTGGAATCGAGGTTTAATTAGCCGGATTTTGGGGCAATGTCTATATTCCAATGGGAATGCTACACTTTAAGTGGAATGATTGGAGATGAACTTTAGTAAAAATGGACTACTCAATTGTACAATTGGCTATCACTAAGCATATAAAATGGAATATTTTGGGTAGTATGCATGCTCCGCCCGATGTTTTTTAAAATGGTAAATTGTCATGGATTGACAATGTTATTGGAGGTTGTGAACGTGCTTGGGCACGTAATTGCATGCTTGTAATTGATTGTGAATTATTTTATGTGTTAGCACATAATTCATCGGATCGCGGGACTAAGGCAAAGGTTTGTTTCGGACTACAGAATTATAAGGTACGTATAATGTACGAGCATAACCTTATCTTATCGCAATTGACGCATGCATGGTATATTGTAATTGCAATAAATGGATATGTATTGTGAACTATATGGTGCCGCTATGGAGCGAGCAACGTTTGAGATGTTGTCGCTATGGAGCGAACATCGGATATGGATGTCGCTGCCATTGAGCAAGCGATGAAATGGGACTGTGGAACCATTGTTTAGATACGTACGATATCTAGAAATGATTGGATTTGTTTAATTATGGAAATTGACAATTAGTGAACGGATTGAGTTAATCAATGAAATGATTAACTGGCTTTTGGGAATTTGATGGTTTCGGTTATTTTGAGAACAGGAACAGTGCAGGGGGATCCCGTATGAGGACGACACTATTCAGGGAGTGTCTTTTAAATTCATCGCTTTACATCTGTAAATTATGTATTGTGATATTGTGATTATTTGATTGGTGGTATTGGTATGCTCATCCCGTGTGGGGCTGTCTCTATTGGGGCAGGTGGAACAGGTACAACGTTAGCTCCGGTGTAGAGATCGAGCTATGGATTGGAGGTACTTCCAGGATCGAGGTACCAGTGCCTGTATTGAGTAGGGTACTTTATACATTTAATACACATTCACTCATTAGATGCTCGCATGTTGTGATGTCCGGGGATTATGGTGTTAATCCCGGTGTGGTATTAATCCTTGATGGATTTTTAATTGTGGCAATAAGGAATTAATTGCGGTTTGGCATCTCCCGAGGTTGTTAAATCGGGCATTTGGGATCGTTGGATCCAAAGGATGAGATTGTATCCTCATTTTGGTGAAAAACCTATGAGTTGGGTTTTTAGTGGGATTTGGTGTCCGGGGTGCCTTATGTTGGGGCCAGTCTGGGGATTTGATGTTGGAGAGAGAGTTTTTGAAAACAGATGATTTTTAATGAATCATGATGTATTTGTGGAGGTATTGGTATTCTGGGGCATTTTTGCTATATATACCAGTTGGACTCGGGATTCCGTCATTTGGAATCCATTCCATTCCTCTCCTCTCCCTCTCACGCCTCTTTCACCCCAAACCCTTCCCCTTTCCCTTTTGATGGGCAAGATCGTTGGAGGCTCGTCCTAGGAGCCGGATTTCTCGAAGATAATAAGGTATTATTCATCCCCTCGCATTTATCTTCGTTTTGATAGTGGTTTTGTGGTGTTTGGGAAGGTTTTGTGTTGGATTTAAAGAAATGGGTTTTTAAAGAATTTTGGGTTGGTTGGTTTGAGGAGTTTTTATGGCGTTTATTTTGAGGTTTAATGTTGTAAGGGGTGTGAGGTTTGTTGTTGGGAAAAATTTTGCAAGAAAATCGCCATTTTTGGCTTTTACAGGTCGAGGCGATCGATCCCTAGGGCAGGGCGATCGATCACCGCGACGTTGTTGGAAATTTCAGGAAGATGAATAGTGAGGCGATCGACAGCCTCAAATGAAGCGATCGATCGCCATGAGGCAGTAGCCATTTACGCCAAGAGGCGACCGATCGCCTGAAACGGAGAGATCGATCGCCTGTTCCTGTTTTCGCGAGGCGATCGATCACCTGAAATCATGCGATCGATCGCCAATGCCTTATTTTGGGGAATTATTTCGTGTTGAGTTTTCGATGCATGCTTCGCCCGGGGCCTTTTAAAATGGTTAATCGTCATGGATGACGATATATTTGGGGTTTGTGAACATGCTTGGGCACATGATTGCATGCTTGAGATTAATTGTGGATTATTATCGTGTTTAGCATATAATTCTTCGGTCACGGGACCAAGGCAAGGTTTGGACTTGAACTACGGAAAGTATAAGGTACGTATGACGTACGAGCATAGCCCTTTTTAATATAATTGCAATTGTTGAGTGCTTGGTATACTGTATTGCAATGAATTGTGTGGAAATGCATGACACATGGTATTAGCAATAAACGGAGATTGAAATGCATGGTTTATTGTACTTGCTTCAAATGTCTATATATGCGTTGAGAATTGCATGGTGCCGCTTTTGAGCGAGTAATGATTGGGATGTTGTCGCCTGTGAGCGAACATCGATTATGACGCCGCTGCCATCGAGCATGCGTGGAAATGGAATGCCGCTATTGTAGAGCGAGCAATGAAATAGAGCTATGAAACCATAAGTGAGAAACATGGATTGTCTATAATCATTGTTTAATGATTTGATGTTATTGATTATGACATTGGTATATGGCTCATAGATTTGTTAATCAATGTAATGATTAACTGGCATTTGGGAATTTGACGATTTCAGTGTTTTGAGAACAGGGACAGTACAGGAAACCCCGGATGAGGATGATGCCATCCAGGGAGTATATTTTGTATTTCATAGCATTTACATTGTTGTAAATTATGAATTGTATTGTTGTGGTTATTGGATTGGATATTGGTATGCTCACCCTGTGTGGGGGCTGTCTTTGTTGGGGTAGGTGGTACAGGTGTAGCAGCAGCTTTGGAGTTGAGCTCGGGCTGTTGATTGAAGTACTTCCAGGATTGAGGTACCAGAGCTGGATGGACAGGCGCTCAGATCCAGAGTCGAGATCGAGTTGCGCTTGAGAGGTGCTTCCAGGATCGAAGCACCAGTAACGGTATCCAGCAGAGTATTTTATACATTAGATACACGCTCATTCATTGGGTACTCTTATGTGAGTACATATTACGTGTATATGGAATGTATAAACCGGCTACGACTCTTCTCTGTTCATTTATGGTTTACACACAATTAGATATAGAATTGCTAAATGAACTAAGAGTATGTTAGTGTATTATGATGGTGCATGCTATATGGATAATCATGATTGGGGAATTTGAATATTATGTGGTTTAAATGCAAGAAATTTTCTGGATAGCATTTGGTGTTGCACTTGCATATGGTTTTTCCCCTGATAGTATGATTATATGCACTAATGATATGGCTTAATACACTAATAACGGATTAAGGGCACGGGGGTTCTTACATTAGTGGTATCAGAGCCAGGTTAGCTCTTTGGGGCTGTTGAAGGCCTGGAACATGCTGATAAGGATGGGTAGCACATATTTATGCATGATAGTAGTTAGGGTTGTGTGGCACAACTATTTTGCTTATGTGCATTTGTGATATGTGATCGTAGTGAAACGATTATATGTCATGACATCTATAGAATCATAATATAACCTGTTGATTATGATTGTGAGTTGTGACACAGGGACAACCAAATGGAACATTTTGAAATGCATTGGGATACGGGAAGTACTTTGTACTCATAGTTTATGCATTTACTCATTATAATCATATTGTGGGGAATATGGATTATCGTATGCTCATGGTTTGGGATTGTTCCTGTAGGGACACTATGACGTGAAAGGCTAAGGCCATGGTTGAAAGACATGAAACGGTAACCTGCGTTTTATATACATCATGGAATTATGCATTGTGGTTGCATGTGTACATGTAGTGATGATTTTAATGCTTTGCCGCCAAATGTTGAAGCGAGGGGTGGGAGTGCCGCATGTCGCATTTGAGCGAGGTGCATTAAAATACACTCATGATGATGTATGTTGGAATATGGATTATGCTTTGTGATGCAGGTATGGATGAAATACTTGGTGAATATCCCATGAGTCATTGTTATGGATGAGTGATGATTTTAAATGCTTGCCGCTATTTATTGTTTTGTGCCGCTAAAATGTGAAGCGAGGGGTGGGAGCGCCGCATGTCACATTGAAGCGTGGTTATCATATGAGGCGAGGAAAGAATATTTGCCGCTAAAATGTGAAGCGAGGGGTGGGAGCGCCGCATGTCCATTTAAGCGAGGTTATTCTATGCCGCCTATATGTGAAGCGAGGGGTGGGAGTACCGCATGTTTTATTTGAGCGAGGGGCATTAAAATACACTACCGTGACAATGACTAGGGATCGGCTATTCTATTGGCGATGGTTCATGCCGCCAGGTATATTGATAGCGATGGTTCATTCCGCTATATTGATTGGCGATGGTTCATGCCGCCAGGTATATTGATAGCCACGGTTCATTCCGCTATATTGATTGGCGATGGTTCATGCCGCCAGGTGCCGCCAAGTATATTGATAGCGATGGTTCATTCCGCTATATTGATTGGCGATGGTTCATGCCGCCAGGTATATTGATAGCGATGGTTCATTCCGCTATATTGATTGGCGATGGTCCATGCCGCCAGGTATATTGATAGCGATGGTTCATTCCGCTATATTGATTGGCGATGGTTCATGCCGCCAGGTATATTGATAGCGATGGTTCATTCCGCTATATTGATTGGCGATGGTTCATGCCGCCAGGTATATTGATAGCGATGGTTCATTCCGCTGTATTGATTGGCGATGGTTCATGCCGCCAGGTATATTGATAGCGATGGTTCATTCCGCTATATCGATTGGCGATGGTCCATGCCGCCAGGTATATTGATAGCGACGGTTCATTCCGCTATATTGATTGGCGATGGTTCTTGCCGCCGGATATATTGATAGCGATGTCTCATTCCGCTATTCTATTGGCGATGGTTCATGCCGCCGGGTATTCTATTGACGATGATTCGTGCCACCGGATATTACATAGCGACGGGTCATTCCGCTACACCTATGGCGATGGTTCATACCACCGGATATCTATAGCGATGTCTTATGCCGGTGACTCTATGACGAGAGATCATGCCGCTTATTCTATAGCGATGGGTTATACCGCTATGTGCGTAGCGCTGGATTATGTCGCCTACGAGCGATGGATGCTACTTGTGTACCGCTGGTGGACGATGGATACAGGTATTCCGCTATCTTGATAGCGGTGAGGTATGGCGTATTACTTTTGTTAGCATCATTGTGGATACTACATGTTATATACGTCATGTGTTTGACGATGAGATTATGGATGTCGTGTATTGACATGTACCGTCATATGTTTGACGATGTTAATTGGATGTCATATGTTGACATATGACGTCACGGGATGACGATGACATAGTTGGTGTTCTATGTAGACGTGTAGCGTCGTTTTGATGATTAATACATTTATGTTATGTATTGAGATGTATGGTTTGAGTGCTCTTGGTGAGCACATGGTAATGTCTGGGTCACTAGTTGACGAGACCATTATGCCGAGCAGGTTGCTCGAAGAATTATTGGGTGCACCGTACATGAATTGTACCGCAGCACATTTTTGGTGTATATATTGTTCGAGTAATGATACCCTTGGGTATACTCGCTGGTTGGCTTAGGCCAAGTAATTGGTGGTAAGAGTAGTCATTGAGGAAACTACTCGCTTGTTGTTGTGATCTGCGGTAGGCGTGGTCACACCCACCCTGAAGGTGTGGGATAAGTCCTAATGGATTAGGATTGCTTCGTGGTTGAGCAAGGACACTGGGATGTCCATTATGCTTTGGTTTTAGAGGAATATTGGGTGATGACCCACTCCTCTAAATGGATGTTACGGTATGGTATATCGGGTGGTACGTATGAGACGTTGGTAGGCTTGATATGAGCCTTTGGAGGCAGCGCTTATTAGCCAGATATCGTGGCAATGTTATAGCGTGCTTTTGATTGCCGTTATACTGCTCGTTGGATTCAAGTTCAGTGAATCGTATGATGATACGATGAGGACTTTTGGTAGACTTTTGTTGTCTCTTTGTGGCATGATAATTGAGGCAGAGAATACCTCACGGAGAAGTTTATATGTCAAATGTTTTAAGAGGCTTGTTTTGGGACAACTCAATTTTGTTGGAAATACCAACGTGAGCGTCGACAAGTCGTTGTTAGCTCTGGTTGAGCATCTTTGCATATGGTATGCGACGGAAGTCACAATTGAAATTGTGTGGTATAGTTAGTGGAGTGACACTACTATATTGACTTTATCTCTTGGAGAGATTTGGGTTGTACTGTCATGGAGGCAGCTAGTTTTGGTGGAGGGTTGATCGTGAATCAACCAGGGTAAGCCCTACTAGTGTTGGACTAGGTAATGGCTTCGTACTTCCAGTGAGACGTTCGAGGAGACGTCTCTGGGGTGATGCTCGAGTGTGGAGTACTATGGCAATGGTACAAGGCATCGTTGTTTGAGTATACATGGCGTATACGAGTTTTGATTTGATGATAGTGGCTTCGATGCACTATTCTGAACCAATTGCATATTTTGGTTCCGAGATATATGTTGGTATGTATATCCAGTTTTTCCGGACGGTGGTTCGAGGTTGGAGGGTCATGGATTCATGACACTATCCTTGCGAGACAGGCAGTGTTGATATACCTGCCGGTTGAATCTTTTGGGAGATTCATTGCTTTGGTTGTGTGGTGTTGATGTTGAAATCACACCCTTTGGCTTTGATCTGTCGACCACTATTCTCCGTGGAGTGAGAATGATCGAGGTTTGACAGTAGATTTTGGGACTTTGGGTATGCTTGAAGATACCCGAGTCTATTGCTTTGAGTGTGCCTGTTGTGTTGGTGCTTAGGCATGTATACCCGTGTGTGTATACGAATGCCAACTCTATTTCGTTCCTTGTTGAACGTCGGATTAGTGTGCTTGGTTTGATGAATCTCCGGTGGGAGATTGTGGCAATTTGAGATTGGTAATCTCGATGGCACGATGTATTCTGAGGAATAATCGTGAGGTCCGTTTGACTTCCCCTGAGGAGGGATTGTCGTGTTTTGGACCCATGGTAGTTCTTGTTGGATAATTCGATAGCCTTCCTGTTTTAGGATTGTTGAATCCCAGGATAAATGAGGGATGGCCAGGATTCGGATTTGTTTAGTGTCACGGTCGACACGTGTTCGGGAATGCAATTGTTTGTCTTGCATGTCCCCTGTGGAACTTGAGACCTTGTAGAGTCTCGATAGTGTGTTTTGGACCAAGATGGGATTTCTTGGAACACATGGTTATAGACATCTGTAGTGATGTGTTTTGTGTGGATTAGTGACCATGGTTTACCCGATCCGGATTGCAAGTGGTGCAACTACTCCTTTGGAGGAGATGGACCGGGAAGCGGAAACCGGATTTTCTGTGAGTATACTGTTGTATACTAATGGTCCACATCATGACGATGCGTGTCAGGCATTGTGGGTAAGTAGTGGATATCATTGAAAGATATCTATGTTAGAACCGATGGGGTTTTTGATTGATTTGCAGTCTTGATGGACTGACTTCCGGGACGATTCACATCGAGGTATGTTATTATCTTTCGAGTTTATATTGGTTTTGGCATTTGCTCTATTGTAGAGCTTGATGTGAGATTGGCGTTCTCGCAGTTAATGATTCGATTCTATTGTGGTCCAGAATCGGGGTTGTGGCTTTACCTTGTTTGTGTAGTCCTGGTACTACGTAGAGTATGCCGGTGCAAATTTCGAGGATGGAATTTTATTAGTGGGGGATAATTGTGATGTCCGGGGATTATGGTGTTAAGCCCGGTGTGGTATTAATCCTTGATGGATTTTTAATTGTGGCAATTAGGAATTAATTGCGGTTTGGCATCTCCCGAGGTTGTTAAATCGGGCATTTGGGATCGTTGGATCCAAAGGATGAGATTGTATCCTCATTTTGGTGAAAAACCTATGAGTTGGGTTTTTAGTGGGATTTGGTGTCCGGGGTGCCTTATGTTGGGGCCAGTCTGGGGATTTGATGTTGGAGAGAGAGTTTTTGAAAACAGATGATTTTTAATGAATCATGATGTATTTGTGGAGGTATTGGTATTCTGGGGCATTTTTTCTATATATACCAGTTGGACTCGGGATTCCGTCATTTGGAATCCATTCCATTCCTCTCCTCTCCCTCTCACGCCTCTCTCACCCCAAACCCTTCCCCTTTCCCTTTTGATGGGCAAGATCGTTGGAGGCTCGTCCTAGGAGCCGGATTTCTCGAAGATAATAAGGTATTATTCATCCCCTCGCATTTATCTTCGTTTTGATAGTGGTTTTGTGGTGTTTGGGAAGGTTTTGTGTTGGATTTAAAGAAATGGGTTTTTAAAGAATTTTGGGTTGGTTGGTTTGAGGAGTTTTTATGGCGTTTATTTTGAGGTTTAATGTTGTAAGGGGTGTGAGGTTTGTTGTTGGGCAAAATTTTGCAAGAAAATCGCCATTTTTGGCTTTTACAGGTCGAGGCGATCGATCCCTAGGGCAGGGCGATCGATCACCGCGACGTTGTTGGAAATTTCAGGAAGATGAACAGTGAGGCGATCGACCGCCTCAAATGAAGCGATCGATCGCCATGAGGCAGTAGCCATTTACGCCAAGAGGCGACCGATCGCCTGAAACGGAGAGATCGATCGCCTGTTCCTATTTTCGCGAGGCGATCGATCGCCTGAAATCATACGATCGATCGCCAATGCCTTATTTTGGGGAATTATTTCGTGTTGAGTTTTCGATGCATGCTTCGCCCGGGGCCTTTTAAACTGGTTAATCGTCATGGATGACGATATATTTGGGGTTTGTGAACATGCTTGGGCACATGATTGCATGCTTGAGATTAATTGTGGATTATTATCGTGTTTAGCATATAATTCTTCGGTCACGGGACCAAGGCAAGGTTTGAACTTGAACTACGGAAAGTATAAGGTACGTATGACGTACGAGCATAGCCCTTTAATATAATTACAATTGTTGAGTGCTTGGTACACTATATTGCAATGAATGTGTGTGGAAATGCATGACACATGGTATTAGCAATAAACGGAGATTGAAATGCATGGTTTATTGTACTTGCTTCAAATGTCTATATATGCGTTGAGAATTGCATGGTGCCGCTTTTGAGCGAGTAATGATTGGGATGTTGTCGCCTGTGAGCGAACATCGATTATGACGCCGCTGCCATCGAGCATGCGTGGAAATGGAATGTCGCTATTGTAGAGCGAGCAATGAAATAGAGCTATGAAACCATAAGTGAGAAACATGGATTGTCTATAATCATTGTTTAATGATTTGATGTTATTGATTATGACATTGGTATATGGCTCATAGATTTGTTAATCAATGTAATGATTAACTGGCATGTGGGAATTTGATGATTTCAGTGTTTTGAGAACAGGGACAGTACAGGAAACCCCGGATGAGGATGATGCCATCCAGGGAGTATATTTTGTATTTCATAGCATTTACATTGTTGTAAATTATGAATTGTATTGTTGTGGTTATTGGATTGGGATATTGATAAGTGTCATTTTTACACTTATATTTGCATATATTTCTTGCGATTTTTATAGTGATTCTTGGAATTTTATACTTTTGGTTGTGTTTTGTTGTATTTCCAGAATCCAGTAGAAGTGCAAGAAATACTGGAAAAACCCCGTTTTATGGACTAGGAGGTGGAACTATGACAGTACGAGGCAATCCGTGGGAAAAGATGTCAAAATGACTTAAAAATTGACAAAAGCTTCAGGCGATCGATCGCCTATTTCGAAGAGATCGATCGCCTGAAGGCAGTGAGCTCGTGGAATTTTTCAAGCGAGAGGCGATCGATCGCAACAAATCAGGCGACCGATCGCCTCGGGTCAGAACATATAGGCGATCGATCGCCTATCTTGAAGAGACCGATCGCCGAGGAGAAAAAGCTGAAGGAGATCGATCGCGTGCAGAGTCCCAGAATAAAAAACTTCCTTAATTAAGTTTTGGGGCTATTTTTGGTACCAGATTATTGGAGCTCGTGAGGAGACATATAAAAATAGATTTTTAGGTCATTAGAGGGGTTCTTTCACCTCTGGATAGGCAGCCACCCTTTGGAAGAGAAGATTCATTCAAGACGATTCAAGGAACGCAGCTAGAGACGGGAACAACGGATCGACGCACGATTCAACATCGAGTGTTTGCTAGTATTTCTGAACTTTTGTGTAGTTTTATTTTCGAATTCCAATGTTTATAATGTTGTTAGATATTATAAAACGTTGTTTTTTCCGTTAATATGCTAGGCTAAGTTTGTTATCGAGACAAGGGGATCTTGTGTATGAACCCACAGTTTTAATTCTAGTTTTTGATTGAGTTTTTGTTATTTTTGAGTTTATGTTATGCTGTTAATGCTTTTGAAGAATTAGCTACTCTTTGAATGTTGTTAGTTTGCAATTGAGATCGAGAGATGATTTTGTGAAACGGAACCAATAACATAAACCGTGGATTTCAGACCGAGATCGAGAGATGACGTCAAATACACGAGTGATAGCTATAGATATCTAGTAATCGAAGGCTAAGGGTTTTCATAGAACGTATGCAACATTGAATTGTTAAATAAGTGAACGAGAGTTACTTACTGCAATTCAGTGTTAGGTTTAATATAGCTCGAGAGAGTATATTGGATATAATCGGAAAACTTGTCACCTTAGATGCATTAATTTTAATTAGAACTAGTAGGTAAATTGTGGGGGATTACGCAAGTGAACCAAAGTCTCGATATTTATCTCTACTGTTTTTTATCTTAATTCTTTGTGGTGCGGTTGAATATTGGAGTTGATTAAATTAGTTCATCTTTCAACCAATTTCGTAGGTTAAATATAGAACGCTAGTTAAATTTGGTAATTACTACTAGTCCTCGTGGGTTCGACTATCCTTACTTTTAGATCATTATACTAAAACTTGACACCGTGCACTTGCGGTAGAATCGCTCGAAATAACTGTTTAAAATAAAAGCGATCAAGTTTTTGGCACCGTTGCCGGGGACTAGTTTAAGTAATATCATAAGAGATTAGTTGACTATAATTTAGCCATTTTTTCTTTTATAATTATTTATATTACGGTTTATACGATTTCATTACTGTTCTTCCTTCGCTGTGTTGAATTTTGAAGGGAGTTGTCTTTGTAGTGCATGCTACGAAGTGACAGACCTATATTAGAGCCACTCGACTTAGAGATTGAACGAACTTGCAGAAGACTTCGAAAAGAAACAAGAGAGATGGCTGAGAACAATCGAGGGAATGGTGAACAACATAATGATGAAGTGCCAATTATAAGGTCCATGATGGACTATGCACAACCATCTTTTCAAGGCACCATGTCTAGCATCACAAGACCAAGGATTCAGGCTAATAACTTCGAGATCAAGCCTGCCATAATTCAGATGATTCAACACTCTGTGCAATTCGGAGGATCGCCTGCTGATGATCCTAATGCTCATATCTCCAACTTTTTGGAGATATGCGACACGTTCAAGCACAATGGCGTCACTGACGACGCCATCAGGTTACGTCTCTTTCCCTTTTCTTTGAATGACAAAGCTAAGAGCTGGTTGAATTCATTGCCTGCAGGGTCGATCACTACTTGGGAGGGGATGGCTCAAGCCTTCCTATCAAGATACTTTCCCCCTTCCAAGACAGCTAAGATGCGCAATGATATCACCACATTCATGCAACATGATCCGGAAACTCTATATGAAGCTTGGGAGCGCTTCAAGGATTTATTTCGAAGATGCCCACATCATGGCCTTCCGATTTGGCTTCAGGTACAAACATTTTACAATGGGTTATTTTCTGCTAATAGATCTATGATTGATGCAGCAGCAGGAGGTACGATTATGAGAAAGTCACCTGAGGAAGCTTACACACTCTTGGAAGAGATGGCATCCAACAGTTACCAGTGGCAGTCCGAAAGGAATGTGCCTAAAAGACCGATTGGGATGCATCAAGTTGATGAGGTGACATCTATACAAGCTCAGTTGGAGGCATTGCATAAGAAAATGGATAGCTTGAGCATGACAGCGATGCAAGCTCAAGTAGTCATATGTGAATTATGTGGAGGCAACCATCAGAGTACAGAATGCCAAGCAGGTAATCCTTTTGTGCAATCTACTGAAAATGCTAACTTTGTAGGAAACAGGCCACAACAGGGTAACTCTTACTCCAACAATTATAACCAACCGTGGAGGAATCATCCAAACTTCTCTTGGTCTAACCAAAAGAATGTTTTGAATCAACAACCTCCACCGGGTTATCAATCAAAACCGAGTATGGAAGAGTTGATGACCAAGTTTATTACATCAACGGAGAATAGAATGCAGAACCAGGATGCATCAATAAAGAACTTGGAGACTCAAGTGGGACAGTTGGCGAATATTTTGTCAGAAAGAATGCAAGGACCTTACCTAGCGATACCGAGAAAAATCCAATGGAGCAAGTAAAGGCTATATCATTGAGAAGTGGTAAGCAGATTGGATCACCCACTGAGGAGAAAGAGGAAGTTGAGGAAGTACAAATAGAGGAAAGTGAACAAACTGAAGCAGACGTTGAAGCTAAAGGTAAGTATTCTATCAAGACACCCATCACACCACCAATGCAGGTACAAATCCCACCTCCTTTTCCCGCTGCATTAAAAAGAGCTAAGGTAGATGCAAGTTTTGCAAAATTTCTTGAAATTTTTAAGAAATTACATATCAATATACCATTTGCTGATGCTTTACTTCAAATGCCTAGTTATGCTAAGTTTTTGAAGGAAATTTTATCGAATAAGCGGAAATTAGGAGAGCATGAGACGGTAAGTTTAACAGAGGAGTGTTCAGCAATTGTGCAAAACAAATTGCCTCCTAAGTTAAAAGATCCAGGGAGTTTCTCTATACCCTGCACCATTGGCTCTATTTCATTTACTAAATCTTTGTGTGATTTGGGTGCGAGTATTAATTTAATGCTACTGTCAATTTTCAGGAAGTTGGGATTAGGCGAGCCTAAACCCACTACAGTGTCACTTCAACTGGCGGATAGATCTATCACCTATCCACGAGGACTCATCGAGGATGTACTTGTCAAGGTGGATAAATTCATTTTCCCGGTGGATTTTCTCGTGTTAGATATGGAAGAAGATGCTGAAATGCCCTTGATCTTGGGAAGACCATTCTTGGCCACTGGCAAAGCACTCATAGATGTGCATCAAGGGAAGTTGATCCTCCGTGTAGGGGAGGATCAAGTTACTTTTAATGTTTTTAAAGCTATGAAACACCCTCATGACGAGCATATGTGTTTTAGTATTGACCATGTTGATGTGTTATCTGACATGATATTTCGAACAGAATGCAAGGATGTAGTGGAAGCTTATCTCACTAATGATGAGGACATGCTTGAGAATGAAGAAGAACAAGAGATAGTTGCTCAGATGCGAGCTAACCCTCCTTACATTAGACGTCAAAGCAATAATTTAGGAGAGTTGGGAGAAAGGGACATCAAGCCACAGAAATCTTCAATTGAAGAACCACCCAATCTTGAACTCAAGACACTACCAACTCACCCAATCTTTAGCATAACTGTTGCATCCTAACTCCAATTTGAGTAAGGCCAGTGCCAAATGCAAGATAACACTTAACACCACAACTCCTATTCGGATATCAACATCAAATTCGAAGCCAATTATTCCAAGAAAATCAAAGAACACACTACATGTGCACCCGCATGCATTAAATTTACAGATTGCACACAATTATGTAAAATGACCATAATGTTTTCATCTTAACTCCAAATTAGCTGAATTTACTGTCAAATCGAAAGTATTTCAACAAGCTACAACTTTATTTCAGACACCAACATCAGATTCGAACGTTAAATTTCCCAAAACGTCAACCCAACAGACTGTATGTTCATTGAATTCAGTAGATTACATCATACAACAACTATATCCATGTCATGACACAAAATTCGACCCTTAAATATAATTTGAAGTTGATAAACCTTAAGAATCATGTTAGACCTTTATATTGAAGGTTAGATCACCATCCAACCCCTTAAGTCAACACAAGCTCCTTTCTTCTTCCAAACTCGTCCTTCCACCCTAAAAAATGATCCAAACTCAAAAATTCTTGTCGTGGTCTTCTTCCCTAACTTTGTAGCTTTCAAATCCAAGCTTGCATGTGGATTTTGTTCATGATTTTAAGAGAAATTTGGGAGGCATATTTCGAAAATAGCTAGGAGAGAAGGAGAATGACTCTTTTGTTGAAGGAAGAAAGATGAAGCAAACTCTGGGTTTTTTAACTAAATATTCGAGAAAAATTATTAATTTAACAAATTAATTGATATGTTAACACATTTTTAAACTAACCTAAAACGCCACCTCAGATGGCGACTTCACTGAAGTCGCCATCTGAAGTGGTTGTTTTAAAAACTATTATTGAAGGCGCCTTGAATAAATAATTCTTAACTACAAAAGTCCGGCCGAACCCCTTAATTTTCTACATCGAAATGAAGTCACATAACATTTATAGTTTTTTCCTATGGTTTTATCGTTGAAATTGTCAAATATCCAATCTTAATTTGCCGCCCTTCAAGTATTTTTCAGGTAAAAATCTTGTTATATTATTGATTTTTATTATCTTCGAGATTATATAAATTTGTTAAACTAAATTTATTAATTACTTGTAATATTTAATTTTTTTCAGAGATGTTGATTCAAATATTATGTATTGGGGAGGTAATATATTACAAGATTCAGATACCATTAGATATGATCGTGGTCCATTGAGAGGTACCACAATATCTCGCACAATTAATTTTATGCAGTTGTTGAACGAAATATATAATATCACTGGCATCAACCACAACCAGTTCCTTCTAAAAATATATGCAAGACACATGTTCAAGATTTTTCCGGGCTACGACAGACAATTTTGCCAATAGATAATGATTATAGTTTAGCATGGCTATTGGATTCAGAACAGGGTCATGGTTGCTTGGAAATTTACATAAAAACAGAACCACGAAACTATGATTTTATTCCAGAACCACGAAACTATGATTGTATTCCAGAAAGATACCATTTATTGCAGATAGGTACAACTTTGCACCTTTAAAGTGTGCAATATCCGGTGTAAACCCCAAAAGAATATGGCAATATTCTTCCCACTAAGGTATACTCCTAACGTAATCAACACCATATAATACGATACCATCTACTGGCAATGCCCATATCACTGCAATGTCTTGCAGTGTGATGGTTGCCTCCCCGGATCGGAAGTGGAAAATATGTTCACGGCGCCATCTCTCAACTAAAGCCGTGATGAGGTGAAATTCAAATGCAATTTTTCCTGACCTATATGATGTGACTAGAAATAGACACATCTATTGCTTTTAAGTGTTTACGATTTGGTATGTTTTGATGGATAATTTGATACATATGCTACCTAATCGTATTTTGTGTAATTGTAGGTGGAATCGAAGAAATCGAGCTAACTAAGGCGAATAAAGGTCAAGAAAAGCTTTGGAAATAAGGACTCAATATAGATCAAGAAAATGCTAAAAATGTAATTCAGATACCATTAGATATGATCGTGGTCCATTGAGAGGTACCACAATATCTCGCACAATTAATTTTATGCAGTTGTTGAACGAAATATATAATATCACTGGCATCAACCACAACCAGTTCCTTCTAAAAATATATGCAAGACACATGTTCAAGATTTTTCCGGGCTACGACAGACAATTTTGCCAATAGATAATGATAATAATTTAGCATGGCTATTGGATTCAGAACAGGGTCATGGTTGCTTGGAAATTTACATAGAAACAGAACCACGAAACTATGATTTTATTCCAGAACCACGAAACTATGATTGTATTCCAGAAAGATACCATTTATTGCAGATAGGTACAACTTTGCACCTTTAAAGTGTGCAATATCCGGTGTAAACCCCAAAAGAATATGGCAATATTCTTCCCACTCAGGTATACTCCTAACGTAATCAACACCATATAATACGATACCATCTACTGGCAATGCCCATATCACTGCAATGTCTTGCAGTGTGATGGTTGCCTCCCCGGATCGGAAGTGGAAAAAATGTTCACGGCGCCATCTCTCAACTAAAGCCGTGATGAGGTGAAAGTCAAATGCAATTTACCTGACCTATATGATGTGACTAGAAATAGACACATCTATTGCGTTTAATTGTTTACGATTTGGTATGTTTTGATGGATAATTTGATACATATACTACCTAATCGTATTTTGTGTAATTGTAGGTGGAATCGAAGAAATCGAGCTAACTAAGGCGAATCAAGGTCAAGAAAAGCTTTGGAAATAAGGACTCAATATAGATCAAGAAAATGCTAAAAATGTAATTTGTGAGGAGGCGATCGACCGCATGGAGGAGGCAATCGATCGCCTATGGACAGAAAGTTGAGCAACAAAAATTACGAACCAGCGATCGATCGCGAGAAAGAGGCAATCAATCGCCAAAACCCACTGGAGCCAAGTGATCGATCGCTACAAAGAGGCGATCGATCACCAGAAGAGATTTCCCGAAAAAATAAGGCCAGCGATCGATCGCTGGTCTGAGACGATCGATCGCTAGGCGAGTTTTGGAAATATTGGGAACTTGATTTTTTTACCATCTTGGATAGATTTTACGTACAATATCAGATTCCCACCATCTTTGGACGGAATTGGGGACTTTAAATCAGATGAATAGTCATATTTTGAAAACCAACATAAATTAGACATTATATTTTATTTTTCTCTCAAATTTTGAAGAACAACTCGAAGAACGAAGACGGAAGCGACACTCCGGAATCGTGCTTCGCTTTAGTAACTATTTCTTTTATTATTAGTTTGATTTTTTCTAGGGTAGATTTTATTGTTTTTGATTTGATTATGTAAGGCTAAACACCTTTGATTCTTGGTTGAAGGAAGACAATACCTTGGATTTAATGTTTTTCATGAGATTGATGTTCTTATATTGATTTTGATTGAGTATCACGTGCTTTTCTGATTTTAATGCCATGATTGTTGTGTTTTGATTATAAGATTGGCCATCCAATAATTTTTACATGCAATCTAATGCTTGGCCTTTAAAGCAACTAAGATTGATAATTGTCTGATGTTGGTGTTGTTAAATTCTTAGGAAAACGCGTAACTAGATTAAACATAGACGCTTGTATTATGTTGTCTAGGTTCATCATTCTTACTAGAATTGAAAGCTATTGTTAATATTAATCTTAACTGCTGTTGTTTTGATCGATATAACGATACGGGTTAATTTAGAACGCTTGGGCTATTTTAACTAGGCATAAGGTAAGATAAGAATTGAATCTCTAATGATGAATATTCAAGTAAAAATTGCATCTTTTGTGATAATCGATGATTGAATGCATAAATCCAAGGTAAAGTCGACTGAAAACCAAGAATCGCTTTTCTCTCATAATTTTAATCACTTTAGTTAATTTTGCTAATTAGTTTAATTCATAGACTTTGCTTAGTAGTAGTTAATCAAATTCAAAAATCCTCTTTTTACTATTTGTTCGAATAATTGGCACGAATAATTCATCCTTCCTCGTGGGATCGATCCATACTCACGCTACTACATTCATTACTGTTATTAACTTGAGAGGGTTAATTTGGGCGTACGCGATAAACGCTACCAAATTTTGGCGACGTTGCCGGGGAAGGCATTGCTATAATTTCGTGTTAATTTTTTTTGTTTTATTTTAGTTGTTATCCCGCACTACTACTGTGATTTGTTGATGAGTACAGGTGAACCCTTTGATCACGAAGAGAATTTTTACTACGATCCTGAAATCGAGAGGACATTCCATCGGAGAAGAAGAGAAGCAAGGATACTTGAGGAAGAAGAGAGGAACATGATGGCTGCAAATCAAAGCTTGAGGCAGTTGGCGAATCCTAACTTGGATCAACAACCTCTCTGCATCACTTTCCCTGCTCTCGCAAATAACGTAAATTTCAAACTCAAATTTGGTTTGATTCATTTATTGCCATCTTTTCATGGTCTTGCAGGTGAGAACCCGCACAAGCACTTGATGGAGTTCCACGTGGTATGCACTACTATGAAGCCAGCTGGCATAACGGAGGAGCAAATCAAACTACGAGCCTTTCCATTCTCGCTAAAGGAAGCTGCAAAGGATTGGCTATTCTACTTACCCTCCGGATCAATCACCAGGTGGACTAATTTACAAAGAATCTTCCTTGAGAAGTACTTTCCAGCTTCAAGGGCGACTAACTTAAGGAAAGAAATCTACGGTGTGAAGCAATACCAAGAGGAGTCGCTGCACGAATACTGGGAACGATTTAAGAAGTTGTGTGCAAGATGCCCACAACATCAGATAAGTCAACATCTTCTAATTTAATATTTCTATGAAGGTTTGCTTTCTTGTGACAGGAACTTAGTGGATGCGGCGAGCGGATGAGCTTTCATTGACAAGAAAGCAGAGGAGGCAAGTAACTTAATAGCTAACATGGCGGCCAACTCCCAACAATTTGGACATGTTCGCCATGGACAACCGCCAAGAAAAGAGGTAAATATATCCAATTGGAACAACAACTGATTGATCTAACTTTTCTTGTGCGTAATCTTGCAGGAGGCAACGTGGGGATGATGAAGCAATGTGGAATCTGTCTAGCTGTGAACCATCCCACTGATGCATGTCCATCACTACAAGAGACATCCACTGAGCACGTGAATATAGCGGGAGGATTCCCAGGGCCACCACAAAGGAGTTATGGCCATCCACCAAACAACTACAATCAAGGTTGGAGGGACCATCCGAACCAAGGCTATGGGAACCCACAGATGCACCAACCTCCACCCTATAGACCGCCATATCAGCGTCCTCCACCACCTCCAGTGCACCCTCCTTCTAACAGGTTAGAAAATATTATTAAAGTTATTGCTGAAAATAGCTTACAATTTCAACAGGAGACGAGGGCGAGCATCCAGAGTTTGACTACGCAAATGGGACAATTGGAAACTTCGCTCAACAAGCTTTAAACGAGCATGTCAAATGGACTACCATCACAGCCAATTGTGAACCCAAGGGTGAGTGCAATAACTTTGACGAGAAGTAGAGATGAAGATAAGGAAAATGTGGTACTGACGCCACCAAAGAACGGAGAGATGAAGGAAGAAAAGGACGTTGAAGAGCCCATACAAGAGGAGGAACCACGGAGTAAGTTCCATAAATTTTCTGAGATTGAACCCCATTCCCCCTTGCTTTTAAGGAAAATAGGAAAGATGAGGATATCAAGGAACTCTACAAGACTTTCCGACGATGTGAGGCAAACGCTCCACTACATGATGCCATGATGAAGATACCTCGATGTGTGAGATTTTTGAAGGAAGTTTGGAAAGCGGATAAGAACAAGGAACGCAGAGGGTGCCCCAAGATCGAACTAGGTGAGAATATTTCGGCGGTCATCCAAAGAAGCATTCCCACAAAATGCAAGGACCCCGATATGTTTTCTATCCCATGTGTGATTAGGACCATTAGGATTGAGAAGGCAATGCTCGATTTAGGATCTTCCATTAATGTCATGCCTTCCTCAATCTACACTCAACTGAAACCTGGACCTTTGATTTGAAATAACACTGTGATTCAATTAGCTGATAAGTCCACGGTTATTCCTAGGGGGATAGTAGAGGATGTCCTTGTGCATGTAGAGAATTTGGTTTTCCCCGCCGATTTCTATGTCTTAGACATGGAAAATGGTGATCCATCTAGCCCCGTTCTTTTAGGGGACCATTCTTGAAAACATCAAAAATCTGTGATCGATGTGAATAGTGGCATGTTAACAATGGAGTTTAATGGTGAAAATTCAATATCTATGAACCCATTAAAACTCACGAGCATTCTAGTTGCGCTACGATATAAATGATGAATTTGATGATGATTTTGATAATGATGATTTATGGGAGATGGGAAAGGCTACTGATGGCCTTGATGACAAAGGAGGTATGGATTCGAGCCATGTGCATACTGTTCATACTATTGCTGCTTTATCTACTCTTGATACTGCTGACCCTATCTTTTCTAACTTGCAGGATCATACCATTAAAAAGACACACCCCCCGGATCAACCACAAAAAGCCACAGATGTTGAAGGAGGAACAAAGACTGAAGACACCCACTCAAAAGCGAACAAACCAAAAGTTAGAGGAGTTAAGAAGATATTGAGGTGGAAGAGGAAAGATAGAGCGACATCGCATCACCCACCTTGATAGAGGACTGGCGTCGGGCCACCGACGTTAAACAGAGGCGCTGCTTGGGAGGCAACCCAAGGGGGGTTAGTTTTCTTTCTCCCTTTTATTTTTATTGCTTTAGTAGTTAGACTTTTCTCTTTTCTTGTATTTTTGCCTTACATTGGGGACAATGTAAGATTTAAGTATTGGGGGGGGAGGGGGGGGGGATTAGTGGTGTGTTCTTGTTTTTCTTATTACAAAAATACAAAAAAAATCGAATTTTTTTTTTTAAAATTTTGAGCTCATAGTTAGTAATGACCACATGCTTAGAATCACTAGCCCATGATGAAACCTAATTGATATCATGCATGCTTTTGAACAAAGGTAAATTGTTAACCTTGGGACACTTTGAACTCTAATGCAAATTTTGCTTTAACATAGTAGTTGAATATTTTGAGCACATTATTGTCTTGACTTGTAAAGTGTGCATAGCTTAGTGAAGATTGTGTGAATTTTGTGATAGTCTTAAGAAGTCTCTAATACATGCTAGAACTTAACTACATGCTCTTTGAGGCGTATGTCGAGACTACTTGCAAACATGAAAGTGATATAGGCAATCTTTGATGCGTTTGAGCCTTTCAAGCCTACCATGTAAAGAAAATCAATCACTTGTATCCTTTTTGAGCTTTAATGCAAAAAAATGGTTGTATGCTAAGCATACAAAAGACCCCCATTCGACATTCTTTGACTAGCTTATCATCCTTCCCTAATGAGCCTAAATATAAATTCTATTCTCACCTTTGAAGGGAGTATTATGTGTTTCATTCACATGCACTTAAGTATTCAATGATTAAAATGTTTGTGAGCTTCATTATGAAAAGAATGAAATGCATGAAAAAAAGGGATGCCTTGAGAAAATAGATAAAAATATGACTCCAAGGGGAGCCAATGCACAAAAGAAGAAAAATGTTGAAATAAAAGTTGAAAAATTCAAGCAAGAAGAGAAGCTTTTAGTGTGCATATATCATACTCTCTTGTTTGACATGTCTTTTTCCTTTCTTTCATAAGCCAATACCTAGGCCAAGCTACAAGCTAATAAAGACCTACTTGATTTATGTTTGCAAAGTGGCTAAGATAGTGGAGATGAGTGTGCAAGTAAGCTTATACTTGTGTTAGTGTATGACTTGAACTATTGTGGATTTGCATCTTTTGAATCTATAACTTGTACACAACACTTGTTTATGACCACACACGCACGTTCACTACTTTGTTAAGTATGAGGTGTTTAGAGATTGAACTTGTTCCACTGTTAACTTTTCACCGCCGTTCATTACAATGCATGTTTAAAATTGTTGAGGCATTAAAGTGAGAACAAGTTAGTTTGTTATGATGCTATGAGCCAACAAAAATATTGTAGTTTTGTCTGATTTACTCGAGGTCGAGTAAAGAGTAAGTATAGGGGGAGTTTGATGTGACTAGAAATAGACATATCTATTGCGTTTAATTGTTTACGATTGGGTATGTTTTGATGGATAATTTGATACATATGCTACCTAATCGTATATTTGTATTGTAGGTGGAATCGAAGAAATCGAGCTAACTAAGGCGAATAAAGGTCAAGAAAAGCTTTGGAACAAATAAGGACTCAATATAGATCAAGAAAAAGGCTAAAAATGTAATTTTGGAGGAGGCGATCGACCGCATGGAGGAGGCAATAAATCGCCTATGGACAGAAAGTTGAGCAACAAAAATTACGAAGCAGCGATCGATCGCGAGAAAGAGGCGATCGATCGCCAAAACCCACTGGAGCCAAGCGATCGATCGCTAGGCGAGTTTTGGAAATATTGGGAACTTGATTTTTTTACCATCTTGGATAGATTTTACCTACAATATCAGATTCCCACCATCTTTGGACGGAATTGGGGACTTTAAATCAGATGAATAGTCATATTTTGAAAACCAACATAAATTAGACATTATATTTTATTTTTCTCTCAAATTTTGAAGAACAACTCGAAGAACGAAGACGGAAGCGACACTCCAGAATCGTGCTTCGCTTTAGTAACTATTTCTTTTATTATTAGTTTGATTTTTTCTAGGGTAGATTTTATTGTTTTTGATTTGATTATGTAAGGCTAAACACCTTTGATTCTTGGTTGAAGGAAGACAATACCTTGGATTTAATGTTTTTCATGAGATTGATGTTCTTATATTGATTTTGATAGAGTATCACGTGCTTTTCTGATTTTAATGCCATGATTGTTGTGTTTTGATTATAAGATTGGCCATCCAATAATTTTTACATGCAATTTAATGCTTGGCCTTTCAAGCAACTAAGATTGATAATTGTCTGCTGTTGGTGTTGTTAAATTCTTAGGAAAACGCGTAACTAGATTAAACATAGACGCTTGTATTATGTTGTCTAGGTTCATCATTCTTACTAGAATTGAAAGCTATTGTTAATATTAATCTTAACTGCTGTTGTTTTGATCGATATAACGATACGGGTTAATTTAGAACGCTTGGGCTATTTTAACTAGGCATAAGGTAAGATAAGAGTTGAATCTCTAATGATGAATATTCAAGTAAAAATTGCATCTTTTGTGATAATCGATGATTGAATGCATAAATCCAAGGTAAAGTCGACTGAAAACCAAGAATCGCTTTTCTCTCATAATTTTAATAACTTTAGTTAATTTTGCTAATTAGTTTAATCCATAGACTTTGCTTAGTAGTAGTTAATCAAATTCAAAAATCCCCTTTTTACTATTTGTTCGAATAATTGGCACGAATAATTCATCCTTCCTCGTGGGATCGATCACTACTCACACTACTACATTTATTACTGTTATTAACTTGAGAGGGTTAATTTGGGCGTACGCGATAAACACAACCACTATAAACACCATAAAAACCAATACTGTCCAACCGACTCACAACACGCGTATCGAGGGGACAAAGATCCCAAAAATGTTTATCAGGGTTTCTGCCTCGAAGTGTAGTATCAATATCATCTGCCCAAACATTCTCAGATCGATGAGATGACTGCAATGATAGTAGATGATTGTCAATCGGGCCTGATGCTCTTTGTAATCCATCCTGAAATATTACATAACAAATATCAACATTACAAAAATATAAACATGGCCACCACCACTAGCCCCCGCCGCCCCCAACGCCGGCAGCCAGGCGCCGAGCGTCGCCGGAACATGGCGGCCACCTCCCGACACCCCAACGACTGTAAATCATCCGGCGGTTTTCGCCACTCATCTCCAAACTAAAACTATATTTTCAATAAAAACTATCAAACAACAAAATCAAACACAACAACAATATAATGTAAATTTTATAACTTTCAGAAATTTATATTACAGAAAAAAATATTACCTCAGCTTCAAGAATGATAAACAACTAAGCTCCACAAATTACAAACCACAACAATTTTGGAAATTTTGGCTAAAAAGTGGAAGGATTCGAAAATTTTCGTCTGGAAGATGAGAGAAAAGAAGAAAGGAAGAATGAAAGAAGGGCCGGCGTAAAAAAAAAACACATTATTGAAGGCGTAATCTGAGATGCGCCTTCAATAAAAAAAATTTTTATTGAGATGGCGCCTTCAATAATATTTTAAAAAAAATATCTGAAGATGGCGCCTTCAATAATTTTTTTCCCAGAACTGAAGTGACGTTTTATGTAAGGACCCTAGTTCCTTAACGGTGAAATCAAGATATAAACAGGGCTAAATATGTATTAGAGACATCTTAGAGTTCTGGTTGTTATGTGAGCTCAATGTAATTACAGGCCAAAAATAAAACTTCAAAAGTTAGTTAATTACATTCCCAAAATGAATGTTAAGATTAACAAAAAATCCTGTATTCTATCTTCTTTCAAGTCTCCTTCAGCTCACAGTTCAACCCAACCCTTAGCCCCTTTTTGTCCAAAAGCGTACCTACATGAACAACTCACCATGAGCATATATATATCACCACTTAACACAATTCAACTTAATAAAATCATTAAGCGCATGCGACAAATAATAGATATGCTCCTTGATCACCACATTAGCACATTTCATTGTTGTTCCTGTTTCACAAACTTATGCACAAAATCATTAGTTCACGATATAACGATCGATAACGCGTTCCCAATTATATCCACAATATTCCACATTAATCACTAGAATTGTGACTGTTCCGGTCCCAATACAACAGCGGAATTTTAGGACCCCTCGCTTCGACATATAGCGGCATCATATGATATCCCTCGCTTCGACAATGACAGCGGCATGTTATTTCGCTTAGACATGACTGCGGCAAATATCATACTACCATCGCTTCATATGACAGCGGCAAGTACCTCCCTCGCTCGGAGATAAAGGCTACCGGAACATTCATCAATTCTACCACAATAATCAAACACAATTGATTCCAATATCAAGATATAACACTATCATTTCACATATTCCATCACATATAAGGACACACTGTTCACAATATGCATCATTAAAGTTGTAACATGATTTACCGTCCGATGCTCGTACGTCTCACTACGTACCTTAGTTTCAAAAGTGGAGAAGTTGTATAACTTTATCTCCTCGATGTTGTTGGTACCTGGGATGGTTCTACACAACCATACAAATCAATATTAGATGCCAATTATAGTCCAATATCCAAAAATTCCATAAAAATGCCAAAAACACACTTTTGTGTGTCTTGCGATCGGTCGCCAAGACGTCCCGATCGATCGCGAGATCACACTGCCCGAACCAACAAATTTTTGCTTTCGGCGATCGATCGCCACTTTTGGCGCGATCGATCGCCAAACTCACCGATCGATCGCCCAAAAGTGGCGATCGATCGCCAAAGGCTTCTGGAGCCTACTGCCTGCTCGCGATCGATCGCCAAAAACGGGCGATCGATCGCCAGCCCCTGTACCACGAAAATCATCATTTTTGCACATTTAAACCTTCACCAACCTCAACACCATTTATACCAACAACTCAAAAACATTAAAACACTCAAAACCTTCAACACACATCATAAAACCACTAAAAATCCAACATCCCACCAAGAATCACACTAACCCAAACAAACCCATTTCAAACCCTTTTAAAACCCTTCCAAAACTCAACCAAACACTTCAAGAACATCAAGAAGTGATATATAAACATCATAGGCACTAAATCTTACCAAGAATCACCAAAATGAAACTTTTGCAAGAACTTTCTTCCCACTTTGGAGCAAAAATCGGGTTTGAGGAGAAAAATAAGGGTTTGGGAGAGATTGGGGATTTTGACTGTAAAGAGTAAAGTGGAATGAGGTGGTGGGGTAAGGGTTAACTTTTATTTAAATTTTGTACCCCAACAATTAACATGATGTAATTTATACCCCAACATGGTATTTTAAACACATTTCACCACAATGCACCAAATTCCAATTAAATGCATGTTTCACAAAATAAATGACTACCAACACATGTAAGCCATTGAAACACCCAATTACCCAACATGCATAACATGCACCCTGAAATGCTCTACCAGCCCACATGACCAAGCATTTCCACATGGCAATTAATTCTAACACATAAGGCAATTACGACCATAATTAATCATATTTAAACATATGAACACAATTAATGCCTTAAATACAATTAATCATTTCGGGGACCTCACAATACTCCCCTACTTAGAAGATTTCGTCCTCGAAATCGCATGCACTTACCCCAAAAGAAACTACACATAAACACATACCAGAGAATAGTTCCGGGTAGTGCTGCACCATATGCCGTTCCGTCTCCCACGTGGCCTCTTCGACACCCCGACGATCCCACTGAACCTTGACCATCGGTATAACCTTGCTTCGAAGTCTGCGATCCTCTCGATCCAGAATTCTGACTGGCCGTTCAACATAGGATACATCTGAACTCAACTGAACCTCTGAAGGCTGCAACACATGAGACGGGTCTGGTTCATACTTCCTCAACATAGATACATGGAAGACATCATGTATACCAGACAAGAACGGCGGTAGGGCCAAATGGTAAGCCAAAGTGCCGATGCGCTGCAATACCTCGTACGGCCCAACATATCTCGGAGACAACTTCCCGCGCATACCGAAATGAACTACACCTCTGAAAGGTGAGATTTTCAGAAAGAATCTGTCTCCCACTTGGAATTCCAATGGTCGCCGTCGTTTATTAGCATAGGCCGCTTGCCTATCTTGAGCCGCTTTCATTTTCTGACGGATCACTTTGATTTTCTCTTCCATTTCACGAATCAATTCCGGTCCTCCGACCGTCTTACTAGTCAAATCTTCCCAGTACAACGGTGACCTACATCGTCGACCGTAAAGGGCCTCGAATGGAGCCATCTGAATACTCGCCTGATAACTGTTGTTGTAAGAAAACTCCACAAGTGGCACTGAATCTTGCCACGGAGTATCGAACTCCAAAACACATGCCCTCAATATGTCCTCAAGCGTCTGTATGGTACGCTCTGTCTGACCATCTGTCTGAGGGTGATAAGTCGTACTCAGCCTCACTTCTGTACCCAAAGCTGATTGAAGACCCTCCCAAAAGTGCGATGTGAACCGCGGGTCTCTATCAGACACAATCGAGACTGGGATGCCATGTAATCTCACCACGTCCCGTACATACAACTGGGACATCTCTAAGTATGTGAAAGACATACAATATGGGATGAAGTGAGCCACCTTCGTCAGTCGATCCACAATCACCCAGATTGCATCGAATCCCGAGGCAGTCCTTGGCAAGTGGGTCACGAAATCCATAGAGATGTGCTCCCACTTCCACTCTGGTATCTCTAAACTCTTCAACTCGCCTCCGGGCCTCTGCCTTTCTGCTTTCACTTGTTGTCAAATCAGGCACTTCTTAACGAATGATATAACGTCTCTCTTCATCCGTCTCCACCAAAATTGATCACACAAGTCCTTATACATCTTTCTCCCACCTGGATGGATGCTAAATCTGCTACTATGAGCACGATGCAAGATTCCTTGACGCAACTCTGGTGCCCTCGGCACTCCCCAACGATTACCAAGCCTCAAGGAACCATCTTCTGCTACTCTGAACTTCGATAATTGACCCAGACGTAAATATGATAACCATCTCTGTACCTCAACGTCTGTCACCTGAGCTTTCCTGATAAGTTCAAAGATGTCCGGTTCTGCCAATAGGGTCGATACCAGCACCGGCGATACAACTAAATCAAAGTCATATCCCAAATGACAACAAGAGGTCATCAAGGCCGATAACTGAATAACATCATCTGCCGTATACTTCACCTTCCTACTTAAGGCATCAGCTGTCAGGTTCGCCTTCCCTGGATGGTACTCTATCTCGCAATCATAGTCCTTGAGCAAGTCGATCCACCTCCTTTGCCTCATATTCAGTTCCACTTGGGTAAATAGGAACTTCAAGCTCTTATGGTCCGTGTAAATGGTAAAAGAAGTACCATAAAGATAATGCCGCCAAATTTTCAAAGCGAAAATAATGGCCGCCAGTTCCAAATCATGAACCGGGTACCTGGTCTCATGAGGCTTCAACTGCCTCGATGCATAAGCCACCACATGCTTATCCTGCATCAGTACACAGCCCAATCCCTGCAGTGATGCATCCGTGTACAAGGCAAACCTTTCGTTCTCCGAAGGGATCACCAGAACAGGTGATGTAGTCAACCGGTGCTTCAACTCTTGGAAGCTTTGCTCACATGCCTCAGACCAAGAAAACGGAACACCCTTCTGAGTCAACTGCGTCAACGGCTTAGCGATCTTAGAGAATCCCTCGACGAAACGTCGGTAGTAACCCGCTAAACCGAGGAAGCTACGGATCTTGGGCACAGATGTAGGCGCAGACCAATCCATCTCTGCTTCCACTTTCCTGGGGTCCACAGAAATCCCATCACTAGAGATCACATGCCCCAAAAATACCACGCTACTCAGCCAAAATTCACACTTGCTCAGCTTTGCATACAACTGATTGTCCCTCAGAATCTGGAGCACTGTCCTCAAATGATTCCTGTGATCTTCCTCGCTCCGAGAATAGATAAGTATATCGTCAATAAATACGATGACGAATTGATCCAAATAGGGTTGGAACACTCGATTCATCAAGCTCATAAACACAGCCGGGGCGTTTGTCACTCCAAAAGGCATGACCAAAAACTCATAGTGACCATAACGGGTCCGGAAGGCTGTCTCCTGCACATCATCCTCTCTAACTCGGATCTGGTGGTACCCCGACCTCAAATCAATCTTACTGTACAACCTCGTGCCCTGCAACTGATCAAACAAGTCATCGATCCGCGGAAGAGGGTATTTATTCTTCACTGTGGCCTTATTCAATTGCCTGTAGTCGATGCACAATCTCATCGACCCATCTTTCTTTTTCACAAATAACACAGGCGCACCCCAAGGTGATACGCTGGGGCGTATGTAACCCTTATCAAGTAGTTCCTGTAGCTGTTCTTTCAGCTCTCTTAACTCCGTTGGTGCCATCCTGTAAGGGGCACGAGAAATAGCGGATGTCCCCGGTAATAATTCGATCCCGAACTCAACTTCCCTAACCGGCGGGAATCCGGGAATCTCCTCCGGAAATACATCGGCAAACTCGGCAACCACGGGTATATCTTCGACTCTTAACTCTTCTTTCTTTCCAGCAATGTCAATGGCATAAATAAGATAACCCTCATGCCCACGTTCCAATAACTGAGTCATCTTTAAGGCCGATATCAACGGAATTTTTGAGCGGGAACCCTCCCCATAAAAAGTCCACCGAACCCCTAAATCAGATCTGAACCGTACTGTCCTCTGACTGCAGTCCACTACTGCCTGATATCTGTTCAGCACATCAATACCCACAATGCAGTCGAAGTCCGACATTCCCAGAACAATCAAATCTGACTTCAACTCGTTGCCCTCAAAATAAATGAGGCCGCCATCAACAAACCGATCAGCAATCACACTCTTTCCAGCGGGTGTCGAAACCACAAGAGGCGTGGGTGACGGAGTCGTGCATATACGGTGCCTCTCCACAAAACTCGTCGACACAAAGGAGTGTGACGCACCTGTATCTATCAAAATATAAGCAGGGTGCGTAAATAAATAACACGTACCCGCTATCACTTCCTCTGGAGCTGCTGTAGCCTACTCCCTGGTGAGGGCATACACTTGCCCTTGAGGTGGCCCCAACGGCTGTCCTCCCAATGGCCTCGGTGCAAATGGTGGTCTCTGCTGCGCTGGCCTGTCTGAAGGTCTCCCCATAGTGTTCTGTGGCCCTCCCCGGTTAGGACAATTTCGGGCCAAGTGACCATGTTTCCCACACTCATAACAAGCAGAGCATCCTTTCACTGAATGGGGTCCCCCGCACAGAAAACACTTAACCTTCTCAAAATTGCTAGCCTGAGACTGTCCCCTATGAGACGGAGCATTACTTCCACGACCACCCCTTCCACGAGCATCTTGCCATCTACCACTGAATCTGGAAGATGATGAGTTTCCCTTTGACTTAAAATGGTCGCCCCTTGGTTTCAAGTTTTCAGGGGTCGGTCTCTGTGATGGTGCTGGAGGCGGTGCCACAGTCGGATATGCACCCACTCCTAATTCTGCCAGTTCAGCTCGTGCTAGGGCGTCATCAAAACAAGTAGGGCCATAAGTGATCACCCTATCATACAACTCCGGCCTCAAGCCTTTCATAAAGTTCCTCATCTTTGCTTGGGTGCTAGTGGCGATATGAGGCACATATCTAAGTAAGGAACAGTACTGGAGAGCATAGTCAGACACCGGCATAGTACCTTGCCTCAAGCTAGTGAATTCATCTTCTTTAGCCTGCCGTGCCGCTGCTGAGAAGTATCGGGTCAGAAATCGAGTCCTAAACAGCTTCCAGTTTATTTCCTGATCCTGAGCCTCCTGTTCAATCACTGTGGTCTTCCACCACATCAGCGCCTTTTTGGCCAATTGAAACTCTGCTAGCCGTATCCAAGCTGTCTTTGCACACGGGGCAGCTACAAATATCTGCTCCAACCTCTCTAGCCATTCCTCAGCATTCTCCCCTGTTTCAGTCCCTTCAAAAGTCGGGGGCCGATAAGCTAGAAATTGCGTCAAACTCAGTTCTCCCGGCAATAACTGCTGTTCGGACGGCTCTTCGCCCAAGGCTGGCGGCGGTAGGGGATTTGTATGCCTAGCACTAGCATTTACACTTACTGTATCACCAACATCGACATTTGCTGCCATACTGCAACACAAGGGTTAACAACAATATCCAAAACAATTCACATAATACATCGTTAGAAAACCATACACGTTAGCATAATAGTCACATGCTTCATATGCTCACAACATGTTTAAAAGTAGACGCCTAGCCAACTTATTGCTAAGGCTACCCTTCACTCGTTCCCGGGTTCTCTAACCACTGCTCTGATACCACTAATGTAAGGACCCTAGTTCCTTAACGGTGAAATCAAGATATAAACAGGGCTAAATATGTATTAGAGACATCTTAGAGTTCGGGTTGTTATGTGAGCTCAATGTAATTACAGGCCAAAAATAAAACTTCAAAAGTTAGTTAATTACATTCCCAAAATGAATGTTAAGATTAACAAAAAATCCTGTATTCTATCTTCTTTCAAGTCTCCTTCAGCTCATAGTTCAACCCAACCCTTAGCCCCTTTTTGTCCAAAAGCGTACCTACAGGAACAACTCACCATGAGCATATATATATCACCACTTAACACAATTCAACTTAATAAAATAATTAAGCGCATGCGACAAATAATAGATATGCTCCTTGATCACCACATTAGCACATTTCATTGTTGTTCCTGTTTCACAAACTTATGCACAAAATCATTAGTTCACGATATAACGATCGATAACGCGTTCCCAATTATATCCACAATATTCCACATTAATCACTAGAATTGTGACTGTTCCGGTCCCAATACAACAGCGGAATTTTAGGACCCCTCGCTTCGACATATAGCGGCATCATATGATATCCCTCGCTTCGACAATGACAGCGGCATGTTACTTCGCTTAGACATGACAGCGGCAAATATCATACTACCATCGCTTCATATGACAGCGGCAAGTACCTCCCTCGCTCGGAGATAAAGGCTACCGGAACATTCATCAATTCTACCACAATAATCAAACACAATTGATTCCAATATCAAGATATAACACTATCATTTCACATATTCCATCACATATAAGGACACACTGTTCACAATATGCATCATTAAAGTTGTAACACGATTTACCGTCCGATGCTCGTACGTCTCACTACGTACCTTAGTTTCAAAAGTGGAGAAGTTGTATAACTTTAACTCCTCGATGTTGTTGGTACCTGGGATGGTTCTACACAACCATACAAATCAATATTAGATGCCAATTATAGTCCAATATCCAAAAATTCCATAAAAATGCCAAAAACACACTTTTGTGTGTCTCGCGATCGATCGCCAAGACGTCCCGATCGATCGCGAGATCACACTGCCCGAACCAACAAATTTTTGCTTTCGGCGATCGATCGCCAAACTCACCGATCGATCGCCCAAAAGTGGCGATCGATCGCCAAAGGCTTCTGGAGCCTACTGCCTGCTCGCGATCGATCGCCAAAAACGGGCGATCGATCGCCAAAAACGGGCGATCGATCGCCAGCCCCTGTACCACGAAAATCACCATTTTTGCACATTTAAACCTTCACCAACCTCAACATCATTTATACCAACAACTCAAAAACATTAAAACACTCAAAACCTTCAACACACATCATAAAACCACTAAAAATCCAACATCCCGCCAAGAATCACACTAACCCAAACAAACCCATTTCAAACCCTTTTAAAACCCTTCCAAAACTCAACCAAACACTTCAAGAATATCAAGAAGTGATATATAAACATCATAGGCACTAAATCTTACCAAGAATCACCAAAATGAAACTTTTGCAAGAACTTCCTTCCCACTTTGGAGCAAAAATCGGGTTTGAGGAGAAAAATAAGGGTTTGGGAGAGATTGGGGATTTTGACTGTAAAGAGTAAAGTGGAATGAGGTGGTGGGGTAAGGGTTAACTTTTATTTAAATTTTGTAACCCAACAATTAACACGATGTAATTTATACCCCAACATGGTATTTTAAACACATTTCACCACAATGCACCAAATTCCAATTAAATGCATGTTTCACAAAATAAATGACTACCAACACATGTAAGCCATTGAAACACCCAATTACCCAACATGCATAACATGCACCCTGAAATGCTCTACCAGCCCACATGACCAAGCATTTCCACATGGCAATTAATTCTAACACATAAGGCAATTACCACCATAATTAATCATATTTAAACATATGAACACAGTTAATGCCTTAAATACAATTAATCATTTCGGGGACCTCACATTTTAGGTTAGTTTACAAAAAAAATTAAAATATCGATTATTTTGTTAAATTAATAAAAAATTTTGAACATTTGAATAAAAAACCCAGCAAACTCTTGTTTTGGAAATGGTGAGTGCGAGTAGGTTGTGTATTATTTTATGTCTTGTAGTACAGATATGACAATTGGTAGCGCTTATCGCGTACGCCCAAATTAACCCTTCTCAAGTTAACAACAGTAAATATGTAGTAGCGTGAGTAGAGCTCGATCCCATAGGAAAGGATGTATTTTTCGTGTCAGCTATGTAACCAAAAAAAGAGAATTTTTTTTTAAAGTGATTAACTACTACTAAGCAAAATCTATGAATTAAACTAATTAGCAAAATTAAACTAAAGTGATTTAAAAGAGAAAAACGATTCTTGGTTTTCAGTCGACTTTACCTTGGATTTATGCATTCAATCATCGATTATCACAAAAGATATAATTTTTACTTGAATATCCATCACTAGAGATTCAACTCTTATCTTACCTTATGCGTAGTTAAGATAGCCCAAGCGTTCTAAATTAACCCGTATCCTTAAATCAATCAAAACAATAGCAGTTACGATTAATATTAACAATAATTTTCAATTCTAGTAAGAATGATGAAACTTAGACAATATAATCCAAGCGTCTATGTTTAATCTAGTCACGTGTTTTTCCTAAGAATTTAACAACACCAACAACAAGCAATTATCAATCTTAGTTGCTTCAAAGGCCAAGCATTGGATTGCATATAAAAATCATTAGATGGCCGATCTAACAATCAAACATAACATTCATGACATGAAAATCAGAAAAAGCACATGATACTCAATAAAAATTAATAAAAGAACATCAATATCATGAAAAACATAAAATCCAAGGTATTGTCTTCCTTGAACCAAGAATCAAAAGTGTTTTGACTAGCATAATTAAATCAAAAACTATCAAATCTATTCTAGAAAACATTAAATCAATAGCAAAAGAAAGAATTACTAAAGAGAAGCACGATTCAGAAGCGTCAATTCCGTCTTCGTTCTTCGTTCTTCACAAAGTTGAGAGAAAATCTATTCTAATCTCTAAACAATGTTCCTAAATATGAATTATTGTGTTATTAGCTGATAAAATTGAGATATAGCCAGCATATGTGGTAGGATATGGTAAAATCTTCCCAAAGATGGTAAAAGACCTTGTTCCCTTATTTTCTCGGACTCTCTAGCGATCGGTCGCTCCAAACTAGCGATCGATCGCTAGCTTATTATTTCAGCGAAATTCTTCTGGCGATCGCCTCTTTCTAGCGTGTTTTAGTGTGTTTTGGCGATCGATTGCTCCAAATGTAGCGATCGATCGCTGACTCATAAAATTTGTTGCTCAACTTTCTGTCCAAAGGCGATCGATCTCCTCTTCCATGCGATCGATCTCTTCTCCAGAATTATATTTTTAGCCTTTTTCTTGATCTACATTGAGTCCTTATCATCTCCAAAACTTTCCTTGGTCTTTATTCGCATTTTTTAGCTTGATTTATTCGATTTACCTGTAATTACATAAACATACGATTAGATAGCACATGTATCAAATTATCCATCAAAACATACCAAATCGTCGACAATTAAGCGCAATAGATATGTCTATTTCTAGTCACATCAACAATCATAGTGTCGTGTAGTGTCAAAAGTCATGCATGCGTAATTTTGTAGGATTTGTGTGTTATGGTCCGAAACGTTTTAATTCGTAGCCTATATCTTTAGTTATCTGTGTTTTCTCAAAATTTCACTAACTTATTATTTCATTCAAATCAACTAATTATCCAAATTCATAACTAATTAATCATCTAGGTGTACATAATCATTGTTAACACGGATTAATTAGTAACAGTGCTTTACATTTCTCTTCGAAAGGAAGACATGTTTGAGCTAAATTATATCAAACAATCGTAAATTCTATGAGCACTCCTAGTACCCGGTCTAATAATTTTTTGCTTATAAAAAAAATCTCTCCCCATACAATATTTGCTTCATCTACGGAGAAAACTCATCTTAACCTTTAATAAGCCCATTACAATTCCTATAATCTTTGTAAAGTTTATCTCACCATCAAAATGTAACAATTTCACACAAACATGAAATACTTTATTATACTATCCTTCCCTTTCACTTCTTATAGTTTTGTTTTTTGTTTTTTTTTTTAAATTTTTTAGGGGAGGGAGGACAACTCGAACCCGAGACCTCTTATATTGATAAATAGATGACAATCATTAGACTAATGTCTTGTTGTCATTACAATTTTTATTATATATTCTTAGTCATTTACATTTCAAGAATTATTAATAATACTCTGTCTTATACTTAATTTATTAAATATCCAGATTATTCCTACGTATTTCCAATACCTGCAACAGAATTATTTTTAACATATATATATATATATATATATATATATATATATATAATTAAAAACTAACCCCAAAAACCAAAAAAAAAATTCAAAAAAAAAAAGATATTAAAGATGTGAGATTGTATTTTTAGGAGAGGAAGAACAAAGAAACATGTAGAAGATTCTCCACTAAACCTCCACCTGTACAAATATCATTATGCTTTCCCGCTATTAAAAAGGCAACTATTCAGCCATAGAATCCATTCAAGAATCATCAGTCATACACGATAACACGAGACAATGAATACAGAAACGTCAAGCCCTGACCCTTCTCCACGCGCCGCCTCTGACGGCGGAACCAGGTTGCCTAATGGCCGCCACCAGAACCTACAAGAAACGCCCATCCGCGTGAACCAATGTGCGGCTGCGGCGCCTGAGTTTCAGATGCCTCTTCACTATCCAAGGTACTCGAAATCAGACTTCGAGACGATGCCGGAGTGGAAAATCGACCGCCTTCTGGACGAGTACAACCTGCCGAAACGCGGAGATATGAACCAGAAGAAGAGTTTCGCCATGGGAGCATTCCTTTGGCCTGATCAGAATCAGGATTAGGCGTAACTTTGAAATTTAATTATGTATTATGTGTGTAATGTTTTGGTTGTTACTATTATATTTCATATGTAAAATTAGATAATAAATCATTAATTTATATAATAAGTTTTCACGATTTTAAATATCATTTACCCCAATAATATCTTGGCTGAATCAAGCATCAATATTCCATCTCGCCAAGGGTGTATCTAGGATTCACTTGGGCTAAAACAAAATTCGCTGCAAATTTTTTAAGCTACTTCTTGACTAAACCAGCTTCCCCCTTCCTTAGCCTAGGATGAAGAGTCAACTACGGAGGCTTCGGGTAACCAAATATGAACTGGTACCATGGACATGCGGATCTGTACCTAGACCTGGAAGGCAGAAAGCATCAATTGAATGAGTGTAACTGGCTCGCCCCTTTCGATTCGACAATCTTAAGTAGTGGAGTCAGCCCTTTTTCGGGCCAAAAAGAGGTTGACCCACTTCATTCGCCAAGCGATTGATCTCTGTACGCTGATTACGTTCCTACTCAAGAAATAAAGTATGTGAAGTTCCGTTTGCAACGACGAGCAAATACTCGAACGTGAGAGCAAGGGTTCAAGTATCCAAAATTGCATGCCTTCAATTCAAACAAGGAATAGTTGTTATTGCATCCATCTGTATGTCACGAAATATAGTCAAAGTGTCAAACTGCTTTAATTCCAAGACAGGAGGTTCTTTTGGTAGATATTACAAAAAAAAAACAACTCAGCCGAATCAATATCTCCTAAATTTTGCATTAATAGACAGACATAGGTTGTGACAACACTTTTTCGAATCCAAATTTTATCACATAAGCATGAAAGGATTTGACGTAAAGTATGCATCCGAGATTCTTGCTAGAAGGAATAAGATACACAAAAGTCATTTCATCGGGATCCCAATCATCGAGTAACATTCTTCGAAACAGAGCAATAGCACCCTCTGGTTTATCAAGCATATATTATGGCATTCCAATAGCAACATTCTCGAATGTTGAAAATAAAAAATATTCCTAGGAGCCAGCATTTTCCCACAATTAGCATAAGTAGATACCATTGCAGGCATTATAGACTCCTTCTATATCCAAGTTTATAAGAAACTCCTATGACGAGATTTTCCAAAATCAAAAGCCCCCAACTTCGATTATACCTTAAACAAGCAAAGCAAACGTGCTAATGTTAGGCTTCACGGCCATGCAAAATATTTCTTGAAAAACGTGAAAAAATCCATTATCAAATTAATTTAAAGAAAATCCAGAAATCGAAGTGTTCCAAGTAGCCACATTTGGTTGAGACATTTCGTCAACCAACTTACGTACATTATTCGTTTCACCAGCATTCGAGTAAAAATCAATCAGGCACCGAGCTCCATTAGATTCAGAATGAAATTGGGGGCTCTGCGGATGGAGGGCTAAGCATATATAGGTTAAAAATATAAAATCCAATCATATCTTGGATAATAAAGATAATTGATTCACATCTTCATTATCATATCTTATCATTATATTCAAATCAATTGTAAATCCTCTACAATATTCTATTTCCTAGTTTATAGATAATAGGTTTACATATGCTCTTTTATATATAGCAAACTCATTGATGAATGAAAAGTGATTTCGTTCCACATATTATAAATCTTATATGGTATCAGAGCTACAAGTCGATCAAATGGCTTCTTCCTCCAGTAATGCCTCATCGGCTAGTGCTCAAATAACATCTGCTGCTTCCCATCTCGGCCCTAATCTCATTCTTATTAACGCACACCAGCAGCTCCCACTACAACTTACCTCTTCAAATTTTCCATCATGGAGGGCTCAAATCCGTCATCTCCTATTTGGCTATGGTCTCCTAGGCTTTCTAGATGGAACCACTTCCTGTCCAGACGCAAGAACCCCACACGAGACAACCACTGCGCATCTTCATTGGCTTCGCCAAGATGCCCTTATTTTGTCTGCTCTTTTTGGGTCAGTCACCCCAGAGCTTGTCCCTCTTATTTGTGCGGCATCCACATCGGCCAATGCTTGGCAAATTTTGTCTCGTCTCTTTGCTAATCGCTCCCGCACTCGAGTAATGCAACCAAAGGATGATTTATCCAATATGACACTCGGAGATCAATCTGTCACTGTTTTCCTCCAATCTGTGAAGGTTAAGATAGACGAATTGGCTCTCATAGATCGGCCATTCGCCGATGACGACATTACTCTATATATCCTCAATGGACTTGGCGCCTCCTATCGAGAAATTGCTGCCCCTATTCATGCACGGGAGTCATCTCTTCGCTTTGAAGAGTTGCACGACATGCTGGTCGCTCATGAGGCTTATCTTCGTCGTCTTGACACTGCCAACTCCTCCCTACTGGCCACTGCCAACACTGCATCTCTCAACCAGCGACAATCTGGTCGCCCCTTTTCTGGACAATCATCAAATCGCAATCAAACATATAACACATCTCGCAACAACCGTAATACAAGTCGTGGTCGAGGAAGTTCATCTCGCAATGGCCATCGGAATTCTACCATGCAAAATAGTTCATTTCGTGCACCGATCGTATGTCAATACTGCGGTTTTCAAGGTCATGGTGCTCGCACATGTCGCCAAATACAACATGTTGCTCACTTTGCTCAATCACCGCCCATGCAACAACAGCCACCTACGTCCGAACGGGCTCCGTGGTTAGTTGATTCTGGGGCTTCACATAATCTCACTTTTGATTTACAAAACTTATCCATACACTCCGAATATGATGGCACCGACGAAGTTCAGATTGCGAATGGTACCGGTTTGCGTATTTCTCGAATAGGCACTTCGACTATTCCTTGTGCTTCGCGTACTCTTACATTATCTAATGTCTTATATGTGCCTTCTGCCACACGGAATTTATTATCCGTCCATCAGTTTACTAAGGATAATCAAGTTTATATTGAATATAACCCTACTCACTTTATTGTGAAGGATCCGAGTATAGGGGAGAATCTCATTAGTGGACGCTGCATCAATGGAATCTATAACATGGATCTTCCTAACTCTATCCATCCGGTCAATCCAATTGCTGCTTTTGTTGGGGAACGTATTAGCACCAATTGTTGGCATAATCGTTTGGGACATCCATCTCCACATTTAAGTTTATCAGTTATTAAACATTTTAGTTTACCTACTATCAAATCTGATTTGCAGAGTTGTACCTCTTGCTTATTGAATAAAAGTCATCAGTTGCCATTTACTGTTTTCACTGAAATCTACTCGTCCATTGCATTATTTATATGCTGATGTCTGGGGTCCTACTACACCTGTATCATTTACTGGTAATCGTTATTATCTAGTTCTTGTTGATCACTACTCAAAGTATTGTTGGTTTTACCCGCTACAATTAAAATCTCAAGTTTATGATGTCTTCATGCAATTTAAAAGACTTGCTGAGAAACAATTTCAAGCTTCTATTCAGAATTTCTACTTTGACAATGGAGGTGAATTTCTAGCTCTACGCCCTTTTCTATCGGCTAATGGTATCTCCTGGCTGACCACCTGTCCGCACACACCTCAACAGAATGGGACGTCTGAACGTCGTCATCGACAAATTGTCACCATTGGCCGCATCCTACTCAGTCATGCCTATCTCCCTTCAAAATTTTGGGACTTTGCATTTTCAGCTGCAGTCTACTTGATGAATAGGCTTCCGACACCAGTCTTACAAGGGGAATCTCCCTTCCGGGTCCTATTTGGGCGTCCCCCTAACTATCTGAAGCTTCGCACATTTGGATGTTTGTGTTTTCCCTGGCTTCGACCTTATTCCAAACATAAGCTTGACCCACCTTCTCGTCAATGTATCTTTCTTGGGTACTCCCTATCCCAAAATGCTTATAAATGCTATGATATGGCGACAAGACATATTTATCTCTCTCGTCATGTTCGATTTGTTGAAGATGTCTTTCCACACAGTATCATGCCCTCTACGATCACTGTGCATTCTCCAGCAAGTCTCTCGTCTGAACCACTGGCGTTACCATTACCTGTTGTTACTGGCTCTAGGTCCACTGCCACTGATGATGTCACAGCTACTTCCCCTCTTGCTCCTCTGGTTGAATCTACCACAATCTCTCGCCCGCACTCTATGCGGACCCGATAAATGAATCATATTTTCAAACCCAAGCGCATAAATGTCGCAACTAAGCATCCACTTCCTAGACCTGTCGAGCCTACATGTGTGTCTCAGGCTCTGAAGGATCCTCCATGGCGTGCTGTTATGGCCACTGAATTCACTGCCCTTCTCAAAGATGGGACATGGATATTAAAACCACCTCCAGCCAAGCACATCATTATTGGCTCCAAATGGATTTTTCGTATCAAACGAAACCCCGATGGCACCATTGGCAAATATAAAGCCAGATTAGTAGCCAAGGGTTTTCATCAACGTCCTGGTCTTGACTATAAAGAAACATCCAGTCCTGTCGTCAAACCAGCAACGGTTCGCACCATCCTATCATTGGCGGTGATGCATAACTGGACTCTTCGGCAACTCGATATCAGCAATGCCTTTCTCCACGGCATTCTCAATGAAGATGTCTACATGGTGCATCCAGCTGGGTTTGTTGATCCTCAGCATCCTGTTTATGTGTGTCATCTTCAAAAGTCGCTTTATGGCCTCAAACAAGCTCCTCGGGCCTGGTACCATGCTCTCAGTACCACCATTATCTCCTTAGGAATCCAAGTCCGATACCTCACTGTTCTTTCTCCATCAAGGCTCACTTGCAATCTTTGTCCTTGTGTATGTGGATGACATCATTATCACAGGAAGTGATTCCTCGAGTATTTCGAACCTTATCAATTGTCTAGCCACCAGATTTGCCGTCAAAGATCTTGGTCCTCTTACTTACTTTCTCGGTGTTGAAGTCCTCCGTTGTCACGAGGGTCTCTTCTTTTGTCAACATAAATACATAATGGACATTCTACGACGCCACAAAATGGATGGGGCTAAACCTTTAGCCACACCCATGACACATAATCCGCCTGTTCCATCTCCGACCAATCTTGTTGATGCAACTCAATATCGTCAAGTCATCGGTGCGCTTCAATACCTGATTCTCACTAGACCTGATATTGCCTTCTCTGTCAACCGTCTAGCCCAATGCATGTCATCCCCTGATGACACTAGCTGGATAGCTCTTAAGCGAATTCTTCGCTATCTAAAAGGCACACTCCATCACGGCTTACTTTTACGGCCCAATCGCTCATCAACGCTACAAGTATTTTCTGATGCTGATTATGCCGGTGACACTATGCATGGAACCTCCACTTCCACTTATATTGTCTTTCTTGGGTCCAATCCCATTTCTTGGAGTTCTCGTAAACAACGTGGGGTATCCCGCTCATCCACAATCTGAATACCGTGCCCTGGCGTGTGCATCTGCTGAAGTTCGTTGGTTACAAAATTTGTTTACTGAAATCGGCTTCCCTATTACTGATACTCCACAAATCAAATGTGATAATATTGGCGCCATACGCCTCTCCCTTCATCCTGTTCAACATACTCGCATGAAACACATCTCAGTCGATCTTCACTTCGTTAGAGATCTTGTTTGCAAAGGGTTCATATCTGTCTCCTATGTCAATACCTCAGCTAGCTGATATTCTTACCAAACCATTGCCGCGCACTCGGTTTCATCTCTTGAGATCCAAAATTTTCGTCACCGATGGGACGTCAGTTTTGCAGGGGGCGTATAAAATCCAATCATATCTTGGATAATAAAGATAATTGATTCAAATCTTCATTATCATATCTTATTATTATATTCAAATCAATTGTAAATCCTCTACAATATTCTATTTCCTAGTTTATAGATAATAGGTTTACATATGCTCTTGTATATATAACAAACTCATTGATGAATGAAAAGTGATTTCGTACCACATATTATAAATCTTATAAAATAAAATCTAAAAAATTTGACCCGAGCTGCAGCACAGATCAGCCCCTACATGCATCCACCCTTGCATCTCACGTCGATTTATGGAATGACTATGAAATAAGTTTTTACAATTGGCTCATCAAGTGAAAATGGAATAGTTAATAGCAGAGCATGCTGTTTACAATAATGTCTGTCTTAAAAGACGAAATTATGAGCTCCTGGGTCAAGCCCATCGGTTAAGAGCTCACCTTCATTTTGGAAATACTAAAGTTCGAGTCTCGTAGTATGCGAAAAAATATTTAGCTCCCTCCTTTTAAAAAAAAGACGAAATTATGGGTTATTGTCAACAATCTTTCTATATTTTTTTAAATAAGCAGATCACACCAATTTGGCTTTAAAATAAATAGTTTATCTTCCCTTGATTTTCCAACTAGTCAATTTGTAGGGGCGGAGCTAGAAGATATTTTTTGAGGGCGAAAATTTTTTTTGAACAAACTTAAAAGGTAAAAAAGAATTTGGGGAGCAAATTTTTTTTTTTAAAAAAAAGCAATGGTAAAATTATGTTTTTTTTCAAAATGATTTTTTTTACATTAAATTTAAAAATTAAAATTTGGGAGGGCGGGGGGGGGGGGGGTGGGGGGGGTGCAGGGGCCTCAGCCTCTAGTATTGTACCCATTGTAGTTTGAAAATATGTTGTTTACCTCATGTAGTTTGTGAATATATAGTATACCCAATTGTAGTTTGTGAAAAAATGTAAAACACATTCCCCGTCTGCTATCTTTTGCAAATTATAGGGATAAAGTGTGTGTTTAGAAAACTTAGAGGGGTAAACTGTTATTACAAACCCTATGTGATAAATGTCTATTATGAATGCTATAGAGAAATAAAATTTCTATTTACAAATCACATGAAGCAAAATGTATATTACGATATAGTACGGGCTGAATTGTCACCATCTCATGAAATCATAGAAAAAAACGTAGGAATCTAAGTAAGTGATATAAGGGATAAAGTAGCCACCACTTCAACCTTTTCGACAAAATGCTGTATGCATTTATCTCTTGAGTTCTGATATTGTGGATATTCAATGTGTTTTTAAGTCGTCAAATAAATCATTCTATCTAAATAAGGTTCAATAATAGGGATTGTAATGGGTCGGGTCTGGGATAAGTTTGGCCAATCTCAGGACCCGTCCCGCCTAAAAAAAAAAATCCATGACCCGCCCTGCCCCGCCAACAGGACCCACCCCGCCCCGCGATGCGACCCGACGGGTTCAACCAGCGAACCCACTTCATTTTTTTCTGCTTTTTTTTGCAGGGTGCTTATAATGTTGGTGTCATGTGATCATTGTAAATACGATTGAGTAGTCAATATTTAATTATCGAACACCTTGAATAGGAATTGCAACTAAATTAAACAACAACAAAAAAAGTACACCAATCAAAACTCAAAAGTGAAAACTACATCAAATTAAAGAGTTAGCATTTATAAACTAATTACGGTATATTTTCATATTCTTCATCATCTTCTTCCTCATCAAACAATGAAGGACAAGCTGATAAACCACCTACAGTTGAACAAGCACCTACAAGTCGAAAATGTAGAACTAATTTATTTTTTAATAATTCATATGTATACGGGGCGGGTCCGGGTTGGGTCCAGCCAATCCCAGGACCCGCCCCACCCCGCCTCATAAACCAGTTGATCGGGTCCAGACCCGCCCCGGGACCCGTTTGACAGGGTTTAGATCGTCCCAAACGGGACGGGTTTAATACGGGTCCTGGTTTAGACCCGTCCCATTGCCATCCCTATTCAATCATTCATTCGAATTAATGACAATAATAAATCGATACTTAAAAGAAAAATGAAAATATTTGTAAAATTTTAACTCATCGTCATAAAATAAATACTAATTTGAACTCACCATTATAAAACAATAACTAGATGTGATACTTGCACTTCACAATAAAGGCAATATATTATATAAAATTAATTTCAACTTAAAAATCAAGAACCACAATCATTTTGTACGTATTCATTGCAACGTGCGAGCTGCTCAATTGAGTACGTATAAATGTATGTACGTAGACGCCATGTTAGGCATCCTATTCAATTGAACGTGTAATTCTTGGCCCACGACTTCCACACACTTGTCCAGTTGATGTTGCGGTCAGAAACAGCGCCACGAGGATATCATCAATTATCCATATGAAATATTATCATTTGAAATATTCTACAAGGAATGACGAATTTAGAATTTTTGTTTAATAAAGACAAATAATAATAAAGTAAAAACTTACAAGGCAAAAAAAAAAAAAATTTATGGGATCAAAATATAATGTTATGTGATGATAAAATCTTTAGAGGGTAAACTGTAATTTTGGAGTGACAAAATGCGATTTTCTAGTTTTTTTAGGGAAGCAGTTGCCTTTCCACATTATCACATATGTTCTCTCCTGTCGACATGGATGATAGATACTACCCGAGAGGCATCATCAATATATCATTCCACCACATATCACCAATTTGATAATGACCAAGGAATTGAGTTGATATCCTTAGCTGAACTACAATCTCTTTCTAAAAGGATTTCATAGCTCTAAATGTTCAGGAATTAATATAGATATAATCATAAAATCTTCAAACGGGATCCGGCCAGGATTGCAAAAATAGCCGAAACGTTTAGTCTATTATCTGCAATCAACAAGGTGACAGTTCCGCTTAGGATCCATCTTTCAGATTTTATGATTAGGGATATTAATTTCTTAACATTTATGGTTATGGGCCCTGAGTCTTCATTCATAGTTGTGGAGTAAATAAATGTATAAGTATAATATTTTAACACACTATTTTTAAAATTAAGATTAAATTTGAAAGACAGACAAAACACTATAATTTGGTGAAAAACGATAATCTTTAGTTTGATATGTTTGTGTAAATATTCTTAAAAAAGGGAATAAAGCCCATTAATATTAATATTTCAAAATTTTACCCTAATTTTTTTTACGTCTGTTTCATTTTTTGGATTAAGGCTTCTTCATTTTTTACGGCCGCTTCATTTTTGGGTTTTTTAAATTATTAACCTATTTTAAAAAAAATATTGATAAAATAACCTGAAATATAAAAGAATTTACAAACTGACCCGAAACGCCAACTCAATTGGCGTGTTCAGAAGAAGACGCAAACTGAGATGGCGTAACCAAGTTTTAAAGTAGGACACGCCAACTGAGATGGCGGGACCAACTTTAAAGTAGGACACGCCAACCAAGTTGGCGTGTCCAACTTGTTTTTTTTTCTTATATATAAAAAAAACAATTTAAAATAAACAAAATATAATAATAATATGTCTCACCTTATAATTGTCCAGAAAATATATCAATTGAAATATAATTTGATAATTTTACACAAAACCAGAATTTTACATGTTTTTGTAAGTTAATATAAATTGTTCATTCAAAATATATTACCAAACATACTTTTATTCTTTAAAATCACTTCTCAGGTTGGTATGTCCAACTTAGTTTTTTTTTAATAAAAAAAAAACAATTTATGATAAAAAAAATATAATAAAAATATGTCTCATCTTATCAGGTAAATTGTAAAAACATCGTCCATATTTTTAAAATTGTATTTAAACAATTTTTTTATTATCAAATTCTAAAAAAATATGCGGCCCGGAATGGCCGTCGCGGAACATTATTAAATTTTTTAAACATAAAATTTATATAATTATCTCGTCACATTTGCGGCATCATTGTAACGAGGATTACACTTAGGGATGTCAATAAGACGGGTCTAAACTCGTACCCGTATTAATAATGTTTCGCGACGGCCATTTCGAGCCGCTCGCGAACTTTAATATTTTATTAATATAAATATATATTAAATAAATATATTTTGAACATTTCGGGTATTTATTCTCGAGCAATAGTTCAAATTGCTCGCGAACATGCTCGAATCTTTTCGAACCAAACTCGCGCCAAATTTTCAAAACTATTCGAACTTTGAATCAAACCCGAGTTCGAATATAAATATTTCAAGCCGAATTCGAAGCTTTAAAATTTCTTCATATTCGGCTCGATTCGATTCATTTACACCCTAACTTCAACTACACCTCCAAGTGGGACACGTATTAATCTTTGTTCAGATCAAAAGATAGTATTTTATACTTATTTGAATGTGATTCAAAATTTTAAATGGCCAAAGTGAGTATTCTAACTCATGAGAACGTTATTATTTGAATTTTGAATATGAGAGAATGATTGGACTCAACAAACAGTTCACAAGACATTATATATTTGAGAAAATATTTGTATTATCAATAATAGTTTTTAGATAGTGATTGACGTTAAACACTACATTGAATTTTTTTTGGTTTTTTTTTTTTTTTCATAATATAATAACATTGTTAAAAAATATATATATATGTTGGAGGCGCCAACTCAGTTGGCGCCTCCAACATAAAAATAAATAAAAGTAGGAGATGCCAATTGAGTTGGCGTCTCCATTAGAAGACTCGGGTTACTTTGTTAACCATTTTTAAAGTGGGTTATTTTGTTAAAAATAATTTTTTTTGGGTTATTTTTTTAAATAACCTTCATTTTTTTTATAGCACATAAACAAGTTTTACGGCTTGGCCAGCGGCGAATGTATTCATAGTTGGGGGGAGGGGGTATCCTATAATTGATTTAATTATTATATGCTATTATTTCAAAAAAAAAAAAGAAAAAGAAAGAAAGAAAGTTGGGTCTTATTTCTTTGATGTACCCTAAACCCTAACATTTTCTCAAATGAATTCAATTTTCGTTATTGTCATGCGTGATATGATATCAATCTTGCTCTCACTTTCAAAATTGGAAAGGAAACATCTCATCTAAAGCTTCCTGATTCAAGCATTTAACCAAAATTTATATTCAAAAGTTAGATATTCAAAAGCTTTTATCCAGTGTTTTTAAAATCGGACCGAACATGAAATCGATGCCCTTACTGATTACAGGTTCGATCGGTTTTACCGGTTGAACCATTGATTCAACCGATGATGACGTCAGCATTATATAATATCTATTTTATTTTTTGTAAAATACATATAAATATATTTGCTATAGTTTTAAGTTGTTCAGAATAAAAAAATATCATTACATCAACATAATATGCCAAACTTCAAAATCAGATCAAACCAAATGTCAAGCATAAAAGAAAAACAATAAAAACATCTCAAAAACCACACAAGTAATACAATACCCAAAAAGAACAATGTTCCAAAATCATAAGAAAAAATTTAAAAAATTATGAAATGATTCACATATTTTATAATTTACGAGAAACTAAACATTTTTATATATAGTATACAAGACACCTTTATGAAATTATATGGATTTTTGGATACATAAATAAAATATTATTTCGTAATTATTTCAATAATAATATTTATATATAATATATTTTTGTTCTAAAAATTTGATTTATAATTTTAACAAACAAAAAATTATAATTTTAAAAAAATAGAGAAAAATAAAGAAACAACTGGTTCAACCGCTGGACCGGTTCATTAATTGAACCGATTTTTGACCGGTTCAATCCGGTTCCCATCGATTTTTTAGCATGGTGGTTTTATAGAGTCAACCAGACCGGATCAAGCACTGGTTATCGGTTAAACTAGTTGAGTCGGCCGGTCTGATCCAACTATCAAAAACACTGCTTTTATCTATTTGGTGAGCATGTATTTAAATATTAACTTGCACCTTATAGAACTCTTACCGAGCATTCAACATCTCCCCCTTGAATTTCTTTACATTCTGTGCGTTCCCAATCTGATTGACCGTAGATGCCATGGCCATCAAACGAGCAGTATGTTGGACGGTGGTCGGTGGCTAATTTTCCACAATCACTGTGCAAATGAAGACTTTCGAGAAAGTTGAATACTGTAGCATTGGAGACAAGTCAAATGTGGAGGAAGATGAACTTTGTAATGTCCACCGATGGCTTCATTCATGCCTATATAAACCCATATCCATCACCTTCAAAATTCATCCATCATTCTGAAATACTCAAATATTAAGCTTTTAAGGCATTTGTATCTGTTTCTGAGAGTTGTGAGGTGATCCTTGAGAGTTTATACTTCTCGTCTGAAATTTCCAATAAATTGTGTTTGCCTCCCGTGGACTTAGGCAATTGCTGAACCACGTAAATATTCGTGTTCTTGTGTGTGTATGATGTTTACACTTTTAATTTGGGTATTCTGGCACAACAAAAGATATCAGAGTCATGTGTTCGTGAAAATTGTAAGGACCCTAGTTCCTTAAGTGCGAAATAAGGGCATAAGTAGAGCTAAAGTGTATTATCAGAGTACAAAAATTCGTGTTGAGGGCTTGAGCTTTAAGGATTACATGCCAAGATAATTACTTCCAAATGGATTAGTTACATTCCTAACAAAAAGAATGTTAATTCTATAGATTTACACTACTCCTAGAGTAGAAACTATACAAAAGAGTCTCAGCTTCTATATCAAAAGCACTCCTCGCTAGCTCACTTCGTCAACCCGACCTTAGTCCCTTTATGCCAAGATGTACCTACAAGGACAACCCACAAATCATGAGCATATAATAATCCATATTAAACTTAGCATGATTAAAAAGCGTAAATGCATAAACCGTAATTACAAAACACTTCATGTTTCCCAATTGCATTTTAAACGCTCCCTTTTTGGTTGTCCCCGTATCATAACTCATGAGTATAATCAATTGATTATTCAATGGTTTCACAAATGTCATGACATATCACCAATCACCAATCCCTAGTCTGTTATAACAGTGTATTTTAATGCACCTCGCTTGTCATGACAGCGGTACCAATACCCCTCGCTTCGACACATTAGCGGCATTGAATAACCTCGCTCAAATGCGACATGCGGCAATACCCTCGCTTCAATATTTGACAACAAATATTCATTCATCGCTATAATATGACAGCGGCAAGTATTCTATCATCGCTTCAAGTGACAGCGGCAAAGCATTAAAATCATCACTCCAATATAACCATGACTCATGGGATGTGCACCAAGTGTTCAACATACACATATGCAATCATAATGCATAATTTAACATGTATTTGCATTCACAATGCACAATTTAATATATACTTGCATCCTCAATGCATGTTCCAATGAGTATATAAAATACATGTACCGTTGGGTGCCCGTACGTCTCTCTACGTACCTTTCCAAAAGTAGGATGTGGTAGGACTTTACTTCCTTGGTTGTGTTATCACCTGGGATGGTTCTATACAATCACACAAACCAATATTAGAAGCCAATAATAGCCAAATACCAAAAATCCCACAATAATAATCAAAACACATAATTTGGCTTCTCGCGATCGATCGCCAATGGGCCCCGATCGATCGCGAGATGCTACTGCCTCAATGCCCAAAATTCACCATTCCGCGATCGATCGCCGAAAACATGCCGATTGATCGCTGACTTCACCGATCGATTGTGGAGTGTCTTTGCCTCGCACTCTGGTGCTCGCGATCGATCGGGGAAAATGCGCCGATCGATCGCGGATGTGTGTAATCGTGAAAAACTACCATTTTTGAGCATATCCTACCTGCTAGCACATAAGACACCAAAACCCATCAAACTTTAACAATACAAAACACCTTAAACTTCATTGTGCTACCATGAAGCTACACAACAACAAGTTCCAACAAGATACTACCATACATGCCATTTTCACTCAACATAATAACTCTCCTCAATCAAAACATTAAACCAAAACAAAAAACATGGTTCCTCACCCTTTTCAAGACTCCAATTAAACATGCTTTACCAAAAACAAATAACACCTACCCAAATAAACCATGCCATAACTCAATTTCCCAACATGCACCCTGAAGTGCATTACTAGGTCACGCCCACCGCATGACTAAGCATTTTACCATAATTATTAATTCAATACTCAATAAGTTAATACCATTATTAACACATAAACATAATCCATGCTCAAATGCACATAACCATTTTGGGGATATCACAATACTCTCATACTTATAAGATTTCGCCCTCGAAATCAGCATGCACTTACCAAGACCAAACAAAACATAAACCTCATACCAGAAAATAGTTCCGGATAATGCTGCATCATATGTTGCTCCGTCTCCCACGTGGCCTCCTCGACACCCCTGCGATCCCACTGAACTTTAATCATAGGTATTACCTTGCTCCGAAGTCTACAATCTGCCCGATCCAGAATTCTAACAGGCCGTTCCACATAAGATACATCGTATTCTAACTGAACCTCAGAAGGCTGCAACACATGTGATGGATCCGGCTCATACTTCTGTAACATAGACACATGGAACACATCATGTATATCAGACAAAGAAGGTGGAAAGGCCAATCGGTAAGCTACGGTGCCAATGCGCTGCAAGATCTCATAGGCCCAACATATCTCGGAGACAACTTTCCGTGCATTCCAAATCGTACAACACCTCTGAAAGGTGAGATCTTCAAAAAGACCTTATCTCCCAACTGAAACTCTAACGGCCGCCGACGTTTATTAGCATAAGCTGCCTGTCTGTCCTGGGCTGCTTTCATTTTCTGTCTTATCACCTTTACCTTCTCTTCCATTTCCTGAGCTAAATCTGTCCTCTGACCGATTTACGGTCCAAGTCGTCCCAACATAAGGGTGATCTACATCGTCTGCCATAAAGGGCCTCAAAAGGAGCCATCTGAATGCTTGCCTGGTAGCTATTGTTATATGAGAACTCTACCAAGGCCACTGAATCCTGCCATGAAGTATCAAACTCCAATACACATGCCCTCAACATGTCCTCGAGCGTTTGGATAGTACGCTCGGTCTGGCCATCCGTTTGGGGATGATATGCAGTGCTCAACCTAACCTCAGTTCCCAAAGCTGATTGAAGACCCTCCCAAAAATGAGATGTGAATCGTGGATCTCGATCCGACACTATAGAAATAGGGATCCCGTGCAATCTTACCACATCTCGAACATATAACTGAGCCATCATCAAATAGGTGAAGGTCATACTATAGGGAATGAACTGAGCCACTTTGGTCAGTCTGTCTGCAATCACCCAAATGGCATCAAAACCCGAAGCAGTCCTCGGCAAGTGGGTCACAAAGTCCATGGATATGTGTTCCCACTTTCATTCCGGTATCTCTAAGCTCTTTAACTCACCACCAGGTCTCTGCCTTAACCTGTTGACAGATTAAACACCTTTTGACAAAAGTGATGACGTCACGCTTCATCCGTTTCCACCAAAATTGATCACATAGATCCTTATACATTTTCCTCCCTCTTGGGTGGATCCTAAGCCTGCTGCTATAAGCCCGCTGTAGGATTCCTTGATGCAACTCTGACGTACTTGGAACTACCCAACGGTTACCGAGCCTCAAGGAACCGTCTTCAGCCACCCTGAACTTCGATGACTGTCCAAGACGTACCAATGATAACCATCTCCGTATCTCATCGTCTGATTTCTGAGCTCTCCTGATACTTTCATAAATATCTGGCTCAACTAATAAGGTCGATACACGTACAGGCGATGCATCCACATCGAAGTCATAGCCCAGATAACAGTAGGAGGTCATCATGGCTGATAATTGTATGACATCCTCAGCAGTACACCTCACTTTCCAGCTCAAGGCGTCTGCTGTCAGGTTCGCCTTTCCAGGATGGTACTCAATCTCGCAATCATAGTCCTTGAGTAAATCCATCAATCTCCTCTGTCTCATATTCAGCTCTGCCTGAGTAAAGAGAAACTTTAGGCTCTTGTGGTCTGTATAAATGATAAACAAAGTGCCATACAAGTAGTGCCGCCAAATCTTCAGGGCAAATACAATAGCCGCCAGTTCCAAATCATGAACTGGATACCTAGTCTCATGCGGCTTTAACTGTCTCGATGCATAAGCTACCACATGCTTGTCTTGCATCAGCACACATCCTAAGCCATGAAGTGATGCATCGGTATATAGAACGAATCTCTTGTTCTCCGTGGGAATCACCAACACTGGTGCTGATGTCAACATGTGCTTCAACTCCTGGAAACTCTGTTCACAAGCCTCAGACCAATAAAATGGTACTCCCTTTTGAGTCAACTGCGTCAGTGGCTTGGCAATCTTCGAGAATCCCTCGACGAAACGACGGTAATATCCGGCCAAACCAAGAAAGCTCCGTATCTCGGGCACTGAAGTAGGCGTAGACCATTCCATCACCGCCTCTACTTTCATGGGATCCACTGATATCCCGTCCCTAGAGATGACATGACCGAGAAATACCACGCTACTCAACCAGAATCCACATTTGTTGAGATTGGAAAACAGCTGATTATCTCTGAGGATCTGGAGCACCGTCCGCAAATGACTCACGTGTTCCTCCTCACTCCGAGAATAGATAAGTATGTCGTCAATGAACACAATGATGAACTGGTCAAGATATTGCTGGAACACCCGATTCATCAGACCCATAAAGACAGCCGGGGTGTTCGTCACACCGAACGGCTAACCAAGAACTCGTAATGTCCATATCTTCTGTACATCTTTCTCTCTAACCCGAATCTGATGATAACCAGACCTCAAGTCAATCTTAGAATAGAGTCTCGTTCCCTGCAACTGGTCAAACAGATCATCAATCCGCGGAAGAGGGTACTTGTTTTTAACCGTCGCTTTGTTCAACTGACGGTAATCGATGCACAACCGCATTGAACCGTCCTTCTTCTTGACAAACAGGACCGGTGCACCCTAAGGTGATACACTAGGACGTATGTATCCCTTATCAAAGAGTTCCTGCAATTGCACCTACAGTTCCCTCAGTTCCGCCGGCGCCATTCTATAAGGGGCATGAGAAATAGCAGAAGTCCCCGGTAATATCTCGATTCCAAACTCAACATCTCTAGTCGGCGAAAACCCTGGAATTTCATCAGGGAATACATCGATAAATTCCGCAACCACCGGTATTTCCTCAATCCTCAGTTCTTTCTTCTTTTCCGCTATATCAACGGCATAGATAAGGTAACCCGTATGGCCACGTTCCAATAACCGTGACATTTTAACAGCTGAAACCAATGGAATATTCGGACGAGAACCATTCCCATAAAATATCCACTGAATCCCCTGATCAGATTGAAAGCGAATAGTTCTCTGCCGACAGTCAACCACGGCCTGATATCTGTTCAATACATCAATGCCCATAATGCAATCAAAATCTCACATACCCAGCACAATTAAATTAGTCTTCAAATCATTACCCTCAAAATAAATGAGGCAGTCTGCAAGAAACTGATCAGCAATAACATTTCTTCCGGTGGGTGTCGAGACCAAAAGAGGCTTGGGTAGCGGAGATGGGCACATACGATGTCTCTCCACAAAATCAGTAGATATAAGAGAATGGGAAGTACCTGTGTCTATCAAAATAAAAGCAGGGTACGTAAATAAATGGCACGTACCAGCAGTCACCTCCTCTAGGGCTGCCTCGGCTTGCTCTCTAGTCAGTGCATATACTTGTCCCTGAGGTGGTCCTACTGTCTGTCCTCCAGATGGTCGAGGGATAATCTGCTGCCTCTGATGCACTGTCCTATTATCAAATCTCGACCTATTCATCCTAAAATCCGACTGTCCTCCCCGACTGGGGCAATACCGAGAAATATGGCCCATCTTGCCACAACTGAAACAAGCTGGGCAGTAAGAGCATCATCAAATTGCTGCCAGCTCTGCTCTAGTAAGAGCATCATCAAAAGAGCTAGGGTTATTGGAGATAACCCGGTCAAATAACTTCGGTCTCAGACCTTTCAGAAAATGCCTTATCTTGGCATATCCATTGCTAACAATGTGAGGACATACCTCAACAGTGACGAGTAGTGCATGGCATAATCCGAGACAGACATACTGCCCTGTTTCAAGTTGGTGAACTCGTCCTCTTTCAGCTCTCTGGCAGCAGCTGAGAAATATCGATTCAGAAATCGAGTTTTGAACAAGCTCCAATCAATAGGTACCCCTTGAGCTCTCAGCTCCATCACAGTTGTCTTCCACCACATGGAGGACTTCTTAGCCAGTTGAAATTCCATTAACCTCAACCAAGCAGTCTTGGCACAGGGTGCCGACACGAAGATCTGCTCTATCCTCTCTAACCATTCCTCAGCTTCTTCCCCAGTCTTAGTTCCCTTGAATCTAGGTGGATGGAAGGTTAGGAGCTGCGTCAGACTCAGTTCAGGAAATAGTGGCTGTACAATAGGTTCCACACCCACAGCAGGTGGCGGTAGAGGATTCGTCTAAGCAATGCTAGCTTTAACACTTCCTACATCGCCCACCTCCTCATTGAGGTTCCCCAAATTTATGGCCGTTGGTAGCGTTTATCGTGTACGCCCAAATTAACCCTTCTTTAGTTAATGACAAAAATATGTAGTAGTGGAAGTAGGGATCGATCTCACAGGGAAGGTAAATTTATTTCGTGCAAAAAACGAATAGTAACAAAAGGGGGTTTTAGGATGGATTATTACTGCTAAGCAAAATTCTATAATTAAACTAATTAACGAAATTAACTAAGATGATTTAAACTTATGAGAGCGAAGCGATTCTTGGTTTCCAGGTAACCGTACTTTTGGAAAATTATCTTTTAGTCATCAAATCAAAACATTCGAATTCTTTCAATTATCTATCGATTGGAAATTCAATTCCTACTCATCTTATTAGTAGTCAAAGAGAAAACAACATTCAGTTCAACCCTTACCAAATCTCTAATCACCACTACAGCCGTTAATGATTAAATCAATGATAGTTTCAAAACTAATGAGTTCGATAAATCTAATCAATGAAAACTACAGCCGTTAAAATTGATTACTCAATCGTTTCTTCTAAGAATTCAACAACACCTACAGCCGGTTAATTATTGATCTTAGTTGTTTCTTAACAAACTATCGATTATGCAATTGAATATTAGGTGATCGGTCTAATACACAAACACAACAATCATGAAATTCGAAAACCGAGAAACAAATTGAAATTGAAATCTAATTCAACAATCAAACCAAATTCTCATAAAAGGTTCAATTCCAAAAGCAGGTATCCCTTCAACCAAGAATCGAAGAGTTTTAGCCTAGCATAATTAAATCTAAAAACAATAAAAATTCAATGGAAAACATTAAATAAATAAAGGAAAAGAAATTACTAATATAAATCACGATTCCGGCTTGTCGATTCCGGTTCCGTTCTTCGTTGTTCTTGAAGAAAACTTGAAAACAAATTAATCTAAGAGCTCCAAAATATTCTAAAGTATCAAAAACTATGAAAAACTCCTGCTAATGAGGCTTGTCTTCGAGTTTTAGGGTATGGAAGTGATAAATATGGGATACAATCTTTTAAACATGGTAAAAGACTCAATTTCCAAATTTCCGGACTCTTCGGCGATCGATCGCCTTGAATGTGGCGATCGATCGCTGCATTATTTTTTTTCGGAAAAATCATTGAGGCGATCGATCGCTATAAAGTGGCGATCGATCGCCGAGCTCCATTAGACTTTGGCGATCGATCGCCACTTCTTCGCGATCGATCGCTGACTCTTCAAATTTGATGAAAATGTTTCTGTCCATAGGCGATCGATTTCCTCTTCCGTACGATCGATTGCCATCTCCAAAATTACGTTTTGCCCTTTTCTTGATCAACATTGAGTCCTTGTCATGTCCATGTCTCTTCTTGGTCTTTACACATCGTTTTTAGCTCGTTTCTTCGATTGTACCTATAATTACACAAATATACGATTAGGTAGCATACGTATCAATTTATCCATCAAAACCTACCAAATCGTAGACAATTAAGCACTAAAGATGTGTCTATTTCTAGTCACATCAGCCGTCATGCTATAATACAAGGGTTAACAAAAATTCCAGAAACAATACATATATTACACCGTTAGATAACATGAATAACAATAAGCATGTTAGCATAACAATTATATACCAATATGCACCACATGCATAAACATGCTCATATGTAAACTTCTAGCCAACAAGTTGCTAAGGCTACCCTTCAATCATCCCCGGGTTCTCTAACCACTGCTCTGATACCACTAATGTAAGGACCCTAGTTCCTTAAGTGCGAAATAAGGGCATAAGTAGAGCTAAAGTGTATTATCAGAGTATAAAAATTCGTGTTGAGGCCTTGAGCTTTAAGAATTACATGCCAAGATAACTACTTCCAAATGGATTAGTTACATTCCTAACAAAAAGAATGTTAATCCTATAGATTTATACTACTCCTAGAGTAGAAACTATACAAAAGAGTCCCAGCTTCTATATCAAAAGCACTCCTCGCTAGCTCACTGCGTCAACCCGACCTTAGTCCCTTAATGCCAAGATGTACCTACAAGGACAACCCCAAAATAATGAGCATATAATAATCCATATTAAACTTAGCATGATTAAAAAGCGTAAATACATAAACCATAATTACAAAACACTTCCTATTTCCCAATTGCATTTTAAACGCTCCATTTTTGGTTGTCCCTGTATCATAACTCACGAGTATAATCAATGGATTATTCAATGGTTTAACAAATGTCATGACATATCACCAATCACCAATCCCTAGTCTATTATAACAGTGTATTTTAATGCACCTCGCTTGTCATGATAGCGGCACCAATATCCCTCGCTTCGACATATTAGCGGCATTGAATAACCTCGCTCAAATGCGACATGCGGCAATACCCTCGCTTCAACATTTGGCGGCAATTATTCATTCCTCGCTATAATATGACAGCGACAAGTATTCTATCATCGCTTCAAGTGACAGCGGCAAAGCATTGAAATCATCACTCCAATATAACCATGACTCATGGGATGTGCACCAAGTGTTCAACATACACATATGCAATCATAATGCATAATTCAACATGTATTTACATTCACAATACACAATTTAATATATACTTGCATCATCAATGAATGTTCCCATGAGTATATAAAATACATGTACCGTTGGGTGCCCGTACGTCTTTCTACGTACCTTTCCAAAAGTAGGATGTGGTAAAACTTTACTTCCTTGGCTGTGTTGCCACGTAGGATGGTTCTACACAATCACACAAACCAATATTAGAAGCCAATAATAGCCAAATACCAAAAATCCCACAATAATAATCAAAACACATAATTTGGCTTCTCGCGATCGATCGCCAATGGGCCCCGATCTATCGCGAGATGCTACTGCCTCAATGCCCAAAATTCACCATTCCGTGATCGATCGTCAAAAACATGCCGATCGATCGCTGACTTCGCCGATCGATCGCGCAAACTCGCGATCGATCGCGGAGTGTCTCTGCTTCACACTCTGGTGCTCGCGATCGACCAGGGAAAACGCGCCAATCGACCGCGGATGTCTGTAATCGTGAAACCACCATTTTCGAGCATATCCTACTTGCTAGCACATAAGATACCAAAAGCCATCAAACTTTAACAATACAAAACACCTTAAACTTCATTATGCTCCCATGAAGCAACACAACGACAAATTCCAACAAGAATACTACCATACATGCCATTTTCACTCAACATAATAACTCTCCTCAATCAAAGCATTAAACCAAGCCATAAACATGGTTCCTCACCCTTTTTGATCCAACTTTTTGCAAGGTTTTAAGCAATGAAATTGCAAATTTCTTCCTCCTACTTCCTTGCCTGGTGCTGGACGATTTTGGGGGAAAAATGGGAGAGATTTTCTGAGATGGAATATGTGGTGGGAGAGTGGAGAGGAGGTATGGGTTGAGAGGTGGGGGGGGGGGGGGGGGGGGGGGTTAGATGATAGGGTTATATTTTTATCCCGGTATATAGCATGATGTATTAATATCCCTACTTGATATTTTATAGCATTTACTCTAAATAAAAGAAATGCATCAAGACTCCAAGTAAACATGCTTTACCAAAAACAATTAACATCTACCCAAATAAACCATGCCATAACTCAATTTTCCAACATGCATCACATGCACCCTGAAATGCATTACCATGTCACGTCCACCGCATGACTAAGCATTTTACCATAATTATTAATTCAATACTCAATAAATTAAGACCATTATTAACACATAAACATAATCCATGCTCAAATGCACATAACCATTTCGGGGATATCACAAAAATGCCCAGAAATTGAAATTGTCCGAAATCGATTTCTGATCTCACCACTAGATTCGTCTCGTCGACGGGAGTTCAGAACAATTTTTCGGTTTGTAATTTTGGCTTTTGAGTCAAAAGGAAATTGAATTTAAAGTTTTGAAAAAAAAATTTTGAAATTTTTAAAGCTCTGTACGTGCGTGGCAGAATAATGGTGGGAAGAAGAAAGGATCCGGTTCAGATTTGAACCGGGTCAAACTGAACCGATTCGTAGCAGACCAACCCGGCCTGGCCGACCCACATTCGTCCCAACCCAAGGCCCGAGCGGCCCGAACAGGGCCCTCCAACCAAATCGAGTTTAACCAGCAGGTTTGCCCGAACTGGTTCTGAACCGGTCACGACCGGTTTGAAACTGAACTAACCCTTTTTTTGATCGTTTTACGTCCGATTTTGCTGATCCAGGACTGGTTCCCCACTATTTTGACCCTTACGGACCCAACAGTAGCATCCGTTTCTGCTAAATAGCTACCAAAAAGGTTGAAATAATGGATCAAGAGCATTCACTAACAGTTCAGTGCGATGTACCATGATATCAAATGCAAAGTTCGAGGTGGAGAAATTTGACAGCACCAACAACTTTGGCATGTGGCAATGTGAAGTATTAGATCTTTTATTTCATGAAGGAACTAATATAGCCTTGGAGTCCAAGCCCAAGGACATGTCACCTGAGGATTGGAACTATGTCATCAGGCAAGCTTGTGGCACGATCCGATCTGCTTATCTAAGGAGTAAAGTACTTTGTCATGAATGAGACTTCCACAACGAGTCTCTTGAAGAAGCTAGAGGACAAGTACATGACTAAAAGCATAGAGAACCGACTCTATCTGAAAAAGAAGCTTTTACGTTTTCATTATAAGAATGGTACGCCAGTGATTGAGCATCTAGATAATTTCAACAAAATTATTGCCGATCTGCAAAATCTGGAGGTTGAAGTTAAAGATGAAGATATGACGACTTTGTTATATGGAGAAGATGAAGTCAAATTCATGGATGTTTTCAATGTGTTGGTAAACAATGAATATCGGAGGAAAGACCAGCATGATCATAGCGATACCACATCTGAAGAATTGATGGTATCCAGAGGGAGAAATAACAACAGGCAATCTGTCAAGGGACGAGGCAAATCCAGATCGAAGTCCAAAGGAGATTCAACACAAAGACGTCCTGCAAAGGATGAATGCACATATTATTATCAGAAAGGGCACTGGAAGAAGGATTGTCCTAACAAGGATAAGTCAAATGCGAATGTGGCACAACATTCTGACAATGAAGATGACTCTGCATTCTCAGTTTCATCATCCTCATTCAATTAATTTGATAGATGGATTATGGATTCTAGATGTTCTTATCATATGTGCCCACATCTCCAATGGTTCTCAGACTTTGAAGAAATCAATGGTGGAGTTGTCCTAATGGGCAACGACAATGCCTGTCAGACAAAAGGCATTGGTACAGTCCGCTTGAAGATGCACGGTGGTACACTCAAACAACTTACATAGTTGAGATATGTTCCTGATCTGAAGAAGAATGTAATATCACTTGGAGTCCTCGAGCCTAATGGCTACAAGATAACTATGGAGGGCGGAGCTCTGAAAGTTGTACGAGGTGTACTCTTAGCGGTGAAGGTACTCGAGAAAAAAATCTATATTTTCTGGATGGTCACACATTCTTTGGGAGAGTTGCAGCCTCCACTAGCACCGGAGATAATTCACTTGATACCTCACAGATCTAGCATATACGCTTGGGACATGCCGGTGAGAAAGCTCTGCAAAACTTAGTGAATTGAGGTGTTCTGAAAGGTGCCAAAAGTGGGAAACTTGGCTTCTGTGAACATTGTGTCTTGGGCAAGAAGACACGTGTCAAGTTTGGTACCGCTATCCATCGTACCAAAGTGATATTATACTATGTGCACACCGACGTTTGGGGACCTTCTCAGAACGTTTCATTGGAGGTAAACGTTGGTTCGTTACATTTTATCGATGATTTCTCTAGATATGTCTGGGTATATATTATGAAGCACAAAGATAAAGTTCTGGATATCTTTCTCAACTGGAAGAAGATGGTTGAAACCCAGTATGGAAGAAAGATAAAAAGGCTCAGATCTGATAATGGTGGAAAACATAAGTCAGACCCATTTCAGAAAACCTCATAAAGAATGGATAGTCATACATTTCACCGTACCAGGCACGCCAACCAAATGTTATAGCAGAACGAATGAATCGTACTCTGATTGATAAAGTCCGCTGCATGCTATCCCAATCTGGATTGAGCAAGACATTCTGGGCTGAAGCCTTATCATATGCCTCTTATATCATCAAACAACTACCAACTTCTGCAATAGATGGAAAAACTCTCAAAGAGGTATGGTATGGATGACCAGTTTCTGATTATGATTCTCTGCATATATTTGGGTGTCCCGCATACTTTCATGTTAGAAAATCAAAGATGGAACCTAGAGCCGAGAAAGTTATTTTCATGGGCTTTAGTGAAGGAGTTAAGGCATTCCGTCTATGGAACCCCGAGTCAAAGAAGATTGTCTTGAGCGAGACGTTACCTTTGACAAATTTGTAATGCTGAACCAGACAAAGTCATAAATATAGAACCAAGATCTGAGTTCTCAGTTGCAGGTGGAGTTCGAAATTCCCACAACTCCAGATCAACCTGTTCAAGACGATCATCCTGAAGAAGACTCTGATGATCATATTGACGACTCCATTCAAATGGAGATAACGAATTTAGCATCAGTACCTGATTCTATTGCTACCAGTACACTAAAGAGAATTATCCAAAAACCTACTATGTTTACTGATATGGTAGCGTTCGCTATTCCAAATGTTCAAGATGGTATTCCGTACAACTACAAAGAAGCTATGTATAGTACAAAAAAGGCCATGTGGAAGACGACAATGGATTAAGAAATGAAATCGCTTTATAAGAATAAAACTTGGAAGCTGGTTGCACTTCCTAAAGGAAAGAAAGTGATTGGATGTAAGTGGGTCTTTGCAAAGAAGGACAGTGCATCAGGAAAAGACAATATCAGATACAAAGATAGACTAGTAGCCAAAGGCTACACACATAAGGAAGGAATATATTATGACGAGGTTTTCTCACGTGTTGTAAAGCATTCGTCTATTCGACTCTTATTAGCTTTGGTTGCATAGTTTGACCCCGAGCTAGCCTAGCTTGACGTCAAAACGTCATTCCTCATATAACTTTGGACGGGGAGATCTATATGGCTCAACCTGATGGATTCAAAGTTCCCGGTCATGAAAATTTGGCTTGTAAGCTCGACAAGTCACTCTATGGTATCAAGCAGTCATCGAGACAATGGTACAAACGGTTTGACAGCTTTATGAAGAAACAGGGGTATACATGCAACCATTTTGATCACTGTGTTTACCTGAAGAAACTCCAAGATGATACATTTATCTATATACTCTTATATGTTGATGATATGCTGATCGCATCTAAAAGCAAGATAGAGATTGATAATCTGAAGGCACAGTCTGTCTGACACAGACTAAGTATCTGAAGAATGTACTCTAGAGATTTGGTATAGATGGGAATACCAAACCTGTAAGTACTCTGCTAGCTCTGCATTTCAAACTGAGTGCATCATGTCTCCTACTACAGATGCCGAGATGAGACAAATGGATTGCATTCCTTATGCAAATGTTGTCGGAGCTCTGATGTATGCAATGTTGTGCACAAGACTTGACATTTCTCATGCAGTTAGCATGGTGAGCCGATATATGCACAACCCTGGTAAAGAACATTGGCATGCAATAAAGTGGATTCTACGGTATATTCAGGGTATCGTGGATGTTGGTCTGAAATTCAGAAAGACGAGATCAATCATCTAGTTGGATGCGTCGAGTCGGATTATGATGGTGATATTGATAAGAGTTGATCAACTACTTGTTATGTGTTTACCATGGCAGGAGGGCCAGTTAGTTGGAGATCCACGCTATAATCTATAGTTGTTTTGTCTACTACAGAGGCAAAGTATATGGCGATCACAGAAGCATTCAAGGAAGGCATCTGGTTGCATAATTTGGTGAAAGACTTGGGCATCAGGCAAAACAATACAGAGATTTTCTGCAACAGTCAAAGTGCCACATGTTTGGCAAAGAACCAAGTTCATCGCAGTCGCACCAAACATATTGATTTCCACTACCACTTTGTTCAGGAAATAGTAGAATAGGGAGATATTCTACTCAGAAAAATTGTGACTGCAGATAACCCTGCAGACATGTTAACAAAGTGGTGACATGGATCAAGTTCCAACACTTTTTGGACTTGATCATCATCTCTCGGGTATCTAGTGCCTAAGGGCGTACTGAAGGAGGCATCACATATTGACTGGAAATCCCCAAGGTGGAGATTGTTGGACGGTGGCAGGTGGCTAATTTTCCACAATCACTGTGCAAATGAAGGCTTTCCAGAAAGTTGAATATTGTAGCATTGGAGGCAAGTCAAATATGGAGGAAGGCAAAATGAACTATGTAATGTCCACCGATGGCTTTATTCATGCCTATATAAACCCATATCCATCACCTTCAAAATTCATCCCTCATTCTTAAATACTCAAATATTAAGCTTTTAAGGGATTTGTATCTGTTTCTGAGAGTTATGAGGTGATCCTGAAGAGTTTGTAATTCTCGTCTGAAATTTCCAATAAATTGTGTTTGCCTCTCGTGGATGTAGGCAATTGCTGAACCACTTAAATATTCATGTTCTTGTGTGTGTATGATGTTTACACTTTATTTTGAGTATTCTGGCACAACACAGTAGCCAAATGCGAGGCTCCACTATATCGCTCTTTAAACCATTTGATTGCCATCTTCTGTAGGGTCTTCCTACCTTAACATCAATTAGTACACATAAATTGGACAGAACTTGCATTTATAACCTCTTAAGGGTTCCGGTTGTAGCTTGAGCTAAGGAGATTACAGGCCAAAATAAAATTTCCAAGAGCTATTTAATTACATTCCCATTAATGAATGTTAAAGCTATAGGTTTACACTACTCCTAGAGTAGAGACTATCGAAATCCTGCATCCTACGTTCATCTTGATCCTTTTAGCTCACCTCCTCAACCCGACCCTAGGCCCTCGGTCCAAAGTGTACCTACAGGGATAACACATCGTGAGCATATACATATTTACTTAACATTATATCAAAAGCATATAATAATGCATAACATCTTAGTTAAGTAAAAGTTAGTGGTCGTTCTTCAACTTCCTTTGTCATCCCTGACTCTTATTCATATATAAGGGCATCTTACCCCATTGTATGGCGTCTTACCATAACATAATCCTCGTGTGGCGTCTTACCACGTGGGCATCTTACCCAATCATATGGCATCATACCATATCATAAACAATACGTGGCATCTTACCACGGGGCATCTTACCCACTCACATACTTTGGGTGGCAACTTACCACATGGGCGTCTTACCCAATCATACACGTCGTATGACCTTATCATAAACTTCATCATCATAAACGTCATCATAAACATCATTATCATAACATCATCATAAATGTCATCATAAACATCTTCATCATAAACATCATCATCGTAAACATCATCATAAACATCATCATCGTAAACATCATCATAAACATCATCATCGTAAACATCATCATAATGTGTAAGGGTATGGGTTACCGTCCGATGCTCGTACGTCTCTTACGTACCTTAATTCCAAAAGAAGGAGAAGTCGGGGGACTTTATCTCCTGGAAGTCGTGGGCACCTGGGATGGTTCTACATAACCATACAAATTGATATTAGAAGCTAAATATAGTCCAATATCCAAAAATCCCACATAAATATCAAAAATCCACCTTTTTACAGCTCGCGATCGATCGCTGCCCAGGCGCGATCGATCGCGAGATCACACTGGGCGAGGGGTAAAAATTCTCTTCTTGGCGATCGATCGCCACTTTTGGCGCGATCGATCGCCAGCCTCGCCGATCGATCGCCCAAGAGTCGCGATCGATCGCCAAATGCTACTGGCGGACACTGGAGGCTCGCGATCGATCGCCAAGAACGGGCGATCGATCGCCGAGCACTGTACTCCGAAAAATCGCCATTAATGCTCATTTTTCAAGCTCCTCTTCATGCCACCCAAAACCAAACTTCCTCACAACTTCATTAACATCATAACCCACTAAAACCAACATAAAACACTTCAAAAATCATACCCCAACCATAAACAACACATACCCAAACAAACCCACATAAAACATCACAAACTTAACCCATTTCAACACCAAACATCATAAAACTTATAGGAATGGTTCCATACCTCTTGTAGGCTCCAAATCCTAGCAAAGATCACACAAACAAAGTTTTTGTGGAACTTTTCTTCTCCTCTTTTGGTGGAACTCGAAAATGGGAGGGTTTGGGGTTGGGAAGTGATTTTGGGGATTTTTAATAAAGTGAAAGGTATAGAGGGGTTAAAGTGGTGGGTAAAGGATTGAAAGGGGTTGTCTTAATTTAATTAAAAATGTACCCCCAAACTTAACATGATGTATAAAATGCTCCAACATAGTATTTTAAAAGCATTTTACAAAAATGCTCCAAACTTCATCTAAAGTCACATCCTCCTCATATTTAAAAATCAACACAATTAAATCATGTTAACATCTTAATACCCAACATATAAATCCATCAACACATGATTCATCATAAAAACATAATTAATGCCTTGATTGCAATTAATTAATTTCGGGGCATCACATCTTCAAAGTACTCGTACCCAGCGATTGGCTCACCATGCTCCATAATTCCATGTTGAAGTCACATCGGAAGAACAAGCGATCGTGTGTAATATACAGCTCTTCCAGACAACATTGCACCATACAACCGGTGTAGCATGCAGTCTAAAATGATGGTTTTTCCTCTTATTCCCTTGTGTGGATATGGAAGTGCAGTTTTATTTAATATTTAAATGAGCTCCCTGAAATTTTTAGATGCTGAAATTTCGAGTCCTGGTATTTTTGATACCATAGTTATTAATTATTTTCGAGTGCTGCTATTAATTATTATATGGTTGTCTCATTAGATTTTCTTTGATTGGTTCGATATATTGCTAAAAAATGGTGGAAATAAGAAGACACATGATTTACCCATTAGTATATATGTTTGTTACTTTGGCATTAAATAGAGTATGTCATGAGTAAATCTAACATGGCATTTTCAAGACGAGTGTTACCAATTGTGCATGTGATAAAGAACATATCTAGATCCTTACACTTTGTAGGGATTTTTCTTTGTATGACAGCGGACACATTTTCACCCAATTCAATCTTATGGGATCCCTTCAAACTATGATTATTTTCGTAGTGCATAAATCTTTTAAAATGTTTTCAAACGAGGCACTTGTTGAATAACATCAAGCAAATGAATGTTTACCTCACACCATCGAAAAATTTCATACAATCATTTGAGTCCAACTTCTTTCCTATTATCCTTTAATTCTTGGGGAAAAGGGGGTGGAACTTTGTACTCAGTCAAGGGAGGGGAACTTACCTTTTGGTACCTCATTTTCCATGTTGGCTTTGTTTCCAACTTCAGCTTCCTTCTCCTCATCATCCTTGGGCGGGGTTTGGCTCCTTCTTCTCCGGTATCTCCAATTCCTTACCACTCCTCAGTGTGACTGCACCTGCATTCACCCTTGGATTCACCACTGTTTGGGAGGGTAGGGTGTTCGATCCTTGAGCTTCCACACTGATTGAGTGCGGTGGCTAGTTGACCCACTTGAGTGTTCAAGGTTTGAATATTGGATCTCTTTTCCTGTTGAATTGTTGTAACGTTATGAGCAAGATCTTGAATAATAATTTCAAGTCTATCATTAGTAGAAGGAAAATTAGATTGTTGTGTCCTCTGAAATGGTGGCTTGTAGGGTGGTGGATGTTGTGGCACTTGAGGTGGAACATGGTTCATCGATTGTGGTCCATAGCTCAGATTTGGGTCTCTCCATCCTGGGTTGTAGGTGTTCGAGTAGGGGTCATATTTTGCGTTGTGGTTTCCCCGAAAATCCACCCGCTGCATTAACTTGCTCAGCAGATGTCTCTTGAAGTGAGGGGCATGCATCCGTGGTATGACTCGTCTCCAAACAAATCCCACACGGCTTCACGTTCTGTCCATTTCCTCCTGCCATTTGATGAACAAGAAAGGTGAGGCTAATAAGTTGTTGCTCAAGATTAGATACATTTACCTCGCCTGGATCAGCTCTAAAGTTGCCAAATTGCTGTGAGGTCGCTGCCATGTTTGCTTTCTAGCCTCCTCCGGTGTCTTATCCAAAAAATTTCCACCGCTCGCAGTATCTACCAAATTTCTGTCACTAGACAACAAACCTTCATAAAAGTATTGGATAAGGAGATGCTCACTTATCTGATGTTGTGGACAACTTGAAGCGTTCCCAGTACTCGTGAAGTGTCTCTCCAGTGTATTGCCTAATGATGTAGATCTCCTTTCGTATAGTGGAAGCCCTCGATGCTGGAAAATATTTCTCAAGAAAAGTCATCTTCAAGTCATTCCATGTGGTAATCGAACCTGATGGTAGATAAATAGCCAGTCCTTCACAGCATCCTTTAAGGAGAAAGGAAAGGCTCTCTGCTTGATTTTCTCCTCGGTAATCCTAGTCAGTTTCATGGTGGTGCTAACCACATGAAACTCCATTAAGTGCTTGTAAGGATCCTCTCCTGCAAGTCCATGAAAAGAAGGTAACAAATATATTAGTCCGGTTTTCAGTTCAAAATTACCATTTGTTGCAAAAGCAGGAAATATAATGCAAAGAGGTTGTGGTTCAAATCTAGATTGTCCAATTGTCGTAGACTTTGATTCACGGCCATGTTGCCCCTCTCTTCCTCTTCTAGTCTTCTATTTTCTCTCATTCGCCTATGTAGTGTCCTCTCGATCTCAGGATCATATTGAACATTGTATTCTTGATCTGAGGGATCACCTGTACTCATGAACAAACGAGAAAAGCATAAAAAGAAATAAAAATAAAAGTTAACACAAAAGTAAACGCTTTCCGCGGTAACGACGCCAAAATTTGGTGTGCGCTTATTGTGTACGCCCAAATTAACCATTCTCAGTTAACAACAAATAAATGTAGTAGTGTAAGTAGGGATCGATCCCACAGGGAAGTGTATTATCTTGTGTTAACAAAAGACCAAATTAAGTAATAAAATTCAGGGGTTTTACGATTCTTAACTATAATTAATTAAAGTAAAGAAAACGAAATTACTAGATTATCAAGATTAAAAAACAATTATTGGTTTTCATTCAACTTTAGCTTTGGAAATTATTCACATGATTATCAATTAACAAAAGATTTGATTTTTATTCAGTTATTCATCAATTGAAAATTCAATTCCTCACTCACCTTAATCGTAGTCAAACAGAAAGCAACATTCAAATGCGACTCTTATCAATTCATTAACCAAAACTACAGCCGTTAAGATTAACTCAATGATAGCTTCAAAAACTAGTAAGTTTGATGAATCTAATTAATAAAAACTACAGCCGTTAAAATCGATTATCCAATCATTTTCCCTAAGAATTTAATATCACCAACAACATATAATTATCAATTTTAGTTGCTTCTTAATTAGCCTTAGATTATGTATATGATTAATAGGTGATCAATGTACCAATCAAACACAACAATCATATCTACAATAAGCTGGAAAACAAATTGAAAAAGAATTAAAATCAAGCAATCAAACCAAAATTCTCACAAGTGTTTAAATCCAAAGGCAAGCACCCCTCAACCAAGAATTAAAAAGTTTAGCCACTCATGGCTAACTCAAAAATAACAAAAACTAGTCTAGAAAACATAAATAAAAGCTAGAGAAAGAGTTACTAAAGAGAAACATGATTCTGGTTCGTCAATTTCGTCTTCGTGTTTTGATCCTCCAAAGCGTTCTTCAAAAGTTGAGAGAAAATAATTTGTTCTAAGTCTAAATTCTGAATAATGATGTTTGGGAGTATGATTTTTGAGCTATATGGTAGGAGGTGTGCTAGTTATTTTTTTCGAGCTATATGGTGGGAGTATGATTTTCGGACTCCTCTGGTGATCGACCGCGAAAAACTGGCGATCGATCGCCAGCTTATTTTTTTTCGCCAGATTGTTTTGGCAATCAATAGCGGCATTTTGTCGATCGATCACCTAGGCTTCGCATTTTTTATTTTTGCCCAGTACGTTTCTGCGATCGATCACCCATTTCTGCCGATCGATCGCTGACCTATGAATTTTGTTGCTCAAATTTCTATCCATAGGCGATCAGTTTCTTCTTCCTAGGCGATGGATCTCGACTCAAAATTACATTTTAAGCATTTTCTTGGTCTACCTTGGTCCTTTATCATCTCCAACGCTTTTCTTGATCTTTATTCATTGGTATTAGCTCGATTTCTTCGATCCCACCTATATTTACACAAATATACGATTAGACATCATATGTATCAATTATCTATCAAAACATACCAAATCGTAGGCAATTAAATGCAATAGATGTTTCTATTTCTAGTCACATCATATTTCTACCTAGATTCCAGGATCATATAAAACAACAGCAAAAGTGCATAATATCGTCCAGAAATCAAAGTAAATCTAACAAGAAAGCATAGAAATATAAGTGCAAAAATGACACTTATCAGAGTACGCAATAGCAAAGAATAGTTCATTTTGTTTCCATGTTATCTTTTTGATAATTGCTCCTTGAAGTATGTTACATTTACTCGTGAATGATTTCAAGATTGGAAGAGAGTTAAAGATAGAAAGAAATGCTTATTTGCAAAACATGAAGGCAATCATGATTTACTATAGAATTTTGTTAAGGAAAAGTGGAATAATTTAGTGAACAAATTCCAACATATTGACGGAATTGTTAATAAGAAATTTTTTCAATAAATTGAGAAAATCGACTGTGATTTAAGACTTCAATAGAAAGTGTGAATCTATCCATACACTATTCGCGTAAATTTCATTGACTTGTTAAAGTTGCGAGGAAGAGCGAATGGAGAAATTACTTCACTTGTCTTAGAACATGCTCCTCAAAATGCCAAGTACACATATTCTAAGATTCAAAAAGAACTATTGCATATTCTTGCTGATAAAGTACGAAATATGATACTTGAAGAAATGTGAGATGCCAAATTTTCTATACTTGTTGATGAAGTTGTTGACGAAGCAGATAAGAAACATATGACAAATATTTTGAGACATGTTAGAGAGCTTTTCTTTGAAGTTCTTAATGTTAATGCCACAAATGCATTAACGTTTAAAAAAGAGATATGCAATGTGCTTTCTTGTTACAATCTTTTGGTTGAAAATCTGTGGGGTCAAGGTTATGATGGAGTATGCAGGGTGAATAGAATGAATTACAATCTTTGTTTTGCAAATAAATGCGTGAGGCGTGAATCTTCTTTTTAAAATTGAGTCCAGTTATCAAATTTTTTGGTTTCTCTTTCAAGCGTCAATTTTAATTAAAATCTGTCCAAGAAGATGAAATTATTGATATGGTAGATTCAGGAGAGTTTAGAACTACTACATGGGCTAATCAAATTCGTACTTTACAACGAGCTTGAGCAATTCATTGGAGCTCTCATTTTGCTTATGTTAGTAATTTGATTGATATGTTTGGTACAACTTGTAATATACGAGGAGAGGCTAAAAACATCTATACATAGATTATGCCATTTGAATTTATATTTATCTTGCACTTGATGAACGAAGTTCTGGGAATCTCTCATATTCTTTGTCGAGCATTACAAATGAAATCTCAAGATATCTGAGTGTGATGAATCTAGTATCATCAGCCAAAATACTTCTTAAAAAGTTACGGATGTTGGATGGGAAAAATTTCTGGAAGGCATGGTGAAGTTGTGAAAGGTATGAATTTTTTCATCTAACTTAATTTTTTTACATGATTACATTATGTGATGATAATATTTTTTTTATATTGAAGGTACAAGTTTAAAGTTCCTAGTATGACTAGTCGATATATGGAAGACACAAGACGTTCTTATCAACAGGAAAATGATATCACAGTTGGACATAATTATCACATTAACATATTCAATGTTGTGCTATATTTTTTAATTGATGGAGTTAAATGACAGATTTGCTGAACAAACAATTAAACTCCTAACTCTTAGCTCCGCTCTAAATCCTATTGATGCATTCAGATCGTTTAGTATTGATGATATTCGTACTCTTGCTAAAAATTATACCCTGGATTTTTTTCAAATTGAATCAGATACTTTGAGTAGACAGTTGGAGCATTATGAGTATGCTGTGATCCATTATGCGGATTTTCAAAATATTGCTTCTCTTCTGAGCTATGCCAAGTATTGTTTGACACAATAAGACGTGAACACTTTTTTTGATGGATAGATTGATTCCATTAGTGACAATGACTTTCTCAAAGATTACATGATTGTTTATATTGAATGAGAGTCTGTTGATTCATTAGGTGTTGAATCTATAATATATAAGTTTGATGAGAACTATCGTAGAGTAAAACACAATATCAGTGAAGTTTTTTATTGTATTTACATTGCATTATATATTTGTTATATTTTTGACTTATTCATTTATATATTTGGTTGAAATGTTATACATTATGATATCTAATACGCACTAATTTTTTAGAACAAATTTATAATGTTGTGATATTGACTCGACTTCCTTCAAGTATGAAGAGCTATGTAAGTAAATTCGCTTGGACTAAAGGAGTGCCAAGTAAGATTAATTGTTTTGTATAGAAAATTGTGCTTAGAGTTCCAATTAAAATAAATTTGTTTAGAATGAATATCTTGGATGTTCAAAGTGGAGTTGGTTGTGTTTTATGTAATAATGAGGATGGTGATGCAAATCTTTTATTCATATCTTGCCCTCTTGCTAGTTGTGTTTGAACAAATTGATATTTGTGGTTTTGAGTTTATTCTGTGTGCCATAATTTGGTAGAACATCATTTGATTCTATATCAAGGGTTGAACCATATCGGAATTATTGTAATATCTGGAATGGTCTGTGGTATTGTATCGTGTGAAGCATTTGGAAATTTAGGAATGTTATCATATTCCAAGGAATTGAACCGAATAGTGTCAAATTCATAGAGGAAGTGAAGGTCAGGGCTTGGTCATGGATCTCGAGTTATTTTTCAGCTTGTAATACTATTCGACAGATTGGTTTATAAAACCCGACCTTTATTTACCAATGTATTAAGTCCGGTTAATGTTCTTGTAACAGTTTTTTTCTAAGTACTTCTTGTACTTGATGAATACATTGTCTTATATAAAAAAAAACTTTATTTGTAAAAAAATATAATTTGTAACTAATTCAGCCTCTAATTAGAAAATCATGGTTTCACCCATAGTCAACACTCGTGGAGATAAAAGTATATTTTAATTCTTTTTGCAAACAGAATAGAGTTTTTGAGGCTTTTGAAACTTATAATTTCCTGAAAATATATTCATTCTCCCCAGATGGTTGCTTTCAGATTCTGATGAGCATCTTTTTCCTAACACACAATGGTACTAATCAACAATTGTGACACATAAATTACTACTTTAGGCGAACAAAAATTATATTTGAATATTACAACCTTTTTGGAGCATAAAGACTGCTTTCTTGAAATATAAAGAAATAATATTAATTACTTGACCACTTAATTCACTTGATCCAAATTTGTTAATACAAATTTAAAAAAAAAAAAATCAAGATGTTTGATTGTACTAGAGGAAGAATAAAGAAAAATGTAGAATATTCATATATTAAATTTAAATACTCCAATCAACCACCAACTGTACAAATATCATTTAGTTTTCCCTCTATAAAAAGGCAACCACTGAACCGTAATATCCACTTGAGAATAATCGATTCCATACACAATAATAATACACAAACAATGAATACTACTGCGTTTATATGAACCGATCGTTGATATTATACAATTCAATACCTACTTTTTAAGCCACAAACCAAGTCTAGAGACTAATTCTAATTCTATCAACTATGTTATATGACTCCGGGCTTGCATCCTTGAATACTACTGAGTTTCGCAGATTCCAAATACTTCAGACCACACAATTCTACATAGTGTAGGACAAATATGAGAATTAAGCCGAAGCCCAATTTTGGGTCAATTGGTAAGTGAATTGAATTGACTATAAATCTCACATTGAGAATTTGATACAATTGGGATTTGTTTATATTGAGAAATAAATCAAGAGAAAGTATTCAAGTGGAACATAGGGGTGCCTCTCGCGCGTCGTTTGTCCATCCGCTGTGCTCGGCTTGCCGCTGTGTCGATGCCGCTGCCGTGAAGGCAGCCCTATCTTTTTGCTACTCGAATTTCTGGGAAGAATTGTCTTTTCATATTCCTGACATTTCACCTCATGTTTTAATGCTGAGTTAATCTGACTTAAGTGTGAGACTTAATTTGAGTTAATCTGATTTAAGTATGAGAATTAAATTTGTATTAATCTTCAGCTACCTCATTAAACCTTGCATTAAAATTTTGATCTTTGGGAGATTTGCTGCTCAGCTATATAAGCTGCACCAGCTCCAATCTTTAAGCATCCGAAAAATCATTCATACATTGATATTTGAGAGTGTTGCACACTACTACAGTTCAAAAGAGTCTGCTCAGAATTCTGCTTCCATCCGAACAGAGGTGATTGGGTGTTGTACCTTGGATCTGACTTGTCCAGGAGGCCAGAAGCTTGTAGGGAGGCAAATTTGAGTATAATGGCACACGGCTTGCTGTGGTCTCGTCCATGTTTATTTTCCTTTATCTGTTGTTAGTACATCTTAACAGTTTATACATTGTTGCTGTAAGTCTTCTGTTAGTGTACTTCGCTTTCCTTTATTAAAATATCAAACACTGTATTTTGATTAAACTTTAAAGTTTGGTTATGCTGATTCAATCCATCGATTTAAATACAGAGTAATAACAATCGTAAACTCAAATTTATTTTATTTCTGTTCTTTATTTTTCGGAACTAAATCAGTTGCAAAAATTATACTTTGCAAATTATAAAATTGTTGATTTTTCAACCAAACATTGTTTGTGCACTGTCAAATGTTTTATTCTATTGTTTTTAAAATCAAATTTGATATTATTTGTGCTCTGCAATTTTGTTCTGTTTTAGCTTATGGCTGACCAGATTCCAAACCGAAATGCTGAGACTACTGAGATTCCTATGGTAAAAGCTAGCAGCGCTGAGGTTTTTATGTCAGTTCTGAGAAACCCAATGCCATTCTCTTAATTTGAGAAACCGAAAAAGTTCAAAGGTTCCAACTTAAGAGTTGGCAGCAGAAGATGATGTTCTTCTTGACCACCTTGAACTTAACGAGGTTTCTGAAAGGGGAGAAACCAGTGGAGGACGAAGAGAATCCTTAATTTGCTGTAATAGTTGAATCATGGCTGAATGCCGATTACCTCTGTCGCAACGTACTGAACTCTCTAGATGATGCACTTTTCAATGTGTATTCTGATAAGTGTTTTTTCACTTATTATTTCTTTCGTTTCTTTTGGATTGATGTTGGTTTTTCGATCAATATGCGTTTTGTGTTTGTTTTTGTGTTTACATGAATCCAGGTAAAGATAAGCGCTATCAAGATTATAAGGGCAAGAAATAACGAGAAATTGGTTGAACAAAGTCATATCAAGACAAGAGAAAGAAGAAAAATCGAAGATGAAGAATCTGCAATCGAGGATTGATCGCCTAAAAATTGAGATTGATCCCGATCGCCTGAAAATGGAGATCAATCCCTGAAAACAGAGATTGATCGCCATAAAAATAGAGATTGATCTCTATGGGCTTTATGTTGGGGAACAACTTACGCGGAACAACGACTGATTGCTACAAAAGTAACGATCAATCGCCAAACAAGTTTTTGGAAAAATAATGACGCAGAGATCGATCGCTGGAAAACAGTGACCGATTGCTGCACGAGTGTAGCCGATTAAAAATTGGCGGATGCAAGGGTTTAAAAGGTGGCCTAACCTACTTTTTTAGAGACTTTTGACACTCTTTCAAGGGTATACCAGATTGAAAAGGCTGCTACTTCCAAGGGCAAGGATTTCATCACAAAACGAAGGCGGCTTTCATCTACGGACGGAGAATTGCTTCCATATCATTTTGTATCTCTTACTTTTGTTCTTTTATGAATTTTTCAGACATGTCTATGTGTTTTAATAATTCTAGGATGAACTAATCCCTTCTTTCAAGGGGGAAGACTTAGCTTGATTGGATATTATATTTTGGATTGATTGATTCATATATTAGGATTTATCACATGGTTTATTTGTGTTTTCTTGATTTGAATGCAATTTAATTGGCTGACCATTGATTGAATTGTCATATTTGTTTGTGATCTATCACTCGGGAGAGGGGATTGTGAACATGACATAGGAAAACACATCTTGGATGTTTATATCTCTACAGACATATAACTCCATTGAAGCCTTTGAAAGAATTATTGTACAATCAATATTGTTTAATATTTACTCTTAGATAGGGATATCAAGGTTGTTATTGAATGATAATATCTATTATCACCTGGGAAAGGGAGCAGGAACACTTAAGAATTCTTGGTTAATAAACTAGATAAACCTATAGTATTGCGATTGACCATAAGAAACATAGTCGATAATCAAGTGAAATCAGATCTCTAGAATCCTTCTCATAATTAATTCTCTTGAATTTGTGCAATTGCTAGTAATGATCTACGTTATTTGACAAACAACAACACTACTCATTTTTCTAAATAGGATTAAGACCATCTAGCACAATAGTTAATTAATACTATAGACCAATCCTCGTGGTTTCAACATTTGTATTCATATCCATATACTAAAATGTGACATCGTATGCTTGCGATACGTTTTACACGCAACAAGTTTTGGCTCCGTTTTCGGTGATTGAATAATATAGTTTAATTCTAATATTGTGCCAAGTAATCTTAGTTTTTATTTAGAACTTTTGTTTTATTTAGTACTTGAGATATATTTTGTTTCTTGATTTTTGTAGTGTATGCGACGATATACAATGCCTGCATTGCTTTTATTTGATTCCGAAATTGAAAGAACTGTTCGACGACTACGTAAATCAAGAAGGGACAAGTTGAGTCAAATGACTGCTGAAAATCACGAAGCCAAAACTGTTCCAGTAGCCATTATAGATCACTTTAAACAAGTGATCAATAATAACTACTCCGGCTGCTCGCCAAACCATCAGTGCAACCAATTTTGCACTGAAGCCAGCATTGATCAACATGGTGCAACAAAGCCAATTATGTGGTTCAGCTGTGAGTGATCCTAATCTCCATATGAGGATCTTTCTTGAGATAACAGACACTATAAAGATACATGGTGTTATTGAGGACATCATCAGACTGTGCATGTTCTCGTTCTCTCTTCGGGATCAAGCAAGAAGTTGGCTTCAATCTTTACCAATTGGTAGTATCATGACATGGGATGACATGGCATCCAAATTTCAGGCAAAGTTCTTTCCACCAGCAAAGTCAGTTTTGTTAAGGACCGAGATCAGCATCTTTAAGCAGCATGATTCAGAACAACTGTATGAGTCATGTGAACGTTTCAAATACTTACTCAGAAAATGCCCACAGCATAACTACGAGAGTTGGGTACAAATCCCGTTGTTTTACAATGGATTGAACGGTCCCACTAGAATCATATTGGATGCTACAGCAGAAGGAACTCTTTTCTCCAAGACAGTCGAGGATACGTATGAATTACTTGAGCAATGTTGTCAACAATTATCAATGGCCAATCGAGCGAGCAATGGTGCGAAAATCCACAGGTATGTACGAAGTTGATCAATTTACTGCATTATCTGCACAACTGGCTGCTCTTACTACACAGGTAGCACTCGTAAACAAGCAAGGGACTACACCTACTATTGAGTCTGACGCCGCTGCTGGTGTGTCATTAACTGTAGAGGATCCAAATCAAGAGCAAGCTCAATTCATGAACAATCGGTATCAAACAACTATTGAGGTAATCCTGTGCCTAATCAATATCATCCTGATACCGAAATCATGAGAATTTTTCCTATGCCAATAACAAGAATGCTTTGAACCCGCCTCCTGGACATACACCTCAGAAAATGAAGGTAAGCCTTCTTTTGAAGATTTAGTTGGTACTTTTGTAACTGAATCCTCCAAAAGGTTTGAGCATAATGAGACGAGGCTGAACAATATGGAGACTCAAATGAACAATATGGGTGCCACAATGAAATTATTAGAGGTCTCGATGGGTCAACTTGCAAATGCTATGAATCATCAACAATCGGGGACGTTTCCTAGCAACACCGAGGTCAACCCTAAGGAACAATGTCATGCCATCACATCGAGAAGTGGTAATGAAATTGGTAAATCAGAATCTGTGCATATTGATGAATCACCAAAGGAAGAAACTCCAAAGTTAGTTGAAACCTCAAAGGAGGTTGAAAAGGAGCAGCATGACACTCAAACCGTGAAACCTCCAATGTATAAGTCTACTCTTCCATATCCTCAGTGCTTCAAGAAGAAGGAAATAGACGACCAGTTTGCAAAGTTTTTGGAAATGTTCAAGAAAAATCATATCAACATTTTTTTGTTGATGCTTTGCAACAAATGCCCAATTATGCAAGGTTCATGAAGGACGTGATGGCTAGGAAGCGCAAGATGAAAGATTTTGAGACAGTGAATCTGACTGAGGAATGCAGTGCAATCCTCCAAAAGAAGCTGCCACTGAAATTGAAAGATCCAAGGAGTTTTAATATCCATTGTATTATTGGTAGTTCTTCTTTTAAAGCTTTATGTGATCTTGGAGCTAGTATAAATTTAATGCGTGTAAGGACCCCCGTGCCCTTAACCCATTAACAGTGTATTAACCCATGCAATTAGTGCATACAATCATGTTATCAGGGGAAAAGACTTCATGCAACCATGGCATAAAATACCATCTATAAAATTTCTTGCATTAGAACCACATAATATTTCAAATTCCCCAACCAAGACCACTTACATAGCATGCGCCCTTATAATACACTAACATGCTATCAATTCATTTAGCAATTCCGTATTTAATTGCATGCAAACAATAAATGAAGAGAGAAAAGCCATGCCCCTTTATACATTCCATATACACATATGAACGTGCTCACATGCGAGCACCCAATGAATGAATGTGTATTCAATGCATAAGGTACTCTACCAAATACCGTTACTGGTGCTTCGATCCTGGAAACACCTCCCATCCTCTCAACTCCGGATCTACCGTTGTACCTGTTCAACCAGCTCTGGTACTTCGAGCCTGGAAGTACCCCAATCAACAGCCCGAGCTCAACTCCAAAGCCATTGCTGCACTTGTACCACCTGCGCAATAGAGACAGCCCGCACATGGGGTGAGCATACCAATATCACCATTCCAATAATCACAGTACATAATTTACAGAATATAAAAGTGTAATGTAAAAGGATACTCCCTGTATAGTATCGTGGCCACATAGGATTTCTCGTACTGTCCATGTTCTCAAAATAACCAAAATCATCAAATTCCCAAAGACAGTTAATCACCACATTTGTAATGCCTCGGTTTGTTGTATACACGTGTGATATGATTATGGTGTAATTATATCAATTGGCGGTATGATATTGGGGGTTCGGGTGGAACCAAGAATGAAATAATACATGTATGAAATGATATATGGCAAGGCAAGGAATGAAACATGGTGTACAATGATTTAATAACATATCAAGTCATGAACTAGGAGGCATTTGATTATGCATGTGAATGTCATGTGAACTGGAGTTGTATTTGAATTTGAATTTCATTTCATGTACATGTTCCTTAATATGTCATTAACTCCAAATGATATGATAGCAAGTGATTTAGGGAGCTAATGACCTTATATCAAGGTGCTTGTGGAAGAAAATCACATAGTTTCTCATTTTACACCTACTAAAACACTACACAAGCTCCTCTCCAACCCTTGGAGGTTTTCTTGGTTGAAGTTTGGTTTTTCACTTGTGACTTGAGCTAGGAAGTTGGGTGAAGTGAAATTGTACAATCTTGGTAAGGAATATATGCTTTTAAGCTTGATTTGTGTAGTGGTGTATGAAGTATGTGAAATCAAATCCAACCTATGCAAGCTTAGGATCATAACATGTTTATATGCCATGAATTTGATTCTAAGATGGTGGAAACATGTTGTTATGGTAGTAGAGAATGCATGAAACCTATTTACATGTTAAATTTCGAGTTGTAGGAGAAGAGCTAGGAAGATAAGCTCAAAATCGCCATGTTCTGAACTTTCTGGACATCGGCGATCGATCGCGAGCTTTGTGGCGATCGATCGCCGAGACAGAGTAAAATATAAGGCGGTTTATACATGTAGCGATCGATCGGTGAAAATGTGGCGATCGATCGCGAGCAACAGAACACTTTGACGATCGATCGCGAGAGATGGCGATCGATCGCGAGAGATGGCGATCGATCACGAGGGGGGAAGAACAGTATGGCGATCGATCGGTGAGAAATAGCGATCGATCGCCAGTGCCAGAATGTTGAAAATTTTTTATATATTTGTAGAATTTGATTTTACTGCCTATGATAACATGATATATTGTTGGCATTGTTGTAACATCATCTCAGGGGACAGGACAACGAGGCACTTAGCCAGTGACGCGTAATTTATCTCGTTTGTGTCGCAGTACAGGTACGTGTTGACGTACGGAGTATAGATATTGTGTGATGATGTTATGAGATTGATATCATATGAATTGTGTTATGTTATTATCATATGATTGGTCGTATCATATGCCTGTACATTCATGGATATCATATGTATGTGAGATATACGCCTGTTTTGGGTATATGCTCGGTTATGTATTTGAGATATACGCCTGGTATTGGGTATATGCTTGGTTATGTTACATAGAGATATACACCTGGTTTGGGTATATGCTCGGTTATGTGACAGAGAGATATACGTCTTGTTTGGGTATATGCTCGGTTATGCTATATAGACATATACGTCAGTTTTTGGGTATATGCTCTGGCTATTATCATTTGAGGACGGTACTATGATATGTGCTGCTAATATGAAGATGTGAGGTGGTTCCACTGACATATTGAGCTGAATAGGCATATCATTTTAGTCTCGTGATAATAGGGTACTTGTTGAGACATGTCATGACATGGTGCATTTGTGGATGCATGATACAGAACATTCACATGAGATGATTTATTGTGCTTTATCATTATTATTGATATTGTGTTTTGATATTGCACTGAGATAGTTGTTTATCTATACTCACGTTTTGTGAATGTTTCTGTAGGATTGCATAGACGTGGGAATCGTGAGTCTTATTCGCTGCGAGGTGAACCACTGCATAGGAGTTGTACTGGCTTAGGTTGTTCATTTTCTATGTCATGTATATATAGAAAAGTTAGTTGGTTTTTGTACTAGTGGTTTGGTACATCTGTAACAACTTAACTAGTAAGATACTCTTAATCAGTGTATGTTATTACTTAATTCAGACTCACATATGTATGCTTAATGAAATACATAATGGATTAAGTAAAGAGGACCCCACAACATTGAATAACTAAAACCATTCCTGTCATACCAGTTCCATAATCAAACATATTAAATCACTAAATAAAGAACCACGGATATCATACATATCTATCCAACGATTCCATAGTTCTATTTCATAGCTCGCTCCACATAGCGGCATTTTAACCCCCCGCACGCTCAACAATGGCGGCATCATAATCGATGTTCGCTCAAAATCGACAACATACCAATCATTGCTCGCTCAAAAGCGGCACCATATAATTCCCAATGCATATCAAGTGATCGCAACAACCATATATTATTCATGCACAACAATTGCAATAATATATTTAAAGTTATGCTCGTACGTTACACGTATCTTATGATTCCATAGTCCAAACCAAACCTTGACTGAGTCCCGTGACCCGAAGAATTATGTGCTAACACATAAACAACTCACAATTAATCACAAGCATGCAACCACGTGCCCAAGCTGGTTCACAACCTCCAAACCTATCGTCAATCCATGACGATTAACCATTTTAAAACTACAGGCTAAGCATGCGTAATACCCAAAATATTCCATTTTAAGTTGTACCAAGGTTAATCAATTACTCAAACGAGTATTCCATTTTCTTATTAAAAATTTGGTTCCAACCATTTCATTTTAAAAGTATAGCTTTCCCATTGGAATGTATACATTGCCCCGAAAATCGGCTAATTAAACCTTGATTCCAAAATCCTGACATTTTCCAAAATTTTCAAAAAAACACAAGAAATAAGGCCGCGATCGATCGCCGCTTAGGCGCGATCAATCGCGCAAACCCACTGCCCAAAAATTAAAAAGCCGCGATCGATCGCTGATAACGCCGATCGATCGCTGATAACGCCGATCGATCGCAAACTCTTTCTGTTTCCTCGCGATCGATTGGTGATATCTCGCGATCGATCGCGGGCACTGTTCATCGTCACCCATTTTCTAGATCTTGGTCGCAATCGATAGGCACCAAGCCGCGATCGATCGGGACCTGTAATTTCCCGAAAAATTCGAGCTTTAATGGGGTTTTTTCACACCCAAACTCAAAACCAACACCCCACACAACTTTAACACCACCAATACTCCATAAAAAATACCAAAAACTCAACTATAACCAAAATCCCAAATTCCATAACTAACCTCCAAACTCAACCAAACTCTACAATACTACTACCAAATCGTAAAAGCGAGGGGAGGAACATTACCTTATTATCTCCGAGAAATCCGGCTCCCAAGTCGAGTCTTCACCGATTTTTCCATGGGAGGAGAAATGAGGGGAAAAGAGGGGTTTGGGGGAAATGAGGCGAAGAGGGAGAGAGAGAAGAGATTCCGTGCAAATGACGGAATTACCGAGTCCACTTGGTATATATATTACCAAAGCTCCAGAATACCAAGCCCTCCACAAATACATCATGACTCATTAAAAATCATCTATTTTCAAAAAATCATCTCTCCAATCACCATTTCCAATATTAGCCCCAATACAAAGTACCCCGGACCCCAGATACCACCAAAAACCCAATTCCAAGGTTTTTCACCACGACGATAATACAATCTCAACATTTGGATCCAACGATCCCAAATACCCGATTTAACATCCTCGGGTGTCCCAACACCGCAATTAATTTATAATTGCCACAATTAAAATCCATTGAGAATCTTTACCACTCCGGGATTAACACAATAATTCCCGGGCAGCACAAATGCGTCTATATGTTTTCAGGAAATTAGGACTTGTGGAGGCGAAACCAACCAATGTCACACTGCAAATGGTGGATATGTCTCTCACATACCCTCATGGTACAGTAGAAGATGTGTTAGTGAAAGTGGGCAAACTCTACCTTCCAGCAGACTTCATTATTCTAAATATACAAGAAGACGAGTAGATGCCGCTAATCTTGGGACGACCGTTCTTGGCTACAGGGGAAACACAAATAGATGTCCAAAGGGGTGAGCTATCAATGCAGATTGAAGATGAAAAAATCATTTTAATATATTTAAAATGACTACCACCCCACATGTCATGGAGAAGCCAAAGGATTGTAAGAAGGTCCAAATGCCAACAACTAAGAGAGTTGAGAAATGTTGAAAGATTAATATGACTGGAAAGCTGCACAAAGTGGTCACTGTTGTCAGTAAAAGTTGTGAAGAAGCTAAAGAAGAAGCGAGATAAGTTCAAGCAAGTGTGGAGGGTAAAAGACAGGCACAAGTGGTTGAAAGTGCCGCGAAGTCTGGCTGACGACTATAAACTAAGCACTTCTTGGGAGGCAACCGAAGTCTTATATCCTTTAGATTATTGTTTTTGTTTTGTTTTGTTGATTCTTAGTTTAATTTTTTATTTTTGATGAAATTCTTACCCAAAGTCGTCTCATTTATAGGTCTCCAACCACCATAGCCACCGAAGTTTCCACCCTATCCCCCTGATCAAGATGTTGAACGACGACTACTGGTGGTCATCGAAATAGGTTGTGCCTCATTCTTATTTTTCTCGGTTCAGTACATTGAGGACAATGCACAACGTTTTTAGGGGGTATACGAATTGCATGCCTATCACACCTTGCATGATTTACCTGAATTCCAGATTAGTTGGTTTTGATTTTGATTTCTAAGATGTCTAGTTAGTTGTTGAGTCATAAGTTGTGAATGATTGAATTGTGAGGCCGATGATGAGAATTGCTGCATAAATGTGAAAATTTTGAACACTTAGTTCGCTATGTTGGCGGATCTTATGATTTTATTACTCAGTTGATTGTCACTTGAAGCTAAATGTGATCTAAGTGAGCATATAAACGATATATGCAATCTTTGTGATTGATTTGTGCATTTATTCATTGATATAAATTGGCATAGTAGCACTTTTGAGCCTAAAAGAAAAGAGTGGACTTGAATGAATTGCATATCTATTGTAAAGTCCATTCAAATTTTTTTTTTTTTGGTATTACTTGCTTGTATCTTGGTTTTGAGATGATAATCGAGCACGATAGTCAAATCATACAATTTGAATGTGAAATGAGAAAAGTCTAGAACTTTCTTGAGTACCCTTCAAGGCGAAATACAAATTTTATGTGGCTTAGGAATGATTTAGGAGATTTTTGAATAGTTTGAGCCTTTTGAGCCTTTTGAGCCACCTAATAACATCATTTATACCTTAGTAACCCCCTTTGAGCTTAAAGCAAAATCGGATGGCATGTGCTTCCCCATTCGGCATCATTTTGAATCCTACATCGACCACCATATTTCTAGCTTATACATTATATCCTACCCTTGATTGAGTAAGCCCTGATACGTATTAATATTTTGAAAATCTCCCAATGTTCATGATTTAAAATAAACCAAAGGGAGAAAAGAAGAAAAAGGGGTTGAATGAATTGAAAAACGACGACGGAAAGTAGTGGATGAATTGAATGTGTACAATTATGGATGGGTGAAAGTCAAGAAAAATGAATGATGAATAAGCAAAAAGAAGAATGAAGAGTGAAAGGGGAGTGCACAATACATATATCGGACTTACTCGATCTTTTGAAACTCTTATCCTTTTTGTTGAAACCATGAGCCGAAACCATGCATTAAAAGCTTAAAAAGACCTATCGATTGAGTCATGTTCGTCCAATATACTAGTGGAGAAAGTTACAAAAGTTAAGCTTATGGACTCTCGAGAGACATGTTTGATGAGTATGCGTTGACATTCACACACGCACGTCTCATTACCTTGAGTGATGTTGTCCATTCTTATTATAAGCCAATGATTCTACTGGACAATAAGTTTGAAACCAAAATGAAAGCGTGAAAATCCCTATTGATATATGTGAATAAAAATCTCTTTCGATTGTGGGTGGCATGAAAATTGAGTTGAATACTATACGATTGATCGTTGCACAACTTGCGTCTTCTGATTGTTTTGTTTTCATGTTTGTTTCTTTTCTTTTGTTCTTAATTTTGCTCGGGACTAGCAAAAATATAAGTTTAGGGGATTTGATAAGTGCGTTATTGCACTTACAATTTTTTCGTTTATTATGGATTGATGTTGGTTTTTCGATATGCGTTTTGTGTTTACAGGAATGCAGGTAAAGATAAGCGCTATCAATATGAAAAGGGCATGAAATAACGAGAAAAAGGTGGAACAAAGTCATAGAAAGACAAGAAAAGAAGAAAAAGAAGAAAAATCGAAGATGAAGAATCTGCAATCGGGGATTGATCGCCTAAAAATGGAGATTGATCCCTGAAAATGGAGACTGATCGCCTAAAAATGGAGTTAACCATGAAAAACAGAGATTGACCATAACAATAGAGATTGATCTCTATGGGCAGTATGTTGGGGAACAACTTACGCGGAACAGCGACCGATCGCCACAAAAGTAGTGATCGATCGCCAAACAAGTTTTTGGGAAATAATGATGCAGAGATCGATCGCTGGAAAATAGAGACCGATCGCTGAGCGAGTCCAGCCCGTTAAAATTGGCGGATGCAAGGATTTAAAAGGCGGCCTAACCTACTGTTTAAGGGACTTTTTGACACTCTTTCAAGGGGAGAACAGATTTACAAGGCTGCTATCTTCCAAGGGCAAGGATTTCATCACAAAACGAAGGTGACTTTCATCTGGGGACGAAGAATCACTTCCATATCGTTTGTATCTCTTACTTTTATTCTTTTATGAATTTTTCAGACATGTCTATGAGTTTTATCAATTCTAGAACGAACTAATCTCTTCTTTCTAGGGGGAATACTTAGCTTGATTGGATATTATGTTTTGGATTGACTGATTCATATATTTATTACATGGTTTATTTGTGTTTTCTTGATTTGAATGCAATTTAATTGACTGACCATTGATTGAATTGTCATATTTGTTTGTTATCTATCACTCGGGAGAGGGGATTGTGAACAGGACATATGAAAACACATCGTGGATGTTTATATCTTCGACAAACGTATAACTCCAAGCCTTTGAAAGAATTATTGCGCAATCAATATTGTTTCATATTTAATCTTAGAGAGGGATATTAATGTTGTTATTGAATAATAATTTCTTTGGGAAAGGGAGTAGGAAACACTTAAGGATTCTTGGCCAATAAACGAGATAAATCTAAAATACAGTGATTGATCATAAGAAACATAGTCGATAATCAAGTGAAATCAGACCTCTAGAATCCTTCTCATTAAATAATTCTCTTGAATTTGTGCAACTGCTAGTTAGTGATCTACGTTTTTGACAAACAACAACACTACTCATTTTTCTAAATAGGATTAAGACTATCTAGCACAATAGTTAATTAATATTGTAGACCAATCCTCGTGGGTTCAACATCCGTATTCATATCCATATACTAAAACTTGACATTGTACGCTTGCGATACGTTTTACACGCAACATATTCCCCCAAAGAAATGCGAAGGATCTTTGTGAATCGTTAGAAATGAAGTATAAAGTTGACGGTGCAAGCGCAAAGAAATTTTTAGCCGGACAATTTCATGACTATCGAATGGAAGATGTCAAGAGCGTTGTTGAGCAATGCGAAGAGCTGCAGCTGATATATCATGAACTTGGTGCTGAAGGTATGGGGCTAAATGATGCCCTCCAAGTGGCGATGATGATCGAAAAATTACTGCCATCTTGGAAGGACTTCAACAGCTACCTGAAGCACAAGCGAAAGATAATGAGTCTCGAGGATCTTATCAGGAGGCTGCGCATCAAGCAAGACAGCCGAAAATTTGACAAGAAATCAATCGGAATGAGTTCCAAGGCCAAAGTGGTTGAAGTTGGGGACAGCTCCCGTGGGAATAAGCGCAAGCACACTTATGATTCCAAGGGAGATACTAAGAACAGGAGGTTCACAAGTGAATGTTATGTGTGCTGTAAACCTAACCATAAGGCCAAGAACTGCAATCAATGTCAAACCAATGAGGGTAAAAAGAAGGCAGTCCCAACCAAAGGCAAAGGCAAGAAACCTGCTCATGCTCACATTGCTGAGGACCGCCTGAGCTCAGACATGGATGACATGCATCTGACTGCTGTGGTGTGATGTCCAGAATAATTAAATCGTTCATTGGATTTAATTCTTGAGTATCGAATTTTGGAAAAGTAGTTGAGATAAATTCCGGGATTAAATTTATAATGATAATTAAATTCAAGGGGATTTTTATTAATAATAATGTGGATTATTTGAGATTGAGTTATAAATTAAATTAGTAGCGGATTGAGATAGATTTGAGTGGTATGGATTAAATTTAGGGTTGGCCCAACAAAACACACACCAACTCCCAAACACACATTAAAAACCGATTTACTCTCCTCATTTTCCCCTTCTTCACGTCGGCTACCACTCTTCAACGCAGAGACGATTTCACTTCGATTTTTGGGCAAGAATTCTTCGATCAGGTTTGTGTGGATTTGTTGCTACACGATGCCTTATTATTGTACTCGTTTGCATTTCAGTTTTTTGTTGATTTTAATGCATTTTTGGGGCGATTTTCTGCTGGTATTTGGCAAAACTTACACAGCCAATTAGTTCAAAATTTATGATGTTATATGGTACGAATTGTATGCTGTTTTGGGGGCGTTTTTGTGTTTGTTCTTGGGGAGAAAAATCATGACATTAGTTTCGAAATTTAGGTGGTTTTTTGGGTTGTTTATGTTCGAAATTTCGAGCTATTGTTGGCCAAATTTATTGTTGTTTTGAACAGTTTTTTTTTGTTGATTTGGAGACTCATTTTTGAATTATTGTTGTCTTGAGAACTTGTTATGAATTGCTTAACTTTAAGACATACTGTTAGGCTCGGTCCGGAGTGTTTAGAGGGGGGTGAATGAACACTCCTATTAAAAATTAATCCCTTGTGATTTCGTTCGGATTAGTGAGAAGAAATCTGTTTTTTAATCAACTCTTTTGCAGAACAGACCACTGAATGTTTTAGTGCGGAACGGTCTGTTCTCAAATTAGTAAGAACGGCTCGATGGCTTTGAATAACAGAACGAGTACATAATGATAAGACAAGGAATATGTTTCTGGAAGTTCGAAGGTGGTGTAATCCTTCTACGTCTCCCCTTCTTCCAATTAAGGAAGGTTTCCACTAGAAGACTTTGATTTATACAATCCTATTGTACAAACCCGATTCAGCTGGATTTACCTCACTACCAGACTGAAACTCCTAGTCACTCGATCTGTTTAGACACACTCTGTCTGACAGTTACAATAATTTCTCACTTCTATCTTTCAATACAGAATACACAAGATAGACTTCTGTCTATGCACACAGTGATCCTAAAATGATCAAATATTACAATGTATTCGTGCTTAAGAAGAATTTCAGCTCGAGAGCTTCTGAGCTTGTAAGCTTGTGTTGTTTTGCTTTCTTGTGCGTTTTTCGATTGATCAGCGAGAGTCTGCTTGAGATCTTCTGATGCATCCTTTTATAGTTGCATGTACCAACGACATTATTCCCTTAATGTGCAACTTTTGACTCTGCTTATACTCTGAGTAAGCTACAGTCTTCTTCTTTAAGGTATTTGCCATTCTGGTTCATGCTTTCGGCGACTGTCAGGTAAGCTCTTCTTTGTCTTCTTACCTTTTATGGTAATCTTCAGTCTAAGGTCTTTTTCAGCATTAATTGCGACATTAAATGCTTCAATAAATTGCCGTTAATGATTCGGACTGAAGAACCAATCTTTATTCATCCTTGACTGCTCTGATCTGATATAGGTTGAGATCGATCTGAAGCTTTGATCTAGTCAGTCTGTTTTCTATCGATCTGGTCTGATATGCGATATGCCTCATCAGCTTGATCTGTTTTGAGCGATCGATCTGGTCAGTCTGATTTCTCTCGATCTGGTCTGATATGCGATATGCCTCATCAGCTTGATCTGTTTTGAGCGATCGATCTGGTCAGTCTGATTTCTCTCGATCCGGTCTGATATGTTTTGTCATCTTTAAAACTCATCGATAAGGTCCGGAACTAACAAATTCCCCCTTTTTGATGATGACAAAACCTAGCTTCTAAATCTCTTTATCCAGTCTTTTAAGAACTCTGAAGCGTATACTTTCGGATCGATTACTTCTTCTTGTTCAAAATAAATGAACATGAGTAAGTTGAATTTCAGATCGATTAAGCCTTTTATATATTTTAGTTCAAATAAATGAACAAGGACTTAAAGAAAAAAGATTTTTTATTGATCACCAAAAATCCTATATACATTCTGATAATTCTATTTTCTAGATGACTGAGGCGGATGCGGCTTGAAGTCTTTTCTCTTTCCCCCCTTTTTGTCAGCAACAATCTCTTGGAGAAAATCAACAATTTGTGCTAGCTGAGCGCTGATAGCGTCAAGACGAGTGTCTTGAGCGCGAAGGGAATTGGCGACTGATGCTCTAACTTCAGTGGCCAGCTCAATCTGCTCTTTTCTCAGGCTGTTCTTATAAGTAGCTTGCTGAGAGAACAGATCATTCATTCCTCGCTGAAGGCTGCTGATACTGGCTGTCATCTTCTCTTTAAAAGAATCAAAGTCCAAGGATGTAACCCTCTGGCCTTGATGAACCTCTATAACACGCTGAGAGAGAGACAGACAGTTGTCGGAGAGGTGCTGAAGGGTCCTTGCCAGGGATGGAGGTGCATCAGATAGTTGGCTTGGAGAGTGATCTGATGACGACAAGGCTTGATCAGCGTCTGCAGCAATGGGTGTGAGTGAAGACATAGCAGCTTGGCGACTTTCAGACCGGATCAAGGTGACCAATCCGAAGAGAATTCTTCTATGAAAGCTATATCTTCATCTATTTGAACTGGAGGAGTGCTGGGTCTGGAAGGCTCCTCAATCTGAAGAGCTGCAACAACGGTGGACACCACCAGATCCGGATCGACGAACTCTGGTGCGCCAACTGTTGTAAGTGCTGCGGTTGGACTGATTTGAACATGGGAGACTGATGATCCCAGAGGAATAGACTTTGTTGGAGAGTCCAACAAAACATTCAAGGGTTCATCTTCTGTAGCAGACTGAGCATTAGTCATTGGCTGCTCTGCTGTCTGATCCGCTATGCGTTCTTCTGTCTGATCTGCTGTCTGGTCTGCTGCTCCAGAGGGAACAACATCTATGAAAGGGTCTATCAGACTCTTGCTTGCGGATGGATGATCCGGGCTGGGTACTGGAGTGGATATGCTGAGCTTCTGCCGTTGAAATCGGATAGCTAAGTGAAGAGCATGGATATCCATTTCCAATTGAGCGATGACAGCACCATCATCTTTGGCAGTTGGAGCATTCGGATCGAAGTTAGCTTTCTTAGCATCCAAAAGCAAATTCGCCAGTCTGAATCTCTGATTTGCCTTAAAGAGATCTTTGCGCTGCACAGCAATGCGAACATCATCAGTCTCTGTTCCCTTGAGGACTTCTTCTTCCATTTTCTGCAGGCGTTTCAGTTTGCCGAAGAACATCCCAATGTGGTTGATTGTTCTGTATTCGACATACTCATCAAAAACTACAACAAGCGCCTTCACCTTCTCATCAACATCCTCCATAGCGATGTCGATGGCAGTTTGCGCTGCAGATTTGGGCTTGGATTGGCTCTGCCCTTGCCTGTGGAAGATGGAGATTTGATCCCTGATTGGGTATTGTCTCCCAACTCAGTGATAACAATCCCTTTGACCACGGGGATGTCAAAGGGGACTCGGATGGTTACTTTTGGTGCAATGGTTGAAGCGGTTGAGATTTGGGTTGTAGGTTGGGGTGTAGGGGTGGCTTTTGTTGGAGGCAATATCGGTTTTGATTGGCTTGGTAATCTGGGTTCTTGGCTTTTTGGGAAGGGGCTTGGCTGGAGGTGTAGGAGCAGACTGAGTTTCCTCGGAGTCAGTCTGAATGGTCAATTTGCGCTTGACCCGAGGTTTTTGAGCAACAGCCTGTTCTTCTCCCTTCTCAATCTTGACAGCCACCGGATCGGTAGGGGTGGGTGGAGCACTCTTGGACTTCAGTAGTGCTAGCCCTTTGGAGTTGAGAATTTTGAAGGGACTTAGAGCAGACTGCTTCCCCAGCTCGATGTCCAAAGTCTCCAGTAGCTTGCTGAGAGGAACAGCAAAGCAGACGGCCTGTTTGGAGGCAATCACTGTTTCCAACAAGACTCCAAATAGAATTACGGACTAGTTCATCTGCTGTCTAGAAACAATAGCAGCCATGGCCCTGAACTTCTCGGCAGTGTTGACGTCAAAACTTCCGGCTTTTCCCAATAAAGGTTTACCAACGATCTCGCATAACACCTGGAAATGAAATAGCATTTCCTTCTTCTTGAATGAAGGCTGCAGGCGGTGGCCAAAGATAGATACTTTCCCCTGAAGAGCTGTGAGAGAAGCTTGAGGAATCTGGCCAAACTCAGTCAGTCCGGAGTTGGGGAAGACCAAAAGTCTTTGCCAGCGTCGACGGAGAGATTTCAAATGATTTTCCCTTTACGGTGGTGGAGATGAGAGACTTCTGAGATACAGCATTGGCGAATAGTTTGTGAATCTCTGACTCGTAAACCACCGTGCCACATTCCAGAAAATTTCTTAATCCAGACGATTCCAAAGCTCGGAAAATAGAGACCATCTCTGAATCTTCAGCCCTGTATATATCATCAAACTCAACGGAGAGAGAGTTGTGAGTAATAGTGGCCATTTGAGTGTAATGGAAATATGAAGAGATTAAAGGAAATAAAGAGTTAGAGAGCAGACGGCGGTAATTGCTAAAAAGTGAATGAAAGTGAGATGTACAGCCCGCTAAATATGAAAGAGAGAGGACACGTGTCTTTATCTCGATAACTGATAGTAAAATAATTTAAAATAAACGGTCAGGATAAAAGAGAGACAAAGTGGTTAAAATTTGCGATCAGTCCGGGCTATTTTAAACAACTATTTTATTTAAAGATTTGTTGACCAGACAGATCATGGGATAACATCAGATTTGACATAGATCAGTCTGAAAGTTCGGACCGGTCTGTGTCTTTCTGAACATTGTATTATCGATCTGTGCCAGCATACAATCTTTAAAAGAAAAAGAATAAAACTATTAAATCATCAAGTTAAGTCTATTAAACCAAGAATTTGACGGAAATAATTAAACTTAGCCTCAGGAAGCGGTTTGGTGAAGATATCTGCTGCTTGCTGCTCTGTTGAGATATGCTCGATCCGAATTTCCTTTTTGCCAACATGATCTCGAATAAAATGATGTCTTATATCAATATGCTTTGTTCGAGAGTGCAAAACTGGATTGTACGTTATAGCGATTGCACTTGTGTTGTCACAAAATATTGGAGATTCAACAGCTTGAATGCCATAGTCTTTGAGCTGGTGTTGAATCCAGAGCATTTGAGCGCAACAGCTTCCAGCGGCAAGATATTCTGCTTCAGCTGTAGATGTGGCAATAGATGTTTGCTTCTTACTGAACCAAGAGATCAATCTTTCACCTAGAAATTGACATGTTCCACTGGTGCTTTTACGATCAATCTTACAGCCAGCGTAGTCTGCGTCTGAATATCTGATCAAGCTGGAGTTTGAATCTTTGGAGTACCAAAGATCAACGTTCTGAGATCATTTTAAGTATTTCAGAATACGCTTAGCAGCAATAAAATGTGATTGCTTTGGTTCTGACTGAAATCTGGCGCACATACAGACTGAGAACATAATATCAGGCCGGCTCGCTGTAAGATACAAGAGCGATCCGATCAGTCCGCGATACATAGATACTTCGACTGCCGTTCCCCCTTCGTCTTTGTCTAACTTGATTGTAGGACTCATTGGAGTTGATGCAGTTGAGCATGTTTCCATTCCGAATCTCTTAAGAAGCTCTTTGGTATACTTGGTTTGATTGATGAAAATACCATTGCTGAGCTGTTTGACTTGAAGACCCAAAAAGAATGAAAGTTCTACCATCATGCTCATCTCAAACTGTCCCTGCATTAACTTAGAGAATTTCTCGCATAATTTGGGGTTAGTTGACCCAAAAATTATATCATCAACATAAATCTGAACTAACAGGGTATGTTCCCCCTTAATAAATTTAAAGAGAGTTTTATCTACTGAGCCGATCTGAAAATCATGGTTCAGCAGAAATTGAGATAGAGTGTCATACCAGGCTCTTGGAGTTTGTTTCAGACCATATACTGCTTTATTCAGTAGATATACATTATTAGGAAATGAGTGGTTCTGAAATCCAGGAGGTTGCTCAATGTAGACTTCCTCCTGAAGCTTACCATTAAGAAAGGCACTCTTGACGTCCATTTGATATACCTTGAAGTCTTTAAAGGCAGCATAAGCAAGAAAGATTCGGATGGCTTCAAGTCTGGCGACTGGTGCAAAGGATTCATTGAAGTCAATTCCTTCTTCTTGTCGGAATCCTTGTGCCACCAGTCTGGCCTTGTTTCTAACCACAGTTCCATCTGCGTCCATCTTGTTTCTGAAAACCCATCTGGTTCCAATAACAGGCAGATCGCTTGGCCTGGGGGTTAGACTCCAAACTTGATTTTGTTCGAATTGATTAAATTGATTAAGTTCTTCTTGCATGGCCTTAATCCAGTTGAAGTCAGTCAAGGCTTCATCGATCTTCTTAGGTTCCAGAGTTGAGATGAAGGCAGCATGAGTGAATTCATAGTATCATCTGTCCTCTGGTTCTAATCGGTGCAGAGGGACTTCCAATCACTAGATTAGGTGGATGCCTCTTAGTCCATCGATAGCTTGACTCTGGATTGTTTGGTCCAGCCGGATGAGTAGTAGCGGCATGATTAGCATCTTCTTTGATATGAGAGTTTGAATCATCCGGATCGGCTCGATCTGAAGGAGCTTCATTGCCTTGATCCTGTCTGTCTGGTACTTCAGGTTCTGGTGGATTGTCTCTTGACCTGTTAGCTACAATCTCATCATCACTGTTAGCTTCGAGATGGATATTTTCCATCTGATTTTGAATTGATTCCTTGCTACCATCAATACATAACGATTCATCAAAAACTACATGGACAGATTCTTCTACAGTTAAAGTGCGACTATTGAAAACTCTAAAAGCTTTGCTATTAGATGAATATCCTAATAATATCCCATTATCTGATTTAGCTTCAAATGCTGTAAGATGATTCTTACCATTGTTATGAATGAAGCATTTGCAGCCAAATACGTGAAGGTGAGAGATAGACGGTCTGTTACCAGTCCATATCTCATATGGAGTGAGATTCAACTTCTTGTTAATCATAGACCGATTTTGAGTGTAGCATGCAGTATTTATAGCTTCTGCCCAGAACTTTTGCGAAATTCCAGAATCAGCAAGCATTGTCCTTGCTGCCTCTTTAAGCGTTCTGTTTCTTTGTTATGCAACTCCATTTTGTTGGGGAGTTCGGGCGGCTGAAAATTCATGCTTAATTCCATGATCTTTTAGAAAGGATTCAAGATTCTGATTTGAAAACTCAGTGCCTTTGTCACTTTGAATCCTGTCTATGCTGGATGATTTCTCATTCTGAGTGCGTTTCAACAGCTTGATCAATTTCGGACCGGCCTGATCTTTACTGCTCAAAATATAGTCCAAGTAAATCGTGAGTAATCATCAATAACAACAAGAGTATACCGCATTCCCCCTAAACTTGTTATTGGTATAGGACCAAACAAGTCCATATGCAGTAGTTCTAAGCAGCGTGAGGAGGATTTGGCATTCTTGTTTTTGAAGGATGATCTGATCTTTTGCCCATTTGGCATGCTTCACAGATCTTATCCTTAGCAAAGTCGATCTTGGGCAGACCGACAACTAAATCATGTTTACACATGCTAGATATAGTCTTAAAATTGAGATGATTCAAGCGTTTATGCCATAGCCAGTGTTTATTATCATTATTAGCGATGAAGCAAGTAGGATTATCAGGTTGAGCAAAATTCCAGTTAATCTTATATGTATTTCCATTCCTGATTCCTACAAGCATGGTCATATCGTCTGATGATTTAATAGTGCAAGTGTGTTTGTGAAATTCTACAGCATAACCATTATCACATAGTTGACTTATACTAATCAGATTATAGCAAAGATTTTCAACTAACAGCACGTCATTGATAATAATGTTACCATGGACAATCTTACCCTTGCCCACGGTCTTACCCTTTGAATTATCTCCGAATATGATTTTGGGTCCAGTACATTATGTGATTTCAGACAGCAGCTCGATGTTTCCAGTCATGTGACGAGAACACCCACTGTCTAAGTACCAGTCTGATGCAAGTTTCTTTGGTACCTGTCATCAAACAAGATTATTGTTGGTACCCAATCCTACTTGGGTCCAGAACTGATTAGCCCTTTGGGAACCCACACCTGTATCAGCTTTAATGGCTTGTGTGTGTCTGGTGTGCTGTGAGCTGATCTGTTTCGATGTTGTGTGTGATAATGTGTGCGATATGGAAACCTTTGATTCTCATAGGGTAGTCTATATCTTCGTTGAACTGGTTTTGAATTATAGTAATTGGATGGTCTCCCTTGCCTTAGATTTTGCACCTTTGGATTTGGGCTGAAAGACGCAAAGCTTGCTGGTGCCTTTTCTTTGGCTTGGTTAACATATCCAATCCCTTTTCTTAAACCTTGATTCATGAAAGAGACTCCCGTTTGAATTGTAGGTGCTTCATTTTCATATATTGTGTTGGATTTAACAAATGTCATTTGTTTGATTTTGTTCTTTACCAGCAACAATTCAGATTCATCTTTGGTGCAGTCTTTGATATCAAAGCCTATGCCTGTAACATCACCGACATTTCTTTGTACCTCTTGCAATTCTTCCAATGATGTTCTGGATTTTGTCCATGATTTGAAGATATGAGAAAGCTTAGCATTTTGTGTGCTAATTCTCTTATTTTCTTCATGGAGCTGATCATAAGAGATTTTTAGCTTATTCAGCTCGATCTGTAGATTGTTGCACTCACCCAGCTCAGAGCGGCTTGGTTTGATGTGCTCATCCATTTGATCGTTGGCTTTAGCTTTACTTCTCTCAAATGATTCAGCTAAGAGTCTATAATCATTAGCCATGTCTTGCAGTGCGGACATGAGCTCTTCTCGTGTAAATTTATTTGAGTCAAGATCGAATACCTCGTCTGTTTGACTCATCTCTTCGTCTGCCATTAGACATTGAATATCTTCTCCGCTTTCGCTGGAAGAATATTCAGAGCTTTCTGAGTCTGAATCAGTCTGAGCCCATTTGTTGTTTCCTTCTTCTGCTACTAGGACCTTTTGGGACTTCCATGATTTTTGCGGTCTTTGTAGTGCTTCTTTTTCCTGTCATCACGATGCTCTCTTTACGTTCTTCTTTCTTCGGTCTGGTGCAATCTGTAATAAAATGTCCGGTCTTACCACAATTGTAGCAAGCCTGATCATTAACAGCATCGTCCTTTCTTGATTTATAATGATGAGAGGGTTTAAAGTTCCTCTTATTTTTAGACATGAATTTACCAAATTTCTTGATAAATAATGACATAGCATCATTACTTATCTGTTCGATAGATCGATCTGTTGTGGGGGCGGTCTGATCTGGAATGGCTGCCAGTGCTTTGTTTGGTTGAGAGATGAATGGTTCTGCTCACCTCTGCTGATCAGTTCGAACTCATATGCTTTAAGATCTGCAAACAGATCATGAAGTTCAACCTTGTTCAGATCTTTGGACTCCCTCATTGCAATGGTCTTAACATCCCATTCTTTTGGCAGGGCTCTCATAACTTTCTGAGCGATCTCTCTGTTTGAGTATTCCTTGCCCAGACCATTTAGTTCATTGATTATACCAGTGACTCTTTCATCAAACTCATTTAGAGTTTCTCCAATCTTCATTTTTATGCTCTCACATCTTTGAAGAGCAACAGTCAGCTTGTTTTCCTTAGTCTGGTCGTTCCCTTCACATAGCTGTGCTATCTTCTCCCAAATTTCTTTGGCAGTAGAGCACATTTTGATTTTACTGAACATGTTCTTGTCCAATGTTTTGAACAAGATGTCTTTGGCAACGTTGTCGAGGTTTGCTTTCTTTCTTTCTTCATTAGTCCAGAGGGAAATATCCTTCTCGACCATTTGGGGTTCACCACCAGTAATGGAGGCTGCTGTATTGACTTTCAGAATCTTCATTGGTCCATCAGTGATGACGAACCACATATCGTCATCCTGTGCTGCCAGATGAGCTTGCATTCTGATTCTCCAATCATCATAGTCTTCTTTTGAGAACATAGGAATTTTGTTGAATGATGTCATCAGCCCGAGTGTCTTTGTGCTGATTAAGATGACCTGCTCTGATACCACTTGTTAGGATCGATCCGGAGTGTTTAGAGGGGGGGAGGTGAATGAACACTCCTATTAAAAATTAATCCCTTGTGATTTCGTTCGGATTAGTGAGACGAAATCTGTTTCTTAATCAACTCTTTTGCAGAACAGACCACTGAATGTTTTAGTGCGGAACGGTCTGTTCTCAAATTAGTAAGAACGGCTCGATGGCTTTGAATAACAGAACGAGTACAGAATGATAAGAAACAGAATATGTTTCTAGAAGTTCGAAGGTGGTGTAATCCTTTTACGTCTCCCCTTCTTCCAATTAAGGAAGGTTTTCACTAGAAGACTTTGATTTATACAATCCTGTTGTACAAACTTGATTCAGCTGGATTTACCTCACTACCAGACTGAAACTCCTAGTCACTCGATCTGTTCAGACACACTCTGTCTGACAGTTACAATAATTTCTCACTTTTATCTTTCAATACAGAATACACAAGATAGACTTCTGTCTATGCACACAGTGATCCTAAAATGATCAAATATTACAATGTATTCATGCTTAAGAAGAATTTCAGCTCGAGAGCTTCTGAGCTTGTAAGCTTGTGATGTTTTGCTTTCTTGTGCGTTTTCGATTGATCAGCGAGAGTCTGCTTGAGATCTTCTGATGCATCCTTTTATAGTTGCATGTACCAACGACATTATTCCCTTAATGTGCAACTTTTGACTCTGCTTATACTCTGAGTAAGCTACAGTCTTCTTCTTTAAGGTACTTGCCATTCTGGTTCATGCTTTCGGCGACTGTCAGGTAAGCTCTTCTTTGTCTTCTTACCTTTTATGGTAATCTTCAATCTAAGGTCTTTTTCAGCATTAATTGCGACATTAAATGCTTCAATAAATAGCCGTTAATGATTCGGACTGAAGAACCAATCTTTATTCATCCTTGACTGCTCTGATCTGATATAGGTTGAGATCGATCTGAAGCTTTGATCTAGTCAGTCTTTTTTCTATCGATCTGGTCTGATATGCGATATGCCTCATCAGCCTGATCTGTTTTGAGCGATCGATCTGGTCAGTCTGATTTCTCTCGATCTGGTCTGATATGCGATATGCCTCATCAGCTTGATCTGTTTTGAGTGATTGATCTGGTCAGTCTGATTTCTCTCGATCCGGTCTGATATGTTTTGTCATCTTTAAAATCTCATCGATAAGGTCCGGAACTAACACATACTTTGGACGAAAATGAGGGCTTCTTGGTCAAAATTTTGGAGCTATTGCAAGCTTGAAAATCATGCTTATACGGTGTTTGATAATATTTTTAAGTGATGTTCTAGTGTTGGCCAAAAGCTATACTAAATGTTTAGTAAGAACGTCTACTTTTATGGATTATAGCATGGAAGTGTTTTGGTGAGTATTGGGCTATACTTTGGGGTGTTAATGACTTAGAGCATGTGTGATTGTGTAAATAAGTGAGTTAGAAACATGTTAAGGTGTGTTAAACATGTATTAAAGTGTATATTAATGAATATACTTGAATGTATGCAATAGCATGAATTAGTGATTTATGTTACTTTATTGAGTTATTTCTAAAGTGTGGAGGTTAACTCGATTAATATAGTTGATTAAAGTGAGTCTGTGAAGATATATCGAGTATGAAAATTGTAACTAGGAATTTGGATAGTACGAGAGGTATTATTGATTTGTGAAGATCATTTCTTAAGAAAGAGATAATAATTCCAAGTAACAAGTGTAATATGTTAACTAGATGTTGAGAATGTTGAATGAATGAGCTAATGTGGAATGGACATTCAATTTATAGATACTCCATGAGCCTCCGGACATCTTGGGTGGCTTATTCACGTCATCAACCTTAAGGTACGTAGTGACGTACAAGCAGGTATGCCATTTAGAAATGCTAAAATAATGCATTTATGTAATGAACTTTAATGTGCAATTATGCAAAATTCGAGTATGTGAATGTTGTTTAGTAATTGTGGCACTACAGTTATGTAAGTGTACATAATCCGATTGTGTGAGTTGAGTTTTGATCCCGATGGCATGTTGGATATGAGAAACCATTGAGAATTGCCATAGTAATGGGCATGAGTGCCTTTAAATTGTGTTGGTTATGATTGTGAAATAAGTGATGTATCATTAAGAAAACGATTTATCTTGATATTGAGTATCATCGTTTAAATAATGTTATCGATCTTGACGATTGTGGATTTGTGACATATTGAAACAGGAACCGTATAAGAAAGCCTTCATTGGCCAGGATTATTCAGAGACTATTTTATAGCTTTTAATAATCTTATTTAGCTGCAATTTCAATTTTGTATAATGATATGAGTATGACTGTTGAGTTGGAGCGTGCTCACCCTGAACAGGTAAAACAGGTATGACATTGGTTCTGAAGTGAGTTCGAGCTATTGGAGTGGAATACTACCAGGGGCATGGTATCAATATTGGTACATGAGAGAATGTGATATATGCGAGTAAATTTATACTCATTTATTCATCGCTCATCTGTGAGCATTATAATACATGTATATGGTTTGTATAAGAATGTTGAATGTTGCAGAGCTCCACCTTTACTTAGTTGCCTTATGTGCATTCTATTCGAAGTAGATCATGCTTAATGAATTGAATACCTTGATATGATGTGTATTGGAATGAGTATTACCTAGTTGCTTTATTTTGGTGGATGTTATTACTGGATTAGTATTGGATGTTTATGATGTTGTTGAGGATGTTTATTATGGTGTGTTCTTATTTTTGGGGAGTCCAGTTTATGGGGAGACTCTGCCCAAATTTTTATAAAATCCATATTACGATTATGAGGCACATTGGTGAAAGTTTGAGACGTAATGCATGTGAATTGATCATGCCATGCATTGCATGTTCCGTTATTATGCATTGGTATATGACCCATAAGGATGTAGTTTATGGGATTTCATCAGAGAATAGTTTGAATATTACACCGTAGATGTGAAGCATGTAATTATTCTTTTAAAGAATAAAATTTTACACATACATGTGACGTCAAAAATACATTATTGACGTGATGGGATGTTGGGGTCTTACAAGTGGTGTCGGAGGTGAACTTTGTTGGTGGAAACTCCAAGGAATGGTGGGTAGATACTGGGGCTACTCGCAACATATGCGCCAACAGATGGATGTTCAAGACCTATCAATGGTAAATGATGAGCACTGCTACATGGGAAATTTAACAGTCTCAAAAGTTGAAGGCAAGGGGACGGTTGTGCTAAAGATGACTTCCGGCAAAGTGTTTACTCTTACCATGCCAGAGATACAGAAGAATCTCATCTCAGGAGCAGTGCCGAACAAGAAAAGCTTTCCGCTCGTGTTTGAATCCAGCAAAGTCATTATGCCCAAGGGTGGTATGTTCGTGGGCAAATGCTACTTGGTCAATAACCTCTTCAAGATGACTATAATGACTTTAGCTTCTAAGGCTAAATATAGTATAGAGGTTGAGATTGATGTAAATGCAGCCAATGAGGCTAGCACAAGCAAAAATAATGTAATGAATGTTGTCAATATAGCTAATAAAACTTTGAAGTTTGATTATTCTTGTGAGTCGTTACATTTGACAAGGTAGATTAGGACATGTGATTATAAGTCCTTACAAAGGCTAATGTCTCTTAATCTATTATCTAAATTTAACATTATAAACACAAGTGTGAGACCTGTGTAGATGCCAAATTAACCAAGTATTCATTCCACTCAATTGAGCAAAGCACCGAACCGTAAACTTTATACATACGATGTATGCGATCTAAAGTATGTACAATCTAGATGTGGTAAAAATTATTTCATAACTTTTATTGATGATTGTACAAGATATTGGTATGTCTACGTAATGAGAAATAAAGACGAAACAATGAACATGTTCATTCACTACAAGAATGAAGTTGAGAATCAACTCGATAAAAAGATTAAAAATCTTCGAAGTGACCGAGGCGGTGAATATGAGACACCATTTGCACAAATATGTGTTGAGAGTGTCATTATTCATCAAACCACTACATCTTATTCTCCCGAGCAAACTGGATTTGCTGAAATGAAGAATTGAACTCTTAAGGAAATGATGAATGAAATGCTTATAAGTTCTGACTTACCTCGGAACTTGTTGGGAGAAGCTCTGCTTTCCGTCAACTATGTGCTAAACAGAGTACCACACAAAAAGTTGGATAAAACACCTTATGAATTGTGGAAAGGTCGCGCACCTAGCTACAAATTTTTAAGAGTTTGGGGCTATCCAGCAAAGGTACCAATTCATCATTCTAAACGGACTAGGATATGATGTAAGATAGTGGATTGTGTATTTTTCGAAGATGCGCAAGATAGTAGTGCCTATAGATTTCTAGTACACAAGTCAGATAATGCAGAAATGCATGTCAATACTATCATTGAGACTAGGGATGCTTCATTCTTTGAGGAAATATTTCCCCACAAAACTCAGACAATGACTGAAACCAATGTTGAGAGATATGTGGGGGATAGAGAATCTCAAGAATAATTGCCTAGATTAAGCAAAAGGGCGAGAAAGAGAAGTCTTTTGGATCTGATTTCCTAACATATTTTTTGGAAAAGGATCCGACTACTTTCACAGAAGCAATGCCCTCACAAGACTCTGATATTTGGAAAGAAGCGGTGAACAGTGAGATAAAACATATCTTACATAATCATACTTGGGAACTAGTGGATCTTCCTGCAGGTTGTAACCACTAGGCCACAAGTGGATCTTCAAGAAGAAGATGAAGCCTGATAGTACGGTAGATAAGTACAGGGCTAGACTTGTAGTCAAAGGGTATAGACAAACCGAGGGTATTGATTATTTATATCCGGGAAAACGTCGATAAGGTTAATAATTGCATTTGTTGCATTATATAACCTAGAGATCAATCAAATGGATGTAAAAACGACTTTTGTAAATGGAAAGGTTTACATGGATCAACCTGAAGGGTTTGTAGTTCCAAGTAAATAAATGAAGGTGTGTAGACTTGTGAAAACCTTGTATGGATTAAAACAAGCACATAACAATGTCACGAAAAATTTGATAGTGTCATGCTTTAAAATGGGTTTAAAACAAACCAATGCGATAAATGTGTCTATGTTAAAGGAAACAATACAAACTATGTGATAGTATGTCTCCACGTGGATGACATAATAATTGTGGGCAATAACAATAACATCAAAATTACCAAGAAATTGTTGTCGCGAAATTTTGAGATGAAAGACCTAGGTCTTGCAGATGTGATTCTTGGGATGAATATCACCAAACATGCAAATGGCTATTCTCTCTCCCAGAGTCAGTTAAGTCAAGAAGATATTTGACAAGTTTGACAAGGGAAATAATACCATCGCGAGAACCCATATGGAGGTGGTGTCAAATCTTTGCAAGAATCGTGGAGAAGGTGTACGACAACTTGAGTACTGTAGGGTCATAGGCAGTCTAATGTATCTCATGGACTGTAATAGACCTGATATAGCTAACTCAATCAACAGATCGAGCAGGTATACAAGTAATCCCAATTATGAGCAGTGGAAGACAATAGTTCGAGTCTTAGATATCTAAGATACACTACTAACTACAGAGTACATTATAGATATATCTAGTAGTAATTGAAGGGTACTCAGATGCAAATTAGATATCGGAGTCCAAGAATATAAAGTCCACGAGTGGATATATCATTGTAATTGGAGGTGCGGTTGTTTCATGGAAATCATAATACGGACGTGTATTGCAAGATCAACAATGGAATCTGAACTCATAGCCTTAGATCTTGTAGCAGAAGAAGCTGATTGACTTCAGAGTTTCTTGGAGGACATTCCAATGTGGTCAAAACCTGTGTCACCCATTAGCGTGCACCGTGATAGTCAATTAGCTATGTGAAGAGCACAAAATAATGTATAATGGAAAATATCGACACATACATCGGAGACATAAATCCTTGAGAAATCTACTGAAAACATGTGTTATTTCTTTAGATTATGTGAAGTCTAAAGAAAACATCGCGGACCCATTAACGAAAGGTCTAACGAGAGATCGAGTAGAGGTTTCATCGAGGGGAATGGGATTGAAGCTTGATTTCAAACCATGATGGCAATCCAACCTGAATTGTAAAATCCAATTTGCAGGTTCAATGGGAAAATCGAATTGTGGGGGATCGAACAAAGCACTCGGGAAATTGAGTTCCTTACCTATTCCTGTGATGAAAGAGTGATAGACCTGTACTTTGGGAAGGCTGAGCTCATGCTCTTAATGATTCTTCTATCTCGAGATGATAAAGTGGGATATGACATGATACTCTTTAGGAGAATTGCATATATTGAATGTGAATGGGCCGCTTCTATGAGATAACAAGAGGGCTAAATCTCTAGAGCATTCGGTGAAACAACCAAGGCAGTCCAGGTACAAAATGGACAACAACGAAAGAACCAATAATATTGTAGAGATAAAGTTGTGTGAGTATTGTTATCTTGGTATATATAAAATGTCGAACAGTTCAAGGGATCGGGTCCACTGGTTGACAGGTATATCCGATGATACTTCACTAAGGAAGGTTCAAGGTTAAACAACACATATCCTGATACAGTGAATTCTCGAAGTACTCTCAAATCTGCATCTTGGTGCATTGTGTAATTTCTTCGTCATTAGCATTCTTGTGGGGGATTGTAGGGTAAATAGGAGAATTAAACCCAAGCCCAATTTTGGGTCAATTGGTAAGTGAATTGAATTGGCTAGAAATCACACATTGAAAATTTGATACAATTGAGATTTGTTTATATTGAGAAACAAATCAAGAGAGAGTTGTCAAGTGGAAAAGAGGGACGCCACTCGCGCGCCGTCCTTCCGTAGGCTCTCGGCTCGCCGCGTTGCTTGTGTCGATACCGCGAAGGCAGCCCTATCTTTTTGCTACTGAAATTTCTCGGAAGAATTGTCTTTTCATATTAGGGGCATTTTGCCTCCTGTTTTAATGCTGAGTTAATCTGACTTAAGTGTGAGACTTAATTCGAGTTAATCTGATTTAAGTATGATACTTAAGGTTCAGACTCTTCAGCTACCCTACTAAACCTTGCATTAAAATTTGATCTTTGGGAGGTCTACTGCTCAACTATATAAGCTGCACTAGCTCCAATCTTTAAGCATCCGAAATCATTCATACATTCATAATTGAGAGTGTTGCACACTACTGCAGTTCGAAAGAGTCTGCTCGAAATTCTGCTTCCATCCGAACAGAGGTGATTGGGCATTGTACCTCGGAACTCACTTGTCCACGAGACCAGAAGCTTATAGGCGGGTAAATTTGAGTTTACGGGCACAAGTCTTGCTGTGATCTCGTCCAAGATTATTTTCCTTTCTCTGCTGTTAGTACATCTTAACAATTTATACATTGTTGTTATAAGTCTTCTGTTAGTGTACTTTGCTTTCCTTTATTTATATCAAACTGTGTATTTTGATCAAACTTTAATGTTTGGTTATACTAATTCAATCCATCGACTTAAATATACAGTAATGACACATAGCACAACCAATTCCACTTCCTAACTCAATATTGAAGGAGGATAAGTGCATGCGACATCAAACTTGTTGGGTTTTGGAAAATCGAATAATGTTAGTTTTGATGTTAACAAAACTTGTTATTGTGTTGCTAACATATTTCATCAAGGGTGCAGTTCATAGATGATATTTTACAGCTTGATGATCTGCTAAGAAATGACATTGAGTTTGGTTGCTGAAATGAGAATTCAACATCTAGTAGACCGCGAGCGCTGCTGACTAAATTAATCATATCTCATAGCTTGGATATCGAAACAACCTGATTCTAAAGGGTTTGGATAGCCAACTCAATTCTATACAAGTCATATTTTAGGCCAGCAGACTAGATTCGAAGGTTTACACGACGAAAACATGTATGCAAGAGCTTGCTGGTATAAAGCTGAAACAACAGCGGACAGATTGTAGCAACTGTGGTATATCTGTAGGGTCTTCCTACCTTAACATCATAATAATCACGTATTATGGACTAAACATGCGTTAATAACATCTTAGGGTTCCGGTTGTAGCTTTGAGCTAATAGAATTACAGGACAAAAATAAAATTCTAAAGTTAATTAATTACATTCCCAATAATGAATGTTAATACTATAGATTTACACTACTACTGGAGCAGAGACTATCCAAAAATCATGTATCCTAATTCAGTAATGCTCCTCGTAGCTCACTGCCTCAACCCGGCCCATAGCCCTCCAAGTCCAAAAGTGTACCTACAGGAACAACTTACCATGAGCATATACATCACCATCAACAAAATCCAATCACGATAACATACTCAATTGCATGAGATATGTATGTATGTATGCTCCGTGATTTACCACATTAGCACATTTTCATTGTTGTTCCTGTTTCATAAACTCATGCACAAATCATTAGTTCACAATATAATGATCGATACCACGTTCCAGTCATAACCACAATAATCCACATTAATCACTAGAAATGTGACTCTTCCGGTCCTGTTACAACAGCGGAATTTTAGGACCCCTCGCTTCGACATATAGCGGCATCATATGATATCCCTCGCTTCGACAATGACAGCGGCATGTACATCGCTTCGACATGACAGCGGCAAATATTATATTACCGTCGCTTCATATGACAGCGGCAAGTACCTCCCTCGCTCGTATATAACAACCACCGGAACAATCAAACATTTCTAACCACATGTATAAACATAACACTTGAGTCCACAATCATAATGCACCACCATTATCTCAATATATATCAACACATTTCATAATCCACACTTGTCCACAATATATATGTAGCCAAAAGCATAAGAACACATTTTACCGTCCGATGCCCGTACGTCTCACTACGTACCTTAGTCTCAAAAGTGGAGAAGTTGAATAACTTTATCTCCTTGACGTCGTTGGTACCTGGGATGGTTCTACACAACCATACAAATCAATATTAGAAGCCAATTATAGTCCAATATCCAAAAATTCCACAAAATAATCAAAATTACACTTTTCTATGTCTCGCGATCGATCGCCGAGATGTCCCGATCGATCGCGAGATCACACAGCCCGTTGCCAAATTTTTCTGTCTTCGGCGATCGATCGCCACATTTGGCACGATCGATCGCCAGCCTCACCGATCGATCGCCCAAAAGTGGCGATCGATCGCCAAAGGTTTCTGGAGCCTACTGTTGGCTCGCGATCGATCACCAGAAACGGGTGATCGATCGCCAAACCCTGCAATCGAAAATCATCATTTTTGCACATTAAATTCATCACCAACCTCAGCAACACTTATACAACAACTCAAAAACATAAAAACACTTTAAACCTTCAATTCACACCATTAAACAACCCCAAAATCCTACACCCAACCAAGAATCATACCAACCCAAAACAAACCAATTTTCAAACTCAAATATCAACCCAAAATCAAAATAAACCACACAAAAACAACAAGGAATGATATATATCATTCCTAGGCCTCAAATCTTACCAAGAATCACAAGAATAAAGTTTTTGCAAGAACTTCTCTTCCACCTTGAAGCCCAACTCGAAAATGAGAGGAAAATGTAGGGTTTGGAGAGTGTGTTGGGGATTTAATAAAGTGAGGGGGTAAAGTGAAATAAAAAGGGTATAGTGGGGTTATAAGAGTTGTTAATTAAATTTGCACCCCATAAATTATCATGATGTATAAAATACCCCAACATGGTATTTTAAAAGCATTTTACAAAAATGCACCAAACTTCCAGTAAATCCATATTTCCACATAATTAACAACCCATACAATTAATCATGTTAACAACCCATCTCCCAACATGCATAACATGCATCCTGAAATGCAACCCCTGGGTCACGCCTACTAGGTGACTAATATCATCAAGATAATTAATCCCAACACATAAATCAATTATCACCATAATTAATCACGTAAACATAATTAACGCCGAAATTGCATTTAATCATTTTGGGGATATCACAATACTCCCCTACTTATAAGATTTCGACCTCAAAATCGCATGCACTTACCCAAAACGAAACTAAACATACGGGGCACGAGAAATGGCAGACGTCCCCGGTAGTAACTGGTAGCATTTATCGCGTACGCCCAAATTAACCCTCTCAAGTTAATAACAGTAATGAATGTAGTAGCGTGAGTAGGGATCGATCCCATGAGGAAGGTTATATCTTTGTGTTAACTTATGCAAACGAAAATAAAAAGGGGTTTTGAAGTCAAAGTAATAATACTACGATGCAAAATTAAACTAATATGCAAAATTATCTAGATGAATTAACTTATGAGAAAAGTGCGATTCTCGATTTTCGGTTAACTTTACAATTGGCGTTTACTATCTCGATCATCGATCTTCACAAATGGTTCAATTTCCATATGAATATTCATCGTGGACGTTTAATCCAATAATCGAAGTCCTATCTCACCTTAAGTTTAGTTAAGTAGCCCAAGCGTTCTAGTTTAACCCTTATCACACAATCAATCAAAATACAAGCGATTAAGATTTAAATCGATGATAGCATATGAACTAGTGAGATCGATGAAGCTAAACAACATAATCCAAGCGTCTATGTTTAATTTAGTCAATTGTTTACCCTAAGAATTTAACAAACTCACAAACGGAATTTAATCAATCTTAGTTGCTTCGTAAATTAGAGGGATCAAACGATTCCGTATTTTATATCTAATTTAGCTTTAAATTGTATGAACAATAGCTAGGTGATCAGTCCAACAATCATGCATAACAATTATGACAATCAAATCAGAAAAACAATTGATACTCAATGCCAATTAACAATCAAAACTTATCTCACAAGAATTGTAAACATCCAATGTATCGTTTTCCTCAACCGAGAATCACAAAAGTATTTAGCTACTCATAACTAGATTAACAACAACCAAAATTAATCTAAAAAACATCAAACTAATAAGAGAAGAAAGAGTTACTAAAAGGATCACGATTCCGGCTTGTCGATTCCGGTTCCGTCCTTCGTTGTTCTTGATAAAAGTTGAAAGAAAAATTCTTCTAAAAGCTAAAATTATTCTAAGAGTATGAAAAACTATGCCTAAGACTCAATAATCTCGAGTTATGGGGGTTGGTGGCTGATAAAATAGGTTACAACCTTTTAAACATGGTAAAAGACATAATTTCCTTATTTTCGGACTTCCTCGGCGATCTCCTTGAATGTGGCGATCGATCGCTGCATTATTTTTTTTCGGAAAAACCCTTGAGGCGATCGATCGCTATAAAGTGGCGATCGATCGCCGAGCTCCAGTAGACTTTGGCGATCGATCGCTGGCTCTTCAAATTTGATGCAAATGTTTCTGTCCATAGGCGATCGATTGCCTCTTCCGGGCGATCGATTGCCACCTCCAAAATTACATTTTTGCCCTTTTCTTGATCAACTTTGAGTCCTTGTCATGTCCATGTCCCTTCTTGGTCTTTACACATCGTTTTTAGCTCGTTTTCTTCGATTGTACCTATAATTACACAAATATACGATTAGGTAGCATACGTATCAAATTATCTATCAAAACCTACCAAATCGTAGACAATTAAGCACTCAAGATGTGTCTATTTCTAGTCACATCAAACTCCCCCATACTTACTCTTTACTCGACCTCGAGTAAACAAATAAAACTACAATATTTTTGGTTGGCTCATAGGTTCATAACAAAGCAACTTGTCCTCACTTTAATGCCTCAACAATTTTAACATGCATAATAATGAACGGCGGTGAAAAATTAACAGTGGAACAAGTTCAATCCCTAAACATTTCGTACCCAACGAAGTAGTGAACGTGTGTATGTGGTCATAAACAAGTGTTGTGTACAAATTATAGATCCAAAATATGCAAAGCCATAATAGTTCAAGTCATACACTACACAAGTATAAGCTCACTTGCACACTCTTCTCCACTATCTTAGCTACTTTGCAAACATAAATCAAGTAGGTCTTTATTAGCTTGTAGCTTGGCCTAGGTATTGGCTTATGAAAGAAAGGGTAAGGATATTCAAACAAGAGAGTATGATGAAATGCACACTAAAAGCTTCTCTTCTTGTATGAATTTTTCAACTTCGTTCTTTTTCACAAGGTTTATTTCAACACTTTGCTTCTTTTGTGCCTTGGCTCCCCTTGGAGTCATATTTTCATCTATTTTTTCAAGGCATCCCTTTTTCTTTCATGCATTCCATTCTTTTGATAATTAAGCTCACAAATATACTTCAATGATTCCCACGTGCATTTGAATGAAATACATCATACTCCCTTAAAAGGTATGGATTAAAATCACATTTAGGCTTAAAGGGTAGGATGATAAGCTAGTCAAGAAATGTTGAATGGGGGTCTTTAGTATGCTTAGCATACTACCATTCTTTTACATTTAAGGCTCAAAAATAGGTACTAGAGAATGATTTTGTTTACATGGTAGGCTTGAAAGGCTCAAACGATCAAAGATCGCCTATATCACTTTCATGTTTGCAAGTAGTCTAGACATACGCCTCAAAGAGCATGTAGTTAAGTTCTAGTATGTATTAGAGACTTCTTAAGACTATCACAAGCTTCACACAATCTTCACTAAGTTATGCACACTTCACAAGTCATGATAAAATTGTGCTCAAGATATTCACTTACTAAGTTAAAGTAAACTTTGCATTAGAGTTCAAAGTGTTCCGAAGTTAACAATTCACCTATGTTCAAAAGCATGCATGATATCAATTAGGTTTCATCATGGGCTAGTGATTCTAAGCATGCATTCATTACTAACTATGAGCTCAAAATTTTCAAATTTTCGATTTTTTTGTATTTTTGCAATAAGAAAAACAATAACACACTGCTAATCCCTCCCCCATACTTAAATCATACATTGTCCCAAATGTAAGGCAAAAATACAAGAAAAGAGATCCAACTATGAAAGCAATAAAAATAAAAGGGAGAAAAGAAACTAACTCCCCTTGGGTTGCCTCTCAAGCAGCGCCTCTGTTTAACGTCGGTGGCCCGACGCCAGTTCATTGATCACGTGATGCTTGGTGGATCTTCAAGATCCACTTCTCCTTCTTTGGCGGCATGGAAACCTTCATAGTATGGTTTCAGTCTATGTCCGTTTACCTTGAATGTTTTATCTTTTGCTAGGATTTGGACTTCAACTGCACCATGTGGAAAACAGCAGTTACGATAAAAGGTCCAACCCATCAAGAATGTAGTTTACCTGGAAAGAGACGAAGGCATGAAAGGTAGAGGAGGATTTTTTGACCAACGACAAATTCCTTCCTCGAGATTATCTTGTCATGAAATGTCTTCGTTTTTTCTTTGTAAAGCTTTGCACTTTCATACGTATCATTGCGGACCTCTTCTAATTCTTGCAATTGCAGCTTTCTATGTTCCCCGCTCTTGTCCATAGCCATGTTAAGGTGTTTGATGGCCCAAAATGCTCGATGCTCCAACTCTACAGGCAAATGACAGGGTTTACCAAAGATTAGTCTATAAGGAGACATACCTATTGGCGTTTTGTATGCCGTTCGATAAGCCCATAGTGCATCGTCTAGTCTCAAGCTCCAATCCTTTCTAGTGGGATTCATAGTCTTTTGCAAGATAGATTTGATTTCTCGATTTGAGACTTCAGCTTGTCCATTTGTTTGCGGATGGTAGGCGGTGGACACCTTGTGTGTCACATGGTACTTCTTTAATAGACTCTCCACCGTCCTGTTGCAAAAATGGGCGCCTCGATCACTTATGATTGCTCTTGGAGTCCCAAACCTAGAGAAAATGTTATGCTTTATAAAACCTGCAACCATTTTCGAATCATCAGTACGGGTGGCTAAAGCTTCCACCCATTTCGACACATAATCCACAGCAAGTAAAATGTAAATGTGGCCAAAAGATTGTGGAAATGGTCCGATGAAGTCGATGCCCCATACATCAAATATTTCACAATAAAGTATGGGTTGTTGGGGCATCTCATTTCGTCGAGATATGTTGCCTGTCTTTTGACACTCATGGCACGATTTGCAGAAATTATATGCATCATGAAACAAAGTTGGCCAAAAGAATCCACATTCTAATACTTTGTGTGCCGTTCTTTTGGCTCCAAAGTGGCCACCAACCTCATGGGAATGACAAAAACAGAGTATAGAAGATACCTCATTGTCCGGAATGCAACGCCTGATGACTTGATCCGCACAATGTTTCCATAAGTATGGCTCATCCCAAACATAATACTTGGCGTCGCTTCGAATTTTCCCGCGTTGATTCCTATTCAATCCGTTAGGAAAAGTGTTAGTGGCCAAAAAATTAGCAATACCTGCATACCATGGTAAAATGTCGTGTACAGCAAATAGTCGTTCATCCGGGAATTCTTCTTTTAGACACGATGTATCATTCACATTAACCAAACGACTTAGGTGGTCCGCCACTTTATTTTCTGCGCCTCGCTTATCTTTGATTTCAACATCAAATTCACTCAACAGTAAGATCCATCTTATTAGTCTTGGCTTTGATTCCTTCTTTGTCATCAAGTACCGCAAGGCTGCATGATCAGAATAAATGACAACTTTAGCCCCGAGCAAATAAGATCGAAATTTTTCTAAAGAAAACACAACAGCTAATAACTCCTTTTCAGTAGTGGAATAGTGCCGCTGAGCATCATTCAAGGTCATGGAAGCATAGTAGATGGCATGAGAAATCTTCCCAATCTTTTGGCCCAAAACTGCGCCAACTGCATAGTCGCATGCATCACACATGATCTCAAATGGCTTACTCCAGTCAGGAGGTTGGATAATGGGTGTGGATGTCAAGGATGTCTTTAATGTATCAAATGCGGTCTTGCATGCCTCATCAAATTCGAATGCCATATCCTTTTGTAATAATTTGCATAATGGTGATGCTATCTTGGCGAAGTCCTTGATATACCTCCGATAGAAACCTGCATGGCCAAGAAAAGAACGTACATCCCGCACACAAATAGGTTAAGGTAGAGATTGAATAATATCAATTTTCGCTTTATCTACCTCCATACCCTTTGATGAGACCACATGACCCAAAACAATACCTTGCTCTACCATAAAGTGGCATTTTTCAGAATTTAGCACAAGGTTTGTTTCTATGCAACGCTTTAGGACAAGGGTCAGGTTAGTTAGACAAGCATTGAATGAGTCACCATAAATAGTAAAGTCATCCATGAATACCTCTAATATGTGCTCAGTGAACTCAGAAAATATACTAACCATACACCGTTGAAATGTGGCCGGTGCGTTGCAAAGTCCAAAGGGCATGCGCCTATAAGCGAAGGTTCCAAAGGGGCATGTGAACGTGGTCTTTTCTTGATCTTCCGGAGCAATTGTAATCTTCAAATAACCGGAATATCCATCAAGAAAACAGTAATAAGAATGACATGCTAACCTTTCAAGCATTTGATCAATGAACGGCAATGGAAAATGGTCCTTGCGGGTCACGGTGTTCAATTTGCGGTAGTCAATGCAAACTCTCCACCCATTCTGAATGCGGGTGGTCACTAATTCATCGTCTTTGTTCCTCACCACTGTAATGCCAGTCTTCTTTGGAACTACTTGGACAGGGCTGACCCACTGGCTATCATAAATAGGGTATATCATTCCAACTGCAAGAAGCTTTAAGATTTCCTCTTTCACTACTTCCATCATCGGTGGGTTGAGTTTCCTTTGCGGTTGGCGTGTAGGTTTTGATCCTTCTTCAAGTAGAATCCTATGCATGCATGTCGAGGGGCTTATTCCTTTGATGTCAGCAATGGTCCATCCTATCGCGGTCTTGTGCTCCTCTAGCACTTGAATGAGCTCCTTCTCTTTGCTATCTCCCAACTTGCTAGAGATTATCACCGGTAATGTGTTTCCTTCTCCAAGGAACACATACTTTAGGTGACTTGGTAATTGCTTCAACGCAATAGTGGGTGCCTGCGATACCGAAGGGAGAGGTCTAGAGTTAGGAATAGGCAATGACACAAATGAAATATTACCTTGTATCTCGGGCGTGGAATCCAGCACATTGATGTTGTGTTCCACTTCATCTCCAAGTGGCAACTCGTCCTCAAAATGATCTAGAGGGGTGGTGAGGGCTATCTCCAACTCGTCTTTACCTGCAGTCTCAAAGATCCTTTGGGACAAGTAATCAATAATATCGATAGAGTAAACAGTATCATCATCATCACAAGGATATTTCATGGCATCATGTATATTGAATTTAACGATCTCACCATCAAACTCCATCGTAAGTGTGCCACTATGAACATCTATCTTAGTCTTGGATGTTTTCAAGAAGGGTCTCCCTAACAATATAGGACTATTATTGTCCCCTTTGCCATATCAAGCACATAAAAATCAGCGGGAAATACCAACTCATTTACCTGTACTAAGACATCTTCTAAAATTCCCCTAGGGTATGCATTAGATCTATCTACTAACTGAACAACTACCCTTGTGTCAGTTAAAGGTCCTAGATTCAAAGAAGCATAGAGAGAGTATGGCATGACATTTATCGATGCTCCTAGATCTAGCATAGCTTTTTCAAGACGTGTTGTGCCAATTGTGCATGGAATGGTGAACATACCTGGGTCCTTGCACTTGGTAGGGATTTTCCTTTGGATGACTGCTGAGATGTTCTCCCCCAACTCAACCTTGTGGCATCCTTTAAGCCTTTGTTTCCTCTTGGCGGTGCACAACTCCTTTAAGAACTTTGCATAGCGCGGCACTTGCTTTATCGCATCCAACAGTGGAATGTTCACCTCACATCTTCGAAATGTTTCGTATAGGTCCTTGATGCTTTCATTCCTCCTATCTTCCTGATATGCGAGAGGGAAAGGGGGCTCAATCTTATACTCACGGAGTGGAGGAGACTCACCTTTTGGTTCTTCTTCTTGCATGGAATTATTTCCCGTAGGCTTGATCTCTTTCTCTTCATCTTCTTTTTCGAGTTCTTTCCCACTCCTTAGTTTAATTGCGCTTGCATTCTCCCTTGGATTCACTACTGGTTGTGACGGGAGAGTGTTTGATCTTTGAGAATCAATGCGATTTATTGTTGTTGCCATCTGACCCATTTGAGTAGTCAAGCTTTGGATGCTTGCTCTTGTCTCTTGTTGAAATTTTAGAGATCCATTAGCAAGTTCCTTAACAATATTTTCTAAATACTCACCAGGTGTTGGGGTTGGAATGGCTTGTTGTGGCCTTTGGAATGGTGGCTTATATGGTGGTGGGTGTTGTTGCATCTGTGGCTCATTTTGATTCCCATATCTCAAATTTGGATGATCTCGCCATCCTGGGTTGTAAGTGTTAGAATAGGGATCATACTTCCGTTGTGGTTGTCCCGGAAATCCGCCTGCCGCATTTGCTTCCTCAAATGAAGGTTCTTGAAGTTTGGGGCAAGCGTCAGTTGGATGACTCGGTAGTGCACAAATTCCACATACCTTAGCACTTTGTCCCATTTCGATCACAAGTTGTTTCACAATACCTGTTAAATCAATCAATTGTTGTTCGAGGCTAGAAACATTTACCTCGCCTTGCTTCCTAAGTTTATGGTCCGATCGAGCAGTTCCAAACTGTTGAGAGTTGGCTGCCATGTTCACAATCAAGTGTCTTGCTTCCGTTGGCGTCTTATCTACAAATGCTCCTCCACTAGCAGCGTCCACCAAATTCCTGTCATTTGGCAAAAGACCCTCATAAAAATATTGAATCAGTAAATGTTCACTTATCTGATGTTGAGGGCAGCTTGCACAAAGCTTTTTGAAGCGCTCCCAATATTCATGCAGTGATTCCTCTTGGAGTTGTCTAATGCCGTATATATCTTTGCGGATATTCGTCGCTCTTGATGCAGGAAAGTATTTCTCCAAGAAGGTTCTTTTCAGCTCGTTCCATGTAGTGATGGATCCAGAAGGTAAATAGAAGAGCCAATATTTAGCCGCGTCCTTCAAAGAGAACGGAAAAGCACGTAATTTGATTTGTTCCTCGGTTATTTCAGTCGGCTTCATTGTAGTGCACACTACATGGAATTCCATCAAATGCTTATGCGTATCCTCACCTGCAAGGCCATGAAAAGAAGGTAAAAGATGTATTAGGCTAGATTTTAATTCAAAATTTATATTAATAGCAAGTGTAGGAAAGGTTATGCAGAGAGGCTGCTGATCCAAAGTAGGATTAGCTAGTTGTCGTAGGCTTTGATTCTCTGCCATGATGGTTCTTTCCTCTTCTTCTTTCACTTGTCTTCGATTTTCTCTTCCTAGCTGGTATAAAGTCCTTTCTAGCTCGGGATCGTATTGATGTTCGTCCTCCTCAAATGAAAACTCGCCTGCGTGCATGAACAAACAGGTAAAAAGCACGGGAAGAAGAATATCAATAAAAGTTAACACAAATTAATAAAATTGCCTTCCCCGGCAATGGCGCCAAAATTTGGTAGCATTTATCACGTACGCCCAAATTAACCCTCTCAAGTTAATAACAGTAATGAATGTAGTAGCGTGAGTAGGGATCGATCCCACGAGGAAGGTTATATCTTTTAACTTATGCAAACGAAAATAAAAAGGGGTTTTGAAGTCAAAGTAATAATACTACGATGCAAAATTAAACTAATATGCAAAATTATCTAGATGAATTAACTTATGAGAAAAGTGCGATTCTCGGTTTTCGGTTAACTTTACAATTGGCGTTTACTATCTCGATCATCGATCTTCACAAATGGTTCAATTTCCATATGAATATTCATCGTGGACGTTTAATCCAATAATCAAAGTCCTATCTCACCTTAAGTTTAGTTAAGTAGCCCAAGTGTTCTAGTTTAACCCTTATCACACAATCAATCAAAATACAAGCGATTAAGATTTAAATCGATGATAGCATATGAACTAGTGAGATCGATGAAGCTAAACAACATAATCCAAGCGTCTATGTTTAATTTAGTCAATTGTTTACCCTAAGAATTTAACAAACTCACAAACGGAATTTAATCAATCTTAGTTGCTTCGTAAATTAGAGGGATCAAACGATTCCGTATTTTATATCTAATTTAGCTTTAAATTGTATGAACAATAGCTAGGTGATCAGTCCAACAATCATGCATAACAATTATGACAATCAAATCAGAAAAATAATTGATACTCAATGCCAATTAACAATCAAAACTTATCTCACAAGAATTGTAAACATCCAATGTATCGTTTTCCTCAACCGAGAATCACAAAAGTATTTAGCTACTCATAACTAGATTAACAACAACCAAAATTAATCTAAAAAACATCAAACTAATAAGAGAAGAAAGAGTTACTAAAAGGGATCACGATTCCGGCTTGTCGATTCTCGTTCCGTCCTTCGTTGTTCTTGATAAAAGTTGAAAGAAAAATTCTTCTAAAAGCTAAAATTATTCTAAGAGTATGAAAAACTATGCCTAAGACTCAATAATCTCGAGTTATGGGGGTTGGTGGCTGATAAAATATGTTACAACCTTTTAAACATGGTAGACATAATTTCCTTATTTCCGGACTCCTCGGCGATCGATCTCCTTGAATGTGGCGATCGATCGCTGCATTATTTTTTTTTGGAAAAACCCTTGAGGCGATCGATCGCTATAAAGTGGCGATCGATCGCCGAGCTCCAGTAGACTTTGGCGATCGATCGCCCCTTCTTCGCGATCGATCGCTGGCTCTTCAAATTTGATGCAAATGTTTCTGTCCATAGGCGATCGATTGCCTCTTCCGGGCGATCGATTGCCACCTCCAAAATTACATTTTTGCCCTTTTCTTGATCAACTTTGAGTCCTTGTCATGTCCATGTCCCTTCTTGGTCTTTACACATCGTTTTTAGCTCGTTTTCTTTGATTGTACCTATAATTACACAAATATACGATTAGGTAGCATACGTATCAAATTATCTATCAAAACCTACCAAATCGTAGACAATTAAGCACTCAAGATGTGTCTATTTCTAGTCACATCAGTAACTCAATCCCAAACTCGACCTCTCTCATCGGTGGAAATCCGGGAATCTCTTCGGGAAAGACATCAGGAAACTCCGCCACTACGGGCACATCCTCACCTTTAATTCTTCCCACTTTTCAGTAATATCAACAGCATCGATGAGAAATCCTGTATGGCCCCATTCCAACAAGTGTGCCATCTTGACAGCAGTTATCAATGGGATCTTTGAAGGAGAACCATCCCCATAGAATGTCCACTGGCTCCCATATCAGACCTGAATCGGACAGTCCTCCTAATGTAGGGTCTTCATACCTTAACATCATCATAATCACGTATTATGGACTAAACATGCATTAATAACATCTTAGGGTTCCGGTTGTAGCTTTGAGCTAATAGAATTACAGGCCAAAAATAAAATTTCAAAACTTAATAATTACATTCCCAAAAACGAATGCTAACATTATAGGTTTACACTACTCCTAGAGTAGAGACTATCAAAATCCTGAATCCTATATTCTTTCATGCTCCATTTAGCTCACTGCCTCAACCCGACCCTTAGCCCTTCAGTCCAAAAGTGTACCTACAGGAACAACCCATCATGAGCATGTACATCATTACTTAACATCATAAGGTAATGTCATATAAATAAATGCATGAAAATAATCGTAACATATACTTCCTGGTTAATCGTATTAACCCACTTTGGTTGTCCCTATTTCATAGTCATGCACACAATCATTAGTTCTTGACATAAATGATTAAAATCATACTTCACATATATGCTCATAATCCACAATGTTATTGAGAAATGGGGATGTCTCTGGTCTTGTTATGTCCGCGTAACAATTGGCCCCCTCGCTTCGACATATAGCGGTACTGTGATTACCCCTCGCTACACCTTCATAGCGGATGCAATCTCCTCGCTAGCTATGTCAGCGGTAAGTACCTTCCTCGCTTTCCCATAACAACTACCAGTACACTCAACCATTCTCAATAACATAGTTAAACACATACATCTTCATCATATCATAAACATCATCATCTTATACTTACTTATCATGATCATCATCATGAACATCATATCATCTTCATTCATCATAAACATCATCATCATAAACTTACTTATCATAATCTTCATCATAAACATCATATCATCTTTACTTATCATAATCATCATCATAAACATCGTAAATACTTATGCAATCATTGTGTAGTCATAGTATAGAGATGTGTTACCGTTCGATGCCAGTATGTTTCTTACGTACCTTAATTCTAAAAGTGGAGAAGTTGGAGAACTTTATCTCCTTGATGTTGTAGGTACCTGGGATGGTTCTACATAACCATAAAAATCGTTATTAGAAGCTAAATATAGTCCAATATCCAAAAATCCCACAAAAAAATCAAAAACACATATTTTTACATCTCGCGATCGATCGCCGCCCAGGCCCGATCGATCGCGAGATCATACTGGACTATGCTGAAAAATTCACACCTTGGGGATCGATCGCCACTTTTGGCGCGATCGATCGCCAGCCTCGCCGATCGATCGCCCAAAAGTGGCGATCGATCGCCAAATGGTTCTGGAGCCTACTGCTGGCTCGCGATCGATCGCCTGAAACGGGCGATCGATCGCCGATCCCTGACATCGAAAAATCACCATTTTTACACTACATCTCTTCCCCTTCTTCACCAACACTTTCACCAACAACCCAATAACATAAAAACACTTCAAACCTTCACTTTACATCATTAAACAACTAAAAATCTTACACCCATCCAAAAATCACACCAACCCAAAATAAACCCATTTCAAACAATCAAAACCCACTTCAAAATCAAACCAAACATCATAAAAACTTTAGGAAGGGTTCCATACCTCTTAAGGACTCCAAATCCTACAATAAATCTCACAAACAAAGGTTTTGTGAAGATTTCTTCTTCCACTTTTGCCAAGTTTCGAAAATAGGGAGGGGTTTAGGGTTGGGAAATGTTTTGGGGATTTAAAAGAGTGATGGGGAAAGTGAATAAAGTGTAGTGGGGTAAAGGAGTTATAAGTTAATTAAAATTTGAACCCCAAAGTTAACATGATGCATAAAATACCCCAACATGGTATTTTAAAAGCATTTTACAAAATGCAACAAACTTTCACTAAATTCACATCTTCCTCATAATTAACAACTAATACAAATAAATCATGTTAACACCCCATTTTCTAACATGCATAACATGCACTCTGAAATGCAACCCCGGGGCACGCCTACCATAAATCAATTATCAACATGATTCATCATATAAACATAATAAATGCCCAATTTGCATATAATTAATTTCGGGGCATCACAATACTCCCCTACTTATAAGATTTTGTCCTCGAAATCGCATGCACTTACCCAAAATGAAACTAAACATAAATCAACCAGAAAATCGTTCCGGGTAATGCTGCATCATATGCCGCTCCGTCTCCCACGTAGCCTCCTCGACACCCCGACGATCCCACTGAACTTTGACCATCGGTATAACCTTGCTTCGTAATCTGCGATCCTCACGATCCAGAATTCTGACCGGTCGTTCTACGTAGGATACATCTGAGTCCAACTGCACTTCAATGGGCTGTAACACATGAGACGAGTCTAGCTCATACTTCCGTAACATAGAGACGTGAAAAACATCACGTATGCCAGATAAAGACGGCGGTAGAGCCAAACGGTAGGCCAATGTACCGATACGCTGCAATACTTCATACGGCCCAACATACCTCGGAGATAACTTCCCCCGCATACCAAAACGAACTACACCCCTGAAGGGTGAGATTTCAAGAAGACCTTGTCTCCTACTTTGAATTCTAGTGGTCGCCGTCGTTTATTGGCATAGGCTGCTTGCCTATCCTGGGCCGCTTTCATCTTTTGGCGTATCAACTTAATCTTTTCTTCCATATCCTTTATCATATCCGGTCCTCCGACCACTTTACTAGTCAAGTCCTCCCAATACAGCGGTGACATACAATGTCGTCCGTAAAGAGCTTCAAAAGGGACTATTTGAATGCTCGCCTGATAACTGTTATTATACGAGAACTCCACTAGTGGTAATGAATCTTGCCACGGAGTATCAAACTCCAATACACATGCCCTCAGCATATCTTCGAGCGTCTGAATGGTACGCTCTGTCTGGCCGTCTGTCTGAGGGTGATAAGATGTACTCAGTCTCACCTCTGTGCCCAAAGCTGTCTAGAGACCCTCCCAGAAATGTGAAGTAAATCTTGGGACTCTGTCAGACACAATCGAGATTGGAACCCCATGCAACCTCACCACATCCCGTACATATAATTGGGCCATCTTTAGGTACGTGACAGTCATACAGTAGGGGATGAAATGAGCTCCCTTCGTTAGCCTATCCACGAACACCCAGATCGCATCAAATCCAGAGGTCGTCCTTGGCAAATGGGTCACGAAGTCCATAGATATGTGCTCCCACTTCCATTCAGGTACCTCTAAGCTCTTCAGCTCGCCACCAGGCCTCTGCCTTTCTGCCTTTACCTGCTGGCAGATCAAACATCTTTTGACAAAAGTTATAACATCACGCTTCATGCGTCTCCACCAGAACTGGTCGCATAAGTCCTTGTATATCTTTCTTCCACCTAGATGTATGCTAAACCTGCTGCTATGAGCACGGTGCAAGATCCCTTGACACAACTCAGGTGCCCTCGGCACTACCCAACGGTTGTCAAGCCTCAAGGAATCATCTTCTGTCACTCTGAAGTTTGAGGGCTGTCCTTGGAGTACTATCGATGACCATCTCTGAACCTCATCATCCAACCTTTGGGCTTTCCTGATAGCCTCAAATATGTCTGGCTCAGCCAATAGGGTCGACACTCACACCGACGACGTGTCCACATCGAAATCATAGCCCAGATGGCAATAAAAAGTCATCATGGCTGATAAACTCATGGCATCCTCAGCAGTACTCTTCACCTTCCGACTTAAGGCGTCTGCTATCAAGTTTGCTTTACCAGGATGGTACTCAATTTCACAATCATAATCCTTGAGTAAATCCATCCATCTTCTTTGCCTCATATTCAGTTCCGCTTGAGTGAATAAGAACTTCAAGCTCTTATGGTCCGTAAAAATGGTAAATGAAGTACCATATAAATAATGTCGCCAAATCTTCAAGGCGAAAATGATGGCCGCCAGTTCCAGATCATGAATTGGTATCTGGTCTCATGAGGCTTCAATTGCCTCGAAGCATAAGCCACCATGTGCTTATCCTGCATCAATACACAGCCCAAACCCTGCAATGATGCATCCGTGTACAAAGCAAACCTCTTATTCTCAGAAGGAATCACCAATACAGGTGCCGTAGTCAAACGACGCTTCAATTCTTGGAAGCTCTCCTCACAAGCTTCGGACCAATAGAACGGGACTCTTTCTGAGTCAGCTGTGTCATTGGCTTAGCGATCTTAGAAAATCCCTCGACGAAACGTCGGTAATAACCCGCTAAACCAAGGAAGCTCCGTATCTCGGGTACAGAAGTGGGTGCAGCCCACTCCATCACAGCTTCAACCTTCTTGGGATCTACAGATATCCCGCTGCTAGATATAACATGACCCAAGAACACCACACTGCTCAACCAGAACTCGCACTTGCTGAGCTTTGCATATAACTAATGATCCCTAAGGATCTGGAGTACTGTCCTCAAGTGCTTCACGTGTTCCTCTTCGGTCCGGAGTAAATGAGTATATCGTCAATGAAAACAATGACAAATTGATCCAAATATTGTTGAAATACTCTGTTCATCAGACTCATAAAGACAGCTGGAGCATTTGTCACCCCAAAAGGCATGACTAAGAATTCATAGTGCACATACCTAGTCCTGAATGCTGTCTTCTGAATATCATCTTCCCTTACTCAAATCTGATGATACCCCGACCTCAGATCGATCTTACTGTAGAGCCTCGTACCCTGCAACTGGTCAAACAAATCATCGATCCTCGGAAGTGGATACTTATTCTTCACCGTGGCTTTGTTCAGTTGTCTGTAATCGATGCACAACCGCATTGAACCATCTTTCTTCTTGACAAATAGGACCGGTGCACCCCAGGGTGATACACTAGGGCGTATGTAACCCTTATCAAGGAGTTCTTGCAACTGAACCTTCAACTCCCTTAACTCCGCTGGTGCCATCCTATACGGGGCACGAGAAATGGCAGACGTCCCCAGTAGTAACTCAATCCCAAACTCGACCTCTCTCGTTAGTGGAAATCCGGGAATCTCTTCCGGAAAGACATCAGGAAACTCCGCCACTACGGGCACATCCTCAACCTTTAATTCTTCCCTCTTTTCAGTAATATCAACAGCATAGATGAGATATCATGTATGGTCCCGTTCCAACAACTGTGCCATCTTGACAGTAGATATCAACGGGATCTTTGAACGAGAACCATCCCCATAGAATGTCCACTGGACTCCCATATCAGACCTGAATCGGACAGTCCTCTGCCTGCAGTTCACAACTGCCTGATACCTGTTCAGAACATCAATGCCCACAATGCAGTCAAAGTCTGACATTCCCAGAACAATCAAATCTGACCTTAGCTCGTTACCCTCAAAATAAATGAGGCTGTCATAGACAATCTGATCAGTAATCAAACTTCTTCCGGCGGGTGTCGAGACTACAAGAGGCATGGGCGACGGAGAAGTGCATATGTGGTGCCTTTCCACAAAACTTGTCGACACAAAAGAGTGTGGCGCACCTGTGTCTATCAATATAAAAGCAGGGTGCGTAAAAAAAAGACATGTACCCGCTATCACTTCCTACGGAGCTGCTGTAGCCTGCTCCCTTGTCAAAGCATAAACTTGCTCCTGAGGTGGCCCCATAGGCTGACCTCCATACTGCCTCGGTACAAACAGTGGCCTGTGCTGCACTGCTCTGTCCGCAGGCCTCCCCATAGAGTTCTGTTGTCCCTCCCGATTAGGACATTGCCGAGCAAAGTGGCCCTTATTGCCACAAACATAACAACTGACGCAGTCTTTCGTAGAATGTGGTTTCCAACAAATAGAGCACCGAACCTTCCCAAATCTGTCTCCCTGAGACTGTCCTCTTCCCGACGGGGCATCATTCCTACAGCTACCTGTCCAACGATTCTCAGGCCTCTTACCACTAAACCTCGAAGCCGATATGTTCCCCCTAGGCTTGAACTGATCACCCCTCGGCCTTAAATTATCAGCAGTATGTTTCTGAGGGGGTGCTGGAGGTGGTACAACATCAGGATATGCACCAACTCCCAGTTCAGCTCGCTCAGCCCGTGAAAGGGTGTCATCAAAGCAAGCAGGGCCATAAGTGATCACCCTGTCATACAGATCCGGCCTCAAACCTTTCACGAAGTTCCTCATCTTCGCTTGGGTACTTGCGGCGATGTGAGGTACATATCTGAGCAAAGAACAGTAATGAAGAAATCTGACACAGGCATGTTACCTTGCTTGAGGTTGGTAAATTCATCCTCCTTAGCCTGTCGTGCAGCAGCTGAAAAGTAGCGGGTCAGAAACCGAGTCCTGAACAGTTTCCAATTTATTTCCTGACCCTGAGCCTCTTGCTCTATCACTGTGGTCTTCCACCACATCAGCGCCTTCTTGGCTAATTGGAACTCCGCTAGCCTTATCCAGGCTGACTTAGCACAAGGAGCTGCCACAAATATCTGTTCGATCCTCTCTAACCATTCCTCGGCCAGTTCCCCTGTCTCAGTTCCTTCAAACATCGGCTGTCGGTATGTCAGGAACTGAGCCAAACTTAGCTCTCCGGGTAGTAACTGTTGCTCAGAGGGTTCTTCACCCAAGGCTGGCGGTGGTAGGGGATTGGTACGTCCAGCACTTGCATTCACACTCACCGCGTCTCCTATGTCGATATTTGCTGTCATGCTGCAACACAAGGGTTAACAACAATACCCAAAAGCAGTTCATAAATACATCGTTAGAAACCATAACATGTTAGTACTTGACAAATGCGATGACGTCTCTTTTCATTCGCCTCCACCAAAACTGGTCACACAAGTCCTTGTACATCTTTCTCCCACCTGGATGTATGCTGAACCTGCTGCTATGAGCACGATGCAAGATCCCTTGATGTAGCTCCGGTGCCCTCGGCACTACCCAAAGGTTACCAAGCCTCAAGGAACCATCTTCTGCCACTCTGAACTTTGATGACTGACCCAGACGTAAATATGATATCCATCTATGCACCTCAACGTCTGTCATCTGAGCTTTCCTGATAGATTCAAAGATGTCCGGCTCTGCCAACAGGGTCGATACATGTACCGGTGCTGTATCTACATCAAATTCATATCCCATATGACAACATGAAGTCATCATGGCTGATAGCTGAATAGCATCCTCCACGGTATACTTCACCTTCCTACTCAAGGCATCAGCTGTCAGGTTCGCCTTCCCCGATGGTACTCCATTTCACAGTCATAGTCCTTGAGCAAGTCCATCCACCTCCTCTGCCTAATATTCAGCTCCGCTTGGGTGAATAAGAACTTCAAGCCCTTATGGTCCGTATAAATGGTAAATGAAGTACCATATAGGTAATGCCGCCAAATTTTCAAGGCGAAAATGATAGCCGCAGTTCCAAATCGTGAACTGGGTAACTGGTCTCATGAGGCTTCAACTGCCTCGAAACATAAGCCACCACGTGCTTATCCTGCATCAGTACACATCCAAACTCTGTAGTGATGCATCCATTACAAAGCAAACCTCTTATTTTCAGAAGGAATCACCAATACAGGTGCCGTAGTCAAACGACGCTTCAGTTCTTGGAAGCTTTCCTCACAAGCTCCGATACCACTAATGTAAGGCCTCTCTACCTTAACAGTGTAATAAACATGTAAATAGGGCCAATATGTATTAAAAGACAAGTTATGGTTCCGGTTGTAGCCTTGAGCTAACAGGATTACAGGCCAAAAATAAACTTCCAAAGTTAATTAATTACATTCCCAATAATGAATGTTAATACTATAGATTTACACTACTACTGGAGTAGAGACTATCCAAAAATCCTGTATCCTAATTCAGTAATGCTCCTCGTAGCTCACTGCCTCAACCCGGCCCATAGCCCTCCAAGTCCAAAAGTGTACCTACATGAACAACTTACCATGAGCATATACATCACCATTCAACAAGACCAAATCACGATAACATACTCAATTGCATGAGATATGTATGTATGTATGCTCCGTGATTTACCACATTAGCACATTTTCATTGTTGTTCATGTTTCATAAACTCATGCACAAATCATTAGTTCACAATATAATGATCGATACCACGTTCCAGTCGTAACCACAATAATCCACATTAATCACTAGAAATGTGACTCTTCCGGTCCTGTTACAACAGCGGAATTTTAGGACCCCTCGCTTCGACATGTAGCGGCATCATATGATATCCCTTGCTTCGACAATGACAGCGGCATGTACATCACTTCGACATGACAGCGGCAAATATTATATTACCGTCGCTTCATATGACAGCGGCAAGTACCTCCCTCGCTCGTATATAACAACCACCGGAACAATCAAACATTTCTAACCACATGTATAAACATAACACTTGAGTCCACAATCATAATGCATCACCATTATCTCAATATAAATCAACACATTTCATAATCCACACTTGTCCACGATATATATGTAACCAAAATCATAGAACATCATTTTACCGTCCGATGCCCGTACGTCTCACTATGTACCTTAGTCTCAAAAGCGGAGAAGTTGAATAACTTTATCTCCTTGACGTTGTTGGTACCTGGGATGGTTCTACACAATCATAAAAATCAATATTAGAAGCCAATTATAGTCCAATAACCAAAAATTCCACAAAATAATCAAAATTTCACTTTTCTATGTCTCGCGATCGATCGCCAAGATGTCCCGATCGATCGCGAGACCATACTGCCCGTTGCCAAATTTTTCTGTCTTCGGCGATAGATCGCCACATTTGGCGCGATCGATCGCCATCCTCACCGATCGATTGCCCAAAAGTGGTGATCGATCGCCAAAGGTTTCTGGAGCCTACTGTTGGCTCGCGATCGATCGCCAGAAACGGGCGATCGATCGCCAAACCCTGCAAATCGAAAATCATCATTTTTGCACATTAAATTAATCACCAACCTCAACAACACTTACACCAACAACTCAAAAACATAAAAAAAAAAAACACTTTAAACCTTCAATTCATACCATTAAACAACCCCAAAATCCTACACCCAACCAAAAATCATACCAACCCAAAACAAACCCATTTTCAAACTCATACATCAACCCAAAATCAAAGTAAACCACACAACAACAACAACAAGGAATAATATATATCCTTCCTAGGCTTCAAATCTTACCAAGAATCACAAGAATAAAGTTTTTGCAAGAACTTCTCTTCCACCTTGAAGCCCAACTCGAAAATGAGAGGAAAATGTAGGGTTTGGAGAGTGTGTTGGGGATTTAATAAAGTGAGGGAGTAAAGTTAAATAAAAAGGGGTATAGTGGGGTTATAAGAGTTGTTAATTAAATTTGCACCCCATTAATTAACATGATGTATAAAATACCCCAACATGGTATTTTAAAAGCATTTTACAAAAATGCACCAAGCTTCCACTAAACCCACATTTCCACATAATTAATAACCAATACAATTTAATCATGTTAACACCCCATTTCCCAACATGCATACCATGCACCCTGGAATGCAACCCCCGGGTCACGCCTACCAGGTGACTAAGTATATCATCAAGATAATTAATCCCAACACATAAATCAATTATCACCATAATTAATCACATAAACATAGTTAACGCCCAAACTACATTTAATCATTTCGGGGTTATCACAATATTCCCCTACTTATAAGATTTCGACCTCGGAATTGCATGCACTTACCCAAAACGAAACTAAACATAAATCACATAGTGTCGTGGTTGACACATGTGGCGGGAATGCAATGGATTGTCTTGCATGACCTCTATGGAGGCGATTGATCGCGAGCCAACAGTAGGCTCCAGAAACCTTTGGCGATCGATCGCCACTTTTGGGCGATCGATCGGTGAGGCTGGCGATCGATCGCGCCAAATGTGGCGATCGATCGCCGAAGACAAAAAAATTTGGCAACGAGCAGTGTGATCTCGGCGATCGATCGCGAGACACAGAAAAGTGTAATTTTGATTATTTTGTGGAATTTTTGGATATTGGACTATAATTGGCTTCTAATATTGATTTGTATGGTTGCGTAGAACCATCCCAGGTACCAACGACGTCAAGGAGATAAAGTTCTTCAACTTCTCCACTTTTGAGACTAAGGTACGTAGTGAGACGTACGGGCATCGGAAGGTAAAATGTGTTCTTATGCTTTTGGCTACATATATATTGTGGACAAGTGTGGATTATGAAATGTGTTGATATATATTGAGATAATGGTGATGCATTATGATTGTGGACTCAAGTGTTATGTTTATACATGTCGTTAGAAATGTTTGATTGTTCCGGTGGTTGTTATATACGAGCGAGGGAGGTACTTACCGCTGTCATATGAAGCGATGGTAATATGATATTTGCCTCTGTCATGTCGAATCGATGTACATGCCGCTGTCATTGTCGAAGCGAGGGATATCATATGATGCCGCTATATGTCGAAGCGAGGGGTCCTAAAATTCCACTGTTGTAACAGGACCGGAACAGTCACATTTTTAGTGATTAATGTGGATTATTGTGGTTATGACTGGAACGTGGTATCGATCATTATATTGTGAACTAATGATTTGTGCATGAGTTTATGAAACAGGAACAACAATGAAAATGTGCTAATGTGGTAAATCAGGGAGCATACATACATACATATCTCATGCAATTGATTATGTTATCGTGATTGGATTTTGTTCAATGGTGATGTATATGCTCATGGTAAGTTGTTCCTGTAGGTACACTTTTGGACTTGGAGGGCTATGGGACGGGTTGAGGCAGTGAGCTACGAGGAGCATTACTGAATTAGGATACAGGATTTTTGGATAGTCTCTACTCCAGTAATAGTGTAAATCTATAGTATTAACATTCATTATTGGGAATGTAATTAATTAACTTTAGAATTTTATTTTTGGCCTGTAATTCTATTAGCTCAAAGCTAAAACCGGAACCCTAAGATGCTATTAATGCATGTTTAGTCCATAATACGTGATTATGATGATGTTAAGGTAGGAAGACCCTACAATATCAGCCATAACTCTTAGCTCGCTTATCAAAACGAGATAATTCAGTATGAGTTGGAAAGCTAAGACAAAGATCTACAAGTAATCTATGGAGGTAAAAGACTGAACCGGATGTTAAGATTGCCAAAAAGCTTCTGCAAGTCACATCATGTGTTGCTGCATCCAGCAAACATACAGCAGGACCATCACCTCGTATTTCGAGCATAACTCTCTCATACAAACTCGAAATCGAGCGATTCTTGATTCCATGGAAAGCTAAGAGAAAGGGATACAACTTTCATGAAGATCACATTGCACAGAAATCAACGAATCAAGAGATATAACCAAGAGAATAGAACATCAGCTGTTGGGCGGCAGGGTACCAGCTGATGCTGTACCAGCAGACCTTGGCCAGCTGATGCTGTACCAGCAGACCTCTCAGCTGGTACCAACAGACCTTGGCCAGCTGATGCTGTGCCAGTATACCTCAGGCCAACTGATGTTGTACCAGCAGATCTCAGGCCAGCTGATGCTGGACCAGCAGACCTCAGACCAGTTGAGCAGACCAGCTGACCAGACCAACAGACTTCCAAAAATAGCCCAGAAGCAGAATATGATCGTTGCAATGTTTGAAAGTTTACCAAAATTGTCCCAACGGTTATATTCTTGTATCTAACGTATATATCATTACTTGGGGCTATATATACATGATTTGAAGCTCAATAACAGCTGATTGAGGATCAATCCAAGCCTTCCTAAGCAAACCCACTTGGGATTCAATTGAGGAACTCCAAAGATAAAAGCTGCTAAATGAAGAGCACTCCTCAAACCTTAGGCACCTCTTACCTTGCTGTATCAGATCTGTTAGGAGATCATTTGTGCCTTTGTATTCACTCTATTCATTGTATTGTGAGCAAAAATAGAAGACTGAATACCATTGTAACAGTTGGTGATTTATCACAACTGGTTGTGGTCTTTACATGTGAGACGTTAAAGAACATGAATTTGTGTGTGCTAGGAGTTTAGGCTATCTGTGTGGTATTAGCCTATGTAGGTTGTATGATGTAAAGTGTAAACCAAATCTTCTAGTGTATCCTTCCATGAGATGGAAGAACGGGAGACATAGAAGCGTTGTGCTTCGAACTTTCAGAAACAAATGCTTTTGTTATTTACTTTACTGCGTTATTTAGCTTACTGCTTTTACATACTTTCTTGCATATCTTTAAAATTCCTTTCAAATGAGTAATCAGTTTTAGAGCGGGTTATGTCGAGTGTCTTCCGCTCGGTTTTGTAACCGAACTCGATATAATCTCTCGGTGCAATTATTTCAAGAACCCGAGCTATTGAAGCTCAAGTTGGTTGAACTCGGGTGTGGAATGGCAACCCACTCCTGATATCGATCCTAACAAGTGGTATCAGAGCCTGGTTGTTCTTGGAAAGCATTTTAACCGACTTTAGATGGAAATCTTTAAGTAAAATTTCTCATGAGCATGAAATTATTTTCATAGCATAATTTTCAAAAACTTGGTGTATGAAATTTTTAACATAAAAATCAATTTCACTACATTCATTTTGCACGAAAATAATTTTAAAATCTATTTTAAATGTTCAAATTCTTGTTCAATATGTTCTAAACTCATTTTAAGTTTAAAATTGTTATTTTAAAATTTTTTTCTAACAATTTTCGAAGCATTCAGTTTTTCTGGCAGCTTGCAGCGACTTTGAGAAAATTGGCATAACTTCTTGCTTGGATGTCCAAATGATGAAACGTTTTTTGCGTTGCAAACTAGACTCATAGAGGATCACAACGGTATAGGTTTTACAGCCTAATTCGTCACGAGAAAAAGCAGTTTATTCTGCAAAGTTGACTCATGTGCTGCCACCGCAGAAAGATGAAATGGACATTATTGAGTTTTGTCAAGAAATTCAAACTTGTTGCCAAGTATGCTTCATCCATCATCAAAAGAGGTTATTTTTGTTCAAAAATTAATGTGCATTGCATTTTTTTAAAATTTGTTTTAGCCTACCCATTTGCCCCTCACTTGCTGAAATTTTCAAACCTTTTAAAATTAAGGGGGAGAGTTTAATCTCAATCCTTGAGGGGGAGTAAATTTTATTTGTCTTCCTTTTTTATTCACACAAAAAGGGGGAGAAATATGTTGTTTAAAAAATATGATTTTTCTTGTTATGCAACATTGTGCTTTAATGTTCATATTTTTATTCAAGTTTTGTGATCATCAAAAAAGGGGAGATTGTTGGGTTTTGGAAAAAATCGAATAATCTTAGTTCTGATGTTAACAAAACTTGCTATTGTGTTTCTAACATATGTCATCAAGTGTGCAGTTCATAGCTGATATTTTACAGCTTGATGATCTGCTAAGAAATGACATTGAGTTTGGTTGCTGAAATGATAATTCAGCATCCAGTAGACCACGAGCGTTGCTGACTAAATTGATCATATCTCATAGCTCAGATATCGAAACGACCTGATTTTAAAGGGTTTGGATAGCCAACTCAATTCTCTACAAGTCATATTTCAGGCCAGCAGACTAGATTCGATGGTTTACATGACGAAAACATGTATGCAAGAGCTTGCTGGTATAAAGCTTAAACAGCAGCGGACAGATTGTAGCAGCTGTGGTATATCGGCCATAACTCTTAGCTCGCTTATCGAAACGAGATGATTCAGAATGGGTTAGAAATCTAAGACAAAGATATACAAGTCATCTTTGGAAGTAAAAGACTGAACCGGATGTTAAGATGGCCAAAAAGCTTCTGCAAGCCACGTCATGTGATGCTGCATCCAGCAAACGTACAGCAGGACCATCGCCCTGTATGTCGAGCATAACTCTTACAAACTCAAAATTGAGTGATTCTTGATTCTATGTAAAGCTAAGAGAAATGTCTACAACTTTCATGAAGATCACTTTGCCCAAGAATCAACGAATCAAGAGATATAACTAAGAGAATAGAACACCAGATGTTGGGCAGCAGGGTACCAGCAGACCTTGGCCAGCTGATGCTGTACCAGCAGACCTCTCAGCTGGTACCAACAGACCTTGGCCAGCTGATGGTGTACCAGCGGACCTTGGCCAGCTGATGCTGTACCAGCAGACCTCAGGCCAGCTGATGCTGTACCAGCATACCTCAGGCCAGCTGATGCTGAACCAGCAGACCTCAGACCAGCTGACCAGACCAGCTGACCATACTAGCTGAGCAGACCAGTTGACCAGACCAGCAGACCAGCAGACTTCCAAAAATTGTCCAGAAGCAGAATATGACCGTTGCAATGTTTGAAAGCTTACCAAAATTGTCCCAACGGTTATATTCTTGTATCTAACATATATATCATTACTTGGGGCTATATATACATGATTTGAAGCTCAATAACAGCTGATTGAGGATCAATCCAAGCCTTCCAAAGCAACCCCACTTGCGATTCAATTGAGGAACTCCAAAGACAAAAGCTGCTAAATGAAGAGCACTCCTCAAACTTTTGGCACCTCTTACCTTGCTGTATCAGATCTATTAGGAGATTATTTGTAACTTTTGTATTCACTCTATTCATTGTATTTGTGAGCTAAAATAAAAGAGTGAATACCATTGTAACAATTGGTGATTTATCACAACTGGGTGAGGTCTTTAAATATGAGACGTTAAAGAACATGAATTTGTGTGTGCTAGGAGTTTAGGCTATCTGTGTGGTATTATGTAGGTTGTATGATGTAAAGTGTAAACCAAATCTTCTAGTGTTTCCTTCCATGAGATGGAAGAATGGGAGACGTAGAAGCGTTGTGCTTCGAACTTCCAGGAACAAATGCTTGTGTTATTTACTTTACTGCGTTATTTAGCTTATTGTTTTTATATACTTTCTTGCATATCTTTAAAATGCCTTTCAAATGAGTAATCGGTTGTAGAGCGGGTTATGTCGAGTGTCTTCCGCTCGGTTTTGTAACCGAACTCGATATAATCTCTCGGTGCAATTATTTCAAGAACCCGAGCTATTGAAGCTCAAGTTGGTTGAACTCGGGTGTGGAATAGCAACCCACCCCCGATATCGATCCTAACAAGTGGTATCAGAGCCTGGTTGTTCTTGGAAAGCATTTTAACCGATTTTAGATGGAAATCTTTTAAGTAAAATTTCTCATGAGCATGAAATTATTTTCATAGCATAATTTTCAAAAACTTTGTGTATGAAAATTTTTAACATAAAAATCAATTTCACTGCATTCATTTTGCACGAAAATAATTTTAAAATCTATTTTAAATGTTCAAATTCTTGTTCAATATGTTCTAAATTCATTTTAAGTTTAAAATTGTTATTTTAAATTTTTTTTCTAACAATTTTCGAAGCATTCAGTTTTTCTGGCAGCTTGCAGCGACTTTGGGAAAATTGGCATAACTTCTTGCTTGGATGTCCAAATTACGAACCGTTTTTTGAGTGGCAAACTAGACTCATAGAGGATCACAACGGTATAGGTTTTGCAGCCTAATTCGTCACGAGAAAAAGCAGTTTATTCTGCAAAGTTGACTCATGTGCTGCCACCGCAGAAAGATGAAATGGGCATTGTTGAGTTTTGTCAAGAAATTCAAACTTGTTGCCAAGTATGCTTCATCCATCATCAAAAGAGGTTATTTTTGTTCAAAAATTAATGTGCATTGCATTTTTTTAAAAAAAAATTTAGCCTACCTATTTGCCCCTCACTTGCTGAAATTTTCAAACCTTTTAAAATTAAGGGGGAGAGTTTAATCTCAATCCTTGAGGGGGAGTAAATTTTATTTGTCTTCCTTTTTGATTCAAACAAAAAGGGGGAGAAATATGTTTTATAAAAAATATGATTTTTCTTGTTATGCAACATTGTGCTTTAATGTTCATATTTTTATTCAAGTTTTGTGATCATCAAAAAAGGGGAGATTGTTGGGTTTTGGAAAACCGAATATTCTTAGTTCTGATGTTAACAAAACTTGTTATTGTGTTTCTAACATATTTCATCAAGTGTGCAGTTCATAGATGATATTTTACAGCTTGATGATCTGCTAAGAAATGACATTGAGTTTGGTTGCTGAAATGAGAATTCAGCATCCAGTAGACCGCGAGCGTTGCTGACTAAATTGATCATATCTCATAGCTCGGATATCGAAACAACCTGATTCTAAAGGGTTTGGATAGCCAACTCAATTCTCTACAGGTCATATTTCAGGCCAGCAGACTAGATTCGATGGTTTACATGACGAAAACATATATGCAAGAGCTTGCTGGTATAAAGCTTAAACAGCAGCGGACAGATTGTAGCAGCTGTGGTATATCGGCCCTAACTCTTAGCTCGCTTATCGAAACGAGATGATTCAGAATGGGTTAGAAAGCTAAGACAAAGATATACAAGTCATCTTTGGATGTAAAAGACTGAACCGGATGTTAAGATGGCCAAAAAGCTTCTGCAAGTCACGTCATGTGCTGCTGCATCCAGCAAACGTACAACAGGACCATCGCCTTGTATTTCGAGCATAACTCTTACAAACTCAAAATTGAGTGATTCTTGATTCTATGGAAAGCTAAGAGAAAGGTCTACAACTTTCATGAAGATCACTTTGCCCAAAAATCAACGAATCAAGAGATATAACCAAGAGAATAGAACAACAGATGTTGGGCAGCAGGGTACCAGCAGACCTTGGCCAGCTGATGCTGTACCAGCATACCTCTCTGCTGGTACCAGCAGACCTTGGCCAGCTGATGCTGTACCAGTAGACCTTGGCCAGCTGATGATGTACCAGCATACCTCAGGCCAGCTGATGCTGTACCATCAGACCTCAGGCCAGCTGATGCTGAACCAGCAGACCTCAGACCAGCTGACCAGACCAGCTGACCATACTAGCTGAGCAGACCAGTTGACCAGACCAGCAGACTTCCAAAAATTGTCCAGAAGCAGAATATGATCGTTGCAATGTTCTTACCAAAATTGTCCCAACGGTTATATTCTTGTATCTAACATATATATCATTACTTGGGGCTATATATACATGATTTGAAGCTCAATAACAGCTGATTGAGGATCAATCCAAGCCTTCCAAAGCAAACCCACTTGGGATTCAATTGAGGAACTCCAAAGACAAAAGCTGCTAAATGAAGAGCACTCCTCAAACTTTTGGCACCTCTTACCTTGCTGTATCAGATCTGTTAGGAGCTCATTTGTGCCTTTGTATTCACTCTATTCATTGTATTTGTGAGCTAAAATAAAAGAGTGAATACCATTGTAACAATTGGTGATTTATCACAACTGGGTGAGGTCTTTACATGTGAGACGTTAAAGAACATGAATTTGTGTGTGCTAGGAGTTTAGGCTATCTGTGTGGTATTAGCCTAATTAGGTTGTATGCTGTAAAGTGTAAACCAAATCTTCTAGTGTATCCTTACATGAGATGGAAGAAGGGGATACGTAGAAGCGTTGTGCTTCGAACTTTCAGAAACAAATGCTTGTGTTATTTACTTTACTGCAGTTATTTAGCTTACTGCTTTTATATACTTTCTTGCATATCTTTAAAATGTCTTTCAAATGAGTAATTTGTTTTAGAGCGGGTTATGCCGAGTGTCTTCCGCTCGATTTTGTGACCAAACTCGATATAATCTCTCGGTGCAATTATTTCAAGAACACGGGCTATTGAAGCTCAAGTTGGTTGAACTCGGGTGGGTGTGGAATGGCAACCCACCCCCGATATCGATCCTAACAAAACTTTAAGAGTTTATGACGAGATATGAATAGTTCATGTCAGAGGCGGCAAAATGATATCAAAGACGACCGGTGGTAAAAACATTGGAAGTTAATTATTAGTTATAGAATGGCACACGTGTGAGAGATATCTCCGGAGTTGTGATATTGGTCGATAATAGATGTGCTAGGCCACAAAGAAAAAAATATCATTTGGGTCATATTCTGAATGAGGGTGATCCCAATTAATAATCCATTCTAAAATTGATATGTGTACATCAAGGGTGGGACATTCTTGTATGCACCAATGTGCATGGTGCACCAAGACACACCTTGGTGCATTTAAGCATTTTCCATCAAGGACGGATGTATTCCGCGGCTGACCTGGGCTGCAGCTCCCATCAGAAATATTTCTTTTTACCAGCATACCTAATAATTTAGCCCAGGTCAAAAAATCTTGTCAAATTTCATTTCTTCTCCTAAAATTCACATACCTCAGTTTCATTCCTCTTGAAAGCTCTAAAATCAGCCCGCCAATACTAGCAGAACACCTAGTACAACATAGTACCGGTACCATACAATTGGGAAAATTCTTGGTGCATCCGGTACATCCAAAAACCAAAACACACATATATAGTGTATGTATTTATATGTATAGATGCGTATGTATATTGATCTTTGGTGCACCAAAGAATTTCCCACACAATTGTGCCTCCGAAGAAATTAAACTGAGAATTGTTTTGTTTTCAGAAAGGTCGCAGAAATTCTTGACCCTTTCTGTCAATCTAGACCAATATGTTTTCATCCATCATTATTTAATTTAATTTTTCTTTTATCAAATTTTACTTCTCTATCTTTTATTCATGCTACATATTGAATTGGTAAATATGAAATAAATCTGGTAATGATGTTCTATTTTCATAAAGGTGCGATATTTTAGCTATTTTGGTAATTATTGAATCGATTTTATGAATTTTTTTGTCTAATTAGCAATTTACTTTAATGGGTTTTTCCTGCTGATGGAATAATTTTAGCACTTTTTGGGATAAGAAATACAAAAAATGTTTCTTTAGCTTGTTTGTTGAGGCATATGATGTCCGGACACTGACACTGCGATACGTACACGACACGACAAGGATATGGCGACACAGATTTTTCAAAATTTATAGGATATGACACGGTTGTGACACGCTTGTATATTTTTATAGATATTATACATGTACTATATTACAAAATATTAAAATTCATATTTTTTTTAATTTTAAAACTATGTAAAAACAACAAAAATATTCTTACCAAATTCAAAAGCGTATAAATAAATGTATGTCACTTGAATCATCATAATTCACACATACTAACATCGAATGCATATTACTTCAATTAATATAAAGTTTAGCAAGTACGTCCAAATAAAATATAACATCAAATATATTATTACCAAATTCAAGAAGCGCATAAATAAATGAATGTCACCAAATTATTATAGTATCATTGATACAAGCACCAAATGCATATTACTTCAATTAATATAAAGTTTAACAAACACGTCTGAATTTTATTTTAGTCAAAAACTTTTTAAATTGTACCATTTTACCCCTAAAACATCATTTTCTAGTCGAACACGTCCCTCGGAAGCGTCCGACACATCTCTCTGAAGCGTCCGACACGGGTGTCCGAATTAATTTTATTTTAAATTAAGAACACGCCACTTGGCGTGACATCGACACCTCTCGGACACCCCTCGGACACATATCGGACATGTCATATGGCGTGTCCGATACGTGTCCGAGAGGTGTGATATCCGAAAAGTATCTGATACTGCACCAAGTGATTTTTGTCCGTGCGTCATTGGTTCAGGCCAGACTATGAGTTTTGTTTCGTACGTTGTATTTTATGTTTTAGTTTTTTTCTTCTTTGTGCATGCGTTTGTGCTTCATGTTTAATGTAATTAGGTTGTCATCTTTATTTCGTCATTTGTGCGAAAATTGTATTCTTGATTGATTACAGTGTAAATGATGGAAAATTGATTGTATTCGCTTAAGTGCTGATCCATATTATGATATTGGTTTTCAACTTCACCTTAACATGTTATAATGGAAACTCAAAGAGGTAAAAGGGGAAAAACCATTTTTTCGTCCTCTAAACCACGAGAACGTAATCTATGAGTGGCAACAAACTTCTAGCAACGATGATAACTCATACCACCAACAAAATCTCACAGAGTTGAAACTGATGTTGATCATCTTGAAGCGGATCCGTGTTGACGTATTCCGATATGCAGGGCAGACGCAAGAATGTTCGTAATGGGTCAAAAAAATATTAAAATAAAAAATGGAAGCGAAAATAAATTTTACGGGGTCAAAATATATAATAGGGGTAAATCTAATTTTTTAGGGGTACACTACAATTTTTAAGGGGTAAAATCTAACTTTTTTAAAAAATAAAAAGTAATAATTTTTTTTTTGGACAAGTGTAAGTCACCCCTCCCGATAATATGTAATTCATATTAATCAAATGGATAAAATTATACTCGTTTATTTACATTTTTATTGTCAGCCTAGAACGGATTCAAATTTTGGATCCGTCCTTTTTGTACAAGTACATTACAGTATTAGCGTGTGTGTATCGGCGTCTACATGCATGAATCTTCTTACTTGTCTGCACTTACAAAGTATACATAAATTTTATCCAACATAATTAAATATAATATCACAATATTACAATTTTATTAAATCTATAATTAACAGATAGATAACAAAAGAACAATGAAAAAATTTGAACATCTGCTTAAAATTAGAAATTAATGATTCAACTTCACCTTAATAAAATATTTCCAATATCAATAAACGTAAACAAATCTAAAAATTAAACATTGTGTGTGTGTGTGTATATTTAATAAACCCCGCTTTCTTGAAGGTATAAAATCAGTATTTGAAATATAAAGAAATATCATTAATTACATAACCACTTAATTCTAGTTTTTTAATAAAAAAAAAATTTAAAAAATAAAATTGTTTGATTGCATTAGAGGAAGAATAAAGAAAAATGTAGAATATTCATATATTAAATTTAAATACTCCAACCAACCACCAACTGTACAAATATCATTTAGTTTTCCCTCTATAAAAAGGCAACCACTGAACCATAATATCCACTCAAGAATAATCGATTTCATAAAAAATATTAACACATAAACAATGAATACAGGAGTTTCAAGCCCTCTCCCTTCTCCACGCGCCGCCTCTGACGGCGGAACCACGACTCCGAATGGTCACCACCACAACCAACAAGAAACATCCAGCGGCGTGAACCCACTACATTGTGTGGTGCATGAGTTTCAGATGCCGCTTCACTATCCGAGGTACTCGAAATCCGACTACGAGAAAATGCCGGAGTGGCAACTCGACCTCCTTCTTGGCGAATACGGCCTGCCCGTCTCCGGAGATGTGAACCAGAAGAAGAGGTTTGCCATGGGAGCGTTCCTTTGGCCTGATCAGAACAAAGATTAAATGTAATATGTATGTAATGTGTTGGTTTGTTACTAGGGTTCTTCTGTATGTAAAATAAGCAAAATATGCATGTAGATTGGCTTATATACGTTTCTTCTTGAGTAATATTATTTATAATTCTAGTAAAATTATTTACTTAAAAAGAGTTTTTGATTATATAGTCTCCTCGAAGAATCAAACGATGAATTTCATTAAGGAATTCTTTTTTGTAAAAAAAAAAACCAAATAATCCAAATTTATAATATTCAAGTATTTATTGTTATCTGAAGTTAAACAATTACACTAATTAAAGCAACTCAATATTGTTTTTTATGAGCAAAAAATATTATTATAGGAGCACTAGGAGTACTCACAAAGATTAAGAGATTAATACAATCCAGCACATACTTGGCTTCCTTTTAAACGACGTCTGAGCAGATTAGAGGATATCTAAATTAGAGTATATCTAAACTGATCTAAACCATAGTCTAATTTAATTCTATCAACTATGGTATATGATTCCGGGCTTGCATCCTTGATACTACCGTGTTTCGCAGATTCCAAATGCTCTAGACCACACAATTCCACGTAGCAACCAATTCCACTTCCTAACTCAATATTGAAGGAGGTGAAGTGCATGCGATGTCAAACTTTAAGAGTTTATGACGAGATATTAAATAGTTACTATCAGAGACGGAAAAATGATATGAAAGACGATTGGTGGTAAAAACATCGGATGTTAATTAAGTATTAGTTATAAAATGACATATGTATAATATTCACATGGCTAGATTCGCCCAGTGAGAGATATATCTCGAGTTGTGATAGTGGTCTTTAGATGCGCTAGGCCACAAAGAAAAAAATCATCATATCTGAATTAGGGTCATATTCTGAATGAGGATGATCCCAATTAATAATCCATTCTAAAATTGATATGTGTACATCAAGAGTGGGGCATTCTTGTATACAACAAGGCACATGATGTATACAAGCATTTTCAATCAAGGACGGATGTAATCCGTGGCTGACCTAGGCTGTAGGTCGCATCAGAAATATTTTTTTTACCACCCACCTAATAATTTAGCCCAGATCAAAAAATCTAGCAAATTTCATTTCTTCCCCTAAAATCCACATACCCTAATTTCATTCCTCTTGAAAGCCCTAAAAACAGCCCGCCAATACCAAGGTAGCAGAACACATAGTACCATACAATTGTGCCTCCGAAGAAATTAAACTGAGAATTGTTTTGTTTTCATAAAGGTCGCAGAAAATCTTGACCCTTTGCTGTCAATCTAGACCTATAATTTTTCATCCATCATGATTATCAACTTTTACTTGTCTATTTTTTGTTCATGCTACGAACTGAATTGGTAAATATGAAATAAATCTCGTAATGATGATCTATTTTCATAAAGGAGCGATATTTTAGCTATTTTTGTGAATTATTGAATAGGTTTTATGGAATAACTTTAGCACTTTTTGGGATAAGAAATATAAAAAAATGGATCTTTGGCTCGTTTGTTCAGGACCGGCAGACCATGAGTTTTGTTTCGTACGTTGTATTTTATGTTTTATCTATTTTCTTCTTTGTGCATGTATTTGTTGTGCTTCGTGTTCGATGTAATTAGGTAGTCATCTTTATTTGTCTTTAAATTGGATTCTTGATTGACTGCCGCCTAATATGATGGAAAATTGATTGTATTCGCTTAAGTGCTGCTCCATACTATCATATTGGTTTTCAACATCACCTTAACAAATTATAATGGAAACTCAAAGAGGTAAGAGGAGAAAAACTATTTTTTCGTTCTTTAAAGAACCATAATAACATAATCAATGAGTGAGCAACACACTTTTAGCAATGATGATAACTCAGATCATAACGAACTCTTATGACCTTTTAAATCTCAGAGCTGAAACTGATGTTAGTCGTCTTGAAGCGGATCTAGATTTACGTACTCTGATATGCAGGGGCGGATGTAGGAATGTTTATAAGGGGACAAAAAAATATTAAAATGAAAAATGGAGGGCAAAAACTTTTCAGGGCGTCAAAATACAATTTAGGGGGAAATATAATTTTTGGGGTACACTGCACTTTTTGAGGGTAAAATGTAATTTTAAAAAAATGAGGTAATAAATATTTTTTTGTTGGCAAGTGTAGGTTATCCCGTACCGATATGATATCATGTTAATCGAATGGATGAATTATACTCATGTATTTATATTTCCATTGTCAGTCTATGATATATTCAAATCCTGGATCCGCACTTGTTGTACATGATTTTTTATGTATAAGTGCATTACATCTAGATGCATGAATCTACTTGTCTGCACTTAGTGTGTACAGGATTTTTATCCAACACAATTAAATATAATATCACAATATTACAATTGTATTATATCTATAATTAACAGATAGATAACAAAAGAACAATGGAAAAATTTGAACATCTGCTTAATATTAGAAATTAATGATTCAACTTTACCTTAATAAAATATTTACAATATCAATAAACGAAAACAAATTTAAAATTTAAATATTTTGTGTGTGTGTGTGTGTGACACCTAGGAGTGTACAAAGTAATAACGATAAGGACTATAAATATACGTACGTAGATGATATATCTACCAAAATCGTGTCGTTTTTGAAAACTTGAAGATAGCTAGCTAGCTAGCTACTAGTGTCATCTGTCATTTTCAAGAAAAAATAATTTAAAATATGACAAGTAATCAAATATACATTTTGTGTATGCATAAAATTTGACAAAATATTTCAAAAAAAAAAGACATTATTTATTAAATAAGATTTAAATTTTTATATGTAGTTAAATGTGGAAATAAATATTACTTGTATACTAGTTAGATTTAAAGTGTTAAAATGGATCACATAATACAATTTGTCAAACTATGACCTTTATCTACATGTTTATATATTATTTGAGTGGAAGAAGTTGGAATTTTAATTTTTTCTGCGAGGGAGATTGGCTAAATAATTTTCTGCACATTACAGTACTCGAACTCGAGTCTGTCCAAAGTGGAGGTGAGCTCTTACCAACTGGGCTAGGCTCAGGAACTCAGTTAGATGTAATTTTGGTATCATATTTTCTATGTGTTGTTATTACGCGTGTTCTATGTAAATATTTATATTTTCTGCGAACTATTTATCTGAGACTTTTATGTAGAAATTATGAGAATTCTCTATTTATATGATAAGTTTATACAAAAATCCAATACATATATAAGGGTTTGAGCCACATATCACATGTAGTCTAACCCTATACTCTCTTGGTATCCCACCATCTTAGAGTTAAAAGAGTAAAAGCTAAAGGATTCTTTTGGAATATACATAGATCTGGAAGATCAACAACATAAATCAAAAAGACTATCAAACCAAAACGACTATTCAATATTCGGATTCGGGCACTCTTATGTTATTCAATTAAACATTTTAATAATTTAACATGAGTTCTTGCGATTTATGAGTTGATTGTTTCACCTGTCAGTTTTGTTCAATATTGTGCACCAAAGTTGTTTCTATCCACCAATCCCACATAATATCCTCGAAGATACATGAAACTTATATTTCAAAACATCTACATTAAAAAATTATAATTTTTTCCGTGCATCTGAGAGCAGTGGCGGAGCTAGGGGTGGGCTTGGGTGGGCTATATATATAATTTCAAAACATCTACATTAAAAAATTATAATTTTTTCCGTGCATCTGAGAGCAGTGGCGGAGCTAGGGCTGAGCTTGGGTGGGCTATATATATATTCCAAACCTTTGCTAAACTCACCATCTAGCTCATCCTCGGTACGGGAGATGATTAATCGACTCGTATTCTTTTATCCGACAATGTTGCTATCATGTGTACATCAATTCAAAGATGATTTGAACACACACAGTTAATAAGAACTTGTTTATTTCAACATTTATTACATTCAACTATTTTTGCCTTGTTATCCAGGCAATGTTGTAGATGTAACCTTGCACTTCACAATCAAGGCCATACATATTATTATATAAGTAAAAATATAGTTTCCACTTAAAAATCTAGAACCACATTTTATTATACCTAGTCATTGCAACGTGCATGCTGCCCAATTAAGTACGTATAATTGTTTATAGAAGCAATGTAATGGATAAAAAAAATAGCATCGAATTTAATTCTTGGTCCACTACTTCACATACTTGTCCACCACATATCTCGTATGTGGTCTATGACAACGGAATTGAGTTACATTAATGAAAGCATGAATATAATTGATTCGAATTCTACTTTTGAGTAAAGTGTGGATAAAACATATTTAAAAATTGAAAAAAAAAAAAGTGGTTTAGTAAACCATGAGCTAATTAGTTTCGATATTAATATTGTACTAATTTAATATTTTATTTGGTAAATTAAATATTAAAACCATAATTTTTAACTCCGACCCAGACATTGACCTGTTTAAATCAATGATTCACTGGATTAATGGTTTGACCAAATAACTGGTGGTTGAACCAACATGTCACTTCCTATTAAATATAAAATTAAATATTTTATTATATAAGAAAACAGCCTAGATAAATAATATTTACAGGTAAAAATCCAACCAGATTATATATTCTAAAAATAAATTATTAGATTATTGTAAATCAAAAATATTCATTAACAAAGCATGCATTGAACAAAGAAAATACTAAAAATTTAAACATAAAACAATTATTTATGTTGCAATAAGTTTATATGAGTGACATTGTTTTTTGCAAAAAGAAAAATAATAATAACTTGAAAATTTGTATGTATCCATGTATGAATATAAAAGAATATAACATTTTTATAATATAATACAAGAATGCGACGGATCTGAAAGTTGTAACAACACTTAAATTTTTCTTTATGAACATTAAAAATCATCATAATTCATATTTGTATAATAAGATTCGATTATAATTTCTACACTATATAGTAGATCATGTATCAAGATTTTTATATTTCAACTTCATTGGTTCGACAATGATTTTACGAAAAAGACTCCTCTATATAATGAAAAATATCCACTAATTCCACAAATTTTATTTAAAATATTGAAGAAGTTAGATATGAACAACTCGGAAACACTTTAGTAGTATCATAAAAAAGTTCAAAAAATTTCAGAATATAGGAAGCAATTTTCCAATCATTTTCCTCAATATGAAAATGTCCAAACATCTTTTCATTATTAACATTTTTGTAAGATAAACATGTTTATAACATTAAATATGTGGAATTCCAGTTATTAGGAACATCAAAAGAATTTTTTTTATAATTTTTACCATGAGAAAGTCATAAAACTTTTAAAATCTAGTTTCTAGAAATTGAACGATTAAGAAATTTAAAAGCGTGTTAGAGTCAAACACTTACAAGTAGGCCAAAAGCTATATAGCTGTTAGCAGATGTGCAACTTTATTTCCTTATACGGTGGCACCACAAAGCCCCATACTAAGCGATAGGTAGACATGAGAGGTGAAATCATACAGGTGCCAATGGGTCATGCTTGTTATATCATAGACGGTGAGGAGCACTTCGTCTACGAGGCCATTGAGGATATGTCGTATAACCCCCAACATTCTCCACCCAGAATAATCCCCATAAATTGATTATGCGTAGGTTCGAACACCACATAACTAAGTTACAGGTGGACATGAGGGGCTGCATCATGTGACCGCCAATGGGCCAGGCTTGTTATGCCTTATACGGTGAAGAGTACTTCGTCTACGAGCGCATTGATGATATGTCGTAAAATTGTGAACATCCACCCCCCCCCCCCCCCCCAAGAATAATCCCCGTAAATTGATTATGGTTAGGTTCGAACCCATGACATTGCTCTGATATTAGTTATAGGATCAAGCGTTTATCACTAGATCAAAATCTATAGCTGGTAGCAAATGCGCAACTTTATTTCTTTAGACAGTGGCAGCGTAAAGCCCCGTGCTAAGCGACATGTGGATATGAGGGACTGCACCATGTGGGTGCCAATGGGCAGGGTTGTTATACCATAGAGAATGAGGAGTTTTTATTCTACAAGTGCACATAGGATATGCCATATAATTTCCAATAGAGTGTTTAGATTTTTTCTAAATTATTGTCAAGTGGTTTCAAACTATCTTGAATACACAAAATATGACATGTAAATCAAATAGTGAAAAATATTACCATGTACAAAAAGATTTTAAATGACTAATTGCAGAGGCATTATTAATTACATTACAAAAAAAAATTAGAAAAATATTTATTTGTAATATTATATTCATTAGTTGCTTGCACAATGACATTAACTCCACACATATGTGACCAATCGAGTTTCTGAAAACCTAAATATGTTTATTTAATTGTATCCATCATCGATCCAATATCTTGTAATATTTATATGATGTATTGCCAACATAAGTTGTCTAAATATCACTAATAAATGATATTCTTGAAGACATAGTTGGTAAATAAGAAATTAAATTTACTTTATATTCTTTGAAAAATTGTAAATACATCCGATTTAGTAGTATTTTTGAAAAACTTTTCTTTGATGTTGAGTATCATTATTGAGTTTTATTTAATGCTTAGTGACATACCTAAGTAGATGACTCGTCTCACCGAAGACATGTATGTATAATCTCTTTATATTTTTTACAAATAGCTCTTGTGCTCTTTCCCTCAATATTGTCTATATCAAATAATTGTCACACATTCTTTTCTTAGTTGTTAAGGATGAAATATTTGTATTTTGTTCTTCGGCATCATAATTCAAATTATATGAAGGATATGTCATTATGTAAAAGCAAACTATATAATAACTTAACTAATGCAACCAAAAACAAAAAATTCCTACAAATTATCTTGAATTTGATAGATTGTGTTGCCAAATTTTGAGACGAGATTATGTCTTGTTGCTTACAATTTGAGATTAAAATTGCTTAGAAATTGAGATTGAAAAATATAATTAAATAGTTCAGAAAGCCTAGAAAATTGAATTGCAAGATGTGAGTATAAAATGAGGTAATATAATGTCATTTATATAGGAATTTTTTTAAAATAATATGACCGCTCCAAAATATGTGGCACTAGGACGCTATTCAAGAAATTTTAAAAACAATGTACCGCCACAACCCGCATGCCAGAACCTAAGACCCGACACGCCTCGTACCCAACACGGGTCATGTCGTGCCGCGAGTGGCCCTGTCCTTTTGCCATCTCTACTATAGACTATGCAATGTACTTTATTTGCTGGGTGATAGGTGAGTATTTTATTATATGTTTTAATATACAATTGTGTGATTCCTATTGAAGCATATACACTCAGGGGTCGGTGCAGGGCAGACGATTTTAAAACTGACTCCTTTTTCATCACATAGAGAAGATCACCAAGATTGTATGATCCAATGCAGAACTTATTCCAATTCCAAGAGCTCGAATCGAAACTGTGAAGACTTGGTTCTACAGTTCTACCAGTCAAACCAGATCAACCCTGAAGGACCCAAATCAGTTCCGTGAGCAGAACTTATCAAATAAAATCAGTTCTGAATTGATCATATAAATCATTTATGAGGTAAGATCAAATCAGTTCCAAGGGAAGAACTGATCAATATAAATTAGTCCTAAGAAGACCCGATCAAACCCATCAACCATCAGCTACGAAAACTAATAATTGCTTCTGCAATATCATGGGATGAAGATAATGCCTGATTTTATGTGTTATAACTCCTGAGTTGCACCCTACAAATAACATATTCATTTCAATGGAAAAGTTACACAAACTCTGCTACAAAATCACACGAAATATTCTCACAAAAAAACCCCTCAAGTTTGTCTACTCCAGCGAGGAAGAAGATCAAATTCGTAGCTTTCTTCAACACAAACCAGTTCGAGTAAATTCTGGAATTAACGGTAAGTGGGCTTATGCTTTAAAATCATATTTATGCTTTAAATTTCAATCGATCTGTGCAATAATTTGAAACTGTGAGATTTCTAATATATTTTGTGATAAAAAAAATATGATTTTGAAGCATTGTAAATTTTCAAAATTGGTAGGGATTCCGCATTCCGACCTTGATACGGCGGGGTCCATTGTCTAACCGTATCGTTGTTTTGACCTGATATAGCAGTTAACCGTTGTTTTGGAAAGCCAGACCCTTATATTCAAGGAGTGAATCGATGTTCTGACCTCATCTCTAGGAGGATTAAATTTAGAGAACTGATATCAATACCAGGAGGAAAATAGACGATTTCGTGTGCTTAAATGATATGAAAATATGTTGTGTTGTGAAATCTGTATCGATGTGGTATTGGTTCTGTTCAGGCTCTGGACGAGCAAATATGTTCAGGCTCTAGGTGAGCAAGTCTGTTCAGGCTCCGTTGAGAGCAACATAATATATTTTGGTTTTGTTGTATTTTCGAAATATCAGTTTTATACCTGTTGGTAGCGCTTATCCCGTACGCCCAAATTAACCATTCTCAAGTTAACAACAATAAATATGTAGTAGCATGAGTAGGGATCGACCCCACAGGGAACGATGTATTTTTCGTGTCAATTAATCGAACAAAGAGTAAAAATGGGATCTTGGAATTTTATTAACTACTACTAAGCAAAATCTATGAATTAAACTAAAGTGATTTAAATTATAAGGGAAAAGCGATTCTTGGTTTTCAGTCGACTCTACCTTGGATTTATGAATTCAATCATCGATTATCACAAAAGATGTAATTTTTACTTGAATATTCATCATTAGAGATTCAACTCTTATCTTACTTTATGCCTAGTTAAAATAGCCCAAGCGTTCTAAGTTAACCCGTATCGTTATATCGATCTAAACAACAGCAGTTAAGATTAATATTAACAATAGCTTTCAAATCTAGTAAGAATGATGAAACTAGGCAACATAATCCAAGCGTCTATTTTTAATCTAGTCACGTGTTTTTCTTAAGAATTTAACAACACCAACACAAGGTAATTATCAATCTTAGTTGCTTCAAAGGCCAATCATTAGATTGCACGTATTAATCATTAGATGACCAATCTTATAATCAAAACACAACAATCATGGCAATAATCATTGAAAAACAAATGATACTCAATAAAAATCAATAAAAGAACATCAATCTCATGAAAAACATAAAATCCAAGGTATTGTCTTCTTTTAACAAAGAATCAAAAGCGTTTAGCCTAGCATGACTAAATTGTAAACAATAAAAACTACTATAGAAAACATTAATAGTAAAAGGAAGAATTACTAAGCACAATTCCAGAGCGTCACTTATGTCTTCGTTCTTCAAAGCGTTCTTCACAAAAGTTGAGACTAGGTTGGAATCCCCTAAAATAATGAAAAGATCTCTGATATAAGGTCCCAAATTCGAGTAAATAGGATGGGAATCAGATATAGTAGGTAAAAATCAATCCAAGATGGTAAAAATCGAGTTTTTTAATTTTTGAGGATTCTGGTCTCTCGATCTGTGATATCCCTGAAATAATTATGTGGAATTGGGCCATTATTTATGTTTATGTGATTAATTTGATGCTAAATTGATTATGGTGGTGCAATGTATAGTTATGCGGTGGGAATAACTTGGTAGTACATTTCAGGGTGCATGTGTTGCATGTTGTGGAAAATTGAGTTTTGGCATTGTTATTTGGGGTGTGTATTAATTATTTTAGAAAAACATGTTTAATTTGAATTTTGGCGAATTTTTGGAAATGCTTTTAAAATATCATGTTGGGATATTTTATAGATCATGCTAATTATTGGGTACCATTTTATTAAAACCTACTACCATACCCCCATTACCCTCATTAACCCACCAATCTTTAACCAAAACACTCCCAACCCTTCCCCAAACCCAAAAACGTTTCTTGATGAGGAGAAAAGAGGAGGAGCTTTGGAAGCTTGCTTTTGTTGGATTCTTGGTAGAAATTGAAGCTTCAAGTGGTATAGTTTCCTCCTTCTATGGTTTTATTCAGATTTGTATTGAAATGGGTTTGTGTTTTAGGGATTTATAAGGGTTTGATTTTCAAATGTGGTGTTTTTGGTTGGGTTTTGGAGTATGTTGCTATTGATGGTTGTTATAATATAATATTGGTGTTTTGGTATGGATGGAGTTTGGTTTTTATGTATTGTGTGGGTTGAAGAAGGTGAAATGGGAAGAAAATGACGATTTTTGCGTTCACAAGGCGCGACGATCGATCGCCGAAAAAGGGCGATCGATCTCGCGAAGACAGTTGCAAGCAGAAGCTTTTGGTGATCGATCGTCCACCGATCGATAGCCCCAAACTTGGCGAATGATCGCTGATTACAGAATTTTGGAGATTCGAACATTGGGATCTCGCGATCGATCGGGGCATGATGGCAATCGATCGCGAGATGCCAAATTTTGATATTTTGGTTATTTGGTTAGAATATTGGTATTGGTTTATAAATTGGCTTCTAATATTGGATTGTGTGGTTGTGCAGAACCTTCCCAGGTGGCAACACAACCAAGGAGATAAAGTCCTACACAATTTCCACTTTTTGGAACAAAGGTACGTAGTGAGACATACGGAAATCGGACGGTAAAATGTATTTTTTAATTGGATCATGTTTTATGGCTGCATACACATTTGGGTGGTGCATTATGGTTGCATACACATATGGGATTATGCATTATGGTTGCATGTATACATTGGATGCATTTGTGCATGTGATTGTAAGTCGAGGTTATATTCCAGTGATGAAGAATACTTGTCGCCTTCATGGCGTAGCGATGATAGAATACTTGTCGTTGTCATACCATAGCGATGGGAAAATATTTGCCGCTAATATGTAGAAGCGAAGAACACGCCGTTGTCATATTATAGCGATTGATATTATTTGCCGCTGGTATTGTCGAAGCGAGGGGTATTAATGCCGCTGTCATGTCAACGCGAGGGGTATTATGCCACTGATATAATAAGACTGGAAAATGGTTATTGGTTCATGGAACGGATGCATGTCATGACATACATTATTGGTATTATAATCTCTTGATTATGATTGTGGTATAGGGACAACCAAATGGAGCTTTGAAGTGCATATAATACAGGAAGTGATTGTATTTACGGTTATGCATTTTTATATCATAATCTTGTTGATATGGTTATGGTTTATTTTATGCTCATGGTTTTGGGGTTGTTCCTGTAGGTATCTTTTGGCATTGAGGGCTAAGGACCGGGTTGATGCGGTAAGCTTGTGAGGAGTGCTATTGGTTTAGAAGGATAGGATTCTTTTGTATAGTCTCTACTCTAGGAGTAGTGTAAAGCTATAGTGTTAACATTCATTTGGCTGGGAATGTAAATAATCCTTTTTGGAATTTTATTTTTGGCACTGTAATCCTTTAAGCTCGAGGCATCAACATGAACCTTATACTCTGACTTATGCATGTTTAGCTCTTCTTATGCCTTTATTCCACACTTAAGGTAGCAAGCCTTACATTAGTGGTATCATAACAGTGATTAGAGAACCCGGAAATGAGTGAAGGTACACTTAGCAAACATATTTGCTAGGTGTTCACTTATGAACATGTTTATGCATGTGGTGCATATCTGTATATATATTTGTTATACTAACATGCTTAGAATATTGTTGTTCATGTTATCTAACGGTGTAACATATGGATTGTTTCTGGTATTGTTGTTAACCCTTGTATTACAGCATGTCAGCCAGAAATCTTCAGCACCTTAATGAGGAGGTGGGTGATGTGGGGAGTGTGAATGCTAGTATTGCACAGACTAATCCCCTACCGCCACCAGCTATGGGCATAGAACCTATTGCACAGCTGTTACTACTTGGAGAGCTGAGTCTGACACAGTTTCTGACTCTCCATCCGCCACGTTTGAGGGAACTGAGACATGGGAGGAAGCAGAGGAATGACTGGAGAGGATTGAGCAGATCTTTGTGTCTGCAGCCTGTGCTAGAACTGCCTGGTTGAGGCTAGCAGAATTTCAATTGGCCAGAAGTCTTCCATGTGGTGGAAGACGAATGTTATGGAGTTAAGGGCTCAAGGGATGTTGGTGGACTGGACTTTGTTTAGGACCCGGTTTCTGAACCGGTACTTTTGCGGCTTCTAGGCAGATGAAGGAGGATGAATTCACCAATTTAAAGCAGGGTAGCATGACTGTCTCGGACTATGCTATGCAGTACTCATCACTGTTGAGGTACGTCCCTCACATTGCTACAAATGGGCATGCCAAGATGTGACATTTTCTGAAAGGCTTGAGGCCGGAATTGTTTGATCGGGTTATCTCCAACAATCCCAGCTCTTTTGATGATGCTCTTACCAGAGCGGAGCTAGCGGAGATTGGAGTCAGTACTTATGCGGATGTTGTACCCCCACAAGTTCCACCACAGAGGCCAGTATCTGATAACTTGAGGCCTCGAGGAGGATCATTTAAATCTCGTGGAACTTCATTTTCTTCTCGGTTTAGTGGAAGGAGAATTGATAACCGGAGGGGTGATACATCAACCAATAGAGGGCAAACTCAAGCAAGTAGAGTTGGAGAAGTGAAATGTCATTTCTGTGGAGGACCGCAGAGGGCCACATTGCTCGGCATTGTCCTAATCGTGAAGGACAGCCAGACCTCAGAGAAGGCAGGGGGAGATTTACTAGTGGGACAGTACAGTAAAGGCAACCAATGATGCCTCGCCAGTCGGGAGGTCAGGCAGTGGGGCCACCTCAAGGGCAGGTTTATGCTTTGACTAGGGAGCAGGTCGAGGCAGCTCCAGAGGAGATGATTGCGAGAACGTTTCTTTTATTTACATATTCCACTTTTATTTTGATAGACACAGGTGCCTCGCACTCCTTTGTGTATGTTGACTTTGTAGAGAGACATCTTATGTGCATGTCTCCGTTACACACGCCTCTCTTGGTCTCGACACCCATTGGAAAGACTGGGATTACTGACCGGTTTCTTTCTAACTGCATTTATTTTGAGGGCAATGAGTTGAAGACGGATTTGATTGTTCTGGGTATGTCAGATTTCGATTGCATTGTGGGCATCGATATACTGAATAGATATCAGGCAGTGGTAGATTGCCGGCAGAGAACGGTTCGTTTCCAATCTGATCAGGGGTTTCAGTGGACATTTTATGTGAACGGTTCTCGTCCAAAGATTCCATTAATATCGGCTGTTAAAATGTCACGGTTATTGGAACGTGGACATATGGGTTACCTTATTTATGCTGTCGATATGGCAGAAATGAAGAAAGAATGGAGGATTGAGGAGATACCCGTGGTTGCAGAGTTTACGGACGTGTTCCCGAAGGAAATTCCAGGGTTCCGTCGACTAGAGAAGTCAAGTTTGGGATTGAGTTGTTACCGTAAACGCCAGCTATTTCTCGTGCTCCTTATAGGATGGTACCGGCGTAGTTAAGGGAACTGAAGGTTCAGTTACAGGAACTTCTCGACAAGGGATATATATGCCCTAGTGTATCACCTTGGGGTGCACCGGTTCTATTCGTTAAGAAGAAAGATGGTTCGATGCGTTTGTGCATCAATTACCGGCAATTGAATAAGGCAATGGTGAAGAATAAGTATCCTCTTCCACAGATTGACGATCTGTTTGATCAGTTGCAGGGCACGAAACTTTATTCCAAGATTGATTTGAGGTCTGGTTACCATCAGATTCAGGTCAGAGAGGAGGATGTTCAAAAGACAGCATTTTGGACTCGGTATGGACACTACAAATTCTTGGTTATGCCGTTCAGAGTGACGAACGCCCCGACTGTCTTTATGAGTCTGATGAATCGGGTGTTCCAACCGTATCTTGATCAGTTTGTCATTGTGTTCATTGACAACATACTTATCTATTCTCGGAGTAAGGAGGAGCAGGTGAGACATCTGCGGACAGTGCTCCAGATTCTCAGAGATAATCAGTTGTTTGCCAAGCTCAGTAAGTGTGAATTATGGTTGGACTGTGAGGTGTTTCTGGGGCATGTCATCTCTAGCGATGGGATTTCAGTGGATCCCAGGAAAGTAGAGGCAGTGATAGAATGGTCTGCACCTACTTCTATGCCCGAGATACGGAGCTTTCTTGGTTTTGCCGGATATTATCGATGTTTTGTCATGGGATTCTCGAAAATTACTAAGCCTTTGATTCAGTTGACTAAAAAGGGAGTACCATTCTATTGGTCTGAGGCTTGTGAGCAGAGCTTCCAAGAGTTGAAGTATTGGTTGACAACAACGCCTATATTGGTGATTCCTATGGAGAACAAGAGGTTTGTTCTATATACTGATGCATCACTACAGGGATTGGGTTGTGTGCTAATGCAGGATAAGCATGTGGTAGCTTATGCATCAAGACAGTTGAAGCCGCATGAGACCAGATATCCAGTTCATGACTTGGATTTGGCGGCTATCATTTTTACCTTGAAGATTTGGGGGCATTACTTGTGTGGTACGTCGTTTACTCAGACGGAACTAAATATGAGGCAGAGGAGATGGATGGACTTACTCAAAGATTATGATTGTGAGATAGAGTACCATCCCGGAAAGGCAAACTTGACAGCAGACGCCTTGAGTCGGAAGGTGCAGTGTACTGCGGAGGACGTCATGCATTTATCGGCTATGATGACTTCCTACTGTCATCTGGGTTATGAATTCGATGTGGATGCATCACCGGTACGTGTATCAACTTTATTGGCAGAGCCGTATATTTATGAGAATATCAGGAGAGCTCAGAAGTCAGATAATGAGATTCAGAGATGGTTGGCATTGGTACTTCTTGGACAGCCATTGAAATTCAGAGTGGCTGAAGACGGTTCTTTGAGGCTTGGTAACCATTAGGTAGTTCCGAGTATGCCGGAGTTGCGTCGAGGGATCTTACAGCGAGCTCATAGCAGCAGGCTTAGTATCCACCCAGGCGGGAGGAATATGTACAAGGACTTATGTGATTAATTTTGGTGGAAACAGATGAAACGAGATGTGATAGCATTCGTTAAGAGATGCTTGATCTGTCAACAGGTGAAGGCAGAGAGGCAGAGGCCTGTAGGCGAGCTGAAGAGCTTGGAGGTACCTGAATTGAAGTGAGAACACATATCCCTGGACTTCGTGACCCACTTGCCGAGGACTAATTCAGGGTTTGATGCGATTTGGGTGATCGTTGATAGGCTGACGAAGGTAGCTCACTTTATTCCGTATAGTACGACATTTACATACTTGAGGATGGCTCAGTTGTATGTCCGAGATGTGGTGAGATTACACGGGATTCCAGTTTCTATCGTGTCTGACCGAGATCCACGGTTTACATCTCACTTTTGGGGAGGAATTCAGTTAGCTTTGGGCACTAAGGTGAGATTAAGCACGGCATATCATCCCCAAACGGACGCCATACCAAGCGTACTATACAGACACTCGAAGACATGTTGCGGGCATGTGTATTGGAGTTTGATACTTCATGGCAGGATTCATTGGCCTTGGTAGAGTTCTCGTACAATAATAGCTATCAGGCGAGCATTCAGATGGCTCCATTTGAAGCTCTTTATGGTCGACATTGTAGGTCACCATTGTACTGGGATGACTTGGCTAGTAAATCGGTCGGAAGACCCGAATTGATTTTGGAGATGGAGGAAAAGATAAAGGTGATCCAACATAAAATGAAGGCTGCTCAGGATAGGCAGGCAGGGCGACCGTTAGAATTCCAATTGGGAGATAAAGTCTTCTTGAAGATCTCACCTTTCAGAGGTATGATACTGTTTGAAATGCATGGGAAATTATCTCCGAGGTATGTTGGATCGTTTGAGATCTTGCAGCGCAATGGTACTTTGACTTACCGTTTGGCTTTACCACCATCATTGTCTAGTATTCATGGCGTATTCCATGTGTCTATGTTGGGGAAGTATGAGTCGGATCCGTCACATGTGTTGCAGCCTTCAGAGGTTCAGTTAGATTCTGATGTATCCTACATGGAATGACCAGTCAGGATTCTGGATAGAGCTGATCGCAGGCTTCAGAACAAGGTGATACCGATGGTCAATGTTCAGTGGGATCGCAGGGGTGTCTAGGAGGCCACGTTGGTGACGGAGCGACATATGGTGCAGCACTACCCGGAACTATTTTCTGATATGTGATTTATGTTTTGTTTCGGATTGGAAAGTGCATGAGGATTTCGAGGGCGAAATCTTCTAAGTAGGGGAGTATTGTGATATACCTGAAATAATTATGTGCAGTTGGGCCATTAATTATGTTTATGTGATTAATTTGATGCTAAATTAATTATGGTGGTGAAATGTATAGTTATGCGGTGGGCATGACTCTAATGTGGGGTCCTCATTACTTAATCCATTATGTATCAATTAAGCATACATACGTGAGTCTGAATTAAGTAATTCATACACTGATTAAGAGTATCTTACTAGTTAAGTTGTTACAAAAATTAACCAACTATACATCACATGTACAAACAAAAACCTACTACAAGATAACTCCTAAGCAGTGGTTCAGCTCGCAGCGGAAAATGACTCACATCCCGTCTCCCCACGTCTATGAGTCCCTACAGAAACATTCACATCATATCTATACTCCGTACGTCAACACGTACCTGTATAGCGACACAAACCAGATAACTCGGTCGTCAATGGTTCAAATCCTGGTATTACACCTTTTCCATCCACATTATGCCACATGCTCACAACATTCTACCCAGCCGGGCATAGACAGTATGTATGCATCGTTGAAATACCATCAACAGACAAACATTTCACTAGTATCAATGAATACTCCAGAAATCATGTCTGAATATTGGCACATATACAGATCCTGTTATACACAACAGTAGCCATCAAATTGACTTGAGCTCATACAACTCATTGTACGGTGATAGTACATTTCAGGGTGCATGTGTTGCATGTTGTGGAAATTGAGTTTGGCATGGTTATTTGGGGTGTGTATTAATTATTTTATAAAAGCATGTTTAACTGGAATTTTGGTGCATTTTTGGAAATGCTTTTAAATATCATGTTTGGATATTTATACATCATGCTAATTATTGGGTACCATTTTATTAAAACCCACTACCCATACCCCCATTACCCTCATTAACCCACCACTCTTTAATCAAAACACTTCCAACCTTTCCCCAAACCCAAAAACGTTTCTTGAAGAGGAGAAAAGAGGATGCGCTTTGGAAGCTTGCTTTTGTTGGATTCTTGGTAGAAATTGAAGCTTCAAGTGGTATAGTTTCCTCCTTGTATGGTTTTATTCAGATTTGTATTGAAATGGGTTTGTGTTTTAGGGATTTATAAGGGTTTGATTTTCAAATGTGGTGTTTTTGGTTGGGTTTTGGAGTATGTTGCTATTGATGGTTTTTATAGTACAATATTGGTGTTTTGGTATGGATGGAATTTGGTTTTTATGTATTGTGTGGGTTGAAGAAGGTGAAATGGGAAGAAAATGGCGATTTTCACGTTTACAGGGCGCGGCGATCGATCGCCGAAACGGGTGATCGATCGCGCGAAGGCAGTCGCGGGCAGAAGCATTTGGCGATCGATTGCCATGTTGGAGCGATCGATTCTGTAATCAGCGATCGATCGCCCCGAATTTGGCGATCGATCGCTGATAACAGAATTTTGGAGATTCGAACAGTGGGATCACGCGATCGATCGGGGCATGATGGCGATCGATCGCGAGATGCCAAAATTTTATATTTTGGTTATTTTGTTAGGATTTTGGTATTGGTCTATAAATTGGCTTCTAATATTGGATTTTGTGATTGTGTAGAACCTTCCCAAATGGCAACACAACCAAGGAGATAAAGTCCTACACAATTTCCACTTTTTGGAACAAAGGTAGTGAGACGTACGGGCATCAGACGGTAAAATATATTTTGTAATTGGATTATGCATTATGGTTGCATACACATTTGGGTGGTGCATTATGGTTGCATACACATATGGGATTATGCATTATGGTTACATGTATACATTGGATGCATTGGTGCATGTGATTGTAAGTCGAGGTTATATTCCAGTGATAAAGAATACTTGCCGCCTTCATGGTGTAGCGACGATAGAATACTTGCCGCTGTCATACCGTAGCGATGGGAGAATATTTGCCGCTAATATGTAGAAGCGAAGAACACGCCACTGTCATATTATAGCGAGGGATATTATTTGCCGTTGGTATTGTCGAAGCGAGGGTATTAATGCCGCTGTCATGTCAACGCGAGGGGTATTATGCCTGTAAGGACCCCTGTAAGGACCCCCGCGCCCTTAACCCGTTATTAGTGTATTAAGCCATACCATTAGTGCATATAATCATACCATAATGGGGAAAACCACGTGCAAGTGCAACACCGTATGCTACCCAGAAAATTTCTTGCATCCAATTCCCAATATATTCAGATTCCCCAACCAAGATTAATCATATAACATGCACCCACATAATACACTAACATGCTCTTAGTTCATTTAGCAATTCCATAATTAATTGCATGCAACCATAATGAACAGAGAGAAGCCGTAGCCCATTTATACATTCCATACACATGTAAAATGTACTCACATAAGAGTACCAAATGGATAAGCATGTATCTGATGTATAACACTCTACCGGATACCAGTCCTGGTAGCACCTCCCAAGCGCAACTCGATCTCAACTCTGGATCTGAGCGTCCATCCAGCCAGCTCTGGTACCTCGATCCTGGAAGTACCTCTAACCAACAGCCCGAGCTCGACTCCAAAGCCGCTACACCTGTGTTACCTGCCCCAACAGAGACAGCCCCCACACGGGGTGAGCATACCAATACCACCAATCCAAAATAATAATATCGCAATTCATAATTTACAGAATGTAAATGCCATAATTAAATGATACTCCCTGGATGGTAACACCCTCATCCGGGATCCCATGTATTGTCCCTGTTCTCAAAACAACCAAACTCATCAAATTCCCAAAGCCAGTTAATCGCCATATAGATTAACTAATATAGTTCTATCATGCCAGTTCCATAATCAATGTGAAAAATCATTATATATAGGCCATAGAATTCACATATAATTAACCAAGGATTCCATGTTCCCATAACATTGCTCGCTCCACAATAGCGGCACTAAACCCAGCGCACGCTCAACAATAGCGGCGTCATAACCGATGGTCGCTCAACGGCGACACACCCAATCGTTGCTCGCTCGAAAGCGGCACCCTATGATTTCCAATGTATGTCTATTTATCACGGTTACCATATACCATGCATTTCACTATCCAATTTGCAAGTACCATAATCCATGCACTTCGATACCCATCTATTTCCAATACCATATACCATGCATTCAATACCCATTTATTGTAAATACCACCAACCATGCATTTCAATGCCCATTTATTACAAATACCCGATGTCATGCATTTCACTATTGCAACATTACAAAAGGCTATGCTCGTACGTTATACGTACCTTAATTTCCGAAGTCCGAGCCAAACCTTGCTCGAGTTCCATGCCCCGAAGAACGATGTGCTAACACGATAAATAATTCACAATTATTTACAAACATGCAACCCATGCCCAAGCACACCCATTACCCTTATACAAAAATATATTGTCAACACACGACAATTTACCATTTAAAAGACCCGGGGCAGGGCATATACAGGGAGGGAAATCGAATGAGACAATATCGAAAATTGCTCAAGAACCACCCCTAAAATTCGAACCCCAACAACACAAATCAAACCCAAATAATCCCCATAATTCATTTAAAACATGAATTAATCGATTAACAACATGAATAATCGCCCCACATGCGAAACCCCCAAAATTCGAATTTAAAGCCCTAAATTCGAATCCAATTCCTCAATTCCGAACACAATAAGCATCTAAAACATAAATTAATCAATTACCAACAAGAATCAACATCCCCAAGCCAAAGCCCCAAATTTTCGAACATAAACCCCCAAAAATCGAACATAGCTCCACGCACACAGCATACAAAATCGAACCATTAAGCAACGATTTTTCGAACCATGAAAGTGTGAAATAATCGACCCAAACCAAGCACCAAAACGCCCCAAAAACACCTGAAAGAAAGCCCCAAAATCGTACCAGAAATCGAGCCCCAAATCGAAGAAATTCCAGTTTCGAACCCTAGCGTTTCCAGCAGAAATCCGAGCTCAAATCGCGACCAAACTTCAAATTGATGGTATGGATAGGACCGCCTGGAAGAGACGAACACGGCGGCGGGTCGGACGCGCCGAACGGCGGCCGGACGGCGGCGGGCGGTGGCCTTTTGTGCGCGGGGGTAAAGGGGATCGGGAAAGGGGTCGCGCGCGGGAAGAGAGAAGAAAGGGGAAGAAAATGGTTCCGATAATTAAAATCCCGGGTTCAACTGGTATTTATAGCAAAAATACCCCAAAATACCAATAGCCCCACAAATACATCATGATTCATTAAAAATCATCTGTTTTCAAAAGTTCTCTCTCTAACTCAAAACCCCCGACCGGTGCCCACACCAAGCACCCGAGATTCCGAGTCACACTAAAAACCCAACTCGCAGGTTTTCACCGGAATGAGAATACGATCTCAACCTCGGGATCCAACGATCCCAAATGCCCGATTTACCAACCTCGGGAGATGCCAAACCGCAATTAATTCCTAATTGCCACAATTAAAAATCCATCAAGGATTAATACAACACCGGGATTACCACCATAATTCCCGGACATCACAATTATCCCCTACTAATAAAATTTCGTCCCCGAAATTGCACCGGTGTACTCCTCGTAACACCAGGACTACACCAACAAAACAAAGCCAAGACCCTGATTCTGAATCACCTTAGAATCGAATTAACAACTGTGAGAACACCCATCTCGTACCAAGCCCCAAAATAGCGCAACGCCAAAACCAATACAAACCCGAAAGATAATAACGTACCTCGACGTGAATCGTCCTAGAAGTCAGTCAACCAAGACTGCAACCCAACCAAATCACCATTAGTTCTGACATAGACATCATCCCGTGATATTCACCACCTGCCCACGATGCCTGACACGCATCGTCATGATGGGGGCCACTAGTATACAACAGTATACTCACAGAAAAACCAGATTTCGCATCCCAGTCCATCTCCTCCAAAGGAGTAGTTGCACCACTTGCAACCCGGACCGGGTTACCCACGGTCACTGATCCACACAAAACACATCACCGAGGATGTTTACACCGGTGTGTTCCAAGAAATCATATCTTGGTCCCGACACACCATCAAGATTCCACAAGGTCTCAAGTTCCATAGGGGACATGCAAGGCAACCAAATGCATTCCTACACACGTGTCAACCATGACACTAAACAAATCCGAATCTCGGCCATCCCTCATTTATCCTTGGATCCAACAATCCTAAAATAGGAAGGCTATCGAATTATCCAACAAGAACCACCATGATTCCAAAACACGTCGATCCCTCCTCGGGGAATTAAACAACCCTCACGATCATTCATCAGAATGCATCGTGCCATCGAGATTACCGATCTCGAGGTTCCACAATCTCACACCGGAGATCCACTAAACCAAGTATACACACTCGACGTTCCACAATGAACAAAATAAGGTTGGCATTCGTATACACACACGGCATACATGCCCATACACCCACACAATATGCATACGCAATGCAATAGACTCGGGTGTCTCCAATCATACCCACATCCCAAAGCCAACTGTCAATCTTCGATTATTCTCACCCCACGGAGAATGATGGTTGACAAACCAAAACCAAAGGGTGTGATTTCAACATCACCACCACACGAATCAAAATAACGAATCTCCCCAAAAGATTCAACCGGTAGGAATCATAATACCGTCTTCCTCTCAAGGAAAAAGTCATGAATTCATGATTTTCCAATCCTCGAACTACCGTTCGGAAGACCCAGGTATATTAATACCAAAAATACATCCCGGAACCCAGAAATATACAATTGGTTAGAGTAGTGCATCAATACTACCATTACCCGATCCAAAATCCGCATACGCCATGTATACACATCTCAACGATGCTCTGTACTAATGCCATAGTACTCCACAATCGAGCATCTCCCCGAAGACGTCTCCTCAAACGTCTCACCGAGGTAAGAAATCCATTACCCGGTCCAATACCAGTAATGATTACCATGGCTGATTTACAATCAATCCACGACCGATGTAAGCTGTCTCCAAGACAGTACAATCCAAATCTCTCCAAGAGATAAAAATCAATATAGTAGTGTCACCCCACTAACTATATCTCACAAACCATTGTGACTCCTATTGCATGCCATATGCAAGGATGCTCAACTAGAGCTAACCACGACTTGTTGACACTCACGTTGGTAATACCAACAAACTTGAGCTGTCCCAGTACAAGTCCCTCAAAACAATGACGTATAAACGTCCCCGTGAGGTATTCCCTACCTCAAACACCATGCCACATAGAGACTACAAGAGTCTACCATAACCCTCATCGTATCACCATACGATTCACCAAACTCGAATCCAACGAGCATTATTATAGTTAACACAAGTACACCAAAGTACTGCAACAATACCTGGCTAGCGATTCGCTGGCCCCGTAGGCTTATACCAACTACCAATGTACTACACATTCCATCCCGGTATACCATACCGCACAAACCATTAGAGTTGTGGGTCATTGCCCAACATATCTCTAAAACACCAAAGCACACTGGACAACCCGGCGTCCATGCTCAATTATCATGCAATCCTAATCCATTAGGACTTATTCCACGCCCTTAGGGTGGGTGTAACCATGGCTACACCACATCACAACAACAAGCGAGTAGTTTCCTCAATGACTACTCTTACCACCAATCACTTGGCCTTAGCCATCCCAGCGAGCATACCCAAGGGTATCATTGCTCGACAAATATTTACCTCTACAATATGATGCGGTACACTCACCGGTACACTGCATCAATGCTCCATCGAGCAAACCTGCTCGGCAAAAGGTCTCGTCAACCAATGACTCAGACTCTACCATGTGCTCACCATCGGCACTCAAACCATACAACCAAATACATAACACGAATGTATAAATCACCAAAACGACGCCAAGCGTCCACATAGACATCTAAATAACATCGTCAAACACATGACGGCACATGTCTATACACGACATCCATAATCTCATCGTCAAACACATGACGGTAAACAACAATATACCATAATCACAATACTGATAACAAAAGTAATATGCCATACCTCATCGCTATCGAGATAGCGGAATACCTGTATCCATCGTCCACCAGCGGTACATAAGCAGCACCCATCGCTCGTAGGCGGCATAATCCAGTGCTATACACATAGCGGTATAACCCATCGCTATAGAATCAGCGGCATGATCCCTCGCCATAGAGTCAGCGGCATAAAACATCGCCCAAGAATATCTGGCGGTATGAAGCATCGCCATAGATGTAGCGGAATATACCATCGCTATATGATACTTGGCGGCATAAACCATCGCCAATAGAATACCCGGCGGCATGAACCATCACCAATAGAATACCTGGCGGCATGAACCATCGCCAATAGAATACCCGGCGGAACCATCGCCAATAGAATACCTGGCGGCATGAACCATCGCCAATAGAATATCTGGCGGCATGAACCATCGCCAATAGAATACCTGGCGGCATGAACCATCGCCAATAGAATACCTGGCGGCATGAACCATCGCCAATAGAATACCCGGCGGAACCATCGCCAACCGATCACATCACTACGTCATGACAACGGCATCATCGCTTCGACGTGACAGCGGCATGTATCATCGCTTCGACACGACAGCGGCATCATCATTTCGACATGACGGTGGTACCATCGCTTCGACGTGACAGCGGCATTTACCATCGCTTCGACACGACAGCGGCATTTACCATCATTCCGGCATGACAGCGGAAATACCCCTCGCTTCGACATATTAGCGGCATAATATCCCTTGCAATAATAATATGACAGCGGCATTATCCTTCGCTTCGACATATTTGCGGCAAATATTCTTCATCGCTATAATATGACAGCGGCAAGTACTCACATCGCTATGACATGCATGCAACCGTAATGCATACCTGTATTCCACTAATTGTTTCGGCACGACAGCGGCATCATCGCTTCGACGTGACAGCGGCATTTACCATCGCTTCGACACGACAGCGGCATCATCGCTTCGACGTGCATGCAACCGTAATGCATAACCCGTATTCCCATAAACATCACCATGAGTGTATTTTAATGCACCTCGCTCCAACATGTAGCGGCAAAGCATTAAAATCATCACTCCGATGTATACTTATGCAACCGTAATGCATAGTCCATGTCTTATAAGACCCTGCAACCACCATGGTTAGCAACACATATTCCAATTATGAACACATATCATAAACGCACATAAGCAATCATGCATAAGTATGTGCTTCTCATTCCCAATAACATGTTCCTAGGCCCTCAACAGCCCCAAAGAGCTAACCTGGCTCTGATACCACTAATGTAAGGACCCCCGCGCCCTTAACCCGTTATTAGTGTATTAAGCCATACCATTAGTGCATATAATCATACCATAATGGGGAAAACCACGTGCAAGTGCAACACCGTATGCTACCCAGAAAATTTCTTGCATCCAATTCCCAATATATTCAGATTCCCCAACCAAGATTAATCATATAACATGCACCCACATAATACACTAACATGCTCTTAGTTCATTTAGCAATTCCATAATTAATTGCATGCAACCATAATGAACAGAGAGAAGCCGTAGCCCATTTATACATTCCATACACATGTAAAATGTACTCACATAAGAGTACCAAATGGATAAGCATGTATCTGATGTATAACACTCTACCGGATACCAGTCCTGGTAGCACCTCCCAAGCGCAACTCGATCTCAACTCTGGATCTGAGCGTCCATCCAGCCAGCTCTGGTACCTCGATCCTGGAAGTACCTCTAACCAACAGCCCGAGCTCGACTCCAAAGCCGCTACACCTGTGTTACCTGCCCCAACAGAGACAGCCCCCACACGGGGTGAGCATACCAATACCACCAATCCAAAATAATAATATCGCAATTCATAATTTACAGAATGTAAATGCCATAATTAAATGATACTCCCTGGATGGTAACACCCTCATCCGGGATCCCATGTATTGTCCCTGTTCTCAAAACAACCAAACTCATCAAATTCCCAAAGCCAGTTAATCGCCATATAGATTAACTAATATAGTTCTATCATGCCAGTTCCATAATCAATGTGAAAAATCATTATATATAGGCCATAGAATTCACATATAATTAACCAAGGATTCCATGTTCCCATAACATTGCTCGCTCCACAATAGCGGCACTAAACCCAGCGCACGCTCAACAATAGCGGCGTCATAACCGATGGTCGCTCAACGGCGACACACCCAATCGTTGCTCGCTCGAAAGCGGCACCCTATGATTTCCAATGTATGTCTATTTATCACGGTTACCATATACCATGCATTTCACTATCCAATTTGCAAGTACCATAATCCATGCACTTCGATACCCATCTATTTCCAATACCATATACCATGCATTCAATACCCATTTATTGTAAATACCACCAACCATGCATTTCAATGCCCATTTATTACAAATACCCGATGTCATGCATTTCACTATTGCAACATTACAAAAGGCTATGCTCGTACGTTATACGTACCTTAATTTCCGAAGTCCGAGCCAAACCTTGCTCGAGTTCCATGCCCCGAAGAACGATGTGCTAACACGATAAATAATTCACAATTATTTACAAACATGCAACCCATGCCCAAGCACACCCATTACCCTTATACAAAAATATATTGTCAACACACGACAATTTACCATTTAAAAGACCCGGGGCAGGGCATATACAGGGAGGGAAATCGAATGAGACAATATCGAAAATTGCTCAAGAACCACCCCTAAAATTCGAACCCCAACAACACAAATCAAACCCAAATAATCCCCATAATTCATTTAAAACATGAATTAATCGATTAACAACATGAATAATCGCCCCACATGCGAAACCCCCAAAATTCGAATTTAAAGCCCTAAATTCGAATCCAATTCCTCAATTCCGAACACAATAAGCATCTAAAACATAAATTAATCAATTACCAACAAGAATCAACATCCCCAAGCCAAAGCCCCAAATTTTCGAACATAAACCCCCAAAAATCGAACATAGCTCCACGCACACAGCATACAAAATCGAACCATTAAGCAACGATTTTTCGAACCATGAAAGTGTGAAATAATCGACCCAAACCAAGCACCAAAACGCCCCAAAAACACCTGAAAGAAAGCCCCAAAATCGTACCAGAAATCGAGCCCCAAATCGAAGAAATTCCAGTTTCGAACCCTAGCGTTTCCAGCAGAAATCCGAGCTCAAATCGCGACCAAACTTCAAATTGATGGTATGGATAGGACCGCCTGGAAGAGACGAACACGGCGGCGGGTCGGACGCGCCGAACGGCGGCCGGACGGCGGCGGGCGGTGGCCTTTTGTGCGCGGGGGGTAAAGGGGATCGGGAAAGGGGTCGCGCGCGGGAAGAGAGAAGAAAGGGGAAGAAAATGGTTCCGATAATTAAAATCCCGGGTTCAACTGGTATTTATAGCAAAAATACCCCAAAATACCAATAGCCCCACAAATACATCATGATTCATTAAAAATCATCTGTTTTCAAAAGTTCTCTCTCTAACTCAAAAACCCCCGACCGGTGCCCACACCAAGCACCCGAGATTCCGAGTCACACTAAAAACCCAACTCGCAGGTTTTCACCGGAATGAGAATACGATCTCAACCTCGGGATCCAACGATCCCAAATGCCCGATTTACCAACCTCGGGAGATGCCAAACCGCAATTAATTCCTAATTGCCACAATTAAAAATCCATCAAGGATTAATACAACACCGGGATTACCACCATAATTCCCGGACATCACAACCCCCGTACCCTTAACCCGTAATTAGTACATTAATCACATAATCATGTACATGTAACCATCTATGTTGGGAAATGACCATATGCTAACTTAGCATAATACACCAGTAATAAAATTTCTTCGTTTATTTCATTCCATGTCATTTCCAGTTTTCCCAACTAAACCATTTAACATCTCACGTACCCTTGAAATACACTAATTACATTCTCAATTCATCTAGCAATTCACAATTAATTGCATACCACAAATAAATGAAAAGAGAAAGACATTTTCCTTTTTTACAACCCATGTACACATATACACTGCTCACAAGCGAGCACCAAATAGACGTATGTGTACGTAATGTATAAAATACCATACTCCCAGCTCTGGTACCTCGATCCTGGAAGTGCCTCCAATCCACAGCTCGAGTTCAACTCCAAAGCCAACCACGACCCTGTTCACCTCTCCCAACAAAAACAGCCCCCACACGGGGTGACCATACCAATACGACCAAACCAATATTACCATAACATAATTCATAATTTACAAAAATGTAAATGCCATGAAATATAAAAGATACTCCCTGGATGACATCATCCTCATCCGGGAATCCCCTGTACAGTCCTGTTCTCAAAATAACCAAAATCATCAAATCCCTAATAGCCAGTTAATCATTACATTGATTAACTAATCCTTTCCAAATTCCAATATCGATAACACTATTTCATTATCCAGTCATTACAGATATTCTAGATATCTAACCAATGGTCCCATTTCCTCGCTTGCTCAATAGCAGTGGCATTCGTAACTGATGTTCGCTCCATGGCGACAACATCCAAAATATCGCTCGCTCCATAGTGGCACCGTACAATTCATATTATCGACCAATTTTATGTAACCGTATTCCATTTCCGTTATCCTTCCATTCAACACAATTATATTATATCATGCACCACAATTGCAATAATATATTAAAGATATGCTCGTACGTCATACGTACCTTATAATCCCGTAGTTCGAGTCCAACCTTGCCTGAGTCCCACGACCCGATGAATTATGTGCTAACATGCAAATAACTCCCAATTAAACATAGGCATGCAATCACGTGCCCAAGCACGTTCACAAATTCCAAACATATCGTCCATCCATGACGATTACAAAAATAAAAGCCCCCCCGGCTACGCATGCATAATACCCAAAATATTCCATTTTATATGTTTAAAAGATAGCCAAAAACTCAACCGAGAATTCCGTTTTATTAAACTTTGGCTCCAACCAACCCATTTTAAAAGTATGACATTCCCATTGGAATGTAGACATTGCCCCGAAAACCGGCTATTTAAACCCCAAGTCCAAAATTCCAAGTTTTTAAAATAAATTGAAAAAAAAAACACTATACAGCAAGCCACGATCGATCGCCAATCACGTGCGATCGATCGCTCAACTCTACTGCCGAGCAGAACCTCCTCGCGATCGATCGCTAAGAAGTCGCGATCGATCGCCGCACTGTTCATCTTCCACAAATTTCCAGCAGCTCGTCGCGATCGATCGGCGCTCCTCGGTGATCGATCGCGACCTACGATTTTCCGAAAAACACGAGCTTCAATGGTGTTTTTCACACCCAAACACAATACCAACACCACATACATCCTCAACACCTCCAATACACCATTTAAAACCTATCAAAGCACTCAACTTTGGATTTTTATCAAAAACCCCCAAATTCCAAAACCAACCAAAAGCTCAACCAAACTCTACAATACCACTACCAAATCGAAGACAATGGTGAGGGGAAGATTAATACCTGATTATCTTCGAGAAATCCGGCTCCCGAGCCAAGCTACCAAGGATTTTTCCCACCAAGGGAAAAGAGGGAAATGGGGGATGGGTTTGAGCGTGGAAAGAGGGGAGAGAGAGAAGGGTTACGTGCCAAAATGACGGAATACCAAGTCCATTTGGTATATATAGTACCAAAACTTCAAAATACCAATCCCTTCACTAATACATCACGACTCATTAAAAATCATCTGTTTTCAATAATCACCTCCCAAACTCTATTTCCATTAACAGCCCTAGTACAAAGTACTCCAGACCCCAAATCTCACCATAGTCCAAATTCCAAGGTTATCACCATGATGATAATACAATCTCATCCATCGGATCCAACGACTCCAAATATCGGATTTAAAATCCCTGAGAGTCTAGATACCGCAATTAATTCATAATTGCCACAAATAAAATCCATTGAGGATTAATACCACACCGGGTTAACACCATTAATCCCCAGGATTAACACCATTAATCCCCGGGTATCACAATTATCCCCCACTAAAAAAATTTCGTCCTCGAAATTTGCACAGGCGTACCCCATGTACATCGAAAACCACATAATCAAAACGGGTCTACACCGTCGAATCACGAACATATCATGAACGACATCCCAACCGCGAGGATACCGACCTCGCACAAAAACCTGGAATGGAGTAATCTCCCAACCCGACACAAAACCACAAAAGACGTCAGCATTCCCCGATGCCAACCATCTCGAGAGCAGTCAGCCAAACTTAACTGCAAATCAAACAAATCATCCGTGATTCCAAAGTAGATATCGCCACGACGATATCTCTATGATTTAGTCTATGATGTTAAACATACATCGTTGCCAAGGAAACCACCAGTACACAACAGTGTACTTATACTAAATCCGGTTCCCATTTTCCAATTCCACCTCCACCAAAGGAGCAGTTGCACCACTTTGCAAAATGGATCGGGCCACTCACGGCCACCGATCAACACAAACACATCTCCAAAGATGTCTACACCCGTGTGTTCCAAGAAATCACATCTTGATCCGAACACACCATTGAGACTCCACAAGGTCTCAATTCCGAAAGGACATGCAAAACAATCAATCGCATTCCGCCCACATGTCAACCACGACACTGAACCAATCCGAAATCTGGCCATCTCTCGTTTACCCTAGGATTATCCTAACACAAGGAAGCTATCGAATTAACCAGCAATAATTACCATGGTCCCAAAACACGACAATCCCTCCTCAGGGGGAGTCAACTAGACCTCACGATTATTCCTCAGAATACATCGTGCCATCGAGATTACCAATCTCAAGGTGTCACAATCTCACCGGAGATTCATTCATCAAAGCATATAATTCCGATGCTCGACGAGTACCAAGAAAATGCTGGCAGTCGTATACCCACACCGGCGTACACGCCCAAGCACCAACACAACATGCACACACAATGCAATAGACTCGGGTATCTCCAATCATACCCAAAATCCCAAAACCAACTGTCAATCCTCAATTATTCTCACTCCACGGAGAATGATGGTTGACAACCAAAAAGGGTGTGATTTCAACATCAACACCACTCAACCCAAAACAACGAATCTCCCAAAAAGATTCAACTGGTAGGTATATCAATATCGCCTTCCTCATAAGGAAAATGTCATGAATCCATGACCCTCCAACCTCGAACCACTGTTCGGAAAACCCGGATATATTTATACCAAAATATATTCCGGAACTCAGAAATACACAACTGGTTAGAATAGTGCACCAATGCCACTATTACCAAATCGAAACCCGTATACACCATGTATACTCATTCTAATGATGCTCTGTACTATTGCCATAGTACTCCATAATTTCCAGCATCTCCCCGGAGACGCCTCCTCGAACGTCTCACCGAAAGGTAAGTAATCCATTACTCTGCCCAACACCAGTAATGCTTACCATGGCTGATATACAATCAACCCACGACCGATACTAGCTGTCTCCATGACAGTACAATCTAAATCTCTCCAAGAGATACAATCAATATGGCAGTGTTACCCCACTAACTATATCCCACAATTCCAATTGTGACTCCTGTTGCATTCCACATGCAATGGTGCTCAGCCAGAGCTAATAACGACTTGTCGACACTCACGTTGGTATTCCTAACAAAATTGAATTGTCCCGGAACAAGTCCCTTAACATTAACACATAAACGTCCATGTGAGGCATTCCCTGCCTCAAACCTCATACGACATAGAGACTACAAGAGTCTATCATAAACCTTCATCGTATCACCGTACGATTCACCAAACTCAGTTCCAGCATGCAGTGTAATGGCTACAACAAGCACACTATATCACTGCAACAATACCTGGCTAGCAATAATGTCCCCATAGGCTTGTACCAAACCTATCAACATGCCAAACGTTCCATCCCGGTATGCCATACCGTACAAACCATTAGAGTAGTGGGTCATCACCCAATATTTCTCTAAAACACCAAAGCATAATGGACATCCCGTTGTCCTTGCTCAACCACGGTGCAATCCTAATCCATTAGAACTTATTCCACACTTTCAGGGTGGGTGTAACCATGTCTACCACACATTACAACGACAAGTGAGTAGTTTCCTCTATGACTACTCGTACCACCAATCACTTGGCCTTAGCCATTCCAGTGAGTATACCCAAAAGTATCACTTCTCGAAAATATTTACCTCTATTACATGATGCGGTGCACTCACCGGTACAATGCATCCAAAAATTCATCGAGCAAACCTGCTCGGCATAACGGTCTCGTCAACCGGTGACGTAGACACCACCTTGTGCTCATCAACGACACTCAAACCATATGGCTAAATACGTACACCCAGATGTATTATTCATCAAAACGACGCTACACGTCTACATGGAACATCTACTATGTCATCGTCATCCCGTGACGGTATCTGCCAACATATGATATCCAAAATCTCATCGACTCTTGACGGTACATGTTGATACACGACACCCATAATCTCATCGTCAAACACATGACGGTATATAACAACACATGGTATCCACAATAATGCTAACAAAACAGTAATATACCATAACTCATCGCTAATAAAATAGCGGCATACCTGTCTCCGTCGTCCAACAGTGGTACATAATCAACACCCATAGCTCGTGGGTGGTACAATCCCATGCTATGTAGATAGCGGCAGAACCCATCGTGTAAAATCAGCGGCATGATCCCTTGCCATAAAGTCAGCGGCATAAAACATCAGTATAGATATCCGGGGGTATGAACCATCGCCATAGATGTAGCGGAATGACCCATCGCTATATAATACTCGGCAGCATAAACCATCGTCAATAGAATAGCGGAATAACCCATTGCTATGAATACCCGACGGCATGAACCATCGCCAATAGAATAGCGGAATAACCCATTGCTATGAATACCCGGCGGCATGAACCATCGCCAACAATCAGCGGCATAAACCATCGCTATACAATCGGCGGCAAGAACCATCGCCGTAAAATCAGCGGTATAATCGTGGACTCAAGAGGTACTCACATTCATGTAGCACTTTGTTCCTTTCATACCCAAGAGGTGGCTCACATTCAATGCAACACTTTGTTCCCGATCTCATCGCTACGTCATGACAGCGGCATCATCGCTTCGACGTGACAGCGGCATGCATCATCGCTTCGACACGACAGCGGCATCATCGCTTCGACATGACGGTGGTATCATCGCTTCGACGTGACAGCGGCATGTATCATCACTTCGACACGACAGCGGCATAATCAGAAATGTATCGCCTTGTTCCGCAGGCCCAAGAGGCCCTCCCATGCACGTGTCACATGCCGTATAGACGCAAGAGGTGACCCCGTACAATGCACGTGCCACATGCCCCGTAGGCGCAAGAGGTGACCCCGTACAATGCACGTACCATGATATGGCTAGAAATAGACACATCTATTGCGCTTAATTGTCTACGATTTGGTATGTTTTGATTTGATACATATGCTACCTAATCGTATATTTGTGTAAATGTAGGAAAATGTGAAGAAATCAAGCTAAAATGATGAAAGAATGAGTAAAGTTGAAGAAAAGAGGAAAAAACCGGAATCAAAGACACATGTTGCTCCTTTCTCCTCAAATTTATATATGTTCAAGCCAAGTTATGGAAATGTGGTCCATAGAAAAGTTGTAGAGCTTTGAGTTATCTTCGCGTGGACGGCTGATTTGTCGAATTCGGAGTTTGTATGAGGGAGTTATGGCCAAAATACGAAACTCGCCAGAAAACGTTAAAAATCCGCGATCGATCGGCAAAATCCGCGATCGATCGCCGATACATTCTGCCTGAAAAATAAAGGCTGGCAATCGATCGCCAGCCAGCGCCGATCGATCGCCATCAGAGTTTTGGAAAGCTTGAATTCTTGATTTCTTTCCTTCCTATATGGATTCTAACCTACCTCCTAGCCTCCCTACATATAGAACTCGAATTTCAGACTTGAAAACATCTAGATTGCTAGGGTAGAATAATTTTAGACTAGTTTTATATTTTCTTTTCAATTTTGTTGAAGAACGTCTACGAAGATCGAAGCGAAGGCGGGATTGACACCTCGACGAGCGGAGATCGGATTAGTTTTCTTTCCCTTGTTTTTATTTATAGTTTTGTTTTAATTATGTGTAGCTAGTCTTAATTCTTGGTTGAGGAAGACAAAACCTTGGATTTATTTATCTTGGGGAGATTCATACGCTTTTATTTATCGATTTTATTGAATTAATTGTTTTTCTGATTTTGTTGATATGATTGATGTTTGTTTATTGGATTGACAACCTAGTAACTTGCATATAATCTATTGCTAATTGGGTATCAAGTAAGAGATTGTTTGAGTAATCTAATTGAAGAAGCAACTAAGATCGATAATTGCCTGCTGTTGGTGTTATTAAATTCTTAGAGAAAATCATTGACTAAATTATATAAACCGCTTGTGTTTATGTTGTTTAGATTCATCGCTCACTAGTTTTGAATGATGTCATGATTTTAATCTTGAATATGCATATAGAGATTGATTGATTGGTGAAAGTTAAATTAGAACGCTTGGACTAATTGACTATGAATAAGGTGAGGGAGGAATTAGAATTCCAATTGATGAATATTAAAGTAAAATTGAGTCTTTTGTGAATCGATGAAATAGATTATAATATCCAAGGTAGAGTCGACCGATACCAAGAATTGCTTTCATTAGTTAATCTTTGTTTTTAATTTTAATTAGTATAATTCAACCTCACAACCCCCTCCTTTATTATTCTTTTGTTTTGATTTTCATTAACACAAAGATTCACACCTCCTCGTGGGATCTATCCCTACTCACGCTACTACATTATTGTTATCAATCTTGAGGATTGAGTGGGGTTAATTTGGGCGTACACGATAAGCGCTACCAAATTTTGGCGCCGTTGCCGGGGAGGCGTTGTATATTTTTGTGTAATATTTTCTGTTTTGTTTCTTTCTCTTTCTTTCCCCCCACCGCTACTCTTGTTTGTTTGTGCTTACAGGTTGATTTCTTAACAATCAGATCTTATCATGGAGGACTATAGGCGACTAGACGAATTGGAGTATCTTGTGCACCAACTTGACGTAGGGAGTGGACAAAGAACATACAATTCAAGTTGGAATGATCATCCCAATCTTAACTATGACAATCAATGGATGAGCCCACCTCCACCTTACATGAAGTCCACCCTACCGCCATACATACCGCAATACCCGCCATGGCCGCAACAACCTCAATACCTTACCCCTGGTGAGTCTTTAGAGAATCTTGTTTTAACACTTAATGACAATATTTTGCAATTTCAACAGGAATTCAGGTCTAGCACTCAGAATTTGGGTAACCAAATCGAGCAACTTATTAAATCAGCCGATCAGATAGCAGCACAACCCACCGACTTTATACCCTCCCGGACGATGGAGGCACCACGAGAGAACATGGTTGCAATCGCCTCAAGGAGTGACGAAGAGGTAGGAACCCCGGGGGAGGTGGTACTGATGCCACCCAAGCTAGAAGAGGAGACACATGTGTCACTAGAAGAAGAGGAGCTTGCACATCATGCATCTCCACAAGGTTTGTCTCCAACAACCCCCTATGTTGAATATGATCATGAACCCTATGAAGAGAAAAAGGAACCGAAGGTCGAATACTGTGATGAAATGGACATGTTTGACGATTTTTTCTCTGACGATGAGGAGAAGGAAACCCCTACAAAATGCACGGATCCTGGTATGTTCACTGTCCCATGCATGATTGGAAATAATAGAATTGATAAGGCCATGCTAGACTTAGGAGCAGCAATAAATGTTATGCCTTATTCAATCTACACCTCTTTAGACCTAGGACCTCTTAAAAAATCTGAAATTGCTATTCAATTAGCAAATAGGTCTACTGTGCATCCTAGGGGAATACTTGAGGACGTTCTAGTGAAAGTCGATAATTGGTCTTTCGTGCTGATTTCTACGTACTTGATATTGAAAATGATAATAAAAGCAGCCATATTCTGTTAGGGAGACCATTTTTGAAAACTTCCAAGTGCATAATAGATGTAAGTGGTGGTGCTTTTACTATGGAGTTTAATGGTGAGGTAGCTAAGTTCAATACTCATGATCCCGTTCATCCTACTACTGATTATACTATTGGCATCACACATCACGTATCACTAGAAAAATCACATACTGTCACTGAGCATGAACATTGGGTAACTACTGATCGACCTGTTGACGAAGGAGGTATTGGAGAAATTTTGACTGATACTCCATGTATTACTACTGCTTTACCAAATTCTCCTTTTAAAAATCTCAATTTTGAATTGCAGGTACCTGATGTTGAGCTGAAACTTCCTCCTGAACCTCACGATACATCAATAGAAAACGAGGGGATGCGAAAAGGGTTGAGGACCTCCAAGAAGTATAAGGCGAATAGGCATCGCCTTCGAGATGTCAGAAGGATACTGAGGTGGGAAAAGGTGGCATTGGACACCAAACATGACCCACCATGAGCACGAGCATTGGAGTCGGGCCACCGACGTTAAACAGAGGCGCTGCTTGGGAGGCAACCCAAGGGGAGTTAGTTTCCCTTTCTTTTTATTTTTTATTGCTTTATTAGTTAGACTTTTCTCGTTACTTGTATTTTTGCCTTACATTGGGGACAATGTAAGATTTAAGTATCGGGGAGAGATTAGTGGTGTGTTATTGCTTTTCTATTACAAAAATACAAAAAAATCGAAAAATTTGAAAATTTTGAGCTCATAGTTAGTAATGAACACATGCTTAGAATCACTAGCCCATGATGAAACCTAATTAATGGCATGCATGTTTTTGAACATAGGTGAATTGTTAACCTTGGAACACTTTGAACTCTAATGCAAAGTGTACTTTAACATAGTAGTTGAATATTTTGAGAACAGTATTGTCATGACTTGTGAAGTGTGCATAGCTTAGTGAAGATTGTGTGAACTTTGTGATAGTCTTAAGAAGTCTCTAATACATGCTAGAACTTAACTACATGCTCTTTGAGGCGTATGTCTAGACTACTTGCAAACATGAAAGTGATATAGGCAATCTTTGATTAGTTTGAGCCTTTCAAGCCTACCATGTAAAGAAAATCAATCACTAGTACCCTTTTTGAGCCTTAATGCAAAAGAATGGTTGTATGCTAAGCCTACAAACAACCCCCATTCGACATTCTTTGATTAGCTTATCATCCTTCCCTAATAAGCCTAAATATAATTTTAATCCATACCTTTGGGAGTATGATGTGTTTCATTCACATGCACTTATGTTATCAATGATTCAATGTTCTGTGAGCTTTATTGTCAAAAGAATGAAATGCATGAAAGAAAAGGGGATGCCTTGAAAAGAATTAATACAAATATGACTCCAAGGGGAGCCAAGGCACAAAAGAGAAAAAAAAATGATTAAAGTTTACATTGCAAACAAATCATGCAAGAAGAGAAGCTAATTATTGTGCATATCACCATACTCTCTTGTTTTGATGCATCTTTTCCCTTTCTTTCATAAGCCAATACCTAGGCCAAGCTACAAGCTAATAAAGACCTACTTGATTTGTGTTTGCAAGTGGCTAAGATAGTGGAGAAGAGGGTGCAAGTGAGCTTATACTTGTGTTGGTGTACAACTTGAACTATTGTAGGTTTACATTTGTTGGATCTATAATTTGCATATGACATTTGTTTATGACCACACACGCACGTTCACTGCTTTGATGGGTATGAAATGTTTAGGGATTGAACTTGTTCCACTGTTAACTTTTCGCCGCCTTTCATTACTATACATGTTTAAAATTATTGAGGCATTAAAGTGAGAACAAGTTAGTTTGTTATGAACCTATGAGCCAAAGTAAAAAAATTGTAGTTTTGTCTGATTTACTCGAGGTCGAGTAAAGATTATACCACATGCTCCGTAGGCGCAAGAGGTGACCTCGTACAATGCACATTGTCCTTTCTGGACTCAAGAAGTGATGCCCATTCCGTATAATCTCACCGATATTTCCATACACCTGCATCAAGGTTAGCACAACAGTCCACAAATCCTACTACGTTATATCGGCGGCTCAATAATATCCCTCGCTATGATATGACAGCGGCATTAACCATCGCTTCGACATATGAGCGGCAAATATTATGATCCATCGCTGGTGATATACCCGTAGCAGAACTCTAATTGCAATATATTTGCATGCTCAATATCAATTGAAATCTAATAATCATATGCAAATCATACCCAAATATTCCACTGTATGTTATTGACCATTCCTGTCCGTAGACAGCGTATAATGTTTCTCATTTCCTAATTTTTCCTACAATATCAAATTCTTAAAACACTTCCATATCAAGTGCTAACAGTTCCCATCAATCTCATCTCATCGTATTCTATATGATCCTGCAACCATCATGGTTAGCAATACCACATTCCACATCATAAAATCACATAAGCAAATAGTTGTGTCACACAACACTAACTACGATCGTGCATAAATATGTGCTACCCATTCCTATCAGCATGTTCCAGGCCCTCAACAGCCCCAAAGAGCAAACCACTGCTCTGATACCACTAATGTAAGGACCCCCGTGCCCTTAACCCGTAATTAGTGCATTAATCACATAATCATGTACATGTAACCATCTATGTTGGGAAATGACCACATGCTAACTTAGCATAATACACCAGTAATAAAATTTCTTCGTTTATTTCATTCCATTTCATTTCCAGTTAACTAAACCATTTAACATATCGTGTACCCTTGAAATACATTAATTACATTCTCAATTCATCTAGCAATTCACAATTAATTGCATACCAAAAATAAATGAAAAGAGAAAGACATTTGCCTTTTATACAACCCATGTACACATATACACTGCTGACAAGCGAGCACCAAATAGACGTATGTGTACGTAATGTATAAAATACCATACTCCCAGCTCTGGTACCTCATCCTGGAAGTGCCTCCAATCCACAGCTCGACAACTCCAAAGCCAACCACGACCCTGTTCACCTGTCCCAACAAAGACAGCCCCCACACGAGGTGAGCATACCAATACCACCAAACCAATATTACCATAACATAATTCATAATTTACAAAAATATAAATGCCATGAAATATAAAAGATACTCCTTGGATGGCATCATCCTCATCCGGGAATCCCCTGTACAGTTCATGTTCTCAAAATAACCAAAATCATCAAATCCCTAATAGCCAGTTAATCATTACATTGATTAACTAATCCTTTCCAATATCGATAACACTATTTCATTATCCAGTCATTACAGATATTCTAGATATCTAACCACTGGTCCCATTTCCTCGCTTGCTCAATAGCAGCGGCATTCGTAACTGATGTTCGCTCCATGGTGACAACATCCAAAATATCGCTCGCTCCATAGCGGCACCGTACAATTCATATTATCGACCAATTTTATGTAACTGTATTCCATTTCCGTTATCCTTCCATTCAACACTTATATTATATCATGCACCACAATTGCAATAATATATTAAAGATATGCTCGTACGTCATACGTACCTTATAATCCCGTAGTTCGAGTCCAACCTTGCCTGAGTCCCACGACCCGATGAATTATGTGCTAACATGCAAATAACTCCCAATTAAACATAGGCATGCAATCACGTGCCCAAGCACGTTCACAAATTCCAAACATATCGTCCATCCAGGATGATTACCAAAATAACAGCCCCCCGGCTACGCATGCATAATACCCAAAATATTCTATTTTATATGTTTAAAAGATAGCCAAAAACTCAACCGAGAATTCCGTTTTATTAAACTTTGGCTCCAACCATCCCATTTTAAAAGTATGACATTCCCATTGGAATGTAGACAATGCCCCGGAAACCGGCTATTTAAACTCCAAGTCCAAAATACCAAGTTTTTAAAATAATTTGGAAAAAAAACACTATTCAGCAAGCCGCGATCGATCGCCAATCACGCGCGATCGGTCGCGCAACTCTACTGCCGAGCAGAACCTCCTCGCGATCGATCGCCAAACACCTCGCGATCGATCGCCAAGAAGTCGCGATCGATCGCCGCACTGTTCATCTTCCACAAATTTCCAGCATCTCGTCGCGATCGATGGGCGCTCCTCGGCGATCGATCGCGACCTGCGATTTTCCGAAAAACTCGAGCTTCAATGGTGTTTTTCACACCCAACTCAATACCAACACCCCATACATCCTCAACACCTCCAATACACCATTTAAAACCTATCAAAGCTCCAAAAATTCAACTTTGGATTTTTAACTAAAACCCCCAAATTCCAAAACCAACCAAAATCTCAACCAAACTCTACAATACCACTACCAAATCGAAGACAATGGTGAGGGGAAGATTAATACCTAATTATCTTCGAAAAATCCGACTCTCGAGCCAAGCTACCAAGGATTTTTCCCACCAAGGGAAAAGAGGGAAATGGGGGATGGGTTTGAGCGTGGAAAGAGGGGAGAGAGAGAAGGGTTCCGTGCCAAAATGACGGAATACCGAGTCCACTTGGTATATATAGTACCAAAACTCCAAAATATCAATCCCTTCACAAATACATCATGACTCATTAAAAATCATATGTTTTCAATAATCACCTCCCAAACTCTATTTCCATTAACAGCCCCAGTACAAAGTACTCCGGACCCCAAATCCCACCAAAGTCCAAATTCCAAGGTTATCACCACGATGAGAATACAATCTCATCCCTCGGATCCAACGACTCCAAATCCCTGAGAGTCTAGAAACCGCAATTAATTCATAACTGCCACAAATAAAATCCATTGGGGATTAATACCACACCGGGATTAACACCATTAATCCCCGGGTATCACAATGCCACTGATATAATAAGACTGGAAAATGGTTATTGTTATTCATGGAACGGATGCATGTCATGACATACATTATTGGTATTATAATCTCTTGATTATGATTGTGGTACATGGACAACCAAAGGGAGCTTTTAAGTGCATATAATATAGGAAGTGATTTGTATTTACGGTTATGCATTTTTATATCATATTCTTGTTGATATGGTTATGGTTTATTTTATGCTCATGGTGTTGGGCTTGTTCCTGTAGGTATCTTTTGGCATGGAGGGCTATGGACCGGGTTGATGATGTGAGCAGTGCTATTGGTTTAGAAGGACATGATTCTTTTGTATAGTCTCTACTCTAGGAGTAGTGTAAAGCTATAATGTTAACATTCATTTCGCTGGGAGTAATTAATCTTTTTTGGAATTTTATTTTTGGCACTGTAATCCTTTAAGCTTGAGGCGTCAACATGAACCTTATACTCTGACTTATGCATGTTTAGCTCTTCTTATGCCTTTATTCCGCACTTAAGGTAGTGAGGCCTTACACGATCGATCGAGCACTTCTATGGATTGATCGAGATTTTTTCTACCTGTCTTGATCGATCGAGCTCTTCTGGGCGATTGATCGAGTACCTCATATAATTTTTATGCATTTTTCTTGGCCTACTTTGATCCCTTGTCAACTCCAATGCATTTCTTGATCCTTATTCGCCCTTGTTGGCTCGATTTCTTCGATTTCACTTACAATTACACAAATATATGATTAGGTAGCATATGTATCAAATTATCCATCAAAACATACCAAATAGTAGAAAATTAAGCGGAATATATATGTCTATTTCTAGTCACATCAAACTCCCATAGACTTAATCTTTACTCGACCTTGAGTAAATCAGACAAAATTAAACTCTTTTTGTTGGCTCATTGATTCATAACAAACTAACTTGTCCTTACTTTTATGCCTCAACAATTTTAAACATGGATAATAATGAAAGGCGGTGAAAAGTTAACAGTTGAACGAGTTCAATCCCTAGACATCTCATACTTAACAAAGTAGCGAACGTACATGTGTGGTCACAAACAAGTGTCATGAACAAATTATAGATCCAATTAATGTAAACTCACAATAGTTCAAGTTATACACTAACACAAGTATAAGATCACTTGCACATACTCTTCTCCACTATCTTATCCACTTGCAAACATGAATCAAGTATGTCTTAATTAGCTTCTAACTTGGCCTAGGTGTTGGCTTATGAAAGAAAGGATAAGGATGTATCAAACAAGAGAGTATGATGATATGAACAATATAAACTTCTTTCATTGCATGACTTTTTTTTTCCAACCTTGTTCATTTTTTCAAGGATTAATCAACTTTTTTCTTCTTGTGCCTTGGCTCCCCTAGGAGTAATATTTTTAGCAATTTTCTCAAGGCATCCCTTTTCTTCCATGCATCTCATTCTTTTGACAATGAAGCTCACAAATAAATGATTTGATGATAACATAAGTGCATGTGAATCAAACACATCATACTCCCTTCAAAGGTATGGATTAAAATCATATTTAGGCTCATTAGGGAAGGATGATAAGCTAGTAAAGGAATGTTGAATGGGGTCTTTGGTATGCTTAACATACTACCATTCTTTTTGCATTAAAGCTCAAAATAGGTACTAGGGATGATTTTGTTTACATGGTAGGCTTGAAAGGCTCAAACGCATCAATGATTGCCTATATCACTTTCATGTTCGCAAGTAGTCTAGACATACGCCTCAAAGAGCATGTAGTTAAGTTCTAGCATGTATCAAAGACTTCTTAAGACTATCACATATTCACACAATCTTCACTATGATATACACACGTCACAAGTCATGACAGATTCATGCTCAAAATATTCAACTACTAAGTTAAAGCAAAATTTGCATTAGGGTTCAAAGTGTTCCAAGGTTAACATTCACGTATGTTAAAAAACATGCATGTTCTCAATTAGGTTTCATCATGGGCTAGTGATTCTGCATGCATTCATTACTAATTACGAGCTCAAAATTTTCAAATGTTTTGATTTTTTTGTAATAGAAAAGCAGTAACAAACCATTAATCCCTCTACCATACCTAAATCTTACATTGTCCTCAATGTAAGGCAAATATACAAGAAAGAGAAAAGTTTAACTAATAAAGCAATAAAAATAAAAAGAAAAAGGGAAACTAACTCCCATTGGGTTGCCTCCCAAGTAGCGCCTTTTTTTTAAAGTCGGTGGCCCGACGTCAGTCCTCTATCAAGGTGGGTGATGCGGTGTCGCTTCATTCTTCTTCTTCCACCTCAATATCTTTTTGAGTCCCATGAACTTTGGTTTGTTTTCCTTGCTCTTCTTGGAGACATCATCAGGCTTCGTTCCTCCTCCATCGTTTGTTGATTGTTGTGGTTGATCAGGATGGTGTATCTTTTCAATAGTATGGTCCTGTAAGTGAGAAGATAGAGAGTCAGCAGTATCATGAGTAGATAAGGAAGCAATAGTATGAAAATTATGCACAAGATTTGAATTCATACTTCCTTTGTCTTCAAGGCCATCAGTAACCTTTCCCATCTCCCACAAATCATCATTATCAAAATCAGAATCAACTTCATTATTGATATCAATAGCATAACTAGATTGTTCATGTGTTTTAATGGTTTCATAGATATTGAATCTTGCAACCTCACCATTAAACTCCATTGTTAGCATGCCGCTATTCACATCTATCATAGATTTAGAAGTTTTCAAAAATTGTCTCTCTAATAGAATGAAGCTAGATGGATCACCATTTTCCATGTCTAAGACATAGAAATCAGCGGGGAAACCAAATTCTCTACGTGCACAAGTACATCCTCTATTATCCCTCTCGGAATAACCGTTGACCTATCAGCTAATTGTATCATAGTATTATTTCTTTCAAAGGTCCCGGTTTCAGTTGGGTGTAGATTGAGTAAGGCATGACATTAATTGAAGATCCTAAATCTAGCATTGCCTTCTCAATTCCGGTGGTTCCGATCGCACAAGTGATAGAAAACATATCAGGGTCCTTACACTTTGTGGGAATGCTTCGTTGGATGACCGCGGAAACATTCTCGCCTAGCTCAATCTTGAGGCACCCTTTTCGTTCTTTGCTCCTATCCGCTCTACAAAGTTCCTTAAAAAATCTAGCATATTCTGGCACTTTCTTCATAGAATCATTTAGTGGGGCATTTTCCTTGCAGCGTCGGAAAGTCTCGTAGAGTCCATTGATACCATTGTCCTTCCAGTTCACCTTCAATGCAACAGGGAATGGGGGTTCAATTTTATATTCACGGATTGAAGGGGACTTACCTCGTGGTTCCTCCTCTTGCATGGGCTCCTCTATGTTTGTCTCAGTCTTCTTCTCTTCGTCTTGTCCGGGTGGCGTCAGTACCACCTTCTCCTTAGCTTCATCATCACTCCTCTTCAAAGTGATGGCACTCACATTTCCCCTTGGGTTTACCACTAGCTGTGAAGGGAGCCCATTGGATATTCTCGCTTCAATCTTGTTGAGTGAAGTCACCAATTGCCCATTTGCGTAGTCAAACTTTGAATGCTCGTCCTCGTCTCCTGTTGAAATTGCAGGTTATTTTCAGCAATAACTTTAACAATATTCTCTAACCTGTCAAAAGGAGCGTGCACAGGCGGTGGTGGAGGTCTCTGATATGGTGGTCTGTAGGGTGGAGGTTGGTTCATTTGTTGATTCCCATAGCCCTGGTTTGGATGGTCCCTCCAACCTTGGTTGTAGTTGCTTGATGGGTGGTCATAAATCCTTTGTGATGGTTGTGGGAATCCTCCCGCTGCATTCACGTGCTCAGTGGATGTCTCTTGTAGGGACTGGCATGCATCAGTGGGATGGTTCACGGCTAGACAGATTCAACATGTCTTCATCTTCTCCACATTGCCACCTGCAAGATTAAGCACAAGAAACGTTAAATCAATCAGTTGTTGTTTGAGATTTGACACGTTTACCTCTTGTCTTGGCGGTTGTCCATGGCGAATATGTCCAAATTGCTGGGAGTTGGCAGCCATGTTTGATATCATGTCCTTGCCTCCTCCCCTGTCTAGTCAATGAAAGCTCATCCGATCGCCGCATCCACTAGATTCCTGTCACCAGAAAGTAAACATTCATTGAAATATTGAATTAAAAGATGTTCACTTATCTGATATGGTGGGCAGCTTGCACACAACTTCTTAAAACATTCCCAGTACTCGTGCAGCGACTCCTCATTGTATTGCTTCACACAGTACATTTCCTTACGTATGTTAGTTGCCATTGAAGCTGGAAAGTACTTCTCAAGGAAGACTCTTTGCAAATCCGTCCACGTGGTGATGGATCCGGAGGGTAGGTAGAATAGTCAATCTTTAGCAGCATCCTTTAGAGAGAATGGAAAGACTTTCCGTTTGATTTGCTCATCCGTTACGCCAGCAGGCTGCATAGTAGTGCACACCTGATAAGTGTCATTTTTACACTTATATTTGCATATATATCTTGCCATTTTTATAGTGATTCTTGGATGATTTTACGCTTTTGGTTGTGTTTTCGTATAATTCAGTAATCCAGTGAAAGTGCAAGAAATATCTAAAAAACCCCATTTTCTGGACTGGAAGGTGAAACTGGGAAGAGACAAGTCAAGGCATTTGAAAAGAAGTTGAAAATGAGTGAGTTGAAGAAATTGAAGCAAGCGATTGATCGCCTTAAAACAAGAGATCGATCGCTACTAGGCAGTGAGGCGAGAAAAAATTCATGCGAGGAAGCGATCAATCACCTAAACCAAGAGATCGATCGCATCAGGGCAGAATACTTATGCGATCAATCGCATATCATAAAGTGATCGATCGCCATAGAGATAAAACATCAAGTGATCGATCGCTACGTTTTGAAGCGATTGATCACACACAGAGTCCTATACGAGAAAAATTCCTTATTTAATTTTTGTGAAATATTTGGCACCATATTACTTGGGCTCGTGAAGGGGCTCGTGAAGGGGAGTATAAAAGGGAGTTTTTATGTCAAAAATGGGTTCTTCTCACCTCTTAATAACAGTCTACCATTGGGAGAGCCATCACCTTCAAGAGGATTCAAAGCAACCCAGCTAGAGACGGGAACATCGGATCGACGCACGGTTTCAACATCGAGTGTTTATACATATTTCTGAACTTTTGTTTTAGTTTTGTTTTCGATTTTCAATGTTTATAATGTTGTTCAATGTTATAAAACATTGTTTTTCCGTTAATATGCTAGGCTAAGTTTGTTATCGAGACAAGGGGATCTTGTGTATGAACCCACGGTTTTAATTCTAGTTTTGATTGAGTTTTTGTTATCTTTGTGTTTGTGTTATGCTTTTAATGCTTTTAAGGGATTAGCTACCCTTTGAATGTTGTTAGTTTTGAGATCGAGAGATGATATTGTAATACGGAAACAATAACATATACCGTGGATTTCAGACCGAGATCGAGAGATGACGTCAAATACATGAGTGATAGCTACAAATATCTAGTAATCGAAGGCTGGGTTTTAATAGAGCGTACGCAACGTTGATTTGTTAAATAAGTGAACGAGATTTACTTACTGAAAATTGGTGTTAGGTTTAATATAGCTCGAGAGTGTATTAGATATAACCGAAAAACTTGTCACCTTAGATGCATTAATTTTAATTGGAACTAGTAGATGAATTGTGGGGGATTACTCAAGTGAACCGAAGTCTCGATATTTATCTCTATGGTTTACTATCTTATTTCTTGGTGGTGTGGTTGATTTTTGTAGTTGAGTAAATTAGTTAATTTTTCAAAACAATTTTGTAGGTTAAATATAGTACGCTAAATAATTTTGGTAATTACTACTAGTCCCTGTGGGTACGTTAATCCTTACTTTTAGATCATTATACTAAAACTTAACAACGTATACTTGCGGTAAATAATCGCTACACTGGAATTAATTGTTTAAAATAAAAGCGATCAAGTTTTTGGCGCCATTGTCGGGGACTAGTTTAAGTAATATTATAGGAGATTAGTTGATAATTTAGCCTTTTTTATTTTTTTATTTTATTACGGTTTATACGATTTCACTACTGCTGTTCCTTCGTTGTGTTGAATTTTGCAGGGAGTTGTTTTTGTAGTGCATGCTACGAAGTGACAAACCTATACTAGAGCCACTTGACTTAGAGATTGAACGAACTTGCCGTAGACTTCGGAAAGAAACTCGAGAGATGGCTGAGAATAATGAAAGAGGTAATGGTGAACAACACAACGAGAAAGTGCCAATTACAAGATCTGTGATGCACTATGCACAACCAACTTTTCAAGGCATTATGTCTAGCATCACTAGACCAAAGATTCAGGCTAATAACTTCGAAAGCAAGCCTGCCATAATTCAGATTATTCAACATTCTGTGCAATTTGGAGAATCGCCTCATATTGCTCATATCTCCAACTTCTTGGAGATATGCGACACGTTCAAGCACAATGGCGTCACTGACGATGCCATCAGGTTAAGACTTTTTCCTTTTTCCTTAAATGACAAAGCTAAGAGTTGGTTAAATTCATCGCCTGCAGGATCGATCACTACTTGGGAGGGGATGGCTCAAGCCTTTTTAGCAAAATACTTTCCCCTTCCAAGACTGCTAAGATGCACAATGATATCACCACATTCATGCAACATGATCCAGAGACACTATATGAAGCTTGGAAGCGCTTCAAGGATCTACTTCGAAGATGCCCACATCATGGCCTTCCGATTTGGCTTCAGGTACAAATATTTTACAATGGTTTATTTTCTGCTAATAGATCCATGATTGATGCAGCAGCGGGAGGAACCATTATGAGAAAGACACCTGAGGAAGCTTACACACTTTTGGAAGAGATGGCATCCAACAGTTACCAGTGGCAATCCGAGAGGAATGTGCCCAAGAGACCGATTGGGGTGGATCAAGTTGATGAGGTGACATCGATACAAGCTCAGTTGGAGGCGTTGAATAAGAAAATGGATAGCTTGAGCATGATAGCGATGCAAGCTCAAGTGGTCATATGTGATTTATGTGGAGGCAACCATCCGAGCACGGAATGCCAGGTAGGTAATCCTTTTGTGCAATCTACTGAAAATGCTAACTTTGCAGGAAACAGGCCACAACAGGGTAACTCTTACTCCAACAACTATAACCAACCGTGGATGAATCATCCAAACTTCTCTTGGTCCAACCAAAAGAATGTTTTGAATCCACAGCCTCCACCGGGTTATCCACCAAAGCCGAGTATGGAAGAGTTGCTGACCAAGTTCATTACATCAACAGAGAGCAGAATGTAGAATCAGGATGCTTCAATAAAGAACATGGAAACTCAAGTGGGACAGTTGGTGAACATTCTACCAGGAAGAATGCAAGGAACCTTGCCTAGCATTACCGAGAAAAATCCGAAGGAGCAAGTAAAGGCTATATCATTGAGAAGTGGTAAGCAAACCGGATCACCTATTGAGGAAAAAGAGAAAGATGAGGACGTGCACGTAGAGGAAAGAGAACGGACTGATGCAGAAGTTGAAGAGAAAAGTAAGTATTCTACCAAGACACCCATCACACTACCGAAGCAGGTACAGATCCCACCCCCTTTTCCCGCTGCATTAAAAATAGCTAAGGTAGATGCAAATCTTGCAAAATTTCTTGATTTTTTTAAGAAATTCCATATTAATATACCATTTGTTGATGATTTACTTCAAATGCCTAGTTATGCTAAGTTTTTGAAGGAAATTTTATCAAATAAGCGGAAATTAGGAGAGCATGAGACAGTAAGTTTGAAAGAGGAGTGCTCAGCGATTGTGCAAAACGAATTGCCTCCTAAGTTAAAGGATCCAGGGAGTTTCTCTATACCCTGCACAATTGGCTCTATTTCATTTACTAAATCTTTGTGTGATTTGGGTGCGAGTACTAATTTAATGTCATTGTCAATTTTCAAGAAGTTGGGATTAGGTGAGCCTAAACCTACTACAGTGTCACTTCAGCTGGCGGATAGATCTATCACCTACCCTCGAGGACTTATCGAGGATGTACTTGTCAAAGTGGATAAATTCATTTTCCCTGTGGATTTTCTCGTGTTAGATATGGAAGAAGATGCCGAAATGCCCTTGATCCTTGGAAGACCATTCTTAGCCACTGGCAAAGCACTCATAGATGTTCATCAAGGGTTGATCCTCTGTGTATGGGAGGATCAAGTTATTTTTAATGTTTTTAAGGCTATGAAACACCCACATGACGATCATATGTGTTTTAGTATTGACCATGTTGATGTGTTATCTGACAAGGTATCTCGAACAGAATGTAAAGATGAAGTGGAAGCTTATCTCACTAATGATAAAGACATGCTTAAGGATGAAGAAGAACAAGAGATTGTTGCTCATATGCAAGATAACCCTCCTTACATTAGGCGCCAAAGCAATAATTTAGGAGAGTTGGGAGAAAGGGACATCAAGCCACAAAAATCTTCCATTGAAGAACCACCCACTCTTGAACTCAAGACCCTACCAACTCACATCAAGTATGTTTATTTGGGTAATAATAATTCTCTACCAGTAACTGTGTCTTCATCTCTGACAGATATTGATGATGAGAAGCTCCTTAGGATTTTGAGGGAGCACAAGCAAGCCTTTGCATGGAAAGTGGCGGACATAAAAGGAATAAGCCCATCGATGTGCATGCATACAATTTTGATGGAAGACACTTACAAGTCGTTGGTGCAACCACAACGCCGTTTGAATCCAAAGATGCAAGAAGTAGTCAAGGCGGAAGTGATTAAGCTACTCGACGCAGGTATTATCTATCCTATCTCAGATAGTGCATGGGTAAGTCCGGTGCAATGTGTACCAAAGAAAGGAGGTATGACTGTTATTACCAATGAAAATAATGAATTAATACCTACTAGAACAATCACTGGTTGGAGAGTATGTATTGACTATAGAAAACTTAATGAAGCTACACGTAAGGACCACTTCCCCCCTTCCCTTCATTGATCAAATTATAGAGAGACTAGCTGGGTATGATTATTAGTGCTTCCTAGATGGTTATTCGGGATATAATCAGATAGCAATTGCACCTGAGAACCAAGAGAAGACCAGCTTCACTTGTCCTTATGGTACATTTGCATTTAGGAGAATGCCATTTGGGTTATGTAATGCACCTGCTACGTTTCAAAGATGCATGATGTATATATTCCATGATATGGTAGAAATGTTTTTAGAAGTGTTAATGGATGATTTTTCTGTGTTTGGAAATTCATTTGATTCATGTCTGCATAATCTTGATCTAGTGTTGACAAGGTGTGAGGAGAACATCTTAGTATTAAACTGGGAGAAGTGTCACTTCATGGTATAAGAAGGTATAGTCTTGGGCCATAAAATATCCCAAAATGGTATTGAAGTGGATCGAGCAAAGGTACAATTGATACAGGAACTACCTCCACCAGTATCAGTGAAGGGAATTCACAGTTTTCTAGGCCACGCTGGGTTCTATAGACGATTTATTAAGGACTTTTCTAAAATTTCAAAACTTTTATCTCATTTGTTGACTAAAGAAGCACCATTTGATTTTAATGATGATTGTTTGCAGGCATTTGAGACACTAAATGAGAGATTGGTAACATCACCTATTTTGATAGCACCTGACTGGGATCTGCCATTTGAGTTGATGTGTGATGCTAGTGACACAGCTGTCGGAGCAGTATTGGGACAAAGAAGGAATAAGGTATTTCATACTATTTACTCTGCTAGTAGAACTTTAAATGAGGCACAACAAAACTATTCCACCACTGAGAAAGAACTTCTAGCAGTAGTATTTGCTTTTGGTAAGTTTCACTCTTATCTTTGTCTATCAAAAGTAATTGTGTACACTGATCACTCGGCACTTAAATATCTTCTTGCTAAAAAAGATGCTAAACCACGTCTAATCCGATGGATTCTCTTATTGCAAGAATTCGACTTAGAAATTAAAGATAATAGGGGTGTAGAGAACGTAGTGGTGGATCATTTATCTAGGATTGATAATGAGATTTAGAAACATGATAATGAAGTGGAAGAAATCAATGAAAAGTTTCCTGATGAACAGCTTTTTCAAGTTCTTGCACTACCTTGGTATGCCGATTTTGCAAATTATTTGGTTAGCGGTATCCTCCCACAAATGACCTTTTATCAAAAGAAGAAATTCTTATCTTATGTTAAACACTACATGTGGGAGGAACCATTGTTGTTCAAGGTTTGTGCAGACAACATGACCAGGAGGTGTGTTCCAGAGGAGGAGATGGCATCTATTATGAGCCACTGTCATGATCGAGAGGTAGGGGGACACATGGGTCCAACCAAAACTGCTGCAAAGGTACTGGAATCTGGTTTTTATTGGCCTACCTTATTTAAGGATGCATACAGGTACGTTTCAGCTTGCGATAGATTTCAAAGAACTGGTAACATTTCTAGGAGACAGGAGATGCTTTTGAACAACATTATTGAATGTGAATTGTTTGATGTTTGGGGCATAGACTTTATGGGACCATTTCCAATTTCGTGTTCAAACTCCTATATACTAGTTGCGGTCGATTATGTGTCAAAGTGGGTTGAGGCTGCAGCTTCTCGCACTAATGATGCTAGAGTGGTGGTGCAGTTTTTGAAAAAAAAATATTTTTACTCGATTTGGCACCCCTCGAGCATCATTAGTGACGGTGGGTCACATTTTTGCAACAAACTTTTTAACAAACTCTTAAGAAAATATGGTGTCACCCACAAAGTTGCAACACCTTACCATCCACAAACTTGTGGGCAAGTGGAAGTGTCGAATAGGGAAGTGAAATGCATTTTAGAAAAAAATTGTCAGTACGTCTCGAAAGGACTGGTCCTTACGGTTAGAAGATGCTTTATGGACATATAGAACTGCATATAAATTACCTATTGGCACCACACCATTTAGGTTGGTTTTTGGAAAAAAGCATGTCATCTTCCGGTTCAACTGGAGCACAAAGCATATTGGGCAATAAAGAATCTAAACTTAGACTTAACTGCTGCAGGTAATCACCGCCTCCTCCAAGTGAACGAAATGGAAGAGTTTCGGAACCAAGCATACGAGAATTCCAAGATCTACAAAGAAAAGACAAAAAAATGGCATTACGCAAGGATTAGTCAACGTGATTTCAAGGGAGAAGATATGGTGTTAGTGTTTAACTCCAAATTACGGCTGTTTCCAGGCAAGCTTAAATCTCGTTGGTCCGGACCATTCCGCATTTCCAAGGTGTTTCCCTCGGATGCAATCAAGCTCTATGATCCAACCAAGGGAATGTTCACAGTGAATGCACAGCGATTTAAGCACTACCACGGGCACGATTTCAGTATACCGCAGTGCACCACTGTCCATTTTGTTGAATGAAGTGACAGACGCAAGAAGTCCAGCTTGGGATTATAAATCAAGAATTAATTTTTCTTCATTCTCCTTCGCTTTTGAATTTAGTAGGTAGTTTCGTGATTTTGGTTTGGTAGTTGACTCTTTAAATTGTCTCCTTTGTAGGAAAATGCTTGTCAAAAGAAGATGAGACTTAAAAAAAAAAATTACTGGAGACAGGCGATCGATCGGGTCGTACAGAAAAATCGCCCAAACGCTACTGGAGACAAGCGATCAATCGCTTCCTAGAAGCGATCGATCGCCTCAAAAAGAATAATTCCTAAAGACTATTGGAGACAGGCGATCAATCGCTTCCTATGAGGCGATCAATCGCCCGTCGCGATTTTTTGTTTTTTAAAACACTCAACCCACACTCTTCACACACATTATCAGATTTTCTCCCCTCTAAATCCCTAATCCCCTCTTTCAAAATCCCCAAATTCCCAATTTTCATCACAAATTCCCCTCTAATCTTCACACAAAAGTCTCCTTTCTAGTACAATTATCTAAGTTGTTCCAATTTTTTTACAGATGCCAAGCTAGGGTTGGACATTCCAAGCACAAAGTAAAGATTACTCAAAGCTAAGGACCACTCACCATCAAAGTTTTGAAATCTTGAGGTACATTGGCTAGAACTTTCATGGTAATGCTCAATTTCTAAAATATTGCGGATAGTTGGACAAGTTTCAATTTTTATGGATTGTGGTGTAAAGGTTGTAGTAGTTGATAAGATTGGGGGAGTTTAATATTGTTGGTGTTGTTGGGATTGGCTTAGGCTACTGGATTATTTATATTGGGGTGCAAAGTTTGACATTGTTGGAGGTTGTTGAGAAATTTCTTGTTAGTATATACATATCATGGCACCGAAAAAGAAGCCAAGAGGAGGGCCATCATCTTCATCCTCCACCCCTACATATGACACTTCCCGCTTTGCTAACCAAGCGGCATCCGAATTCTTTGATAAATGGCGTGCTAGGCCCTTAGTTAGGGAGAGGGGAATGGAGATGGACACGCCAGATTCCACCATCCTCCGAGAGGCGGAGCGCCGTGGTTGGTTGAGCTTTGTGCAACCACCCTGCCATGCCGTTATCCCCATCGTCAAGGAATTTTATGCAAACTTGAAGGTCTCCGTGAACGAACCGTATCTCACCATTCGGAAGAAGAAGTTTCTATTTGATAGTGAACGGATCAATCGCATCTATGGGATGCCACATATTGAAACTGATGAGTACTCCGTTTACATGCAACACCACCTCGATTATACTGAAGTCATTGAAACCTTATATGGGGAGGGGGTGGAATGGAATCTAACTTATGATGGGAAGATAAAGAATTTCAAGAAGACTCAATTGAAACCCGAGGCAGATGTCTAGTTCACATTTATTTCTCATAGAGTCCTACCATCTACTTACACTGCTGTGGTTACCAAGGAGAGAGCAGTGCTGGTTTTCGCTATTATGACGGGCCGCTCGGTTAATGTTGGGAGCATCATCTATTCCTCAATGCATTAGCGGTGGAAGGATCCACCACAATTGGTCTACCATTCCCTTCATTAGTCACTGAGCTGTTCCGGCAGTAAAAGGTGGGAGTCTCATGAGGAGAAAGTGTAACATTCATTCCTCTTCGCCTTCCTAGACCGCCGCCGGAGCCAGAGTCAACACCAGGGCCATCACAAGGGCCCGATTCGGAACCAGGGCCATCACAAGCGCCCGAGCAGCCCGAGTCATCGCGCTGACCTGTTCCACGTCGCTATTCTACAATAGCTAATCCAACCATCAATGTTCAAAGATTCCAATCTCTTGTGGAGGAGTTGATGGCTATGAATATTCGTCAGCGATTGATGCAGGGTGAGCACATACAACTTCCGCGAAACCAGGAGATTTTACAGAATCATGAGGACATGCTCTTAGAAATGCGAGAATTCATGTGGTTCTCCTACGACTGGCATACGGTTGCAGCTCAAGCTCACCCAACTTGGTTTTCCCAACGCCACCCACTCTCCAGCCATGCCCATCACCCACCGATGATGATGATGACGATGGAGACGCCGATGAGGATGAGGGTGATGACCACTGACGGTCATCACCACAGGTTTTACGTTGTCCTACTATTTATTCATGTTCACTACATTGAGGACAATGTAGTATTTAAGTTTGGGGGAATGTTTGAATTTTGATTTTATTTTGTTTGAATGTGAGTTATGTTAGTAGTGAGTCTTAGTATGTTTAACGGTGTGTCTGATAATGTAGGATCAAGCACTTACCGCTTTACCAATAACTATAGTTAAGGGTAATGGTGCAACTTCAATCTTTTCAACCATACACTGACACAAGCGCCACGTGTTCGACCGATCACAAAGCAGAGGAAATTGTTGAACCACAACAATCCCTCCCCCAATAATTGCACTCTCTGCAACTCATGGGAATCGAACACGCGACCTTGGCTCTGATACCAAGTGTCAGTGTATGGTTGAAAAGATTAAAGTTGCACCATTACCCTTAACTATAGTTATTGGTAAAGCGGTAAGCGCTTGATCCTACAATTATAGTTAAGGGTAATGGTGCAACTTCAATCTTTTCAACCATACACTGACACAAGCGCCACGTGTTCGACCGATCACAAAGTAGAGGCAATTGTTGAACCACAACAGATATCATGTCTATTGCTGTGGAATCTATGTTTATTGATGAGTCCGATGAAGAGTATGAAAATTTGTTTTTAGTGCATTGGATTAAAATAGTTACTACATGCCATGATGATATTAGTTTACTCTACTTATGACTTGAATCCTGATGGTTGTAAACATGTTGTGAATATTTTGAGTTGAGTTGGCATGTTGAAAATGGGGAATAAATTGAGCACATTGAGTCATGAACTTGTTGATTACATTTAAAGTAGTGATGATATGTATGAACTTGATGACATGTCTTGAGCGTCTTAGAGTAATCATAGAACCTATTTGATGATGGCACTTTGAGGCGAAATTTTTATAATTATGAACTGGACTTGGACATGATTTAGGCGATCTTTGGAACGTTTGAGCCTTTCAAACCTACCTTGTCTACATTTATCCCTAGTGTCCAACTTTGAGCTTGATTTAATAAGAATGGAAATTAGCCACCATTCGACTTTTGTTATAAACTCATTATACCTACCTTGTTTAGCCTTAAAAAAATGAAAAAAAGATATCTTTACCCCAGGGGAGTATAATGAATTTCATTAGATGCACATAAATGGCTATATTTGATGAGATTATTGTGAAAAAAATTTATGAATGAGAAAATAAAAGGATAGAAAATGCCTTGAAAAAAATAGACTAAATAAGACCCAAAGCGGGCAAGGCTAAAAGAAAAGGAAGAGAAGCTCGATATGTGCTACAAAAAATGAACTTTACATGATATACTCTCTTCTTTGTGCTTATCCTATCTTTTCTTTGTAACCGACACCAAAAGGCCTAACATTATAAGCTTGAAAAGTTCTTTTGATGCAAGTCTAGGAATTAAATACATTAGTGGAGAAGTGCTGGAAAGCTAGGCATATGAGATACTCGATGATAATCTTGATTGTCATTGATTAACACTGTTTTGATATATGATGATTGTATGATACTTGTGATCGACAACAGCACACACACGTTCCGAATTTGAGACTGTTAGTTGACTCAATGATAAAAACTTCGTGTCCAACGGTTAGATGGATTCTTGTTGTGATATGAGTGAAATTTCTGAGATAAACATATGAGCACGAAATAATCCATATCACCTATCATTTGTGAGTTCATTGCTTTTTTTCTATTCTTGCTCGAGGACGATCAAGAGTTAAGTTTGGGGGAGTTGATAAGTGTCATTTTTACACTTATATTTGCATATATTTCTTGCCATTTTTACAGTGATTCTTAGACGATTTTACGGTTTTGGTTGTGTTTTTGTATAATTCCAGGAATCCAGTGAAAGTGCAAGAATACCTGAAAAACCCCATTTTATGGACTGGAATGTGAAACTGGGACGAGACAAGTCAAGGCATTTGAAATAAGTTGAAAATGAGTGAGTTGAAGAAATTGATGCAGGCAATCGATCGCCTTAAAACAAGAGATCGGTCGCTACCAGGCAGTGAGGCGAGAAAAAATTCATGCGAGGAAGCGATCGATCACCCTAAACCAATCGCATCGGGGCAGAACACTTAAACGATCGACCGCATATCATGAAGTGATCGATTGTCATAGAGATAAAACTTCAAGTGATCGATCGCCACGTTTGAAGGGATCGATCACACGCAGAGTCCTATATGAGAAAAATTCCTTATTTAAGTTTTGGGCTATATTTGGTACCAGATTTCTTGGGCTGATGAAGGGGAGTATAAAAGGGAGTTTTTATGTCAAAAATTGGGTTCTTCTCACCTCTTAATAACAGCCTACCTGTGATATCCCCGAAATGATTAATTGCATTTGGGCGTTAATTATGTTTATGTGATTTTTATGGTGATAATTAATAATTGTGATTGGCATTAATTATCTTGGTGAAATGCTTAGTCACATGGTAGGAGTGACCCGGTAGAGCATTTCGGGGTGCGTGTTATGCTTATTGGGTAATTGGGGATTTTGATGGTTTAAATGAAATGGTTTGTGATTATTTGGGTGAATCATATTTTAATTGTGATTTTGGTGCATTATGGTAAAATGCCTTTTAAAATATCTTGTTGGAGTGTTTTATACACCATGGAATTGTGGGGTGTAATTTAATTAAACCCAACCCACTTATACCCCAACCCCCCCTTATACCTTCATTTTCAACTTTCCCAAATCAACCACCAAACCCTTCTCCTTTCCCATTTTCGAGTTTGAGCTTAGGGGTGAAGAGAGATCCTTCCAAAAACTTGCTTTGTGGGATTTGGTGTGCGATTTGGAGTCCCCAAGAGGTATGGATGCCTCCCTATTGTTTTTATTGTGTTTGGATTGAGTTTGAAATGGTTTTTGAAAGGTTTTGAAATGGGTTTGTTTTGGGTTGGTGTGGTTTTGTTTGGGGGTTGGATATATGGTTGTTTTAAGGTGTATTTTGGAGGTTTATGTTGTTATTTATGTTGTTGGTTTGATGGTTTAAGTGTTGGTAAGGTTTGGGTTGAAAATGGTGTGCAAAAATGGTGGTTTTCGGAGTACAGGTCAGCGATTGATCGCCCGTTTTTCGCGATCGATCGCGAGCCAACAGTAGGCTCCAGGGGCATTTGGCGATCGATCGCCACATCTTGGCGATCGGTCGGTGAGGATGGCGATCGATCGCGCCAAGTGTGGCGATCGATCGCCGAAGGGTGAAAATTTTTGGCTTCGGGCAGTAAGGTTTCGCGATCGATCGCCCGTAACTAGCGATCGATCGCGAAAGACAAAATATGGCATTTTTGGGTATTTTTGTGGAATTTTTGATATTGGACTATTATTGGCTCCTAATATGGATTTGTGTGAATGTGTAGAACCATCCCAGGTGGCCACACAGCTTAGGAGATAAAGTCCACGATATCTCCACTTTTGGAACCAAGGTACGTAGTGAGACGTACGGGCATCGGACGGTAAAACGTATTTATTACGCTATAAATTGGTTATGCATTATGGTTGCGTATATGGTCTCATTATGTATTATGGTTGCATACATGATTGGAATATGCATTATGGTTGCATGTGATTGTGGGTCGAGATTATATTACAGTGATGAAGAATACTTGCCGCCTTCATGTCGCGATGATAGAATACTTGCCGCTGTCATATTATAGCGATGAAGAATATTTGCCGCAAACATGTCGAAGCGAAGGATAATGCCGCTGTCATGTTGATGCGAGGGATATTATGCCGCTAATATGTCGAAGCGAGGGGTATTAATGCCGCTGTCATGTAACGCGAGGGGTATTATGCCACTGATATAATAAGACTGGGATTGACCATTAGTATACATGGAATGGATGCATGTCATGACATACATTATTGGTGTTATAATCAATTGATTGTAATTATGGTACAGGGACAACCAAGGGAGCTTCTATATATGTGTTAAATACAGGAAGTGATTTGCATTTACGGTTTTATGCATCGAATTATGACCAAATTATTGTGAATATGGTTTACATACATGCTCATGGTTTTGGGGTTGTTCCTGTAGGTACTTTTGGGCGTACGGGCTGAGGCGGGTTGATGCGGTGAGCCAGTGAGGAGTGCTTTTGGCATAGCAGACCTAATTCTTTTGTATAGTTTCTACTCTAGGAGTAGTGTAAAACTATAGGATTAACATTCAATTGGTTGGGAATGTAATTAATCCCTTTTGGAAATTTTATTTTGGCCTGTAATCTTAACGGCTCAATACATCAACACGAACATTATAGTCTTATATGCATGTTGTTGAGCCTTAAACGCATGGTTGTGTTTAATGCGTTAAATTATCCCCGGTTAATCTTTGAGTTTTGATGATCAACAAAACTTGCATTTATTATACTAATATGTCTACTTAGTGTACAGGGTTATATTGATAAATTGGTTGGGAAGACCAATGGAAGAACCCAAGTTATTCAATAACATATGCGAGTTCATAGGACAAGCGGTGATTTTTATCAAGGAATCTATTGAGCTTGGACGAGAAGGAATGACATCTATGAACAACCAATTTAAGTGTTCAACATGTGTGGAATGATGTTGGAACAATTTCTTATGATGGGATGAAGACCCACAAACCAATGGTCCGTTGGTGGGCAAATTCGTATAGAAGCCAATTGGAGCGCAGTGCAATGTTTTGATTATATCTCTTGGCTCGATGTTCCGAACAAGGTGAATCCAAAGAGGTTGGAAAGAAAACTCAATATGCTAGATTTCATATTAGAACATCTCAGTCCAATTCGGATTGCATCATGGAGCAAAATGTCATGGAAGTCATAACAAGTGCAGATTGTAGCAAGGTTTGAGTGACTGTAGCATTTTGGGCATAACTTCTTCATACCTTAATGACATGCAATGAAATTTTGTACACACCTAGATAAGAGGAAGAGCTACAACTTTCATGTTTACCACGTTTCCCAGAAATGAGCTTAAGATGGTCGAATAGTGCAAAGTTTGAGAGTGCTGAAATCTGGCAGATCACCTCAGGCGATCCGGGCCATCACCTCAGGCGATCCGAGCCATGTTGCGCACCATCGACTGAAGCGATGGCACGGTGGGCACGCTGGCGATCAGATCGCCCCAGGCGATGGTCAACCTCGCCCCAGGCGATCCAGAATGCTTCCTAGGCCATTTTTTGAAGGGCGATCGCCCCAGGCGATGCACGGAAGGAGGCGATCCAGAACTTTACCTACGGCCTTGTTTATCATTGATGATCGCCCCAGGCGATGGGGAGATCGCCCGAGGCGATCTGGGCCAGATTTGACCGTTAAAGGGTGGCGATGGGTGATCGCCTGAGGCGATTTCCGAGGCGATCGAGGCGTGATTCAAGCCTTATGTGTAGCAACGGCTAGTAGGAGCTTTGGGGGCCTCCTACACTATAAATATGGATCTTTTGGAGCTTTTTGAAGGCAAGAAACAAGACTATAAACTACAAGAAAGCCTTGATCAATTCAAATTACTTTAGCATTGCAAACTTCATACATTTGTGTGTATTGGAGTTTGTAATTCATTTCTTGTCGTGTGAGTTTTGATTCTTCGTATTGGTACACCTTGAAGGTGTTTGATTGAGTTTCTTGTAAAGGTCCTCCAACACCAAAGCAAGTTGGAAAATTGTAAAGTCGCCAACAAGTAAAGTTGGTGCATGTGTTGTGGCTATCCTTGGAGCCCTTAAGGCCAAGAAGACTCGTGAAGAGTGTTGGTAGCTCGTGAAGAGCTTTGTGTACTCGTGAAGAGTATTGTGCTCGGGAAGAGCTTTGTAAACTCGGGAAGAGTTGGGTTGTGGCTAACTTGGAGCCCTCAAGGCCAAGATCATTTATTCTAGTGGAACCTCGGTTGGAGGTTATCTAACCGGGAAGAGGAGACGTAGGCGATTCATCGCCGAACTTCTATAACAAATCCTTTTGTTATTTATTGCTTTATTTCCTTTACGCATTTATTTATTTTACTCTTTGCATTTATCGATTGACTAAAGGCTTCCGCAAGCGCAAAATATTTTATTTTTACAAACTCATTTTAAAACGCTAAAGTAGCCAAGGAATCTCATTCACCCCCCCCTCTTCGATTCCAACAAGTGGTATCAGAGCCATTTGATTTTTGTTTTTAAATCAAATCTTTTTTATGGCCAATCTAGCAAATGAGTTTGCTCAAGGTCAATCGACAAATCGCCCTCCGCTCTTCACGGGTGATAATTACGGCTATTGGAAAAATAGAATTTCTCTATACATCCAATCCGTGGATTATGACCTTTGGAAGATCATAGTGAAAGGTCCACATATTCCTTTAAAGGAAATTGGGGGAATAAGTGTTCCCAAAGAAATGGACGATTTTACTAGAGCGGATATGATTTTAATATCTCAAAATGCTAAAGCTATTAATATTTTACATTGTGCTTTAGATATGAAGGAGTACAACCGGATCTCGATGTGCTCAACCGCAAAGGAGATATGGGACAAATTACAAATTTGTCATGAAGGCACTAATCAAGTGAAGGAGACCAAGATTGACCTCCTTCAACTCAAATATGAGACATTTGAGATGGATTCCGGAGAAGATGTGGATTCCATGTTTAGGAGGCTCACCCTTATCATAAATGAGCTTGCCCAACTTGGAGAGAAGTACCCTCCAAAGCAAATATGGAGGAGAGCACTAAGGGCCTTACCTAAAGAATGGGATGCAAAGAGGACGGCCATTATCGAGTCCAACAAAGGAGAAAGTGCTTCCTATGATCTTGATGAGCTCCATGGCACATTGGTGACTCATGAGCTTGAAGTTGCCACAAGGAGAGAAGTAAAGGAGGAGGATAGATCCAAGAGAAATGGGATTGCCTTGGTTGGAAGGAAAGACCACTCCGATGATGAAGAAGATGATGATGATGAGGAGATGACATTGTTCACAAGAAAGTTCAAGAAGTTCTTCAACAAACATGGCAAGTCAAAGACCTCAAGTGCAACCAAACATGAATCCAAAAATGAGGTAACTTGTTATAATTGTCAAGAAAGAGGCCACTATGCTAACAAATGTCCTAGGAAGAAGAATGAGGACAAAGGCAAGAAGAAGGCTTTTATAGCTACATGGAGTGATAGCGACTCCGATGAAGAAAAAGCCACCAATCTTTGTTTAATGGCTCTTGGAGATGAAGGAGATGAAAGCGATGATGAGGTACTTTCTTTTGATGAACTTTTAGAATCTTATAATGATCTTATTGATGCTCTTGGCAAAACCAAGATGAGTAATAAACTACTCAAACTTGAGATTGCTAAGAAAGATGAAGAAAATAATTCATTGAAAAATGAATTAGATTCTTTAAAGATATCCTTTTGCAAATATAGTGAAAGTAGTCAAAAGATGAGTGAATTGCTTGGATTACAACGATGTAGCTTTGACAAAGCCGGGTTAGGCTTTTCAAACAAATCAAAATCTTTTTCAAGCTTGTTGGCCAAAGCAAAGCACAACTCTCTTACTTGCACTTATTGTTGTAAAAATGGTCATAGCAAGAATAAATGTAGGTTTGCTAGAATCCAATACCAACCTAATAAGAGGTGGAAATGGATTCCAAAAGTGCCTTTGAAAGCTAACCATCAAGGACCCAAAAATCAAATGGGTACCAAAGATTCTCCTATTATTAATTTGTCTTGTAGGAACAAAAATGGAATGGAGGATGAAGGGCCAAGCAACTCAAAAGAGGAGTTTGTATTATTCACAACTATAGAAGAGGCTCGAGGCGTTGGACCAATGACAAGAACGAACTCTTGTCATCGAGGGTAACATTTTTTTTACATATTAAAAGAGCAATTCAAAATTTAATTGGCACAAATTAATTGTGACCAATAAATAATGAAGCTCAATATTGATTGGAGTAAAATGCATAACCCCTTAGCATGTGCACATATAAATTGTTTTATTGCATGATGTATGCCTATCCTTTTATAGTAAGTGCAATGAATTCTAATTTGAATATGTTATATGATATTATGTGATTAAGCATGCTATATTTGTTTAGATGCTCTATCTTTGAAATAATGCTATCATGATCTAAATAAATTTATCAAATGATGATTTGAGAATTCTAATGTTTATTGGGCACAAATGCATGAAATTTTGGTAGAACATATGCACACTTTGCAAAATTTAGAATTCATTGTTGATTGCCTTAAACGCATGTTTTTTTTCATCTCATTGATTAAATCTTATGCTTATTACATGCTTGATGAGGAACATGTGTAAATTGTTGAAATATGGCTATGTGGCAACATATAATTGAACTATGTTTATTTAAATTTTGTGCTTTTTGATTATCACAAAAAGGGGGAGAATTTTGTGATAAACTTGAACCTTAAGGGGGAGAGCTTGAGTATGCATGGTTTGAGGGGGAGAGTTATTTGCTTGATTAACTTGTAGTGTATGCAATTGTTAAGGGGGAGTTATTTTTACTCACATTTCATGCATATTACTTATTCAAGTTTATCAAGTTTTGTGATCATCAAAAAGGGGGAGATTGTTGAGCCTTAAACGCATGGTTGTGTTTAATGCGTTAAATTATCCCCGGTTAATCTTTGAGTTTTGATGATCAACAAAACTTGCATTTATTATACTAATATGTCTACTTAGTGTACAGGGTTATATTGATAAATTGGTTGGGAAGACCAATGGAAGAACCCAAGTTATTCAATAACATATGCGAGTTCATAGGACAAGCGGTGATTTTTATCAAGGAATCTATTGAGCTTGGACGAGAAGGAATGACATCTATGAACAACCAATTTAAGTGTTCAACATGTGTGGAATGATGTTGGAACAATTTCTTATGATGGGATGAAGACCCACAAACCAATGGTCCGTTGGTGGGCAAATTCGTATAGAAGCCAATTGGAGCGCAGTGCAATGTTTTGATTATATCTCTTGGCTCGATGTTCCGAACAAGGTGAATCCAAAGAGGTTGGAAAGAAAACTCAATATGCTAGATTTCATATTAGAACATCTCAGTCCAATTCGGATTGCATCATGGAGCAAAATGTCATGGAAGTCATAACAAGTGCAGATTGTAGCAAGGTTTGAGTGACTGTAGCATTTTGGGCATAACTTCTTCATACCTTAATGACATGCAATGAAATTTTGTACACACCTAGATAAGAGGAAGAGCTACAACTTTCATGTTTACCACGTTTCCCAGAAATGAGCTTAAGATGGTCGAATAGTGCAAAGTTTGAGAGTGCTGAAATCTGGCAGATCACCTCAGGCGATCCGGGCCATCACCTCAGGCGATCCGAGCCATGTTGCGCACCATCGACTGAAGCGATGGCACGGTGGGTACGCTGGCGATCAGATCGCCCCAGGCGATGGTCAACCTCGCCCCAGGCGATCCAGAATGCTTCCTAGGCCATTTTTTGAAGGGCGATCGCCCCAGGCGATGCACGGAACGCCCGAGGCGATCCAGAACTTTACCTACGGCCTTGTTTATCATTGATGATCACCCCAGGCGATGGGGAGATCGCCCGAGGCGATCTGGGCCAGATTTGACCGTTAAAGGGTGGCGATGGGTGATCGCCTGAGGCGATTTCCGAGGCGATCGAGGCGTGATTCAAGCCTTATGTGTAGCAACGGCTAGTAGGAGCTTTGGGGGCCTCCTACACTATAAATATGGATCTTTTGGAGCTTTTTGAAGGCAAGAAACAAGACTATAAACTACAAGAAAGCCTTGATCAATTCAAATTACTTTAGCATTGCAAACTTCATACATTTGTGTGTATTGGAGTTTGTAATTCATTTCTTGTCGTGTGAGTTTTGATTCTTCGTATTGGTACACCTTGAAGGTGTTTGATTGAGTTTCTTGTAAAGGTCCTCCAACACCAAAGCAAGTTGGAAAATTGTAAAGTCGCCAACAAGTAAAGTTGGTGCATGTGTTGTGGCTATCCTTGGAGCCCTTAAGGCCAAGAAGACTCGTGAAGAGTGTTGGTAGCTCGTGAAGAGCTTTGTGTACTCGTGAAGAGTATTGTGCTCGGGAAGAGCTTTGTAAACTCGGGAAGAGTTGGGTTGTGGCTAACTTGGAGCCCTCAAGGCCAAGATCATTTATTCTAGTGGAACCTCGGTTGGAGGTTATCTAACCGGGAAGAGGAGACGTAGGCGATTCATCGCCGAACTTCTATAACAAATCATTTTGTTATTTATTGCTTTATTTCCTTTACGCATTTATTTATTTTACTCTTTGCATTTATCGATTGACTAAAGGCTTCCGCAAGCGCAAAATATTTTATTTTTACAAACTCATTTTAAAACGCTAAAGTAGCTAAGGAATCTCATTCACCCCCCCTCTTCGATTCCAACACATGTTTAGCTCTATTATGCCTTTTATCTGCACTTAAGGAACTAGGGTCCTTACACTACCATTGGGAGAGCCATCACCTTCAAGAGGATTCAAAGCAACGCAGCTAGAGACAGGAACATGGAATCGACACACGGTTTCAACATCGAGTGTTTATACGTATTTCTAAACTTTTGTTTTAGTTTTATTTTCGATTTTCAATGTTTATAATGTTGTTCGATGTTATAAAACATTGTTTTTCTGTTAATATGCTAGGCTAAATTTGTTATCGAGACAAGGGGATCTTGTGTATGAACCCACCATTTTAATTCTAGTTTTGATTGAGTTTTTGTTATCTTTGTGTTTGTGTTATGCTTTTAATGCTTTTAAGGGATTATCTACCCTTTGAATGATGTTAGTTTACAATTGAAATCGAGAGATGACATTGTAATACTGAAACAATAACATATACCGTGGATTTCAAACCGATATCGAGAGATGACGTCAAATACACGAGTGATAGCTATAAATATCTAGTAATCGAAGGCTAAGGGTTTTCGTAGAGCGTATGCAACGTTGATTTGTTAAATAAGTGAATGAGATTTACTTACTACAAATTTGTGTTATGTTTAATATAGCTGAGAGAGTGTATTAGATATAACCGGAAAACCTGTCACCTTAGATGCATTAGTTTTAATTGGAACTAGTAGATGAATTGTGGGGGATACTCAAGTGAACCGAAGTCTCGATATTTATCTCTATTGTTTACTATCTTATTTCTTGGTGGTGTGGTTGATTTTGGAGTTGAGTAAATTAGTTAATTTTTCGAAACAATTTCGTAGGTTAAATATAGTAGGCTAATTAATTTTTGTAATTACTACTAGTCCCTGTGGGTACGACAATCCTTACTTTTAGATCATTATACTAAAACTTGACACCGTATACTTGCGGTAATTAATCGCTATACTGGAATTAATTGTTTAAAATCAAAGCGATCAACACCACGTGGAATTCCATCAAGTGCTTGTGAGGGTTCTCACCTGCAAGACCATGAAAAGATGGCAATAAATGGATTAGACCAGATTTAAGTTCGAAATTTAAATTGTTAGCGAGCACAGAGAAAAGTGATGCAGAGAGGCTGTTGATCCAAGTTAGAATTCGCCAACTGTCTCAAGCTTTGATTTGCAGCCATGTTGTTACTCTCTTCCTCTTCTTCAATTCTCCTTGCTTCTCTTCTTCTCCGATGTAGTGTCCTCTCGATCTCAGGATCGTAGTGAAAATTATCTTCGTGATCAGACGATTCACCTGTACTCATCAACAAACCAAAGTAGAAGTGCGGGATGATAAAAAAAAAATTAACACGAAAAGGTTACCAATGCCTTCCCCGGCAACGGTGCCATTTGGTAGCGCTTATCGCGTACGCCTAAATTAACCATTCTCAAGTTAACAGCAATAAATATGTAGTAGCGTGAGTAGGGATCGATCCCACAGGGAATGATGTATTTTTCGTGTCAATTAATCAAACAAAGTGTAAAAAAGGGATTTTGGAATTTGATTAACTACTACTAAGCAAAATCTATGAATTAAACTAAAAACAAAATTAAGCTAAAGTGATTAAAATTATAAGAGAAAAGCGGTTCTTGGTTTTCAGTCGACTATACCTTGGATTTATGCATTCAATCACCGATTATCACAAAAGATGTAATTTTTACTTGAATATTCATCATTAGAGATTCAACTCTTATCTTACCTTATACCTAGTTAAAATAGCTTAAGCTTTCTAAGTTAACCCGTATCGTTATGTCGATCAAAACAACAGCAGTTAAGATTAATATTAACAACAACTTTCAAATCTAGTAAGAATGATGAAACTAGACAACATAATCCAAGCGTCTATGTTTAATCTAGTCACGTGTTTTTTCTAAGAATTTAACAACACCAACATCATGCAATTATCAATCTTAGTTGCTTCAAAGGCCAGTCATTAGATTGCATGTAAAAATCATTAGATGGCCAATCTTATAATTAAAACACAACAATCATGCAATAATCATAGAAATACAAATGATACTCAATAAAAATTAATAAAAGAACATCAATCTCATGAAAAACATAAAATCCAAGGTATTGTCTTCCTTTAACCAAGAATCAAAAGCCTTTAGCCTAGCATGACTAAATTGAAAACAATAAAAACTACTCTAGAAAACATTAAACTAATAGTAAAAGGAAGAATTTCTAAAGGGAAGCACAATTCTGGAGCGTCACTTCCGTCTTCGTTCTCCTCTTCAAAGCGTTCTTCACAAAAGTTGAGAGAAAATATATTCTAGTGTCTAAACTATGTTGGAATCCCCTAAAATAATGAAGAGATCTCTGATTTAAGGTCTCCAAATTCGAGTAAATATGGTGGGAATCGATATAGTAGGTAAAAATCTATCCAAGATGGTAAAAATCGAGTTTCCTAATTTTTGAATGGTCTCTCGATCGATCGAGCACTTCTCTCTATCGATCGAAATTTTTTTCTGCCTGTCTCGATCGATCGAGCTCTTCTGAGCGATTGATCGAGCACCTCATATAATTTTTATGCATTTTTCTTGGCCTACTTTGATCCCTTGTCAACTCCAATGCATTTCTTGATCCTTATTCACCATTGTTAGCTCAATTTCTTCGATTTCACCTACAATTACACAAATATACGACGTTGTTTAATGTTTAAGTCAGTTAGACCAGTTTTGTAATTTTATCAATTCGAATTGTAAAGAAAGTTCAATTTTATAGAATAAAAAGACTGGTTTATTCTATTTCTGTATCCGAGGCTTGTTGTTTTTGAATTTTTAATTTGGAAGCAACGCCAGTGTAATCGATCATGGTCTCTCAAATCGTGACATTGAGGCCGTATCAGAGCTAGCCAAGTTCCATAATCCCGTTGGGAAAGCCTTCTGGTTGATAAAATACCAGCTGGACAGAATGAAGATCTATAGAACAGATCAACTCCGTAGAGTAGATCAGTCGACAAATCAATCTAGTAGTGAAAAACCTATTTAAAATAGACTAGCTGAGTATGAGAATCGGTTGAGAAAGTTATAAATATGTAGGATAGATCAGACAAGTAGAATGGATATGTAGAACAAAGTAATAGAGCAGACCTGTAGGGTAGGTCAGTAGACCAATCAATTTGACCGTCCATCAGTACTGAATCAATAAGTCATTAACTGATCAGTTGTTAATCGATTAGTGCTAAAACAAATTACTTTTGATCCGATAGTGTATTTGAGCAAAGTGGTGCCTTCCTATCCGCCTAGCGTGCAGCCAGTTCTGAAATCTGAACTGATCAATTTTGAATCGATCAGTCCTAAATATATTTGTTTTAATAAGTCAATATTGACAACTCATCCCTAACCAATAAGTTTTGTATACTGAATCAGTTCTTTGCGTAATTTGTCGGCCAAACTTTAAATGATCATAAATTTTGATCAAGTAGGAATTTTGGCTATTATAACATATGCACGAAAACATGTTTTGAGCTGAATCTAACGCCAGTACGATATGAAACTTTGAATTTTTCCAATCGTGGGCTAGCTTTACAGAATTTTTGTTTTCAAACGACCCAACATATTGAGCTCATATTTTGTGGGCTTCGTGTTCTTGATTGTGAGAATTTTTAGAGAACTTTTCATTCAATTCCGAGGCACTTTATTTTTGAGTGAATTCTCAAGCTAACTTGAATAGTTACAGATATGTCAGTCATGTTTCTCCTACTATTGTTCATAATTAGAACTTATGTAAGTGACATGTTTTACATTTTGGAACGTATAAGTTAAAATATATCTCCTTTATTTTTGAGTAGGTTATGGCGACTCGTGCCGTCGCTAGTAGAATCGGCTATATGGAATAAGAGATAGAGGAGCTCAAGGCGTCCCTAGTTAGAGAGGTGCAAACCAAGACTGAGTTAAGGGACATAAGGGAACTGCATGGCAAGGTCCAACGGATGGCTTGCTACCATTACAATGATGGTGAAGATTTCTAGGATGCTATCAAGGACAATGCAGATCTTGGAAGACTTTAATACCTTGAGTCTACATATGGAATGTCTCCAGTAGGAGTACAATGAATATCGTGAAAACATGTGGGACCAAGTCCACGTACTCCCAGACTGGAGGAATGATATGCAAAATACCATCCTATATTTGATGGCAGACGAAGAACCTGAAGAGGACCTCGATATCCTGAGGAGAGTCGTATTGTAAAAGCTGGAGAAAAACTATGAGATGAAGAGATAATAGACATTTTTTTTAAAACATAAAATAGACTAATATTTAAGTATTTGTTGTATGAAGGATGTTAGGAACCAAATTTTAATCTTTTAGTAACTCATTTGAAATTTGAAGTAAATTTTCGTTCAGTCATCAATAAAACTAGTTGTTCTCTCCAATTGTCTCCAATATTATTCTTTGAGCACATTTATTATTTAAACATATGCACAAACACCATAGAACAATGCAAATTTGTAGGATATGGTTGTATATCTACCCCACAATAACCACGTGGAAGCTAGAATCCACCACTAATTTGTAGGTTTGAGTCGTGAAAACTTAAAGCCAATAGCCACTATCGTGGGCATGACACCCCAAGTGTTGGTTAACGCAATTACCAACCAGTCACAACCTTAGCTCAACAACCACAGGGAATAACCAGACACTTTATACTGGGGGTGAGTCAATGTTCTGAAATTATAGGATTTACTGTGCTTAAATGATATGAAAATCCGTTATGTTGTGAAATTTGTACCTATGTGGTATCAATTTTGTTTAGGCTCTGTATGAGAAAATCTCTTCAAACTCTAGGTGAGCAAATCAGTTTAGGCTCCGTTGAGAGAAAAAATACAATATTTCGGTTCTATTCTAATGAATAAGTTATGTGATGCTTTCGAAATATCAGTTTTTGTACCTGTTTTGATTATTATCAGTTTCGTAAAATATATATTCGTATATGTTTTGTCACGTTCGATTGGTCCCATTTGCCCAGTGTCTCCAAACACTCAACCCTAGCATTCCCTCCACAGAGAAAAGTGAGACAGATGTAGAAGAACGTTGCTAGAGCTGATACTGCTGCCATAGAGTCAAACGACGACCATTTCATCGATTTTTATTATCTAAGTTTCCGATGATGTTTAATGTTTAAGATCAATTCGTAGACTAGTTTTGTAAATTTATCTGTTCGAATTGCAAAGACAGTTCTGTTTTATGGAATCAAAATATTTATTTACTCGATTTCTATATCCGAGGCTTGTTGTGGAATTTTAATTTGGAAGTAACGCCGGTGTCATCGGTATCGGGCTCGGGGCGTGACAGAAACAGATTAAAGTTGGTTTATAATTTTTCTAAACAAATGATGTAACTGAATGCATGTGTTGGACTATTAGTTTTGGTGATTATACTCAATCTGGCTCAATATTGAACAAAAGGATGCCGCCAGCAAAGTTAAAAATTCAGCTAAATTCAACTGTCAGTCAGCTTCAAGAATTCAGCAGACACCGAATTATCAACATTGTTCTAGTGACAGCAGACTTGAAGCCCAGCAAGTTGCTAATCATTTTGCTCACTGCTACATCAGTACGTATTGCAGAGTTATCATTCAATAAAAACACTTTTCTAGCCGTTGATAACAAATTCGAATTTCAGACCTTAACCAGATTGAAAATTCATCAGCTTAATAAATCTAATCAAAAAATCGACGTGTTTATTTAACCCCTATCTAAAGATCCTAACCGCATGGTATCCAAATAAATATCTATGACATGCATAAGGTATTTTCGGGCCAATCCTATCAATCCTTACTTTGTTATATCGATCGGGTTTTGAGTTAAAATATTACATATATAATATCTAAATTTGATATTTAAATTCCATTTGATATTTAAAAATTCCATTTCATATGCTTAATCAAAAATTTAAAAATCTTTACTTTGTAAAAAAAATAACTAAAACAAGTTATTTAAAAAATAAAAATATATATATAAAAAATACATAATATTTATATATTACAAGCCGTAACCATCTTTTTATATGAATGTCAACTAGTTGTTGTTAGGATTATTGGGTTCAAAATTAAAAGCCCAATATTATTATTAATTTTGTTAATGAGAACAAAATTATGGTAAGTTAATTATGAAAGGCAATTAGGCTAAAGAAATCTCACATTGAGTAATTGAGGCACTTATGGTTTGTTTATATTGAGATACAAATCATTAAAGTGTAGTTAAGTAGTAAAGATGGGTGCCCCTCGCGCGCCGTCCGTCCGTCCGCTCCGCTCGGCACGTCTCGACTCGCCACGCCGCGCCGCGCCTCGCCGCGAAGGCAGTCCTATCTTTTTACTACACGGATTTCTGAAATGACTTTTCATATGCCTGAAATGACTTTTCATATGCCTGATTTTTCATATTCTGCTGAGTATTAAGTTTGAGACTTTTTACCTACCTGCAGAATTGATGTCAGATTTAAGTGTGAGACTTAAATCCGAAATGAATATGATGTTAAGTGTTGAGACTTTTCATCTAACCCACTATGCATTGTCATTTAAGTTGTGGCCTTTGGTAGGCCTGCTGTTGCAGCTATATAAGCTGCTCCAGCCTCATTCTTTTTCTCATCCCGAAATTGCATTTCATATCATATCATACTATCTTGAGAGTACTACACACTGTTCAGTGTTCGAGTGAGTCTGTCTGGGTTTCTGCTTCAACCCATACAGAGGTGTTTGGGACGTTGTACCTTGGAACTCTCTTGTCCAGGAGGCCAGAAGTTGTAGGCGGGCAATTTAGAGTTTACGGGCACACGGTTTACTGTGGCCTCGTCCAACAACAAAGTTTCTGTCCAGTTTATTTAAACTGTTTGTTGTAAGTTTTTACTGTTTCAACAATTTTATAATATCATAGTATTTGTGATCTTCTTATGCTTTGTCTATTTGTTTTTTAAGAGAACAGAACCAACAATCGTAAACTCTAAATTTTGTTTGTTTTGTTCTGTTTTATCAAAACTCAGCTTTCATATTCACTTAAGATATTGTTCATCAATTTTTCAAAGGTTTAAACCTACTGTTTCAAAACTGCTTTGATATTATTTGTGCTCTCCTATTTGTTTTCTGTTTTAGCTAATGGCTGACCAGTTTACCCAACCACCTGCTGTGAATAATGAGATTCTGGTGATCAAAGCTAGCGGTACTGAGGCCGCAATGCCAATTCTGAGAAGTCCAATGCCGTTTTCTCAATTTGAGAAACCGGAAAAGTTCAAGGGTTCCAACTTTAAACGTTGGCAACAGAAGATGATGTTCTTCCTTACCACCTTGAACTTGACCAGGTTTCTGAAGGAGGAGAAACCGGTGGAGGACAAAGAGGATCCTCAATCTGCTGTGATAGTTGAGTCCTGGATGAGTGCCGACTACCTTTGTCGTAACTACATACTAAATTCTCTTGACGATGCACTTTTTAATGTGTATTCCCCCAAGGAGACTGCTAAGAATCTTTGGGAATCGTTAGAGATAAAGTACAAAGTTGACGACGCAGGCGCAAAGAAATTTGTAGCCGGGCGATTCCATGACTATCGAATGGTAGATGGCAAGAGCGTTGTTGAGCAATGCGAAGAGCTGCAGCTGATATATCATGAACTTGCTGCCGAAGGTATGGGGCTAAATGATGCTCTCCAAGTGGCGATGATGATTGAAAAATTACCGCCATCTTGGAAGGACTTCAAGAGCTACCTAAAGCACAAGCGAAAGATGATGAGTCTAGAGGATCTTATCAGGAGGCTGCGCATCGAGCAAGACAACCGAAAAGTTGACAAGAAATCATTTGGAATGATTTCCAAGGCCAACGTGGTTGAAGTTGGGGACAACTCCCATGGGAATAAGCGCAAACGTACTTTTGAACCCAAGGGAGATACTCAGACAAGGAGGTTCACCGGTGACTGTTATGTGTGTGGTAAGCCTAACCATAAGGCCAAGGACTGCACTCAATGTCAAAACAACTGCACTCAACGTCAAAACAATGACGGTAAGAGGAAGATAGTCCCTTACAAAGGCAAAGGCAAGAGGCCTGCACATGCCCACATTGCTGAGGACAATCTGAGCTCTGACATGGATGACATGCATCTGAGTGCTGTGGTATCGGAGGTGAATCTTGTTGGAGGGAACTCCAAGGAATGGTGGGTGGACACTGGGGCTACTCGCCACATTTGCGCCAACAAATGGATGTTTAAGACCTATCAACCGGTGAATGATGAGAACTGCTACATGGGAAATTCAGCAGTCTCAAAAGTTGAAGGCAAAGGGACGGTTGTGCTAAAAATGACTTCCGAAAAAGAGTTGACTCTTACCGAGGTGCTCCACGTGCCAGAGATCCGAAAGAATCTCATCTCCGGAGCAGTGCTGAACAAGAAAGGCTTCCGGCTTGTGTTTGAGTCCGACAAAGTCATTCTGTCCAAGGGTGGTATGTTTGTGGGCAAAGGCTACTTGGCCAATAACCTCTTCAAGATGAATGTAATGACTTTAGCTCCTAAGGCTAAGTCTAGTGTAGATGTTGAGGTTGATGTTAATGCAGCAAATGAGGCTAGCACAAGCAAAAATAATGTAATGACTGTTGCCAATGTGGCTAATAAAACTTTAAAGTTTGATTATTCTTGCGAGTCTTTACATTTGTGGCATGGTAGATTAGGACATGTGAATTATAAGTCCTTACAAAGGCTAATGTCTCTTAATCTATTGCCTAAATTTAACATCAATCATAAACACAAGTGTGAGACTTGTGTAGAGGCCAAATTAGCCAAGTCATCATTCCACTCAATTGAGCGAAGCACCGAACCGTTAAACTTGATTCATACGGATGTATGCGATCTAAAGTATGTACAATCTAGAGGCGGTAAAAATTATTTCATAACATTTATCGATGATTGTACAAGATATTGTTATGTCTACTTAATGAGAAGTAAAGACGAAGCAATTGATATGTTCATTCACTATAAGAATGAAGTTGAGAATCAACTTGATAAAAAGATTAAAATTCTTCGAAGTGATCGAGGCAGTGAATATGAGTCACCATTTGCACAAATATGTGCTGAGAGTGGCATTATTCATCAAACAACTGCGCCTTATTCTCCCGAGCAAAATGGTATTGCTGAAAGGAAGAATAGAACGCTTAAAGAAATGATGAATGCAATGCTTATAAGTTCCGACTTACCTCAAAATTTGTGGGGAGAAGCTCTGCTTTCTGCCAACTATGTGCTAAACAGAGTACCACATAAAAAGTTGGATAAAACGCCTTATGAATTGTGGAAAAGTCGTGCACCTAGTTACAAGTTTTTAAGGGTTTGGGGCTGTCTAGCAAAGGTACCAATTCCTCCTCCTAAACGGACTAGGATAGGACCTAAGACAGTAGATTGTGTATTTATCGGATATGCACAAGATAGTAGTGCCTATCGTTTTCTGGTGCATAAATCAGATAATGCAGAAATGCATGTAAATACTATCATTGAGGCTAGGGATGCTTCGTTCTTTGAGGAAATCTTTCCCCACAAAACTCCGACAATGCCTGAAACCAATGTTGAGAGAAATGTGGGGGATAGAGAATCTCAAGAGAATGTAGAATCGCCTAGACGAAGCAAAAGAGCGAGAAAAGAGAAATCTTTTGGCTCGGATTTTCTAACATATCTGTTGGAAAAAGATCCGACTACTTTCAAAGAAGCAATGTCTTCACAAGACTCTGATCTTTGGAAAGAAGCGGTGAACAGTGAGATAGAATCTATCTTACATAATCATACTTGGGAACTAGTGGATCTTCCTGCAGGTTGTAAACCACTAGGCCACAAGTGGATCTTCAAGAGGAAGATGAAAGCTGATGGTACTGTAGATAAGTACAAGGCTAGACTTGTAGTAAAAGGCTACAGACAAACTGAAGGTGTTGATTATTTCGACACATACGCTCCTGTATCCCGAAAAACGTCTATAAGGTTAATAATTGCATTTGCTGCATTATATAACTTAGAGATCCATCAAATGGATGTTAAAACGGCTTTTCTAAATGGAGAGTTAGAAGAGGAGGTTTACATGGAACAACCTGAAGGGTTTGTAGTTCCAGGTAAAGAAACGAAGGTGTGTAAACTTGTGAAATCCTTGTATGGATTAAAACAAGCACCTAAACAATGGCACGAAAAATTTGATAGCGTCATGCTTTCAAATGGGTTTAAAACAAACCAATGCGATAAGTGTCTACGTAAAAGGAGACAATACAAACTATGTAATAGTATGTCTATACGTGGATGACATGATAATTGTTGGTAATAACGATAACATCAAAATTACCAAGAAAATGTTGTCACGAAATTTTGAGATGAAAGACCTAGGTCTTGTAGATGTGATTCTTGGAATGAAGATCACCAAACATGCAGATGGATATTTTCTCTCCCAGGGTCATTATGTCGAGAAGATACTTGACAAGTTTGATAAGGGAAATAATACCATCGCTAGAACACCTATGGAAGTGGTGTCAAATCTTTGCAAGAATCGCGGAGAAGGTGTGCAACAACTTGAGTACTCTAGAGTCATAGGCAGTCTAATGTACCTCATGGATTGTACTAGACCTGATATAGCTAATTCTGTCAATACATTGAGCAGATATACAAGTAATCCCAGTTATGAGCACTGGAAGGCAGCAGTTCGAGTTCTTAGATATCTAAGATATACTTCTAACTACGGACTACATTATACGAGATAACCAGCAGTAATTGAAGGGTATTCAGATGCGAATTGGATATCGGACTCCAAAAATATAAAATCTACGAGTGGATATATATTTATAATTGGCGGTGCTGCTATTTCATGGAAATCATGCAAACAGACATGCATTGCTAGATCAACTATGGAATCTGAGTTCATAGCTTTAGATCTTGCGGCAGAAGAAGCTGATTGGCTTCGGAGTTTCTTGGAGGATATTCCAATGTGGTCAAAACCAATGCCACCCATTAGTTTGCACTGTGATAGTCAGTCAGCTATGGGAAAAGCACATAACAATGTGTATAATGGGAAATCCCGACACATTCGTCGGAGACATAAATCCGTGATAAATTTACTAAAAACCGGTGTCATTTCTTTAGATTATGTGAAGTCTAAAGAAAACATTGCTGACCCATTTACGAAAAGTCTGACAAGAGACCGAGTAGAGGTTTCATCGAGGGGAATGGGGTTGAAGCCCATGAAATTGATTTCCAACCATGATGGCAACCCAACCTGAATTGTAAAATCCAATTTGCAGGTTCAATGGGAAAACCGAATTGTGGGGGGGATCGAACAAAGCACTCGGGAAATTGAGTTCCTTACCTATTCCTGTGATGAAAGAGTGATAGACCTGTACTTTGGGAAGGCTGAGCTCATGCTCTTAATGATTCTTCTATCTCGAGATGATAAAGTGGGGTATTACAGGATACTCTTTAGGAGAAATCACCTATGTCGAATGTGAAGGGGCCGCTTCTATGAGATGACCTGAGGGCTAAATCTCTAGAGCATTCGATGAAACATCCAAGGCAGTCCAGGGCCAAAATGGACAACAACGAAAGAACCAATAATAGTGTGGAGATGAAGCTGTGTGAGTATTGTTGTCTTGTTATACATAAAACGTCGAACAGTTCAAGGCATCACGTCCACTGGTTGACAAGTATATCCGATGATACTTTACTAAGGAAGGTTCAAGGTTAATCACCACCTATCCTGATGCAGTGGATTCTCAAAGTACTCTCAAATCTTCATCTAGGTGCATTGTGTAATTTTTTCGCCATATTGCATTCATGTGGGGGATTGTTAGGATTATTGGGTTCAAAATTAAAAGTCCAATATTATTATTAATTTTGTTAGTGAGAACAAAATTATGTTAAGTTAATTATGAAAGGCAATTAGGCTAAAGAAATCCCACATTGAGTAATTGATGCACTTATGGTTTGTTTATATTGAGATACAAATCATTAAAGTGTAGTTAAGTAGTAAAGATGGGTGCCCCTCGCGCGCCGTCCGTCCGTCCGCTCCGTTCGGCTCGGCACGTCACGTCACGTCTCGACTCGACTGGACTCGACTCGCCTCGCCACGCCACGCCTCGCCTCGCCTCGCCTCGCCGCGTCGCGTCGCGCCGCGCGTGTCGCTGCCGCGAAGGCAGTCCTATCTTTTTACTACACGGATTTCTGAAATGACTTTTCATATGCCTGAAATGACTTTTCATATGCCTGATTTTTCATATTCTGCTGAGTATTAAGTTTGAGACTTTTTACCTACCTGCAGAATTGATGTCAGATTTAAGTGTGAGACTTAAATCCGAAATGAATATGATGTTAAGTGTTGAGACTTTTCATCTAACCCACTATGCATTGTCATTTAAGTTGTGGCCTTTGGTAGGCCTGCTGTTGCAGCTATATAAGCTGCTCCAGCCTCATTCTTTTTCTCATCCCGAAATTGCATTTCATATCATATCATACTATCTTGAGAGTACTACACACTGTTCAGTGTTCGAGTGAGTCTGTCTGGGTTTCTGCTTCAACCCATACAGAGGTGTTTGGGACGTTGTACCTTGGAACTCTCTTGTCCAGGAGGCCAGAAGTTGTAGGCGGGCAATTTAGAGTTTACGGGCACACGGTTTACTGTGGCCTCGTCCAACAACAAAGTTTCTGTCCAGTTTATTTAAACTGTTTGTTGTAAGTTTTTACTGTTTCAACAATTTTATAATATCATAGTATTTGTGATCTTCTTATGCTTTGTCTATTTGTTTTTTAAGAGAACAGAACCAACAGTTGTCAAGCCCAAGAAGTTGCGATGAGCCCAATAAGACAATCCAGCAAACATGTATAAACATGAAATTTCCTGTTCCAAACAAAATAAAATTTTCTGATGTATATTTGATATACTATAACATTTCTCAAATTCCTTTCTTAAAAATACCTACAATTACAACCACCGCTTGGTTTTGACATTCAAGCAACCCGCCTTACGAAAAATCGATGCAAATGTTAGATTTTACCACCTTTATCTACCCCTCGGAAAGTTATTATTTCTTTTGTAATCAAATTAATTGATTATTCATTTCTTGTGTCGCATATGCGAAGCTAGATGATTTGTGATAATGCATTCTTTGTGCTTTGATGAATTATTTACACGAATCTCTACACAAGATTTTCTATAAGAATCTATATTTTATTATCATAACAAGAGGAGAAGAGTTGGTAAATTTGATTTGAAACTTTCAACTTGACTAAAGTCGATAATTTGAAACTTAAATTTAACATGTTTGTGACATGTTTAAAGTGGGATAAAATGTACTCCAAAACATTTTTAATCATAGTATACATTAAGGTAGAAGTTTAATCCGGTATATATCACGAATCTAATTCGTTACACTTGTCAAATTTATCAGGTTTTGTGATCATCAAAACTGAGAGACTGTGACAACTTAAACGTATATAAATTTGGAATTTACTTAAAGTAGAGATTATTTATTTATGACCAAATTAATTTATATTTTGATTATGACAAAGCTTGTACTTTGTTTATCAAAGGGAGGGAGAATTTATATGTATCAAAACAGGCTCGAACTCGAGTAAGGCACATGTGACAAATCATCAGGAGTCCAAGGCGTTTTGCCTACGTCCCAATTACAGCCAAGGCATTGAAAAAATTTCAATATCTTTTTGGTCACGACTTTGGTTTCCAGGACGTTCCACTAGGCATCTTAGACGTTCGGTCTAACCCCGAATCCAAACCGATAGTTCTAGACTTTTTCGGAAAAAAAAATTGGCTGTGGTTTTGGCATCCTAGAGGTGACATCCGGATGTCTCAAGGAAAATATTATTGCCATTAGAACATAGACGTTCCTTGTAAAACTCAATTGTTGAGTAGAACTACTACGGTTTTTTACCTTAAAATTTTTTTAGTTTAATTTTTTTTGCAATTTATTCCTAAAAAATTTGTAGTTTGCCCCTTTAAAAATTACATTTTACCCATACTTAAATTATATTTTGACCCATAAAAATTTTATTTTAAATTTTTTTTACCCTCCTTGCCAAAAATCCTGTCTCCACCACTGTTCGAGACCAATAAACTTTTAGTGAATCACTAAGAGGGATTTTCTTAAAAAGGCTCATGGAAAATATTAACTAATTTGACCTTAAATTAGTTAGTTTATCAAGTTCACCTATTATTTATGTTAAATTCCAAATTTGTCAAACGTTACCTGTAACAGGGTTAACTATAAATGCAACTATTGGATACACTACGAATTATGTAGAGGGATGTTGATTGATAAAGATAGGATTTGTCCCTCCTATATAACAGGAGAAGTGTTTGGGCCCTTGATCAAGTAAGACTAAAATGCATGGCCGTGCTCGAATGAGTCGATATGTGATATCGAGCTTATTCGTTTATTCTAGTTCTACTTGGGGATCAAGAAATAGAGATTGAATATACAAGTATGACTATTCCATGACTCGTGTTCAATCTAAACACATGGACAAAGGGATTAAGTTACATGGTTAATATTATCACAAGTTCTAAGGTTATGTCAAGTCATGACATTCTTGTAATTTGGGTAGCCTTGATGTGTTGCTAGATACCGCTCATTGCTTGTGACATAAAATGAGATTTTATGTCACTGCCAACATTACAAGATCCTATCGGGTCGCATAAAAGATTAAATCGATAAGGGGAATTAAATTCATTGGATGAATTAATTAATTAAGAAGAGTCTTAATTAAATGATTATAAGGATTTAATTAAATCATGGGTTTGGGCCCATGAGACTTTAAGAAAGTCTTGAACCTTAATTAAATCTTATAATATATAACAAGGTTATAATTAATGGTTAGTAAACACAATTCATAAAAAACCTAAACCTACTCAAGCTCTCGGCCGCCTCCTCCAAGCCGTGTCCTTCACGGTCGCCGCCGTAATTGTTGGTGGTTTAACGGTGGTCGTCGATCGGTTTAGAACCGTGAGTCTTGTTCCAGTTTAAGAACGAGTCTAGCAACTTGTTCTTAAATCCCTTCTCGATTTGATCGTGTGGATAGCGTAGAGACAAAGGTGCAAACTTTTGTTTGTGACTCGTGGTGCTACAACGAGGATTCTGCATCAAATACGCTACAAGGGTGAGACTCTATAATCATTTCGATATGATACTCTATATAGGTCCATGGTTAGGAATCCAAATTTTATTTCCGCTGTGCACTCGTGTGTTGGATTCCTTACAGTGGTATCAGAGCCAGGTACAAAGCTCATATCGGAATTATGTGGTTAATCGTTTAATCATATTTAGAATTATATTGCATGCTTTAAAACTGTATGTCATATATGATATGGAATAAATCGAGTTTGTGAAAATCATCGTAAAATTATATATGATATAATTAACTATTTATATATACGATACACAAAAGCGAAAATCGAACCCATAGCTCATGATGATTCGGCCACCACCATCACGGATTGACCCACGGCTGCCACATGAGGGCTAGGGTTTTTTGAACCCTTGGCTCGAGATGGTTTAGCCGTTGTGGCTCATAATTGTGCATGGAGGTGTCGAAGCATGGCTAGGGTTTAGAACCCTCCTTTTGGCTCGATAATATTGATTAGCGACACCTGGTTCGATCATGGTTCACGACGCATGAAGGTTGACGGCTGAGGCCACATGAGGGCTAGGGTTTTCGAACTCATTGGCTCGAGATGGTCAAGCCGCCAACGTCATGAATCGTGCATGAAAGGCCGAGAGCTAAAACAAAGGTTTCGAACCATTGTGGCTCATGACGGCTAGGGTTTCGAACCCTAGCAGCCGTGCATGGGTCTCGGCCGCCGTCGCCAACTATTAGGGTTTCGAACCCTCATGGTTGGACGTGGACCATTGGGCTAAGGATTCGTGACATGTGATGTCCCGATCATACGATAATTTCATAAAATTTATTTTACAGTTTTAATTAGAATTAAATTTTAAAATGTTTAGAATTTAATTAATTAAATGTTATAGCATGTTTTATGTGTTTGTTTGAGCATGGTGCATGGTTATAGCCCTATGCCCTATTAGATAGGATTTTGTGAATGTTTGTCTGCGAGTCGTGCCTTCTCTATTTTTCTGAATGTATTCCCTCCCCTATGTTCCCCTCGAATGTGACTCGAGGAATTCTCTATATCTTGTAAATGTTATATAGTATAGTTTATTTCATTGATGGAGATCAACGAAGACGGACCATGGTGCCGGGATGAGAAGGCCATTCACAAAAGGGAGTCAAAGAGGTGCTTGGAGAAGTAACCTTAGGTGGACTTTTAGGATTTTCTCATTGGCTTGAGAAAATCGCTAGTATGGGCTATAACCATGTCACGTTTACTTTATATTCATGTATGAGATGCATGTTTACTGTTTTATTTAATATTGATGCTTGATATATATATATGTAGATATGTATATACTCATATATGTACCAGACATATTTTCAGTATTAATAAAATCATGAGATCAATAAATCCCTCTTATAATATTAAGTTTTAAGATGCCTTCCAATTAAAAATACTCGTCAAGACATCGATTGAACATGTGTGGGTTTGCCAAAGCAAAGCACCGTGACAATCTTAGTAAGACGTGAAAGGATAAAAGTGATATCCGTGTTATTTTAAAATTGGGTTCGACTTAACTAGTGTTATCTCAATAGGATTGGGAACCTAGAGGCATGGGGTTGGAAAATAATTCATTAGATGAATTTGAACAAAGCGTTGTTCGTCCAACGAGTCTTGGGCGATTAGCCAAAGCTAACTCAAGGCTATGATTGTAATTGACAAAGAGTTGTCTACCTAAATAACCGAGTCTTGGGCGATTAGCCAAAGCTAACTCAAGATTAAGTGAAATATGGATCTTGGCCCACTAAAGTTTTCGAGGGTTGATAATTTTAAACAAAATAGTGGGAGTGTCATTTAATATAAGACCATATTAAATGATTAAAATCATAAACTTATTTTGTATATTTATATTGTAGATATCCATGGCAACAAACAACGTTACAAATGCACTATAATTGCGATCGGTCCTTGAGAAGGACAAACTGAATGGGACAAATTTCCTAGACTGGTATAGGAATTTGAGGATTGTCCTCAAGCAAGAAAAGAAGCAATATGTCCTAGAGGAACCCTTACATGCTGAGGAACCTCCCTTGACGGCTGCTAAAGCCGATAAAGATGCTTACAAGAAGCATCAAAATGACGCACTTGATGTTGGGTGCCTTATGCTTGCCACCATGAACTCTGAGCTTCAGAAGCAACATGAGGAAATGGAGGAGTTCGATATGATCGAGCATCTAAAGCAACTGTACCAACAACAAGCAAGACAAGAGAGGTATGATGTCTCTAAAGCGTTATTCCAGTGTAGAATGGTAGAAGGAAGTCTGGTTGGAACTCATGTACTCAAGATGATTGGGTACATTGAGAATCTGGAGAATCTGGGTTTTCCATTGGACCAAGAGTTGGCCACTGACGTGATCTTGCAATCGTTGCCTGAAAGCTTCAGTCAATTTGTCTTGAATTACAATTTGATTGAATTTGAAAAGACTCTACCACAGTTGCTTGGCATGCTGAGAACTTTTGAAGCTAACAACAAGAAGTCTAAACCTACAAATGTTCTTATTGTGAATAAGAGCAAAGGAAGGGCTAAAGCAAAAGTCTTAAAGAAGAACAAGAAAGTCTTTGTCAAATCTAAGCCTCATACTGCTGCACTAAAGCCAAAGGGAGGAGTGGCAAAAGAGGGGAACTGTTTCCATTGCGGTGAGACAGGACATTGGAAAAGAAATTGCAAATTTTATCTGGAGGATCTTAAGAAGACGAAGGGAAGTGTGACTTCCACTTCAGGTATTTTTGTTATAGAAGTCAATTTATCTACTTCTTCATCATGGGTATTAGATACTGGATGTGGATCTCACATTTGTGTTAATGTGCAGGATCTCAAAAGGAGTAGGATATTGGCAAAAGGCGAAGTAGATCTCCGAGTAGGAAATGGAGCAAGAGTTGCTGCATTAGCTATAGGAGATTATTCATTATCTTTGCCTTCCGGTTTATCTTTAGATTTAATAGAGTGTTATTTTGTGCCTTCAATTACTAGAAACATTATCTCTATTTCTTGTTTGGACAAGTTTGGATTTTCATTTATTATAAAGGACAATTGTTGCTCCATTTATTTAAATGATATGTTTTATGCTAGTGCACAAATGATTAATGGTCTTTATGTATTAAATTTTGATATGCCTGTCTATAACATAAATACTAAAAGGATTAAGAATAATGATTCTAATCCAACTTATCTCTGGCATTGTCGCTTGGGCCATATAAATGAGAATCGCATATCAAAACTTCATAAGGATGGAGTATTGGATTCATTTGATTTTGAATCATATGAAACATGTGAATCTTGTTTAATGGGCAAGATGACTAAAGCTCCTTTCAAGGGACATGTTGAAAGGACAAATGATTTATTGAGTCTCATACATAGTGAAGTATGTGGACCAATAAGCACACATGCTAGAGGTGGTTTTCAATACTTCGTTACATTTACTGATGACTTCAGTAGATATGGGTACGTGTACCTAATGAAACATAAACATGAAACCTTTGAAAAGTTCAAGGATTTCAAGAATGAAGTACAAAACCAACTTGGTAAAAGTATCAAAATCCTTCGATCAGATCGAGGAGGTGAATACCTAAGCCAAGAGTTTCATGACTATCTAAAGGAGTGTGGGATAGTCCCACAACTCACTCCTCCGTATACTCCACAATGGAATGGTGTATCCGAGAGGAGAAATCGAACCTTGTTGGACATAATTAGATCAATGATGAGTCATGCAGATCTTCCGATATCCTTTTGGGGACATGCTTTAGAAACAGCAATATTCATACTGAACCGTGTTCCATCTAAATCAGTGGAAAAGTCACCATATGAGATATGGACTTGGAAACGTCCTAGTATGTCTTTTATGAAGATTTGGGGTTGTGAGGCTTTCGTGAGACGTCACGCCTCTAACAAACTTGGACCCAAATCTGATAAGTGTTTTTTTGGTGGGGTATCCCAAGGAAACGTAAGGATACTATTTCTATTATCCCACCGAGAACAAAGTGGTTGTTGCTCGGACTGGTGTCTTTCTTGAAAGATAATTTATTTCTAGAAAAACCAGTGGGAGACATATAGAACTTAGTGAAGTTCAACCACAAGAAAACACTGAACCTGATATTGAGATGGAAACAGAGCAGACACCACAAGCTGTTGTGGATAAAGTACCTGCTCAAGAGACACAAGCCCAACGTAGGTCTGTAAGAGAACACCGGGAGCCACAGAGATATGGATTTCTTGTGACTCAACAAGGTGACTTACTACTTATTGATGAGGATGAGCCGTCATCTTATCAAGAAGCTATAATGGGAACTGATTCTGAGAAATGGCAAGAAGCCATGAAATCTGAAATGGAATCCATGTATGCAAACCAAGTATGGACTTTGGTTGACCCACCTGAAAGGGTGACCCATAGGGTGCAAATGGATTTTCAAGAAGAAGACCGACATGGATGGTAATGTACAAACCTTTAAAGGTCGACTGGTAGCAAAAGGTTTCAAACAAATTCATGGTATTGACTATGATGAAACTTTTTCACCAGTTGCCATGGTTAAATCCATTAGGATCTTACTTGCAATAGCTGCATTTCATGATTATGAAATCTGGCAGATGGATGTCAAAACAGCTTTCCTTAATGGAAATCTGCTTGAGGATGTGTACATGACACAGCCCGAGGGTTTTGTCGATCCAAAGGATGCTGGAAAGATATGCAAGCTACAACGATCCATTTATGGATTGAAGCAAGCTTCTCGGAGTTGGAATCTTCGTTTTGATGATGCAGTCAAAGAGTTTGGTTTCATCAAAAACGTAGATGAACCTTGTGTCTACAAGAAGGTAAGTGGGAGCATAATTATCTTCCTAATATTGTATGTAGATGACATACTTCTAATTGGGAATGATATCCCTGCCTTACAATCTGTAAAGATTTGGCTAGGGAATTGCTTTTCTATGAAAGACTTGGGTAAAGCCACCTATGTATTAGGAATCAAGATCTATAGAGATAGATCGAGAAGATTACTTGGCCTAAGTCAAAGTACATACATAGACAAAGTGCTAAAACGGTTTAGCATGCAAGAATATAAGAAAGGATTCGTGCCTATGACGCATGGAATACATCTCTCGAAGGATCAGTGTCCTTCAACACCAGATGAGAGACAACGCATGAGTAAGATTCCATATGCGTCAACTATTGGATCTACCATGTATGCCATGATATGTACTCGTCCCAATGTCTCGTATGCTTTAAGCATGACGAGCAGATATCAAGTTGATCCAGGTGAATGTCACTGGATTGCAGTCAAGAATATCCTGAAGTACTTGAGAAGAACTAAGGATACATTCTTGATTTATGGAGGTGAGGAAGAGCTCAATGTAATAGGTTACACTGATGCAAGTTTCCAAACTGACAAAGATGATTTTCGATCGCAATCAGGATATGTGTTTTGCCTAAATGGAGGTGCTGTAAGCTGGAAGAGTTCAAAGCAAGAGACAGTAGCCGATTCTACAACTGAAGCTGAATATATTGCTGCCTCAGATGCAGCAAAGGAAGCTGTTTGGATCAAGAAGTTCATTTCTGAACTTGGGGTGATGCCTAGCATTCTAGATCCGATTGAACTCTATTGTGACAACAATGGAGCCATCGCATTGGCTAAGGAACCTAGATCTCACCAAAGATCCAAGCACATACTTCGGCGCTTTCATTTCATTCGAGAAATCGTTGAAAGAGGAAATGTTAAAATATGCAAAGTACCAACATTTGATAATCTATCTGACCCATGACGAAGCCACTGTCACAGCAGAAGCATGATCGTCATACTAGATCTCTAGGCATTAAGTATATGTCTGATTGGTCTTAGTGCAAGTGGGAGATTTGTTGGGATATGCCCTAAGACAAGTCATTAGATGATTGTTTATGACATAAAACGTATTATGATTTTATAAATGACAAAACATTATTATATATTATTCGAATATCTGTTCAATATGAATTGATATATAAGTTAATGTCCTTAGAATAATATTGTATTATTCTTAAAGATTGTCCCTAGTCAAGTATTATCATAAATCAGGATAATGATAATACATTGAGACTAGTATATTTTGATTGATGAATTAATTCATGGATATGAGATATCAAATCAACACATGGGTACATGTTAGAGAACAATGTACTGGACAGATCCACCATGAAAATGCTACATGGATAGTTATATGAGTGTCATAAGCAATTCTCATAGTGATAATAATGTATGTAATCCTTACTACTTGAGATCATCAGAGATCCCAACATAAGGAGTTATGTATCTTGATATTGTCAAATGTTACCTGTAACAGGGTTAACTATAAAGGCAACTATTGGATACACTACGAATTATGTAGAGGGATGTTGATTGATAAAGATAGGATTTGTCCCTCCTATATAACAGGAGAAGTGTTTGGGCCCTTGATCAAGTAAGACTAAAATGCATGGCCGTGCTCGAATGAGTCGATATGTGATATCGAGCTTATTTGTTTATTCTAGTTCTACTTGGGGATCAAGAAATAGAGATTGAATATACGAGTATGACTATTCCATGACTCGTGTTCAATCTAAACACATGGACAAAGGGATTAAGTTACATGGTTAATATTATCACAAGTTCTAAGGTTATGTCGAGTCAATGACATTCTTGTAATTTGGGTAGCCTTGATGTGTTGCTAGATACCGCTCATTGCTTGTGACATAAAATGAGATTTTATGTCACTGCCAACATTACAAGATCCTATCGGGTCGCACAAAAGATTAAATCGATAAGGGGAATTAAATTCATTGGATGAATTAATTAATTAAGAAGAGTCTTAATTAAATGATTATAAGGATTTAATTAAATCATGGGTTTGGGCCCATGAGACTTTAAGAAAGTCTTGAATACTCTGTATAGGTCCATGGTTAGGAATCCAACGAGGATTCTGCATTAAACATGATACAAGGGTGAGACTCTATAATCATTCCGATATGAATATTCTGTATAGGTCCATGGTTAGGAATCCAAATTTTATTTCCGCTGCGCACTCGTGTGTTGGATTCCTTACATTGGACTGGGTAATGACTTTATTTTTTGGTGAGACGTACGAGGAGACGTCTCTGGGAGATGCTCGAGATTCTGGAGTACTATGATGTTAGTACAGAGCATCGTTAGAAGGGGTATACATAGTGTATACGAATTTTGAATTGGTAATAGTTGCAAGGATGCACTATTCTGAACCAGTTGTGTATTTATTGGTTCCGAGATATATTTTGGTATAAATATATCTAGGTTTTTCGAACTGTGGCTCGAGGTTGGAGGGTCATGGTTCATGACACTTTCCTTATGAGGAAGACAGTATCCATATACCTATTAGGAATCTTTAGAAGATTCGATGAGTCGGTTTGTGTGGTGTTGATGTTGGAATCACACCGTTGGTCGTTGGTTCGTCAATCATCATTCTCCACTGAGCGAGAATAACTGAGGATTGACTGTAGTATTTGGGACTTTTGGGTATGATTGGTGATACCCGAGTTGATTGCATTGAGTATGCATGTGGTGTTAGTGCTTAGGCATGTATATAGGTGTGTGTGTATACGAATGCCAGCTTTTTGGTACTTGTTGAGCATTGGATTAGTATGCTTGGATGGATAAATCTCTGGTGAGAGATTGTGGCATCTTGAGATTGGTAATCTCAACGACACGATGTATTCTGAAGAATGATCGTGAGCTCTGGTTGACTCCCTTGAGGAGGGATTGTCGTGTATTGAGGCCATGGTAATTCATTACAGGGTAGTTTGGCAGTATCCTGTGGTAGGATTGTTGAATCCTAGGGTAAACGAGGGATGTCCATGATTGGATTTGTTGGGTGTCGTTGTCGACACAGGTGGCGAGAATACAATCGATTTTCTTGCATGTTCTCTATAGGAACTTGAGACCTTATGGAATCTCGATGTTATGTTTGGACCAAGATGTGATTTCTTGGAACACACAGATGTCGATATCTGTGGAGATGTGTCTTGTGTTGGTCAGTGGCCGCGAATTGGCCGATCCGAGTTGCAAAGTGATGCAACTACTCCGTTGATGGAGATGGATTAGGAGAGCGGAGACCGAGTTTAGTGTGAGTACACTGTGGTGTACTGGTGGTTCATTGGTAACGATGTTTGTCTAACATCATGGGCTAAGTCGTAGAGATATCATTGAGACGATATCTATGTTGGAATCACGAATGATTCGTTTGGTTAGCAGTTAGAGTTGACTTACTGCTTTTGGGTGGTTAGCATCGAGGCATGCTAACGTTCTTTTGAGATTATGATGGTTTGGGAGGTCTACTCCATTCCAGAGATTTGGTACGAGGTCGGTGTCCTCGCAGTTGGTGTGTCGTTCATGATGCGCTCATGATTCGATGACGTGAATCCGTTTGGATGGTATGGTTTTGGCAGTACATGGGGTACGCCTGTGCAAATTTCGAGGACGAAATTTTATTAGTGGGGGATAATTGTGATGCCCTGGAATTATTGGTGTAAATCCCGGTGTGGTAGTGATCCTTAATGGATTTTAATTGTGGTAATTATGAATTAATTGCGGTATTGGGACTCCCGATGATTTTAAATCCGGTATTTAGGGCCGTTGGATCCCAGGGTTGAGATTGTATTCTCATCATGGTGATAAACCCTGGAATTTGGATTTTGGTGGGATCTGGGGTCTGGGGTGCTTTATGTTGGAGCTGGTAATGAAAATTGAGATTGAGAGGTAATTATTGAACACAGATGATTTTTAATGAGTCATGATGTATTTGTGGAGGACTTGGAATTTTTGAGACTTGGTACTATATATATGCCAAGAGGGCTCGGTGTTTAGCCATTTCCCTCACCTCTCTCTCTCCCCCTCCCACGCCTCTTCTCCCATTTCCCCAAACCCTTCTTTTATCCTCCCATGGAAGAATCGAGCAAGGCTCGATCTCGGAGCAAGATTTCACGAAGATAATGAGGTATTGCGCTTCCCCTCTCCTCTATCTTCGTTTTGATTGTGGTAATATTGTTTTTGGTTAAGATATGTGTTGGGTTTGGAGTTTGGGGATTTTTGGTAAAAAAAATCTTAAAGTTTGTTATTGGAGTTTTTAATGAGTTTTAATGGAGTATTTGAGGTGTTGAAGGAGTATGGGGTGTTGGTTTTGAGTTGGGTGTGGAAAAACACCATTGAAGCTCGAGTTTTTCGAAAAATCGAAGGTCGCGATCGATCGCGGCTTGGCGCCGATCGATCGCGACGAGATTCTGGAAATTTTTGAAGATGTACAATGCTGACGATTGATCGCTAAGTCACGGCGATCGATCGCGAGGGGTTTGGCGATCGATCGCGAGAGGGTTCTGTTGGCCACTAGTTCACGAGATCGATCGTGATAAAATCGGCGATCGATCGCGGCTCGAAGAAGTGGGTTCTTTTCAAAACTTTGGAAAAAGTTGGGATTTTTGTAACGGGGTTTAATTAGCCGATTTTTGGGGCAATTTCTGCATTCCAATGGGAATGCTACACTTTTGAAATAGAATGGTTGGAGGCAAACTTTAATAAAAATGGACTACTCAATTGTATTTTTGGGCTATCACTAAACTGATAAAATGGAATATTTTGAGTAGTATGCATGCTTCGCCGGGGTCTTTTAAAATGGTTAATCGTCGTGGATTGACGATATAATTGGGATTGTGAACGTGCTTGGGCGTGTGGTTGCATGCTTGAAATTAATTGTGAATTATTAATTATGTTTAGCACATAATTCATCGTGTCACGGACCAAGGCAAGGTTTGATTCGGACTACGGAAGTATAAGGTACGTATAACGTACGGGCATAGCCTTTTATATTATTGCAATAGTTGAATGCATGGTATATTATTTTTGCAATAAATGGATAGGCATTGGGAATTATATGGTGCCGCTTTTGAGGGAGCAATGATTGGGATGTTGTCGCTGTTGAGCGAACATCGGTTATGACGCCACTGCCGTTGAGCGTGTGTGAGGTTAAAATGCCGCTATTGTGGAGCGAGCGATGAAATAGAACTATGGAATCAATGGTCAGATATATGTGATATCTATGGTCATTTGTTTAATGATTTAATCATATTTGATTATGAAACTGGCATGGTAGGAATGGATTTAGTTAATCAATGAGATGGTTAATTGGTTTGTGGGAATTTGATGGTTTCGGTTATTTTGAGAATAGGAACAGCACAGGGATCCGGATGAGGATGATACCATCCATGGAATATCTTTTGAAATTCATGGCATTTACATTCTGTAAATTATGAACTGTTATATTGTGAGTATTGGATCGGTGGTATTGGTATCCTCACCCCGTGTGGGGGCTGTCTTTGTTGGGGCAGATTGAACATGTACAACGGTAGCCGGAGTTGAGATCGAGCTATGGATTGGAGGTTCTTCCAGGATCGAAGTACCAGTGACGATATTGAGCACAGTATTTTATACATTAGATACACATACATTCGATTGATGCTCGCATGTGATTGGGTTGTATAAAATGGCAAGGGCCTTTCTCTTTTCATTTCATTTATGGGTTGCATGCAATTAATTCATGAATTGCTAAATGAATTGACAATATGTTAGTGTATATAAGATGCATACGTAAGGGTTGAGTAGTATGGGGAATTTGAACATTATGTGGAATAATGAAATAAATTTTATGGTTGGTACATTATGCCATGTTTGCAAGCGGTTCTTTCTCCCGTGATATCAGGATTGTATGCACTAAATACATGGGTTAATACACTAATAACGAGTTAAGGGCACGGGGGTTCTTACATGGACCTTATGCACCCAAAGCCTTTTAGTGCCTCATTACACCTATAAATATATGGCTTATGTCCCTTAAACGAGATACAACTTTAAAAAATCACATTTTTCTCATTTAAGAAATACCAGGCATCAAACTAGCTCTGGCTTTGGGATCGTGGATCTGGTTAGGTTGTTTGGACTCGAGGGATCACAGCTTTAAGATCTACGCCGGTGAACGATATTCTCTTTTCGTGCATTTATTTTGATATTTGCATGCTTATATATGAATCAGGCGCGATCATCCGTCCCCGGATCTAGATATGTTCTTGTTTATTTTCGCTGCGTTTGAATCTGACGCTGGGGGACGAAAACCCAACACTAACATGACTTGATGACTGTTTATCAATAGTTATTCAGGTTAGGAGCTACTCAATTTCTTGTCTATTCCTACTCTATTTGCTTGCAAATTTCTGTAAAAGAAATGCTTCGGTTGTCGAAAGCAAGTAATTGCAATAACCTTATTATTCAAAGTTGAAGCTAAAGCGTGAGCACTTTTCGTATTTACATCGGTTTAACCCAGTCAAATTACAAGGAGTTGAATATTTTATATGACAAGTACAAGCATCAAGGTTTGTCTGGCACTTATGTGCTATTATCTATCACCTCTATGGCACCTTTAAGTGTTGCTATGTTTTTGCCGCAGGCTTTGAAATATTAGCATTTCCTTGTAATCAGTTTGCTTGGCAAGAACCAGGTACTAATGAAGAAATTCAAGAAGCTGTATGCACCAGGTTTCAAATTAATCTGACTAGCTAATAGTCCAGTATCTAGCTCTTGACTTTATGAAAGGTTGATACTGTTGGTCCATCCCGTTGCTTTTGTCTGAAAAGGGCAAAATAACCTTGAATTAGTTTTGAGGCTAATGCATTTTATCTTGAACTCTACCAGCTCCGAATCTGAAAAGGATCCAAACAAAATCATAATGGATTTGGTTATGTTCTACTTACCACGAAACTTGTGACAAAATTTTACTTTCGCAACCTCACAGATAGATGTCAACTGCAAAAATGTAGCACCCCTTTACAAGTTCTTGAAGTCAGAAAAAGTCGGGTTATTAGTCGACGCTAAGAAGTGGAATTTTACGAAGTTTCTGGTGAACAAAATAGGAAAAGTAGTGCAGAGATATGCCCCGAAAACCCCCCCTCCCGAGATTGAGGTAGTTGAATATGTTCATCGTGTTAGCATAAAATACCCAGCAAGCCAAACGTTGGCCCGATGGACTTTATGAGTCATAGCCCAATTAGTTGTCTCATAAACAATATAAATATAAGGTTCAGGGTTAACCAATTCTTTTCCAACTCACTCTCTGAGAATAGCCGTCATCACACTAGCACTGGTGCCGGGCTTGTAGATCTGGTCAGGTTGATTGGACTCGAGGATCACCGCCATCAGATTGATTTCGCTGTTAACGGTAATCTCTTTTCGTGCATTATATTTGATATATTTGCATGTTAATATATGAATCAGGCGCGATCTTTCGTCCCTGTGTCAGATCTGTTTATTGTATTATTTTCGCTGTGTTTGGATCTGACGCCGGGGTACGAAAACCCAACACTCCTTTATTTAGTCATAATTTCTGTGAATCGCATATAGATAGTCATATGTTTGAAATTTTCTTGAGCAGAAACACATACAAAATCTTTTGGGTTGATCTGGAATATCCAGGTTCGCTGCTATCCCTTATTCCTATTGTTTCCTTGTATGTTTACTTCATGTACATCAGAATTCAGGTGTAAATGTCTATGTCTCTTAGAATAATAATTTTGGTATCGTTCCATGAATCATGAGAATTGTTTAATTCGGTGTTTAATAATGAGTTAGTCAACCCAACTAATAATTCCACTCGAGGCTCGAGAGAGCCCAAATTAAAGAAGTTCAAGCTCGTGACCACATGATCTCACGTCCAAGACGGTTGATTCTGTTTCATAAATGTCTGAGCATTTTGATTTGTGAGCTCGGTTTATGAACGTGTTTATGAGTTTGATATATAAAATAAGTGCAAATATTATTTCAAAATAATAATGCATACTCCAATCCATTGAAATTAAATGCTTGGTTGTAATTTTTTTAGAGTCAGTGGCAATTTACCATATTTGGTATCGCTAATGTCATTTTACTCCATTGTTGTATCTTGAATAGACACATTACCCCCTATAGTTTGTAAATAAACATTTTATCTCTATGGTTTTCAAAACATAGCATAATGCGCCTCAAATAAAGTTTTGCACGTATTCACAAACCAAATGGGGGTAAACTGTCTATTTTGAATACTAAAAACACAAAGGTATAAACTACCTATTTGGAAAATCGCATGCTGGTTTGTTGCCAAAAACCCATTTTTTATAATAATAACGTTACTATCTACATATATACACGTGTTCATAAAACAACAATGATTTGTTATATTTAGAAATCATTTACCTCATGAGCTTTTGACCAATTAAAGGTGAGATCAAACCCGAGTTCATCAAAAAGCTCGAGCTCTAGAAAACTCAAGCTTGATCCAGTTCGTGTCGAGCTCATAAGCTGGCTTGGTGTTGCCATGAGTCTAGATTCAAAGTTATGATTTAGGTGTCCAGCATTTTAAAATATATTTTTTAAATGATATTGCTTCAAGGTCTGCGAATTTCTTTATGTTGGTATACACCATAGACAAACCAATAATTTTGGTTGAGGGCATACATTTTATTTAGCAAAATTTAAATTTTCATATAATTATTTCATTATTTATATTTATCCAGCTGATGTGAAACAAGGTTGTAATTAGACCCGACCAAGGATCATGTATGACCCTGAACCAGCCCGTGGTCAACGGGATGATTGACCGGGTCAACGAGTCGACGAATCGGACCTGTAATCGGCCCGTCTATAGGCACGCCGGTTACGAGTCATAATTTTCTAGCCCATGAACCATCGGTTAACCGACGGTTCAAAGGTTTATTTAATTTTTTTTTACATTTTTAAATTTAAAACATATGTTGTAATATATTTTTGAACTCATGACGTTCGACTTGAATAATTAGTTTCAATCACTAAATTATAAGAGACAGTGTTATAATTTATATATATTAATCAAACAAATATATCTTACACATTTTGATATTTGAGCTTGAATTTATTGCACGTTATTTTATCATTAATCAATGGATAAAAACACATTCAAAAACTTTTTACATTTTTTTTCAAATTTTAATAATATTTTTATTTTTTAAAAAAAATTAATGGTCAGTCTGTAATCGTAACTGTTGATTAACCGGTACAATAGCTGGTGGTTCATGAACCGTAATCGAAATCGTAAATGAAAGTTAAGGTTAAAGATCGAGGTTTTTTGAACCTTCTAATCGATGATCTTAAAACATGGTCAAGTCTAGTTGTAATGTGAATCGAAACATTGTCCCTGCCCAAGAAACCCCAACTCATGAAGACCAGCATTACTCAATTGGGATCAGTTAACAGGCCGGTCTTTGGTGTAGTAGTTGGACGGGCTTGGTTATCAGGTTTCTCCAGTTTCTGGATTCATTAATTTTAAAAGTGAATTTTGTATGGCTAAAAATAACTTCACGTATTCTATTTTATTTTAATTTTGTACATCAAATTATTTATCAACACAATAGTGATCGAAAAACGGGTCGCCCGTCCCTGTAGTAATCCGTCCGTGCCAACACATCCCATTTTTTCACCCATATTATTTTTTAGCTTTAGAGCCTAGACGCCACTCTTACGGACTAATGGGTTGGGCCATGACATTTGCCATGACCATTATTATTACAGCAGAATGGGTCTTGCAGCATGACACATCATAATGGGATTGTCTTTGTCAGGCAAGGCATCCCACCCATTTTGTCATCTTTAATATCCAGCGACCATTGGTTTCCTTAACAATATATATATTTTTTTTTATATTTGTACCAAGTTACAATTATTGAGAATTGAATACATAATCTCAACTGATATCAGTTGTAATATTGAAAAGTTTATCGCTTCAAAAAAACATTAGTAGGGCATACAGATGTAACTTGATTTTTTTTTTAAATATTTATATAATCACTTAATGCTATATTTAGATCATTGAAATAATGCCTATTGGCAACATCTCCATTAAATGAGCTCGAGATTTCAAGTTCGAGCATCAGAAAATCACTGCAATATCAAAGATAATTATTAACTGAAATGTCAAAGATAATTATCATTCCAAATACTTGTTCGAGTCACGTTTGTGGGTTTGTGGTACGTGAGAAATATACATTAGTTTCAACCCTATTTTTTAAAAAAATTCCAAAAGTTCGCGTATATAATCCGTGTCGGATACGATCAACGGCGTATCTTGACCGTATCCGAAACGTATCCGAAATAAAAACTTAATTTTTGTTCTCAGATACGCCACGTGACATATCCGAATCGGTGCCGTATCCGCGCGTATCCGTATCCCAGAAGTATTCGATACTTGACCGTGAAATTTTTTGGAGTATCGATGCAACATAGTTTGGTAGTAATATATATAAGATATTTATATAAGTTTAAATAGAAAAATCCGTCCAATTAGAGTTCTTGTATTTGCAATCGTATATTCAAGACAATCCAATTTCTAAAATTTCAAAAACTTACCACTAGGAAAATTGTCGTTGTTAGCGAATAGTTAATCATCATCCAAGATATATGCAATATATATCCTTGGAAAATTATAAAAATAGTCTAATTATATTGTGTCATTTACAATAATATTCTGAATCTTTTAACACTAAACAAATATAGCTCCACAGAAATTATTTTTTACAAAAAAATGATTTTCTGTTAAAAACTGATAATCAATGACTCCACCATTCACGTACATCACAATCCTAGGAAATCATTGACCCCACCATTCACTTACGTAACTTTAGTAGTCAGTCATTCCCTAGCCACCATTTACATATAAAGCTTAATGTATTATTAATTTCTTTTTTTACTTTTGTATTATAAAAAACACTGTAAATCATTCAATGGAAAATAAGATTTACCACACTTATTCAATCGTAATATGGTATCAGTCCGCCTTTAATCCTAAACTCCAAACCAACCACTGGCGTTCTACCCAAAATCGCCACACCACAAGCCATACTGCTCACCATCTACTGCAGCACCGCACAACCACAACTGACAACCACCCAACCTTCTCTTAAAACTCTTGAATCTATTACCTCCTCTCAGATATGGCCACCAAACATCATCAAAACACCATACCCAATACAAATGATCCATCAAAGCCACTTGTCATCCTCCATCTTCACAATTCCATCAAAACTCACCCTCACCAACTACATAGCATGGACACTTCAAATTGAATCTATTTTGATTGTATATGATCTCATTCATTTTGTTGATGGATCCCACCCCACCCCCCACCCCCCACCACTCACCATCATCATTGAAGACAAACCCAAAACCAACCCCGATTCGGCAAGAAAAACTCATGTTTGGTTCTCTCGTTGGCTCCCTCACACCAAACACCATCTCACTCGTCACCCAATGTCAGGCCTCTTATGACGTGGACGATTTTGGCCAACACCTATGCCCGACCTTTGTGCTGACACATCAAACAAATCAAGGACAAAATCAAACGGGCTTCGAAAGGAACCTAAACTGTCTTTGAATTCATGCAACACATCGAGGCATGTTTGTGATGCCTGAAATTTAATTACCTAGATTAAATTGAGTTTAATGTAATAATGGAAGGACAATTGAGAATGAATGCCATTTTGTCTTTGAACTCGGTTTCGAGATAAATCGAGTGCGATTAAGAATTATGATTAAATCATAATTATTGAATTAATAATTGGTTTAAATGATTCATGTGAATTATGAGGATAATTATGAGTTTGAAATTGTAAGGTAATTATTGATGTTGAACGATAATTAGGGGATTTGAGATAAATAATAATTAGGGTGGAATCGTATTGTGAATTAAAGTTGAGGGACTAAATTGCAAAATTGAACTAATATACCCAACTCTTCTTCACACTTTACACCATTTTCACACACTAAATCCCTAAAAATCCTTCTTCCCCTTTTCAATTGTTCCTCCATTCTGATGAAGAATCAAGCATGAATTCTTGATATTGTTATCATGTAAGCTTGGGTAAGCTAACTCCTGCCTTAATCTTGATTTTAAATGTGTAAAGAGTTGAAATATGTATGTTTGAGTTAGTTGATTTTTGGAAGATTGTGGGTTTGTTGGTACGATTGTTTAAATGAAGTTTTTAAGGTGTGTAACTGAGTTGCAGTTGAGGAAGAGTAATATTTATGTGGTATGTGTATTGGATGGGGTATGTGCATGAAAATGGCGGATATTCGCTATTACATAGCCTCACGATCGATCGTGAAGGATTCCACCATCGATCGCGTGATGTTAAAGCCATTTCTAGACGATGAACAATTCCCGTAATCGATCGCGGATAATGTCACGATCGATCGCGGAAGGTCTAAACTTGAATTTTTTTTACCGAGCTCACGATTGATCGCGAGTTGGGACCGATCGATAGCGAGACGTATTTTTTTGGAAAATTTGTTACATTGTGTAATTTTGAGATGGATCATTTTATGACCGACTCACATGATAATTATGATATTTTGGGGGTAAATCACTAGCAATGAAATAAGGTCATATGTGATGAACCTTAAAAATGTATATACTACTTGCTTGAGTTAGTTGATAACTTGAAGGAATAATATATAAAACGAGATGGTTTGAGTAGTATACAGAGTACGGTAATTGTGATTGATTATGATATGAGGCATGTCGAATTTATATGATTAATGACGATATTGTTGAGGATTATTGCTAAGATATTATTATTGAATTGAATTCAAAATAGATATTGTATTGGATTTCTACGTGATTACGTACAAACAATAGACGTATGTTTCGTTTATATTCATTAATTGAAAGATAATAATCATTGTGAATCGAAGGTATTATGGATGTCACGGGTTGAATGTACCGTCGCGAGTTGACGAGGATATTATGAATGTCACGGGATGACATGTACTGTCACGGATTGACGATGATATTATGAATGTCACGGGGTTAACATGTAACTTCATGGGTTGACGATGTATTTTATGAATGTCATAGGTTGACATGTACCGTCACGGGTTGACGAGGATATTATGAATGTCACGGCTTGACATATACCATCACGGGTTAACGATGTATTTTATGAATGCCACGAGTTGACATGTACAATCACGGATTGACGAGGTATTTAATGATTGTCATGGGCTGACATGGGCCGTCACGGGTTGACGAGGTATATTATAAATGTCACTGGTTGACATAAGGGTAATCGATATAAACTGTTATATTATATTGTTAACGTGTTTTCAGTATCATTAACTGTGAGAAGATGAACAGTTTTGGGAAAGCCCATATGATTATGGTGTATTCAAGGCGTATTCCTTTAATTTTCAGTTATTACATTCTGTATATAATTACTTGTATATTCGTTGATATTGTGACCATGTTTGTAGTATGGTCATCTCATGTTGGGGTCTGTTTCTGTTGCAAAAGGTATCGACAAGTATGTTTTAGGAAGGTAAGCTCGAGCTCGTTGAATGATGCTGCTCCCAGGAGTAAAGTTGAGTATGGATTGAAGCATATGTTATCTATGCATTTAAATTAATATTCATTTATTCGTTGCTCGTCTGTAAGAACTTGATGTCTGTATATGACATGTATAAATGTCTTGGGATTTATCTTGTCATTTGGCTTTTGCATGCAATTTAAAGAGTAAGATTGCATGATGAATTAAGAATATGATTGGTGCATTGTAAAGTGTATACACATGCTAGTCGAGTTGAGTTGGAGATCAACTGTTAAGAAGGATTATAACGAAAATTTTATAGACGTTATGCCATAATTATGAAGCATAAAAATGAGAATTCCCAAATGTTTGTAAATGTATATAAAGAACGATCTAAATGCACTAATGACGTGATTCGAAAATTGGGCCCACAATGTTGAGATTAACTAGAGGCTCTCAGCAAACCTATGGACCCTGAAGATCTCACAGAAACGAACCTCGACGTCCTTGACAAAAACTTCAAATCTGTAATTGATGCTGTCAATAGTCGTGATACACCCATCACATTTGATGAACTTCACGAAAAACTCATCAACAAAGAACTTTCTCTACCTCCAACAACACTTGGGCCTACGTTTCTGGCGACAACCAACTTCACCCAATCACGGTCAACCTGGACCTCTCGCGGGAACCAACCCAACTACTCATCCATTACACCTTCGGGCGGACGCACTGTGGGGTCCTCACTACTTAATTCTTAATGTGTGTCACATGATTACACAAATACAAATATTTGTTCTAGAATTAAGCAGTACATCACACTTATTAAGAGTCATATTATGTCAGTTATTAAAACATTTTCAAAACTGTGACATAATTTACATCATGTACAGATGAACAACCTAATATATCCTAATCAATGGTTCATCTCGCAACAGAAGTCGACTAACAATCCCAGCCTCCCCCGTCTAGGAGTCCCTACAGAAACAACCACACAACATGAGTATTGACAGACAACCATCTCATTCCCATATCAATAAGAATATACAATACGATAAATAAACATTGTAATATCTCAACTGTGATTGTTTCTATATCATTCATCACGAAATGCAAATATGTCATGACATGTCTCATTCATCATCCTGTTACAATGAGACATATAGGATATGCCTCTCAGCTCAATATGTCAGTGGCTCAGCCTTCATATCCCATATTAGCAGCACATATCATATTTCCGTCCTCATACTTTATAACAGCTAAATCGTATGCCCAACAGTAGCATACCTCTCATGGCATCAACTATATGCCTCAACAACATCAATGTACAACAATATGATTACAACAATCATATATCACAATCTCAACACATGTAATCAACATCACATCAACAATAAGATCAATACTCGTACGTCAACATGTATCTGTCGTGTTGTACAGAATATAGAAAATCAGGAGTTAACGCTTAACCTCCTTTCTGACCCGTCCCCTATGATCGTGCTACATGAACATCAACAACTATCATGTTAAAATAGGCTTCACCATCAAAAGTTCCATAAAATATACCTTTTCAACAATTAATCTTAGCGATCGATCGGTCTTTATAGCGATCGACCGATCGATCGCTTCAACTTTGTAACCCTAGCGATCGATCAGTATTGATGTAGCGATCGATCGCTATTTAATTCAATTTTTCACATAATCTTTCGGTCCCCTAACGATCGATCGGTAATCCTTCAGCGATCCATTGCCAAAGCCCGTGATTGATCCGTCACATTATAGAGATCGATCGCTACAAGTTTCAACCGCCTTATAATTTCCACTGTCTCGGCGATCGATCGGTACGCTCCTAGCGATCTATCTCGAGATAGCAGAAGTTCCAAAACATGGCGATTTTCATGTCTATCTTCATGGTTCCAACTCCACATCTCATATCAAACTACCTAACTTCATGAACCATTATTCAATCATGATAGGAACATGTTTTATGATAAAACAACTTAGTTCCTTGAATTCCATCTCATACCAAATCAAAAGCTATCAATTCACATGCTTCAACTCCAATTCAAGTTAAACCAACACATGACAATACATAAAACTCATAACTCTTACCACAACACTTTGAATTCACTTCACACAAAGTGATATCTTGATTCCTGCTCTTAATCATGCCTTCCCAGATAAAGATTCATTCTGTCTTGTTCTGGTCCGGAAGAAGAAGCTTGGATCAGTTCCAAGAAAAGAAGCAAGTATAAGCAAGGAGATAAGGAGGAGCTTGTGTAGAGATTCGTATGTGATTTTAGGTGTGGTATGTGAGTTCATAGGCTAAGTGTACTTCATATAGCATCCTCCAACATAAACTCAAATGCATACTCACATGCACACCACATTCCAATCAAATTCAATTGCATGTCTACTTATTAAACAATTACATGTAACTAATTTCATGTCCTTTATGTTGTACCAAAACCATGGACTACAACAAGTACAAATTGTTCTCAACTATTCTTATATCATTTCCATTGTGTTTAACATACTAATACATCATGCACCTATACCTCTTGTTTCATATCAAATATCCATCCCTATAGCTTGTCATACTTGGTTCCAACCGAACGCGAGTCCACATCTTATCGTCATTAGTTCAAAATGATACAAAATAACATAACTCATGCATAAGTCATATCGAGGTATTACAGTTCTCCCCTACTAATTGAATTTCGTCCTCGAAATCGAATAAACTCAGCACTAAACAAAATCACATACTCATTCATACTGCAATAAGGAACACATATTCAATATAGCAAAAGTGTAGTAATATGAATACTCACCAGTAGTATATCAAAAATGTAAACAACATACCGGAAAATAACTCAGAATACTGCTGCATCATATGATGCTCCGTCTCCCACGTTGCTTATTCGAACCCCCTGTCCCACTGTACTTTCACCATTGGTATCACTTTACTTCGCAACTTACACTCTGCTCTATCCAAGATTCTAACTGGTCGTTCCACATATGACACGTCTGTATCCAACTGTACTTCAGACTGTTGCAATACATGACTCAGATCTGATTCATAGTTCCTCAACATCGAAACATGAAACACATCATGGATACCACTCAACGAGGACGGCAATGCCAATCTATATGCCAATGTACCAATACGTTGCAACACCTCATATGGACCAACATATCGTGGTGACAACTTTCCTCGCATACTAAATCGTACGAAACCTTTGAAAGGTGATATTTTTAAGAACACTCTGTCACTAACTTTGAATTTAAGAGGTCTACGTCATTTATTCGCATAAGCGGCTTGTCTATCCTGAGCAGCTTTAAATTTCAATCTGATAAGCTTCACTTTCTCTTCCATTTCTCGTATCATATCCGGTCCACATATAGAAGACTGATCAACATCACCCCAATACAATGTCGATCTACATCGTCGCCCATACAGTGCCTCAAACGGTGCCATCTGTATACTGGTCTGATAACTATTATTGTAGGAAAATTCAACTAATGGCAACAACTCTTGCCAAGAGTTATCAAACTCTAATATCCATCCACGTAATATCCTCAAGCGTCTGTATCGTACGCTCTGTCTGCCCATCTGTCTGAGGATGATAAGCTGTACTCAATCGTATTTCAGTCCTCATTGCCGACTGTAATCCTTCCAAAAAATGAGAAGTAAACATCGGATCTCGATCAGATACAATCGACACTGGTATACCATGTAGTTTTACTACCTCATGAATGTACAATTTAGCCATCCTCAAGTAGGTAAACATCATACTGTACGTTATGAAGTGAGCTACTTTCGTCAATCTGTCGACTATTACCCAAATATTATCAGAACCAGAAGAAGTCCTTGGCAAATGGGTAACAAAATCCATCGTATATGTTCTCATTTCCATTGAGGAATCTCTAAACTCATCAATTCACCTCCTGGTCTCTGTCTCTCTGCTTTAACCTATTGACAGATCAGACACCTCTTCACAAACTCAAACACAACCTATTTCATGTGTTTCCACCAACTGTGTATGCAAATCCTTGTACATTTTCTTTCCTCCAGGATGTATACTATATTTACTACAATAGACACGTTCTAGTAGTTCTTGGCGTAGTTCCGATGTAGCAGGTTGTAAGACCCCAACGACCCAACACGTCAATAATGTAATTATGACGTCATTTGTGCATGTGAAAATTTCTTTTCTTTAAAGAATCATTACATGCTTCACATATTCCCCATGACTTTTATAAAAATTTGGGCAGAGTCTCCCCATAAGTTGGACTATCCCAGAAAATACATAACTATAAACACCCTCAATATAAAAACACCATAATCTAAAAATAAAAGTTCTCAGCCAGGGAAATCACCAATCAAACAAGATATGAATTCCCATCATCACTAAAGTCGTATAGCACATGCTCCTCAAAATAACATGCACATCAATCAACTATATATAAAGAGGACTTCAACACTATTATACAGTCCATATACACACTTCCAGTTGCTCACATACGAGCAACAAATAAATGAATCAATTCTCAATGCATAATTGATATGTACCATTACCATATCCTGCGAGCACTATTTTCCATGGGTTCAAGCTCTCTTCCCGAGACAATGTTGTACCTGTTATACATGTTTCAACATAAACAACCCAAAAACAACCCCCCACAGGGTGAGCATACTCCAACTCAATAATTATTCACACATGAATATACGAAACTATAATACAACAATTTAAATTATTCAAAACCCATAAAGTATACTCCCTGTACAATTCCGAACCAGTATAGCTTTCACGAACTGTTCCTGTTTCAATCTTATACACTTTCATAAACATCAAGTTCAGTATCGTTATTCAAAACATGATACTCATCAATGCAATAAATTCAATAAAATCACAATTCATCATTTATGCTCAATCATAACGAATCTCATATAGGCAAATCTGCCTATCAATTAATCTCATTCTCAATCATTTCTCATATCGATCATGCCAAATACATCCATACCCAACTCCATATCCGGGCCACGTACATTTACGTGTCAACCATACCACATATATCGAACTCAATTCACATATTCATTTTCTTATATTCAGTGATCACAATTCAACAATACATGAATACTGGAATATGAAATAATTCATATTATACCTGCTCGTACGTCACTACATACCTTATAGTCGACGACGAGATTAAACCACCCTTGATGTCCTGAGACCGTGGAGTATCTATATTGAATATCAATTCAACAACTAATTCATTAATAATACAATTGATATCATTTATATGCATTTCAACTTCAATTCAGTATAATTTCTCTCCAATAACTTTGTACTTCCATATTCAAGAATAATATCATCTATTAAATAGATTTGTCATGCCTCCTATTATAACAATTACATATACTCAATATAATTTCACCATTAAACTCAATCTCATTTATCATACCCCATATACTATACAAACAAACCAATTACCTTCCATTTATTCAAGTTATCAATAACTCAAGTATGTAATATTTACATTACTAGGGTTCAATATATATAACCTTATTTCATTGTTCAAGAATTCCTCAAAACCACATAATCATCATATAAAGTGAGCGTAAAAGTCATAAATATGCATCTAATTCAATCTTAACATCAATAAAACCATATCCTCTCAATTTTAACATCTTTTATAAACTTAGAACAAGATTCACAACTTTTATCTCATATATTCGTAATCCATCAAAGTAATAATCGATTAAACGAGTATCAACACCCCCTTTCATAGCCATAAAGTCGAAAACTTCATCTTCCCCAACATTACAGCAAGAATGAAGAAATGAAATTGAAAATGAATCTATTCCACCATCTAACTCATGATAAACCAAACTAAAACATAAATCCAACAGCATCTTAATCGAACAAACGAGAATCAAACTTTCTGGATTCGACCACCAAAATCCACAAAACAGAAGCATGAAATTCTGAAATGCATAGCAGCAGAAAAAAAAAGCGACCCTTAATAATTTCCCATCTGAAAATTATTCAATCTCCCCAATACATGCTGAAATACATTCATATACATACAAATACATGCACTAACCCATATTCAGCACACACACGCACGCACACACACAGAATACACGCACCTGCACGGGGAACACACACACGCACATGCACTAACTCACATCCAACAACACACACACTCACTTAGTAACAATTCTTCAACATAATACCCAACAATCTTGAAGAACAAAATCTGGACACGAACGAAAATGACAACACCCGATTTTCCCCAATTTTCCTCCCAAAAATCGCACAAAAAGGGTTCAAAATCGAACAATAACAGGTATAATCGACTAAGGGACCAACTTACTTCGATATATACTAACCTTGGTGAGAAATCATGTGCGGAAGAAACAGAAGCTTGCTCTTCTCGGCTGGAACAGGGGCGACGGTAAAATGGGGAAGGAGGGTAAGTCGAAGAGTGTGTGTGTTTTGGTAGGTGTAGTATGTGTGTTTTATGGACAAGTCTAGTTCAATCTCCACCTTTAAATTGCTATCTCATCTTAAAATATTTTATTTCATGTATAAAAAGAACTAGATAATGTTCTTTGCATCAATCTCCCATCTTAATTAATTTGCACATAATTTTAATCTACACCCACTTATTCCAACTCCGGACCAATTAAGATTCCCAATAATTTAATTCAAGTTTTAACCCAATTAATTTAAACAATTCAATGTAGATAATTTTCCCCAAAATAAAACCCAAAAATCGCCCAATACCACCAAAATTCCATGAAAGATCAATACACAAAAATTAAATCCCGAGATATCATAAAAATATCATAATTAAATCCATTTGACAATTAATAATTATTCCGGACATCACACAGGCACTACTCGACGCTTTTCATAACTCAAACTCCCAACATTTGCTATTTCAAAATTAGATTTCCCTTGACTTATCATATCTTTCCAGTGTTGTACTTCATCATCAGTATTTGTGTCATTCTGATATTCTCAAAGATATTGGGTTCAACCAACAATGTTGATACCCTTACTGGCACTAGCACTCACTGTCACTACATCAAACTCATAGCCCAATGTACAACAAGAAGTCATCAAAGCTGACAACTGAATCATATCATGTGCAGTGTATTTGCATCGGCTGTCAGATTGGCTTTTCGTGGATGATACTCGATCTCACAATCATAATCTTTCAAGAGATCCATCCATCTCCTTTTGTCTCATGTTCAACTCTGCCTGAGTGAACACAAATTTCAAACTTTAATGATTTGTATATATGGTAAAAGACGTACCATATAAATAATGTCGCCATATCTTCAAAGCAAAGACTATGACTGCCAACTCCAGGTCATGAACTGGATACTTCATTTCACGTGACTTCAATTGTCTTGATGCATATGTCACAACATGTTTATCCTGCATCAATACACAACCCAAACCAAGTAAAGATGCATCAGTATAGAGTGCAAACATGTCATGTTCTGATGGAATGATCAAGATCGGAGCAGTGGTCAACCATTGTTTCAATTCCTGAAAACTATGTTCACATGCAGCCGACCATATGAAAGGTACTTCCTTCTGTGTCAGTTGTGTTAATGGTTGGGCTATCTTTGAAAATCCTTCAACAAACCATCTGTAGTATCCTGCCAAACCCAAGAAACTAGGAATCTCTGGCATAGAAATAGGTGCTGACCAATTCAATACCGCTTCTATCTTTTCGGATCCACTGATATACCATCTTTGGAAATTACATGTCCCAACAATACTACAATGTTCAACAAAACTCACACTTGCTGAGTTTGACATACAATGATTCTTTCTCAAAATTTGCAATATCATATGCAAATGTTGGACATGCTTTACTTCACTTCGAGAGTAGATCAGTATATCATCGATAAAGACAATGTCAAATTGATCAAAGTATTCCTGAAAAACTTGATTCATCAAACTCATGAAGACAACCGGAGTATTAGTCACACCAAATGGCATAACAAGGAACTCATAATGTCTGTAACGAGTTCTAAATGTTGTCTTCTACACATCTTCTTCCCTCACACGTATTTGATGATATCCGGATCTCACATCCATCTTAGAGTAGTTCATCGATCCCTACAACTGATCAAATAAATCATCAATATGGGGAAAACGGTATTTATTCTTAATCGTTACAGTGTTCAACTGTCTGTAGTCAATACACAATCACATTGATCCATCCGTCTTCTTTACAAACAATACCGGAGCACACCAAGGCGATACACTAGGACGTATGTATCCCTTGTCAAGTAGATATTGCAACTGAGTTTTCAACTCTATCAGTTCAGTTGGTGCCATTCGATATGGTGCTCGTGAAATTGCAAAGGTACCAGGTAGCTGTTAGTAATCCATCATGCATAGCAACGCAACGGAATATAAAATTTTATGGATTGGATCTATACATAGGTAATCATATCGGATAAAGGATTACAAAAGTCTCACTTGTAGCGTGTTTGAGCAGATTCCACGGAGCACCACGTCAAACGATCCCGAGTCACGAGCAACACCTCCAAGATCTTGCCTCAACGGTATCCGCACGATTAAACGAACAAGGGATGTTCAAGAACAAGTTGCTAGGCTTATTCTTGAACCAAAACCAAACTCACGGTTCAAAACCGATCAATGGCGGCCAATCAAAACTCACACAACTCACGGCGGCGTTGGTGGCGGCGACGAGTGTGATTGTCGAGTTGAGAGAGGCGGCCGAGAGCTCAAGCTAGGTTTTTGGTTTTGATGATTGTGATATCAAGGAATGAATAATCAATTAATTACCTTGTTATCATTATAAACAATTTAATTAAAGGCTTTCACAAAGCCTCATGGGCTCAAACCCATGATTTAATTAAATCCTCATAATTATTTAATTAAGACTCTTCTTAATTAATTAATTCATCCAATGAATTTAATTCCCTTTATCGATTTAATCTTTTGTGCGACCCGATAGGATCTTGTAATGTTGGCAGTGACATAAAATCTCATTTTACGTTACAAGCAAGGAGCGGTGTCTAGCAACACATCGAGGCTACCCAAATTACAAGAATGTCAATGACTCGACATAAACTTTAGAACTTGTGATAATATTAACCATGTAACTTAATCCCTTTGTCCTTTGTGTTTAGATTGAACACGAGTCATGGAATAGTCATACTCGTATATTCAATCTTTATTTCTTGATCCCCAAGTAGAACTAGAATAAACGAATAAGCTCGATATCTCATATCGACTCATTCGAGCATGGCCATGCATTTTAGTTCTCACTTGATCAAGGGCCAAACATATCTCCTATTATATAGGAGGGACAAATCCTATCTCAATCAGTCAACATCCCTCTACATAATTCGTAGTGTATCCAATAGTCGCCTTTATAGTTTACCCTGTTACAGGTAACGTTTGACAATATCAAGATACATAACTCCTTATGTTGGGATCTCTGATGATCACAAGTCGTAAGGATTACATACATTATCATCACTATGAGAATTGCATATTACGATCATATAACTATCCATGTTGCATTCTCATGGTGGGTCTGTCCAGTACATCGTTCTCTAACATGTACCCATGTGTTGATTTGATATCTCATATCAATGAACAATTCATCAATCAATACATACCAGTATCTACGTATTATCATTATCCCTATTCATGATAATACTTGACTAGGGACAATGTTTAAGAATAATACAATATTATTCTAAGGACATTAACATATATATTAATTCACATTGCACAGTTAAACGAATAATATATAATAATGAATTGCCATTCATAAAATCATAAACATTGTATGTCAAAACAATCATCTAATGACTTGTCTTAGGGCATATCCCAACAAATCTCCCACTTGCACTAAGACCACTCAGACATATACCTAATGCCTAGAGATCTAGTATGATGATCATGCTTCTGCTGTGACAGTGGCTTCGTCAATGGGTCAGATACGTTATTTATCTGTTGGTACTTTGCATATTTTAACATCTCCCCTTTCAACGATTTCTCGAATGAAATGAAAGCGCCGAAGTATGTGCTTGGATCTTTGGTGAGATCTAGGTTCCTTAGCCAATGCGATCGCTCCATTGTTATCACAATAGAGTTCTATCGCATCTTTAATGCTAGGCACCATTCCAAGTTCAGAACTGAACTTCCTAATCCAAACAGCTTCCTTTGCTGCATCCGAGGCAGCAATATACTCAGCTTCCGTTGTAGAATCGGCTACTGTTTCTTACTTTGAACTCTTCCAGCTCACAGCACCTCCATTTAGGCAATACACATATCCAGATTGCGATCGAAAATCATCTTTGTCAGTTTGGAAGCTTGCATCAGTGTAACCCATTATATTGAGCTCTTCCTCACCTCCATAAATGAAGAATGTATCCTTAGTTCTTCTCAAGTACTTCAGGATATTCTTGACAGCAATCCAGTGACCTTCACCTGGATCAACTTGATATCTGCTCGTCATGCTCAAAGCATACGATACATCGGGACGAGTACATATCATGGCATACATGATAGATCCAATAGCTGACGCATATGGAATCTTACTCATGCGTTGTCTCTCATTTGGTGTTGAAGGACACTGTTCCTTCGAGAGATATATACCATGTGTCATAGGCACGAATCCTTTCTTTGATTCTTGCATGCTAAACCTTTTAAGCACTTTGTCTATGTATGTACTTTGACTTAGGCCGAGAAGCCTTCTTGATCTATCTCTATAGATCTTGATTCCAAATACATAGGTGGCTTCTCCCAAGTCTTTCATCGAAAAGCAGTTCCCTAGCCAAATCTTTACAGATTGTAAGGCAGGGATATCATTCCCAATGAGAAGTATGTCATCTACATACAACACTAGGAAGATAATTATGCTCTCACTGACCTTCTTGTAGACACAAGGTTCATCTACGTTTTTGATAAAACCAAACTCTTTGATTGCATCATCAAAACGAAGATTCCAACTCCGAGAAGCTTGCTTCAATCCATAAATGGATCGTTGTAGCTTGCATATCTTTCCATCATCCTTTGGATCGACAAAACCCTCGGGCTGTGTCATGTACGCATCCTCGAGCAGATTTCCATTAAGGAAAGCTGTTTGACATCCATCTGTCAGATTTCATAATCATGAAATGCAGCTATTGCAAGTAAGATCCTTATGGATTTAACCATGGCCACTGGTGAAAAGGTTTCATCATAGTCAATGCCATGAATTTGTTTGAATCCTTTTGCAACCAGCCGACATTTATTGGTTTGTACATTACCATCCATATCGGTATTTTTCTTGAAAATCCATTTGCACCCTATGGGTCGTACCCCTTCAGGTGGATCAACCAAAGTCCATACTTGGTTTGCATACATGGATTCCATCTCAGATTTCATGGCCTCTTGCCATTTCTCAGAATCAGTGCCCATTATAGCTTGTTGATAAGATGACGGCTCATCCTCATCAATAAGTAGTAAGTCACCTTGTTGAGTCACAAGAAATCCATATCTATGTGGCTCCCGGTGTTCTCTTACAGACCTACGCTGGGCTTGTGTCTCTTGAGCAGGTACTTCTTCCACAACAGCTTGCGGTGCCTGCTCTGTTTCCATCTCAATCTCAGGTTCAGTGTTTTCATGTTGTTGAACTTTACTAAGTTCTATTTTTCTCCCACTGGTTTTTCTAGAAATAAATTCTCTTTCAAGAAATACACCAGTCCGAGCAACAACTACTTTTTTCTCGGTGGGATAATAGAAATAGTATCCTTTCGTTTCCTTAGGATACCCCACAAATAAACACTTATCAGATTTGGGTCCAAGTTTGTTAGTGGCGTGACGTCTAACGAAAGCCTCACAACCCCAAATCTTCATAAAAAGACATACTAGGACGCTTCCCAGTCCATATCTCATATGGTGTCTTTTCCACTGATTTAGATGGAACACGGTTCAGTAAGAAAATCGTTGTTTCTAGAGCGTGTCCCCAAAACGATATCGGAAGATCTGCATGACTCATCATTGATCTAACCATGTCTAACAAGGTTCGATTTCTCCTCTCGGATACACCATTACATTGTGGAGTATACAGAGGAGTGAGTTGTGGGACTACCCCATACTCCTTTAGATAGTCATGAAACTCTTGGCTTAAGTATTCACCTCCTCGATCTGATCGAAGGATTTTGATACTTTTGCCAAGTTGGTTTTGTACTTCATTCTTGAAATCTTTGAACTTTTCAAAGGTTTCATGCTTATGCTTCATTAGGTACACATACCCATATCTACTGAGGTCATCAGTAAATGTAACGAAGTATTGAAAACCACCTCTAGCTTGTGTACTTATTGGTCCACATACATCACTATGTATTAGTCCCAAAAAAACATTTGCCCTTTCAACATGTCCCTTGAAAGGGGCTTTAGTCATCTTGCCCATTAAAAAAGATTCGAATGTTTCATATGATTCAAAATCAAATGAATCTAATACTCCATCCTTATGAAGTTTAGATATGCGGTTCTCGTTTATGTGGCCCAAGCGACAATGCCAGAGATAAGTCGGATTACAATCATTATTTTTAATCCTTTTAGTATTTATGTTATAGATAGGCATATCAAGATTTAATAAAAAAAGACCATTCACCATTTGTGCACTAGCATAAAACATATCATTTGAATAAATAGAACAACAGTTGTCCTTTATCATAAATGAAAATCCACACTTGTCTAAACAAGAAATAGAAATAATGTTTTTGGTAATGGATGGCACAAAATAACAGTCTTTTAAAATCAACGATAAACCAGAAGGCAAAGATAAATAATAATCTCCTATAGCTAATGCAGCAACTCTTGCTCCATTTCCAACTCGGAGATCAACTTCGCATTTCGCCAACAATCTACTCTTTTTGAGGTCCTGCACATTTACACAAATGTGAGATCCACATCCAGTATCTAATACCCATGATGAAGAAGTAGATAAATTGACTTCTATAACAAAAATACCTGAAGTGGAAGTCACATTCCTTTCTTTAGATCCTCCAGATATACTTTGCAGTTTCTTTTCCAATGGCCAGTCTCACCGCAATGGAAACAGTTCCCTTCCTTCGCTATCCCTCCCTTTGGTTTCAGTGCAGAAGACTTTGGCTTAGATTTAACAAAGACCTTCTTGTTCTTCTTGAAGCTCTTAGCTTTAGTCTTTCCTTTGCTCTTATTCACAATAAGAACATTTGTAGGTTTAGACTTCTTGCTATTTGCTTCAAAAGTTCTAAGCATACCAAGTAACTATGGTAGTGTCTTTTCTATTTCAATCATATTGTAATTTAAGACAAATTGACTGAAGCTTTCAGGCAACGATTGCAAGATCACGTCAGTGGCCAACTCTTGGTCCAAAGGAAAACCCAGCTTCTCCAGATTCTCAATATACCCAATCATCTTGAGTACATGAGTTCCAACCAGACTGTGATGCCCCGAAATTAATTAATTGCAAGTAAGGCATTAATTATGTTTATATGATGAATCATGTGTTAATGAATTTATGTGTTGGGTATTAAGATATTAACATGATTTAATTGTGTTAATTATTAAATATGAGGAAGATGTGATTTTAGAAGAAGTTTAGAGCATTGTTGTAAAATGCTTTTAAAACACCAAGTAGAGTATTTTATACATCATGTTAAGTTTGGGGTACATTTTTTTAAAAGTAAGTTAAGACAACCCCTTTTAATCTTTTACCCACCACTTTAACCCCTCTACACCTTTCACTTTATTAAAAATCCCCAAAATCACTTCCCAACCCAAACCCTCCCATTTTCGAGTTCCACCAAAAGAGGAGAAGAAAAGTTCCACAAAAACTTTGTTTGTGTGATCTTTGCTAGGATTTGGAGCCTACAAGAGGTATGGAACCATTCCTATAAGTTTTATGATGTTTGGTGTTGAAATGGGTTAAGTTTTTGATGTTTTATGTGGGTTTGTTTGGGTATGTGTTGTTTATGGTTGGGGTATGATTTTTGAAGTGTTTTAAGTGGGTTTTAGTGGGTTATGATGTTATTGTTATTGTTGGGAAGTTTGGTGTTGAAAGGTATGAAGATGAGCTTGCAAAATGCACATGAAAATGGAGAAATCGCGGCCACTGTAAGTGGCGATCGATCGCTACAAAAGCAGCGATCGATCGCCGAGAGGCAGTACGCGAAGATGAGCTCAGGCGATCGATCGCCTCAAATGGCGCGATCGATCGCCAACGTCCAGTAGCCAAATGACCATCAGGCGATCGATCGCCTCATTTTAAACGATCGATCGCCGCTAAGTGAAAAATCAGGCGATCGATCGCCTCATTTTGAGCGATCGATCGCCACTGTTCAAAAGATGAAAAATGTTGATTTTTGTTGTATTTTTGGTATTGGGCTATTGTTTAGCTTCTAATATCAATTTGTATGGTTATGTAGAACCGTCCCAGGTACCCACGACTTCAAGGAGATAAAGTTCAACGACTTCTCCTTCTTTTGGAATTAAGGTACGTAAGAGACGTACGAGCATCGGACGGTAAACCATACCCTTACCTATTATGATGATGTTTACGATGATGATGTTTACGATGATGATGTTTATGATGATGTTTTCAATGATGATGTTAATGATGATGTTTATGATGATGATGCTTATGATGATGTTATGATGATGATGCTTATGATGATGTTTTGATAATGATGCTTACGATGACGTTTACGATGATGATGCTTATGATGATGTTTATGACGATGATGCTTATGATGATGTTTATGATGATGATGTTTATGATGACGTCTATGATGACGAAGTTTATGATAAGGTCATACGACGTGTATGATTGGGTAAGACGCCCATGTGGTAAGATGCCACCCAAAGTATGTGAGTGGGTAAGATGCCCCTGTGGTAAGATGCCACGTAATGTTTATGATATGGTAAGATGCCATATGATTGGGTAAGATGCCCATGTGGTAAGATGCCACACGAAGGTTATATTATGGTAAGATGCCATACAATGGGGTAAGATACCCTTATATATGAATAAGAGTCAGGGATAACAAAGGAAGTTGAAGAACGACCAATAACTTTTACTTAACTAAGATGTTATGCATTAGTGTATGCCTTTTTATATAAAGTTAAGTAAATATGTATATGCTCACGATGTGTTATCTCTGTAGGTACACTTTTGGACCAAGGGCCTAGGGTCGGGTTGAGGAGGTGAGCTAAAGGAAGCAAGATGAATGTAGGATGCAGGATTTTGATAGTCTCTACTCTAGGAGTAGTGTAAACCTATAGCTTTAACATTCATTAATGGGAATGTAATTAAATAGCTTTTGGAAATTTTATTTTGGCCTGTAATCTCCTTAGCTCAAGCTACAACCGGAACCCTTAAGAGGTTATAAATGCATGTTCTGTCCAATTTATGTGTACTAAATGATATTAAGGTAGGAAGACCCTACACAGACTTCCTTCTACCATTCTACACTGGAATAACGCCTTAGAGACGTCATACCTCTCTTGTCTTGCTTGTTGTTGGTACAGTTGCTTAAGGTGTTCGATCATATCAAACGCCTCCATTTCCTCATGTGGTTTCTGAAGCTCAGAGTTCATGGTGGCAAGCATAAGGCACCCAACATCAAGTGCGTCACTTTGATGCTTCTTGTAAGCATCTTTGTCGGCTCTTGTAGCCGTTAGGGGAGGTTCCTCAGCAGGTAAGGGTTCCTCTAGGACATATTGTTTCTTTTCTTGTTTGAGGACTACCCTCAAGTTCCTATGTCAGTCTAGGAAATTTGTCCCATTTAATTTGTCCTTCTCAAGGACCGATCGCAGTGATAAAGTGCTTGTTACGTGGTTAGTTGCCATGGATATCTACAATATAAATATGCAAAATAAGTTTATGATTTAATCATTTAACATGGTCTTATATTAAATGATACTCCCACTATTTTGTTAAAAATATCAACCCTCGAAACCTTTAGTGGGCCAAGATCCATATTTCGCCTAATCTTGAGTTAGCTTTGGCTAATCGCCCAAGACTCGGTTATTTAGGTAGACAACACTTTGTCAATTACATCACATGTAATTCTTGGATAGTTGGACGAACAACGCTTTGTTCAATTCATCAAATGAATTATTATCCAACCCATGCCTCTAGGTTCCCAATCCTATTGAGATAACCTAGTTAAGTCGTACCCAATTTAAAGTATAACGGATATCACTTTTATCCTTTCGCGCCTTACTAAGATTACCACTGTGCTTTGCTTTGGCAAACCCACATATGTACAATCGAAGTTTTTGACGAGTACTTTTAATTTTGGAAGACATCTTAAACTTAATATTTTAGAGGGATTTATTGATCTCATGATTAGTTTGATAATTCAAAATATGTCCACTACATATAGGTGTATACATATCTACATATATGTGTGATACAATTATCAATCTAAAACATAAGATAAATCATGCATGAACATACATAATTAAAACGTGACATGGTTATAGCCCCTACTAGTGATTTTCTCAAGCCAATGAGAAAATCCTAAGAATCAACAAGGTAACTTCACAAGCACCTTCCGTTGGCTCCAATTTGTGAATGGCCTCCTCATCCCGACACGATGCTCCATCTTCATTGATCACCATCAACAATAAAACTATACTATTTACAAGATATAAAATTCCTCGATTCACATTCGAGGGGAACATAGGGGAGGAATAACATTTAGAATAAAATAGAGAAGGCACAGGTCGTATTATAAATCACAAACATTCACAAATCCTATCTAATAGGTCAAAGGGCTATAACCATGCACCATGCTCAAACAACACATAAACATGCTTTAACATTTAATTAATTAAATTCTAAACATTTTAAAATTTAATTCTAATTAAAATTGTAAAATAATTTTGAAAAATTATCGTACGCTCGGGACATCACATGCCACGAACTTAATGCGACTTAGCTACGAACCACCATGGTTCGAACCAACCATACACCACGGCTGGACCAATTATGGGCCTAGGGTTCGAAACCCTAGCCCATGACATGGTCCACACCGATGGCTTGGGTGCGGCGCCACTAGGGTTCCAAACCCTAGCCGCCTTGCACCATGTTGGTTTCTTTCGAGCCAACTTGTTCGAAACGCCGGAATTCATGAGCCACGAGCCACGGTCCAACCATGCACGGTTCATGACGGTGGCGGCTCAACCATCTCGAGCCAAGGGTTTGAAAACCCTAGCCCTCATGTGGTGTAGCCGCCAACACGTATGATTCCGAGAATCATGGTCCGAACCATTATCGAGCCAAAGAGTTCAAAACTCATCCACGTCTCGAAACCTCCATGCATGAACATGAGCCACAACGACTAGACCATCTCGAGCATAGGAGTTCGAAACCCCTAGCCCTCACGTGGCTAAGCCGTGGGTCAAATGCATGGTGGTGGCCGAATTCAACTTGTTACGGGTTCGATTGTTCGCTTCGTGTATCGTATACATCAAACATCAATTATATCAAATATAATTTCATGATAATTTCACAAACTTAATATTAACATATCATATATGTTCATACAGTTTTAAATAGCATGCAATATTAGTTCTAATATGATTAACACAATTTAATCACATAAATCCGATATGAGCCTTGTACACGGCTCTGATACCACTGTTAGTAATCCATCATGCATAGCAACGCAGCGGAATATAAAATTTTATGGATTACTAAACACCGGATCTATACATAGGTAATCATATCGGATAAAGGATTACAAAAGTCTCACCCTTGTAGCGTGTTTGAGCAGATTCCACGAAGCACCACGTCAAACGATCCCGAGTCACGAGCAACACCTCCAAGATCTTGCCTCAACGGTATCCACACGATTAAACGAACAAGGGATGTTCAAGAACAAGTTGCTAGGCTTATTCTTGAACCAAAACCAAACTCACGGTTCAAAACCAATCAATGGTGGCCAATCAAAACTCACACAACTCACGGCGGCGTTGGTGGCGGCGGCGAGTGTGATTGTCGAGTTGAGAGAGGCGGCCGAGAGCTCAAGCTAGGTTTTTGGTTTTGATGATTGTGATATCAAGGAATGAATAATCAATTAATTACCTTGTTATCATTATAAACAATTTAATTAAAGGCTTTCACAAAGCCTCATGGGCTCAAACCCATGATTTAATTAAATCCTCATAATTATTTAATTAAGACTCTTCTTAATTAATTAATTCATCCAATGAATTTAATTACCTTTATCGATTTAATCTTTTGTGCGACCCGATAGGATCTTGTAATGTTGGCAGTGACATAAAATCTCATTTTACGTTACAAGCAAGGAGCGGTGTCTAGCAACACATCGAGGCTACCCAAATTACAAGAATGTCAATGACTCGACATAACCTTTAGAACTTGTGATAATATTAACCATGTAACTTAATCCCTTTGTCCTTTGTGTTTAGATTGAACACGAGTCATGGAATAGTCATACTCGTATATTCAATCTTTATTTCTTGATCCCCAAGTAGAACTAGAATAAACGAATAAGCTCGATATCTCATATCGACTCATTCGAGCATGGCCATGCATTTTAGTTCTCACTTGATCAAGGGCCAAACATATCTCCTGTTATATAGGAGGGACAAATCCTATCTCGATCAGTCAACATCCCTCTACATAATTCTTAGTGTATCCAATAGTCGCCTTTATAGTTTACCCTGTTACATGTAACGTTTGACAATATCAAGATACATAACTCCTTATGTTGGGATCTCTGATGATCACAAGTCGTAAGGATTGCATACATTATCATCACTATGAGAATTGCATATGACGATCATATAACTATCCATGTTGCATTCTCATGGTGGGTCTGTCCAGTACATCGTTCTCTAACATATACCCATGTGTTGATTTGATATCTCATATCAATGAACAATTCATCAATCAATACATACTAGTCTCTACGTATTATCATTATCCCTATTCATGATAATACTTGACCAGGGACAATGTTTAAGAATAATACAATATTATTCTAAGGACATTAACATATATATTAATTCACATTGCACAGTTAAACGAATAATATATAATAATGAATTGCCATTCATAAAATAATAAACATTGTATGTCAAAACAATCATCTAATGACTTGTCTTAGGGCATATCCCAACAGTAGCAACTCAATTCCAAATTCCACTTCACGACTTGGTGGAAATGCAAGAATTTCAGCTGGAAAGACATCTACATATTCTGCAACCACTGGTATATCCTCTACTCTTCTTTCTCCCTTCTTCTCAGCTATATCAATAGCATATATCAAATATCATGTGTGTCCACGTTCTAACAAACGTGACATCCGCATAGCAGATATCAAAGGAATCTTTGCATTAGATCCCTGTCCATAGAAGATCCACTGGTTTCCCTTTCCAGACTGAAACCGAACCTTCTTCTGACAACAGTCTACAACAGTGTGATATCTACTCAACACATCAATTCCCAGAATACAGTCAAAATCTGTGGGGTCTTCCCACCTTAACAGTGATAAATAGACATAAGAAGGACTAATCATGCATTAATAACGTCTTAAGGTTCCGGTTTGTCACATGAGTTAACAGGATTACAGGCCAAAATAAAAGACTTCCAAAAATAATTCATTACATTCCCAAAAGAATGTTAATATTTAGATTTATACTACTCCTAGAGTAGATACTAATCGTGACTTGAATCCTAAACATTCCTGTGTTCCTTGTAGCTCACTGCCTCAACCCGACCCTTAGTCCTTTAGCCCAAAAGCGTACCTACAGGGACAACACATCATAAGCATATACCATCTCATTTAACATCATAAAACATCATAGTAAATGCATGAAACATTGGTTAAGTAAATATGCTGGTTATTCATTAACTTCTTATCGTTGTCCCTGATTCATAATCATGCATCTGGGCATCTTACCCTGTGGCATCTTACCACATTATAAATATCGCATGGCCTCTTACCATGTGGGGCATCTTACCCCGTGGCATATTACCACAAATAGTATCGCATGGCATCTTACCCCGTGGCATCTTACCACAAATAGTATCGCATGGCCTCTTACCATGTGGGGCATCTTACCCCGTGGCATCTTACCACGTATAACATCATAGACATCTTATAAACACCGTAAACATCTTATAAACATCTTATAAACATCATCATTTCATCATATATACTCATGCAATAAAAGCATAGTCGTAGTGTAAAGATGTGTTTTACCGTCCGATGCCCGTACGTCTCTTACGTACCTTTTCAAAAGGAGGAGGAGTCAACAGACTTATCTCCTTGATTGAGCTGGTACCTGGGATGGCTCTACACAACCATATAATATAATATTAGGCACCGATACGAGAATCGAAATCAATTTCAAAGAAAAAGAACATAAAATTTTATAACATATGAACAGTAACTACTGATCGATCGGTCTCTCTTACCGATCGATCGCTAACTGTTCATCATTTTCTCCTTTTAGCTACGGCATTTGCCGATCGATCGGTGTTTATCACCGATCGATCGGTCGTTCTCATACATGCGAGATTTTCCAGAAATCTCGAACACCTCAATTCACACCCTTCAAACTACTTCATAACATACATATAATGCCTAAACAAGCATATCAATAGCTTCATCATACTTCCATGCATGTATTAAAATTAAAGGTTCACTGATAACTTAAACCGACATGCATTAAAATAACCCATCTTTATCAGTGCTCATCCACATTTTCAGAAAAACAGGGCATCATAACTTCTACCCAGATTTTCCGGCACTACATTTCATAGCAATAATTCTCACATATAAACCATGCAACATGTTCAAACATATATGCTAGGGGCTTCATAAAACTTCTATGTAAGCACTTAAATTCAAGGTTTCATAAAACCTAAGCTAGCATGCATCATAACATCCTCATAAACTTAGAGCTCAACCAAACTTACAGAAAACAGGGCATCATGACATTACCCAGATTTTCGAACACCTAGTTTCAAGGCCAGCAATCTATCACATAAAACGTATAAAGTGTTCGATCTAACATGCTAGTAGTTACATAACACTAACATGTAATCACCCAAACCAAGGTTTCGACCAACCCTTACACTAGCATGCGTTAAAACATCCCTCCAAAACCATTCCCAACCAAAAGAATAGAGTACCAACTTACCCCTCTCTTTTGCTCCTCTTTTGCAAGGTTTTTGGAACACTTTCACCAAGCTTTTTCCCTTGGCTTAACGCTGCTAAGATGGAACGAAAATGGAGGGGGAGAGAAGGAGAAGGGATTGATTGGAAGGTAATGATGCAAGCATGGGCTGCCAAGTGGGGAAAAGGGCATGGGTTGCCAAGTGGGGGAGGGGTGAGGTGGCCGGGTAGGGGGGGTGGTGAGGGTTGGGGTGGTCATGTGGTGTTTAATTGTGCCCCGGTATATAGTGCGATGTATTAAAATATCCTCACTCGATATTTTATAACTTCAATTAATTAATACATCTTGAAAACACCCAACATGTTCCCCACATCATATCATTATAACATAATCGTAGCCCCCAATTTAAATACAGCACAACCCTTAAACACATCATAATTCATCATCGTAGCACATAATCATACCACATTTCGAGGGTATTACATTACTCCCCTACTTATAAGATTTCGTCCCCGAAATCCACATGCATCATCATATCGAAACTAAACATAAAAACATACCAGAGAATAGTTCCGGTTAGTGCTGCACCATATGCCGTTCCGTCTCCCACGTAGCCTCCTCGACACCCCGACGATTCCACTGAACTTTGACCATCGGTATAACTTTACTTCGTAGTCTGCGATCCTCTCGACCTAGAATTCTGATTGGTCGTTCAACGTAGGACACATCCGAGTCTAACTGTACTTCAGTAGGCTGTAAGACATGAGATGGATCTGGCTCATACTTCCGTAACATAGAGACATGGAAAACATCGTGTATGCCAGACAAGGATGGCGGTAGAGCCAAACGATATGCCAATGTACCGATACGCTGTAAAACTTCATATGGCCCAACATACCTCGGAGATAACTTTCCCCGCATCCCAAAACGAACCACACCCCTGAAGGGCGAGATCTTTAAGAAGACCCTGTCTCCTAACTGGAATTCCAGCGGTCGTCGCCGCTTATTGGCATAGGCCGCTTGCCTATCCTGGGCCGCTTTCATCTTCTGGCGTATCAACTTTATCTTACCTTCCATATCCTTGATCATATCCGGTCCTCCGACCGCTTTGCTAGTCAAATCAACCCAATACAGCGGTGATCTACATCGTCGTCCATACAGAGCTTCAAAAGGAGCCATTTGAATGCTCGCCTGATAACTGTTATTATAGGAGAACTCCACCAGCGGCACTGAATCCTGCCACGGAGTATCAAACTCCAAAATACATGCCCTCAACATGTCCTCGAGCGTCTGAATGGTACGCTCTGTTTGGCCGTCTGTCTGAGGGTGATAGGCCGTACTCAGTCTCACCTCTGTGCCCAAAGCTGTCTGGAGACCCTCCCAGAAATGCGAAGTGAACCTCGGGTCCCTATCAGACACTATCGAGACTGGAATACCATGCAATCTCACCACATCCCGTATATACACCTGGGCCATCTTCAAGTATGTATAAGACATACTGTAAGGGATGAAATGAGCCGTCTTCGTCAGCCTATCTACGATCACCCAGATCGCGTCAAATCCTGAGGCCGTCCTCGGCAAGTGGGTCACGAAGTCCATAGATATATGCTCCCACTTCCATTCAGGCACCTCTAAGCTCTTCAGCTCACCACCAGGCCTCTGCCTCTCTACCTTTACTTGCTGGCAGATCAAACATCTTTTCACAAACGTGATCACCTCACGCTTCATGCATCTCCACCAGAATTGATCGCATAGATCTTTGTACATCTTCTTTCCCCCTGGGTGGATACTGAACCGACTACTGTGAGCCCGCTCCAATATTCCTCTACGCAGTTCTGGTGTATCTGGGACTACTCATCGGTTGCCCAGTCTCAAAGAATCATCCTCAGCCACTCTGAACTTGGATGGCTGACCCTGAAGTACCAATGATGTCCATCTCTGAACCTCACTATCCGACTTCTGGGCCTTCCTGATCGCCTCAAATATATCTGGCTCCGCCAATAAGGTCGACACTCGCACAGGCGACGTGTCTACATCGAAATCATAGCCCAGATGGCAATAAGAAGTCATCAAGGCCGACAAACACATAACATCCTCTGCAGTACTCTTCACCTTCCGACTTAAGGCGTCTGCTATTAAGTTTGCTTTACCTGGATGGTACTCAATTTCACAATCATAGTCTTTGAGCAAATCCATCCACCTTCTTTGCCTCATATTCAACTCTGCCTGAGTGAATAAGAACTTCAGGCTCTTATGGTCCGTATATATAGTGAAAGACGTTCCATACAAGTAATGCCTCCAGATCTTCAAGGCAAATATGATGGCCGCCAGTTCCAAATCATGCACTGGATACCTAGCCTCGTGTGGCTTCAGCTGCCTCGATGCATAAGCCACCACGTGCTTATCTTGCATCAACACACAGCCCAAACCCTGCAGTGATGCATCCGTATACAAGGCAAACCTCTTATTCTCAGACGGAATTACCAATACAGGCGCTGTAGTCAAGCGACGCTTCAGTTCTTGAAAACTTTCCTCACAAGCTTCAGACCAAAAGAAGGGGACTCCTTTCCGAGTCAGCTGTGTCAGGGGTTTGGCAATCTTCGAGAAACCTTCGACGAAACATCGGTAATAACCTGCCAAACCGAGGAAACTCCGTATTTCCGGTACAGAAGTGGGTGCATCCCACTCTAACACAGCTTCAATCTTCCTGGGATCCACAGATATCCCATGGCTAGATATGACATGGCCCAAGAATACCACGCTGTCCAACCAGAACTCGCACTTACTAAGCTTTGCATATAGCTGATGATCCCTAAGGATCTGAAGCACTGTCCTCAAGTGTCTTACATGCTCTTCTTCAGTCCGAGAGTAAATAAGTATGTCGTCAATGAAGACTATGACGAACTGATCCAAATATGGTTGGAACACCCTGTTCATCAAACTCATGAAGACAGCTGGGGCATTCGTCACCCCAAAAGGCATGACCAGGAATTCATAGTGCCCATATCTAGTCCTGAACGCCGTCTTCTGAACATCATCTTCTCTTACTCGAATCTGATGGTACCCCGACCTCAGATCGATCTTACTGTAGAGCCTCGTACCCTGCAACTGATCGAACAAGTCATCGATCCTCGGAAGTGGATACTTGTTCTTTACTGTAGCTTTGTTCAGTTGTCTATAGTCAATGCATAGACGCATCGATCCATCTTTCTTCTTAACAAATAAGACAGGCGTACCCCATGGCGATACGCTAGGGCGTATGTAGCCCTTGTCAAGGAGCTCTTGCAACTGTATCTTTAACTCCCTTAACTCTGCTGGTGCCATCCTATATGGGGCACGAGAAATTGCAGACGTCCCTGGTAGTAACTCAATCCCAAACTCGACCTCTCTCGTCGGTGGGAATCCGGGAATTTCCTCTGGAAAGACATCAGCAAACTCTACCACTACTGGCACAGCCTCAACCTTTAACCCCTTCCTCTCTTCCGTCATATCAACAACATAGATAAGATATCCTGTATGACCTCGTTCCAATAACTGTGCCATCTTGATAGCAGATATCAATGGAATCTTTGGGCGAGAACCATCCCCAAAGAATGTCCACTGGACTCCCATATCAGACCTGAATCGGACAGTCCTTTGCCTGCAGTTTATGACTGCCTGATACCTGTTCAGAACATCGATGCCCACAATGCAATCGAAGTCTGTCATTCCCAGTACAATCAAATCTGATCTTAACTCATTATCCTCAAAATAAATGAGGCCATCGTAGACAATCTGATCCGTAGTCAAACTTCTTCCTGCGGGGGTCGAGACTATAAGAGGCATGGGCGACGGAGAAGTGCATATGTGGTGCCTTTCAACAAAACTCGTCGACACAAAAGAGTGTGACGCACCTGTGTCTATCAATATAAGAGCAGGGTGCGTAAATAAAAGATACGTACCCGCTATCACCTCCTCCGGAGCCGCTGTAGCCTGCTCCCTCGTCAAAGCATACACCTGACCCTGAGGTGGCCCCGTGGGCTGACCTCCATACTGCCTCGGTGCGAAAGGTGGTCTGTGTTGTGCCGCTCTGTCCGTAGGCCTCCCAGCAGAGTTCTGCTGTCTTCCCCTGTTGGGACACTGCCGAGCAAAGTGACCTCTGTCGCCACAGACATAGCAGCCTACGCAATCCTTTGCCAAATGTGGTTGTCCACAAAGAGTGCACTGAACTCTTCCAGATCTGTCTCCCTGAGGCTGTCCTCTCCCTGATGGAGCATCATTCCTACGGTTCCCTTTCCATCGATTCTCGAGCCTCTTGTCACTGAATCTCGACGCTGAAGTGTTTCCCCTAAGCTTAAACTGATCACCCCTGGGCTTCAAATTGTCAGAAGTGGATTTCTGAGGGGGTGCTGGAGGTGGCACTGCATCAGGATATGCGCCAACTCCCAGTTCGGCTAGTTCAGCTCGTGAAAGCGCATCGTCAAAACAGGCAGGGCCATAGGTAATTACCCTGTCATATAGTTCCGGCCTCAAGCCCTTCATGAAATTCCTCATCTTCGCTTGAGGGTTTGCAGCAATATGGGGCACATATCGCAGTAAGGAACAGTAATGTAGAGCATAATCAGATACAGGCATGGTACCTTTCCTTAAATTGGTAAACTCATCCTCCTTGGTTTGTCTTGCAGCGGCTGAGAAGTAGCGGGTCAGAAACCGCGTTCGGAACATCTTCCAATTTATTTCCTGCCCCAGAGCCTCTTGCTCAATCACGGTGGTCTTCCACCACATCAGTGCCTTCTTGGCCAGCTGAAATTCTGCTAATCTGATCCAGGCCGTCTTTGCACAAGGCGCTGCCACAAATATCTGTTCAATCCTCTCCAACCATTCCTCAGCTTTTTCCCCTGATTCAGTTCCTTCGAACATCGGGGGTCGGTACATCATAAATTGAGCCAAGCTCAACTCCCCAGGTAGCAACTGTTGTTCAGAGGGTTCTTCGCCCAAGGCTGGTGGTGGCAGTGGATTCGTACGCCCTAGCACTTGTATTTACACTAATGGCGTCACCCACTTCTATATTGCTGTCATGCTGCAACACAAGGGTTAATAACAACACCAAAAGCAGTTCATAAAGCACATCGTTAGATAATTAAACATGTTAGCATAACATAGAAACTTCATATGCAACATGCATATAAAACATGTTCAAAAGTAAACACATAGCCAACTTATTGCTAAGGCTACCCTTCACTCATTCCCGAGTTATCTAATCACTGCTCTGATACCACTAATGTGGGGTCTTCCCACCTTAACAGTGATTAATAGACATAAGAAGGACTAATCATGCATTAATAACGTCTTAAGGTTCCGGTTGTCACATGAGTTAACAGGATTACAGGCCAAAATAAAATACTTCCAAAAATAATTCATTACATTCCAAAAAGAATGTTAATATTTAGATTTATACTACTCCTAGAGTAGATACTAATCGTGACTTGAATCCTAAACATTCCCGTGTTCCTTGTAGCTCACTGCCTCAACCCGACCCTTAGTCCTTTAGCCCAAAAGCGTACCTACAGGGACAACACATCATAAGCATATACCATCTCATTTAACATCATAAAACATCATAGTAAATGCATGAAACATTGGTTAAGTAAATATGCTGGTTATTCATTAACTTCTTATCGTTGTCCCTGATTCATAATCATGCATATGGGCATCTTACCCTGTGGCATCTTACCACATTATAAATATCGCATGGCCTCTTACCATGTGGGGCATCTTACCCCGTGGCATCTTACCACAAATAGTATTGCATGGCCTCTTACCATGTGGGGCATCTTACTCCGTGGCATCTTACCACAAATAGTATCGCATGGCCTCTTACCATGTGGGGCATCTTACCCCGTGGCATCTTACCACGTATAACATCATAGACATCTTATAAACACCGTAAACATCTTATAAACATCATGTATACTCATGCAATAAAAGCATAGTCGTAGTGTAAAGATGTGTTTTACCGTCCGATGCCCGTACGTCTCTTACGTACCTTTTCAAAAGGAGGAGGAGTCAACAGACTTATCTCCTTGATTGAGCTGGTACCTGGGATGGCTCTACACAACCACATAATATAATATTAGGCACCGATACGAGAATCGAAATCAATTTTCAAAGAAAAAGAACATAAAATTTTATAACATATGAACAGTAACTACCGATCGATCGGTCTCTCTTACCGATCGATCGCTAACTATTCATCATTTTCTCCTTTTAGCTATGGCATTTGCCGATCGATCGGTGTTTATCACCGATCGATCGGTCGTTCTCATACATGCGAGATTTTCCAGAAATCTCGAACACCTCAATTCACACCCTTCAAACTACTTCATAACATACATATAATGCCTAAACAAGCATATCAATAGCTTCATCATACTTCCATGCATGTATTAAAATTAAAGGTTCACTCATAACTTAAACCGACATGCATTAAAATAACCCATCTTTATCAGTGCTCATCCACATTTTCAGAAAAACAGGGCATCATAACTTCTACCCAGATTTTCGGGCACTACATTTCATAGCAATAATTCTCACATATAAACCATGCAACATGTTCAAACATATATGCTAGGGGCTTCATAAAACTTCTATGTAAGCACTTAAATTCAAGGTTTCATAAAACCTAAGCTAGCATGCATCATAACATCCTCATAAACTTAGAGCTCAACCAAACTTACAGAAAACAGGGCATCATGACATTACCCAGATTTTCGAACACCTAGTTTCAAGGCTAGCAATCTATCACATAAAACGTATAAAGTGTTCGATCTAACATGCTAGTAGTTACATAACACTAACATGTAAGCACCCAAACCAAGGTTTCGACCAACCCTTACACTAGCATGCTTTAAAACCATCCCTCCAAAACCATTCCCAACCAAAAGAATAGAGTACCAACTTACCCCTCCCTTTTGCTCCTCTTTTGCAAGGTTTTTGGAACACTTTCACTAAGCTTTTTCCCTTGCCTTAATGCTGCTAAGCTGGAACGAAAATGGAGGGGGAGAGAAGGAGAAGGGATTGATTGGAAGGTAATGATGCAAGCATGGGCTGCCAAGTGGGGAAAAGGGCATGGGTTGCCAAGTGGGGGAGGGGTGAGGTGGCCGGGTAGGGGGGGTGGTGAGGGTTGGGGTGGTCATGTGGTGTTTAATTGTGTCCCGGTATATAGTGCGATGTATTAAAATATCTTCACTCGATATTTTATAACTTCAATTAATTAATACATCTTGAAAACACCCAACATGTTCCCCACAGTCATATCATTATAACATAATCGTAGCCCCCAATTTAAATACACCACAACCCTTAAACACATCATAATTCATCATCGTAGCACATAATCATACCACATTTCGGGGGTATTACAAAATCAGTCATATCCAACACAATCAAATATGCTTGTATTCCATAGTCATCATCAAACTGAATAGAACAAGCATATACATTCTGAAAAGTCATAATAGTTGTTCCCATGGGTGTCGAGACATATAGAGGCATCAACAGTGGAGACGAGCATATATGATACCGATCAATAAAAGCTTTTGTGATAAATGAATGTGATGCACCAGTATCAATCAATACAAAAGCCGGATAAGTAAATAAATAACACTTACCCGCTATCACATCATCAGGAGCTGCCTCTGCTTGCTCCTTGTTCAGTACATAAACCTGAACTTGGGGGGGTCTTGCTCTTTGTCCCCCACCAGTCCGAGGTACAAACTGTGTCTCTGTGTTCTGTACTTTCTGACACATTCCCTATGGTATGTTGTCCTCCAGATTGAGGACAATCTCGTATCACGTGCCATGTCCTCCCACAGTCAAAGCAAACTGGACCATCAGTATGTGGACACTCTCTCCTATAGTGTGATCCTCCACAATTGAAACATCTCAAGCCTCTGCTACTGCTTCCTTGTGACTGTCCCTTGGTGACTCGTTCACCCCCTTTTCGATTTTCCACTCTCTACCACCAAATCTCGAGGATGATGCACCTACTCTTGATGGTTTAAACTGATCACCTCTGGGTCTCATACTGTTTGATGTAGGTTTCTGAGATTGTCCTACATCCTTGTATGCCCCAATTCCTATCTCAGCCATCTCTGCCCTAGTCAGCGCCTCCTCAAACGAAGCAGGGTTTTTAAAAATAACCTATCAAACAAATCAAGTCGTAAGCCTTTAACAAACCGTCTGATCTTAGCCTTAGTATTTGCAGCTATATGAGGTACATACCTCAACAAAGAAGAATACTGCAAAGCATAATCAGCTACCTTCATTGTTCCCTGTTTCAGATTGGTAAACTCATATTCTTTCAACTGCCTTGCAGCCACATAGATATAGTGATCTAGGAATCGATTCCTAAACACATCCCAATCTACAACCTGTCCTTGAGCTCTCAACTAAATCAGTGTCGCCTTCCACCACATCATTGCTTTCTTTGCTAATTGAAACTCAGCCAAACACAACTAGTCTGACTTAGCACACGACGCTGACACAAATATATGTTCAATGCCCTCTAACAATTCTTCAGCCTGTTCACCAGATTCAGTACCCTCAAATTGAGGTGGTTGGTAACTGAAAAACTGAGGCAGTGTCAACTCCCCAGGTAACAACACCTGTTCCACTGGCCCTTGGCCTATTGGTGGTGGTGGTACATGAACTATACCAATGATAAGTGCCATTTTTACACTTATATTTATATTTTTTCTTGTTGCGTTTCATTGTGATTCTTGAACAATTTGACATTATTTGGTATTAATTTGCATGTTTCAGGAATCTGTAAAAATCCGAGGAAGTGAAGTAAATGAGCCAAATAATGATGGAAAGTGTATAGGAATGGAAATGACCCAATTTAAGGCAGTGCACCTAGCGCTGATGAAGAATCCAAATGTGAAATTTGAGCCGAGATTTTGGATACAGTTTCACGGAGGAAAAAGAGGGGGAATTCATGATAGACAAGGAAACAATTTTTGAGGAGTGAATAAAATATTAAAAGAGAAGATAATAAGAGGATGCTTTGACCAACGAGAATTGGAGTAGGATATTGTACAGATTTTATTAATTATTTGGAGAATAATAAAGAAGGGAACTAAGTGGGCCGAGAATTGGGAGGAGATTTTATTATGTTTTTAGGGAGCAAATTTGACATTAAAAAAGAGAGGAAAGACACGCTCCATGGGATCCCTCCACAATAACCTTACCTCCACCAATCACAACTCTCCCTCAAACAAATAAACTCACGCCTCCACCAATCATAAGAGAACCATTCACCACTCTTCACTTTTATCACACGCCACCTTTCATCAGATAACCACACGTCCTCATCTTTTACCCATCACGAAATCGCCTAAAACCATACGTCCAAATACCAAAACCATCTCATGCCCCTTTCTCTATTCGGCCCTCATCAACCATCCACCATCTATCATCTTCTAACCCTATGACTTTGGAACAACTTCAGCAAGGCAATTAAAGAGATGATTGAGAAAGAAGCAAGAGAGGAAGCAAGGATCTACGAACGAAGTCGACATCGGGAGTTTTTCTTTATCTTTAATCCTCCATCGTGTTTGTTTTGATTTATAATTATGTTGAACTAAGTTTATTTATCAAGATTAGGTAAATATTTGTTATGAACCTATGATTTTATGCTTTAATGATTGAATCCTTGTGTATGATTTATGATTTTAATGCTTTTGAGGGATTGATCACCTTTGAATGATGTTAGTATCGTAATTGAGATCGAGAGATGATTTTATGATATGGAACTAATAACTCATATCGTGGATTTCAGACTGAGATCGAGAGATGAAGTCAAATACATGTGTGATAGCTATAGATATCTAGTAATCAAAAGTTAGAAGTTTTCACAAAACTTATGCAATATTGAGTTGTAAATAAGTACACGAGAGTGACTTACTGCAATTTGATATTAGGTTTAATATATCTCGAGAGAGTATATTAGATAAATTCGGAGAACTCGTCACCTTAGAAATATTTGGATTTCAATCGAGAATTGTAGGAGATTGCATTGGCGAGCCGACGTCACGATAATCTTCTCTAGCGGACTTTTCTCGTTTACTTTTATTGACTTGGTTGGATTAGTAGTTAATTTAATTAATTTCGTAGGTTAAATATAGTTAAAAACATCTTATTTGATACTTGCTTGTTAGTCCCTGTGGGTTCGACAATCCGCATTCTTCCTATCTATACTAAAACTTGACACCGTGCACTTGCGGTATAATCGCGTTGCTTTGATATTTTATTGTTTAAATAAATCGCGATCAAGTTTTTGGCGCCGTTGCCGGGGACTAACTTTAGTAATATCATACGAGAAGCTTTGACTGTAATTTAACCATTTTTTTTTCTTTGTATATATTTAATTCAAAAAAATATATTTATTTAGTTTTTTTTTTCTTGCGAGGTACTTGTGATGCTTCATCAACAAGCCTTCACAAAATTTGCCCAACAATATTCAGAGTCGTTTTATGCATCGTGGGGGAGATTCAATGAATTGGCAGACACATTCCGGTATCACAACTTTTCGAACTATACTCTTCTGCAATAATGCTTCAAAGGTTTGGATGCACGGACAAGAGGATGGATATTCAGCGGAACACTGGTGACTGGGAGTCCCCTGGTTGATAGAGATGAGGACAGTGTGTTGCACCTGTTCAATGATATGGTGGACTTCGATTTCCATTGGCATTGTGATCCTTCACTACAAGGTTGGAGTCACCAATACCCCCCGAAGCCTCACTATTCTAATGATACGCACCAACCATTTCAGCATCACGGAGAGAAGATAGATAGTTCTGCAGAAGTAATGGCTGAATCAGAGGATATGTTATTTAGATTCATGGCATCAACTGAGCAACGTTTAGAAAACAGGAGCAATTCTATACGTCACCTAGAGCAGCAATTAGCAATCCTTGTGGAATCCATTTCAATGAGCTGCCAAGAGGAGGAGACGAGATCTACAAATCAGGCCTGGTTACACGAGGATCACTCAACTAAACATGTTTGGGTGAGTGATCCTACTCATGTGGAAAAGTCAAGGGAATTTGAGCCACTTGAAGTGGTTGAGCCTAGAGTGGAAAAGTCAATCGAGGAGATCATATGGGAAGACGAGCCAAGAGTGATGTTGTAGGAGGAGATTTTTTAGAACTTTGATATGCACCCATCGATGGTGACATGTTCTATGCCATATGTGGATCCTTTCTTTCCATCGATGCCAACTTCACCATACTACATCCTCCAAGATATGAAGCCAAGTCAAAAATCATTCTCTCGTACCTACCAATTCAAGAATGTTGTTGGAGCGACGAGCTTACACTGTTACAATCATGCCAATCTTGAGGTCATACTGAATGAAGACCCATTTGTTGTATCATATGATACTTACTATGGGCGGCAGCCACTCTTTGATGGTTGCTTCTGATGGTCAAGCCGAAGACTAGAATCAGCGCTTCTTGGGAGGCAACCCAAGCGTATCCTGTTGCTATTTAGTTTTGTTTTATTTTTCTTTTTTTGCATTTTAGTTTGTTTATCTCTCGAGTCGAATATTTTACCATTTGCATTCTTCTCTTGCTAGGTACTCAGTTGGAGCAATGAACCCCTACGACAGTGGAGCTTCCAAAAGCCGATCTTCCTCAACCCTCATGCAAGCGTCTTGATCAGGGGAGTTTACAGTTTCCCTTTTGATTCTTTTAAACATTGAGGACAATGTTTCATTTAAGTTTGGGGGAGTGGCTTTCATGTTTTACTTGTTTAATCTACATGTTGTGTGCTTAATTGACACTTGAATCGTCCGATTATTATGAGCTAATTTTTTTTTATGAGTTCAACTTGAGAAAAGAATGAATTATAGTGGTGACTATTTAATGAGGATTTTGATCTCACTATGCATATGAACTTGAATTTTGATGATTGTTGGACTTGTACATGAATTTCCTGTTTTGAGTTAGCATGTCAAGAATGAGGAATATATTGAGCATTGAGTCATGATCTTGTGGATTGCATTTGAATAGTGATAATTGTTGTGAACTTGATGATTTGTCTTGAGCATCTTAGAGTTATCCTAGAACCTATTTGATGATGACACTTTGAGGCAAAATTTTATAGTTACAAACTTGACTTGGAAATGATCTAGGCGATCTTTGATACGTTTGTGATATCCCCGAAATGATTATATGCATTTGGGCATTAATTATGTTTATGTGGTAATTACAGTGTTAATTAATTTAGTGTTGGAATTAATTAATATGGTGAAATGCTTAGTCATGCGGTGGGCGTGACCTGATAATGCATTTCAGGGTACATGTGATGCATGTTGAGAATTTGAGTTATGGCATGGTTTATTTGGGGTGGGTGTTTATTAATTTGGCAAATCATGTTTAATTGAGCTTTATTGCATTTTTGGAAAGTGTGTTTAAAATATCATGTTGGGATATTTTATATATCATGCTAATTAACAGGGTACCATTAATATTAAAACACATACCCATCATACCCCATTTCCCTCACTTAACCCCACTCCTAATTAAAAGAAAACCCATAACCTTCATTTCCCCAAACCCACACAAAATCATTTCTTGCTTGGAGGAGAAGGAGAAAATCTTGCAAAAAACTTGGATTATTGGATTTCTTTGTAGAATTTGAAGCCTTGAAGGAACCATCCCAGGTGGCAACACAGCCAAGGAAGTAAAGTCCTACCGAATCCTACTTTTCGAAAGGTACGTAGAGAGACGTACGGGCACCCAACGGTAACATGTATTTTATATACTCATTGGAATATGCATTGTGGATGCAAGTATATCTTGAATTGTGCATTGTGGATGCAAATACATGTTGAATTTATGCATTATGATTGCATATGTGTATGTTGAACACTTGGTGCACATCCCATGAGTCATGGTTATATTAGAGTGATGATTTGCCGCTGTCACTTGAAGCGATGATAGAATACTTGCCGCTGTCATATTGTGACAAGGAAAGAATATTTGCCGCCAAATGTTAAAGCGAGGGTGTTGCCGCATGTCGCATTTGAGCGAGGTTATTCAATACCGCTAATATGTCGAAGCGAGAGGTATTAGTGCCGCTGTCATGACAAGCGAGGTGCATTAAAATACACTGTTATAACAGACTAGGGATTGGTGATTGGTGATAATGAAATGGTGATATGTCATGACATTTGTGGAACCATCAAATAATCTATTGAATATACTCATGAGTTATGGTACAGGGACAACCAAAAAAGGAGCGTTTAAAATGCATAGAAAAACAGGAAGTGTTTTGTAATTACGATTTGTGCATTTACGCCTTATAATCATATTATGTTGAATATGGACATGCTCATGATTTGGGGGTTGTCCTCGTAGGTACATTTTGGCATAAATGGGCTAAGAACGGGTTGAAGCAGTGAGCTAGTGAGGAATGCTTTTGACATAGTTCATTTGTATAGTTTCTACTCTATGAGTAGCGTAAATCTATAGGGTTAACATTCATTTGGTTGGGAATGTAATTAACCATTTTAAAAGTTCTTATTTTGGCATGTAATCCTTAAAGCTCAAGGCTTCAACACGAACTTTTATACTCTGATTATACATGTTAGCTCTACTTATGTCTTTAATCCGCACTTAAGGAACTAGGGTCCTTACATTAGTGGTATCAGAGTAGTGGTTAGAGAACCCGGGAATGATTGAAGGGTAGCCTTAGCAACAAGTTGGCTAGGCGTTTGGTTATGAGCATGTTTATTTATGAGGTGCATATTGGTGTATATATTGTTATACTAACATGCTTATTGCTGCTTATGTTATCTAACGATGTAATACATGAATTGTTTTGGTGTTGTTGTTAACCCTTGTGTTACAGCATGGCGGCCATAAATCTGGATCACCTCAATGAAGAAGTAGGTGAGATATGGAGTGTGAATGCAAGCATTGCTCAGACTAATCCCCTACCGCCACCTGCTGTGTGTGTGGAACCGGTTGTGCAGCCATTATTGCTTGGTGAACTGAGTCTGACACGGTTCTTGAACTTCCATCCGCCCCGTTTTGAGGGAACAGAGACTGGGGAAGAAGCAGAGGAATGGTTAGAAAGGATAGAGCAGATCTTCGTGTCGGCACCCTGTGCCAAGACTGCTTGGTTAAGATTGGCAAAGTATCAATTGGCCAAGAAGTCTTCCATGTGGTGGAAGACAACTGTGATGGAGCTGAGAGCTCAAGGAGTACTGATTGATTGGAGCTTGTTCAGAACCCGGTTTCTGAACCGGTATTTCTCAGCTGCTGCTGCCAGACAGATGAAAGAGGACGAGTTCACCAACTTGAAACAGGGAAGCATGACTGTCTCAGATTATGCCATGCACTATTCATCATTGTTGAGGTATGTCCCTCATATCGCTACTAGTGGGCATGCCAAGATGAGGCATTTCTTGAAGGGATTGCGGCCAGAACTGTTTGACCGGGTTATCTCCAACAACCCCACCTCTTTTGATGATGCTCTTACTAGAGCAGATGATAAGTGTATTTTATACACTTATATTTCTTCTTATTTTGCATGGTTTAGTGCTAGTTTTCGATCAGAATTACGCTTTTGGTTTTGTTTTGTTTTGTCTTGAAGGAATCCAGGTAATTACATGATTTATGGACTAAAAGGGTGCAAATGGCGGAAAGAAAAGATGAATTGAAGTAAAAAATCTACGCTTTCCATCAAAGCATCAGGCGTAATTATGCCTGATTCATGCGTAAAGACGCCTAAGCCACGGCATGTCAGAGTTTGAAGAATTTCAGTAGGCGTAACTACGCCTCATTTGTAGCTACGCCAAAGCTACGGCTTTTGAGAATTTTTACAGGCGTAAAGACGCCACTTTCAGGCGTAATTACGCCTGTCACATGGGAAGCCACACTTCTTGACACATCATCAGGCGTAGTTAAGCCAGATTTGAGGCGTAATTACGCCAATGGAATTTTAGAAATTTTTGCTTCTTTCCTTATCTGATGCACGGGATTTTAAAAGGGAGATTCACCAAGGCACGAAAATTCATTCAGTTTTACACGTTCAGAAATAGAGAGAACGAGGCTAGGGTTGAAGGAGGAAAAATAAACGACGACGGCTTGGAGCAAAACGTAGAGATTTCATCACGAGACGACGGCGTTCATCGGAGAACGACGAATAGCTTCTAATTCGTTTTGTATCTCTAAACTTTTATCAGTTTTTATGGATTATTTGAACATGTCTATGTGTTTAATTAATTATAGTATGAGTTAATTCTATTTTCAAGGAGACGATGTAGCTTGTTTTGAAACTACACTTATTATGAATTGATTGAAGGTTATTTGGATTTCCATATGGTTTATTTATGTTTTCCTGTTCTTAATGCTTTTAATCTACTGGCCATGGATTGAATGATGTTATATTTGTGATCTATCACTCGGGAGAGGGGGTTGTGAATAGGAAAGAAGGAATTCATATCGTGGTAGTTATATTGTTCGAGAGGCCTATAACTCCATAGAAGTCGTTAAAGGAATTACTGCGCATTTACAATTGTTTGATAATTGATCTTAGATAGGGATATCAAGATTGATGTTAGATGATTACTTCTGCTTAACACTCGGGAGAGGGAGTAGAAAATAAATAAGAATTCTCGGCTAGTAAACTAGGAAAATCCATAACATGGAAATCAAGGAATGATAGGTGTAGTGGATGAACAAGTGAAATCGTACTCCTAGATTAGTCTCTAATTGATTTCTTTTCAACTCAATATTTGATTATCGTTAATTAATTGATTTTTATTATTCGCATAACACTCAACCATTCGATTCTCTAAATAAAGCAAAGATTATTTTAATTCAGTACTTAGATTTAACTATTTATTCAATCTCTGAGGGTTCGACATCATTTATACTAAAACTTGACTACCTTGCGCTTGCGGTAAAGGACTTTTACGCAACAAGTTTTTTGCGCCGTTGCCGGGGATTGATTTATTTAGTACAATCTGATACTGTACCAATTAATCTTGGTTTTAATTTAGAGCTTTTATTCCTTTTACTTTGGATTGATTTTTGTCTTTTCTGAGATTTTGCAGTGCATGCGAAAGTACACTACTCCTGAATCATTGCTGTTTGATCCTGAGATTGAGAGAACTTCAAGAAGACTGAGAAAAACGAGAAGGGATGAACTGATAGAAATGGCTGCAAATAGAGACAACAATGAACCACCTCCACAACTTGTTGAACCTCAAATGGCGATCAGAGATTATTTCAAACCATCGGTCAACAACAATTACTCTGGATAGCTCGCCAGACTATCAATGCCAACAACTTTGAACATAAGCCGGCATTATAAGTATGGTGCAGCAGAATCAGTTTGGTGGTTTCCTTGTTGAAGACCCCAACTTTCATTTGAGGATATTTTTGGAGATAGCTGATACTGTAAAGATGAATGGTGTTCCAGAAGATACTGTGAGACTCCGATTGTTCCCTTTCTCTCTTAGGGACCATGCAAGGAGTTGGTTATAATCTCTTCCATTTGGTGGTATATGCACATGGGCGGAAATGGCATCGAAATTTCTCTCGAAGTTCTTCCCACCAGCTAAGTCAGCTCAACTGAGAACTGAAATTAGTACATTCAGAAAAATTGATTCTGAACAACTATATGAGTCATGTGAGCGATTTAAAGATTTATTGAGGAGGTGCCCACAACACAACTATGAAAACTGGGTGCAAATCCAGTTATTTTACAATGGGTTGAATGGACCAACTAGGATCATTGTGGATGCTGCAGCAGGAGGAACACTATTTTCTAAGACTGCAGATACTGCTTTTGAATTACTTGAGGAGATGTCAGCCAACAGCTTCCAGTGGCCCAGCGAGCGAGCAATGGTAAGGAAACCCATAGGTATGTATGAGGTTGATCACTTTAGTACATTATCTGCACAATTATCTGTACTAACCACGCAGGTAGCAGCTCTGACCAAGCAAGGAGCACAACCTACTATTGAATCGGCTGCAGCTGCAGCTGGAATTGAGTTGTCAAGGGAAGCAGACCAAGAACAAGGTCAGTTCATAAATAATCGGTATCCCAACAATAATAACAACTACCGAAGCAATCAGTACCAACAAGGGTTCCAAAATAATGATAAGCTCTCATATGCCAACAACAATAATGCCCTGACTCCACCACCTGGATATGCTCCACAAAAGAATGAAGGTAAACCATCATTTGAAGATTTGGTGGGTAATTTTGTTCAAAGTTCGGCATAGAGGCTTGAGAAGAATGAGTCAAGGCTTGATATGATTGAGGGTCACATGAACAACATGGGTGCTACGATGAAGTCTCTTGAGGTGCAAATTGGGCAGCTTGTTAATGCCATGAACAACCAACAAAGAGGGACATTTCCTAGCAACACCGAAGTGAACCCAAAGGAGCAGTGCAAGGCCGTGACATTGAGAAGTGGTAAGGCACTTGGGGATGTAGAACCAGCACATGTTGATGAGCCATCTGTTGAGGAGACTCAGATTCAGGTTGAAACCCCCAAGGAAGTTGAAAAGGAGAAGCAAGCCACGCTACCTGAAATTCCTATGTTCAAGCCTACCCTTCCATATCCTCAACGTTTCCGGAAAAAAGGCCATAGATGACCAGTTTGCAAAATTCTTGGAGATTTTCAAGAAAATCCACATTAATATTCCTTTTGCTGAGGCATTGCAACAAATGCGTAATTATACAAAGTTTATCAAGAACATAATGGCACGGAAGAGGAAGCTTGAGGAATTTGAGACACTGAATCTCACAGAAGAATGTAGTGCAATCCTCCAAAAGAAGCTACCACAAAAATTGAAAGATCCAGGGAGTTTTACTATTCCTTGTATTATTGGTAGTTCTACATTCAATAAGGCATTATGTGATTTAGGTGCAAGTATTAATTTAATGCCTTTATCTGTTTTCAGGAGTTTAGGGCTTGGAGAAGTAAAGCCTACCACGATCACATTGCAATTGGCGGATAGATCTCTTACATATCCTCGGGGGATAATTGAAGATGTACTTGTGAAGGTGGACAAATTTATTTTCCCTGCAGATTTTGTGGTTCTAGACATGTAAGAAGATGGAGATGTTCCATTAATTTTGGGGAGACCATTCTTAGCAACAGGCATGGCACTTATCGATGCCCAAAGAGAGGAATTATCCTTGAGAGTTGGAGGAGAAGAAGTCATGTTTAATATTTACAAGGCTCTCAAGGGACCTGACGAGGTAAGCACTTGCAAGTTTTTGGATGTTATTGACTCATGTGTGCATAACTTTGAAGTAGGAACAATACCTGAGGATCCATTGGAGAATTGCATGGTCAACTCTATTATGCAAGTAGATGCAACTGAATCTGATCTTTCTGAGCAAGTGGAAGCACTTAAGAGCTTGCATAAGGAGAACAACACTCCTGGAACATAGGACGATGTACGAGATACATCAGTCAAAGAAGATACGAAGGCGAGCTCGGAATTGAAAGAACTACCTGCCCAACTTACTTATGCCTTCTTGGGTGAGAATTCGACATACCCGGTAATTATATCTTCATCTCTTTGTTCTTTAGAGAAAGATAAATTATTACGTGTATTGAGGACATTTAAATCTATTTTGGGTTGGTCAATTTCTGATATAAAGGGAATTAGCCAGTCTTTATGCATGCATAAAATACTTATGGAGGATTCCTTCGTTCCCTCCATTGATCATCAAAGGCGGTTGAATCCATCAACGAAGGAGGTAGTAAAAGCAGAAGTGCTTAAATTGTTAAATGCTGGGATTATTTATGCTATTTCAGATAGTGCATGGGTTTCCCCAGTACAGGTTGTGCCAAAGAAAGGAGGGATGACAGTGGTAAGAAATGAAAATAATGAGTTGATCTCAACTCGAACTGTGATGGGGTGGCGAGTTTGCATTGACTATAGGAAACTCAACAAGGCCACAAGGAAGGACCACTTCCCTCTTCCATTTATTGATCAGATGCTCGACAGGTTAGCCGGTTATTGTTATTACTGTTTCTTAGATGGCTATTCAGGGTACAATCAAATTGCCATAGACCCCAAGGATCAAGAGAAGACAACATTTACTTGTCCTTATGGAACTTTTGCGTTTAGAAGAATGCCTTTTGGTTTATGCAACGCACCTGCTAGCTTTCAACGGTGAATGATGGCTATATTTTCAGATATGGTGGAGGAGATCCTAGAAGTCTTCATGGACGACTTTTCAGTATTTGGTTCCTCTTCTGACCATTGTTTGCATAACCTATCTCTTGTGTTACAGCGATGCCAAGAAAAGAACCTTGTGTTAAATTAGGAGAAATGTTACTTTATGGTGCAAGAGGGTATTGTCCTTGGCCATAAGGTGTCATCTCAAGGACTTGAAGTGGATCGAGCAAAAGTGGTTGCAATTGAGAAGCTTCCACCTCCGAACAATGAGAAGGCTATTAGGAGCTTCCTTGGACATGCCGGGTTTTATCGCCGTTTTAATAAAGATTTTTCTAAAATAGCTAAGCCCTTGTGTAATTTGTTAGAAAAAGACTCACATTTTGTCTTTGATGATTTGTGTTTGCATGCATTTAACAGGCTAAAGAAAGCACTTATATCAGCACCGATTATCATAGTGCCGGACTGGAAGGAGCCATTTGTTTTAATGTGTGATGCCAGCGACTATGCAGTTGGAGCTGTATTGGGACAAAAGAGAGACAAGATTTTTATGGCGATTTACTATGCAAGAAGAACTCTTGATGGAGCCCAACAAAATTACACGACCACCGAGAATGAGATGTTAGCTGTGGTGTTTGCATTCGACAAGTTTAGGGCATATCTGATCGGGACAAAGGTCATAGTTTACACAGATCACGCAACTATTCGTATCTTTTTGCGAAGAAGGATGCGAAACCCTGGTTGATTCGATGGATCTTGTTGTTACAAGAATTTGATTTCAAGATCTTGGATAAAAAGGGCAGTGAGAATCAAGTAGCAGATCACTTATCTCGTTTGGAGTTGGAGCATCAAATGGATCATGGAGTCATACAAGAGAACTTTCCTGATGAACATCTCTTTGAGGTAGGTACTAAAACCCCGTGGTTTGCTTATTTTGCTAACTATTTGTCGTGTGGTATATTGCCTCCAGACCTCACTTATCAGCGAAGGAAAAAGTTCTTTCATGATGTGAAGAATTATTACTGGGATGAACCATATGTATTCAGACGCTGTGCAGACCAAATTGTCAGGCGATGTGTAACTGAGGAGGAATCAAAAGAGATTCTAGAAAAGTGTCACTCAACACCTTATGGAGGACATTTTGGAGCATCAAGGACGGCAGCAAAAGTGCTTCAATCGGGTTTCTATTAGCCAGAGCTGCATCAAGACAGTTATATTTTGGTAAAGACGTGTGATCGTTGTCAACGCATTGGTAATATTTCCAAACGCCATGAGATGTCGTTGACAAATATCTTGGAAATAGAAATTTTCGATGTATGGGGTATTGGTTTCATGGGCCCCTTTCCACCATCTTGTGGGCAGTCATATATTTTGCTAGTACTGGACTATGTTTCTAAGTGGGTTGAAGCGATTGCCACATCAACTAATGACGCTCATGTTGTGGTTAAGTTTGTGCAAAAGAACCTTTACACGGTTCGGCACTCCGAGATCGATTGTAAGTGATGAAGGGACCCACTTCTGTAACTAGATCTTCAGTGCTTTGATGACGAAATACACTGTGAGGCATAATATTGCATTGGCTTATCATCCACAGACTAATGGCCAAGCTGAAATTTCTAACCGAGAAATTAAGCTAATTCTTGAAAAGACGGCCGGTATCAACCGAAAGGATTGGGCTCTAAAATTGGTGATGCAATATGGGCATACCAAACTGCATTCAAAACGCCCATAGATGTCCTCATATCGTCTGGTCTTTGGGAAAGCATGCCACTTACCGGTAGAGTTGGAGCATCGGGCTTTCTGGGCCATAAAGAAGCTAAACTTTGTTTTGAAGGCTGCTGGTGAGCAACGGTTGCTACAGCTCACTGAAATGGATGAGTTGCGCAATGAAGCGTATGAAAATGCTAAAATTTACAAGGAGCGAACGAAGAATTGGCATGACAAGCAAATCGTGAGAAGAGAGTTCATTCCTGGTCATAAAGTGCTTCTTTATAACTCTCGTCTCCGACTATTCCCAGGGAAGTTGAAGTCACGATGGTCTGGGCCGTTCACTATTGAGAAAGTGACCCCATATGGAGCAATTGAACTGAAATGCAATGACGGTCACACATTTCAAGCAAAGGGCCAGCGTTTGAAGCATTATTTTGGGGAAGAAGTAAGAGACGTGGACCAGGTTCATCTGAGCGAGCCTAAGTGAAGGAATGGAAGACAGTCGGGCTGAGGACTATAAACTAAGCGCTTTTTGGGAGGCAACCCAAAGTCTGTATCCTTTACTTTATTTTATTTTACATATAAAAAATAAATAAAAAAAAGGGTGTATTGACACCTTTACAGGCGTAAATACGCCACACAAAAAAAAATTTGTTTTTGAAAAGCCATAGCACAGACTACGCCTGTCAAAATTTTCAGAAAATAAAACATGCCGCAGCGTAGGCGTAACTACGCCTGTTTTTGGCGTAGTTACGCCTTCATTTTTTCAAAAAATAAAAAATAAATAAAAATAAATAAAAGCCGAACAGTAGGCGTAATTATGCCTCTCATGTGGCGTAATTACGCCTCGCGTATTTTAAGTCAGATTCTGCATAACATTTTTCAGAAATTCTCGTCTCCTTCAACCCTAACTCACGCCTCTTTCCCTCAATTTTTCAATTCCCAACTTTTCTCTTCAATTCCTTTTAATTAAGCTATCCCACCTCTAAAATCTATACTTTTGTCGATTAATTGCAGGATTTTGGGAGTCCATTCGTGCAAGGAAGCAAGTTTAGGGGGTTGCAAAGAGGTGGTCTTGCTTATCCAACAAAATTCGAAATTTCTTCATCTAAGGTTGGGTAAGTATAATTCCTTCATGATTATTGAGATTTTGCAAGAAAAGGTGGACATATTTTGTGGTATATAGATGTGGAGTTGAAGTGAGTGTGATAATTCTTGTGAAGTTGAATTGGGGTGATAATTTTTGTGAATTGTGGTATTGGAGTTGTTGTTGTGGGGGTGCATTAGCCAAGTTGGGTTATTGTTGAGTTATTTAGTGGAAGTGTACATGGCACCCAACAAGAAACCAAAGGGGATCACTTCCAAAGGAAAAGAACCCGCCTCTTCATCGGGGTCGTTTGACGCCCAAAAATTCTGGAATGTGGATGCTGAGAACAACTATAAGACGGAATTAGCTAGGCCTTGGATTAGCGAGCGTGTGTTTGACTTAGCTGAGCCCCGACACCCCATCATTCAAAATGCCATAGCTCGTGGGTGGGGGGAATTTATAAAGGAGCCAAATTATGCTGTGCAACCGGTCGTAAGGGAATTCTATGCCAACCTCTCCGTGCGCCATGAGGATTTTAAGGTCTTGATTCGTGGACATATGGTAGCGTTTGACCGCCACATGATCAATACGCTTTTTGAGATACATGATGTGGATGATGATGAGTACACTACCTTTGTCAATGGAACCGTTGACTATAATGAAGTCATTTTGAGGTTGTGCGGCCCTAATGCCCGCTGGAGAATGAATCAAGACAAGTTTGTCAATTTTCAAGCCTCGGCACTTAAAGCAAACAAGAAGTTATGGTTCGCCTTCATCAAGGCACTCCTTAAGCCGGCTCTTCATGCCACTGATGTCACCAAGGACAGAGCATTATTGCTTTATGCTATTATGACTGGCATGTCTATGGATTTGGGGCTTCTTCTCCAGTATTCTATCGAGTTTGCTTGCAGGGGGCAACGACTTTGGGCTTCCCACACCCCATGCTCATTACCGATCTATGCTACTATGCGGGGGTGCGATGGGGCCCTGATGAAGAGCGACTAAAGATTCAGAAGCCAATAATGTTGGCCAGACATGCTTGAAGGCTACGCCCCCCATCTTATAGCCAAGCCGGCGCCTCCAGTGGGCCACAACCGACTGAGTCTGAACCGCTCCCAGACCTTCACACTATTGTTCACCGACTCACAGATTTGGAGCAAAGTGTAGCGGCTCAAGCTAACAAATGGGCCGATTTCCACCAAAGTCATGAGGCATACATGCAGCGCCAAGAGGCGTTCCAGCAGCGTCAAGACACCTACATGAACTTTGTAGTGGACTTCACATCAGCCCTAGCTCAGGAGTTTCCTCAAAGAGCGTTTCCACAGTCGCCGACTTTCCTGCCATCACCATTCCCACACCCGCCCCTCGACGATATGGATGACGATGACCAATGACGATCGTCGCTTAGGTATGTGCATCGTTCTATATCTTTCTTCATGTGTATGCATTGAGGACAATGCACATTTCTAAGTTTAGGGGGGGTACTTTGAATCTCAAATTACTTGGATTCCTGTTGTTTTTGTTTGCTTGTTTTCCTTATTTTTTTTTTTTTTGGTTTGTCTTGGTTTAGAGTCTGTTTAGTTTTGAGTGTCGTAAGTTGTATTACGAGTCAGTTGAGGCCAATGATGAAAAATTGAGTTGACTTGTGGAAAATTTAAAATTTTCATGTTTTCACGTTGCCCTTGAGTTCTCACATATTCATGCACTAGAGACCATGACCATTTGATTAATCAATGATGATTTGAACGAACACAAAAATGATATAGGCGATTCTTGATAATTTGATCCTTGATTCATTGATAGAAATTTGCCATAGTAGCCGCTTTGAGCTTAAGTATAAAAGAATGAGGATTGAATTGTTTGCAATATCTTTTAGAATCTCATTCAATTTTTTTTTCTGATATTACCATGTTTTTCAGATGCAATTTGAGCATATTGGCCAAATCATGTAAGTTATTTGTGAACTGAGAGTAGTATAGAACTTCCTATAGTAACCTTTGAGGTGAAATGCAGACATGTGTGGCTTAGGAATGATTTATGCAATTTTTTATTGTTTGAGCCTTTGAAGCCACCAAATGACATCATTTTATCTTTAGTTACCCTTTTGAGCTTAATACAAATCTAATGGCATGTGTTTAGGCACGTGAATAACCCCATTCGCCATCGTTTCAAGATACCACATCAACCACCTTGTTGAGAGCTTATACTATTTCCCACCCTCAAGGGAGTAAGCTTCTATTGCGCTTTAAAAGTTCAAATATCTCCTATGATCATAATTGAAAATTAGAAGTGGAGTAACAATGAAAAAAGAGAAAAATAATGAGGTGAATAATGATGAGGAGGATGAGAAAAGAGGATGAATTGAAAAGAAAAGAAAATTGATGAATCATTAATAGAAGGAATCGAAAGCGGGATGAGAATGCACAAATTGATGATAATTTTAACTTACTCTCTTGCTTCGAATATCCTTCCCTTTTATTGAAGCCATGAGCCGAAGCCTAACGTTACAAGCTTATTAAGACCTATTGACCAAGCCACATTTGTCTAATATACTAGTGGAGAAGGTTATGAATAGCGAACCTATGACACTCGAGAAACACTTGTAATAAACATGGTTTTGACATTCACATATGAGCATCTCATTACCTAGTCTTGATGCATTGTTAGCATTTATCAAAGCTACACTCTTTTTTTGAACAATGCAATTTGAACCTATACCTTGCAAAGTCCTATTGATTTGTGTGAGTAAATAGCGCTTTGAGTTAATGATTAAATGGAAATGGTAGCACACACACACTTGAGAATTCTTGAGAAAGTGATATTCATGTTTTAATATTTCTGAGGCCTACACAATTAAAAGGTTTTACAACTTTGTTTTGTGTGTCTTTTCGTATCAGTTTTGTTTTGATTTGTTTTTGTTTTGTTTTTTTTATTGTTTTGCTCGGGACTAGCAAAAGTTTAAGTTTAGGGGGTTTGATAAGTGTATTGTATACACTTATATTTCTTCTTATTTTGCATGGTTTAGTGCTAGTTTTCGATCAGAATTACGCTTTTGGTTTTGTTTTATTTTGTCTTGCAGGAATCCAGGTAATTACATGATTTATGGACTAAAAGGGTGCAACTGGCGGAAAGAAAGGATGAATTGAAGTAAAAAATCTACGCTTTCCATCAATGCATCAGGCGTAATTACGCCTGATTCACGCGTAAAGACGCCTAAGCCACGGCATTTCAGAGTTTGAAGAAGGTGTAACTACGCCTCATTTAGGCGTAGATACGCCAAAGCTACGGCTTTTGAGAATTTTAAAGGCGTAAAGACGCCACTTTCAGGAGTAATTACGCTTGTCATGTGGGAAGCCACACTTCTTGACACATCATCAAGTGTAGTTACGCCAGATTTGAGGCGTAATTACGCCAATGGAATTTTAGAAATTTTTGCTCTTTCCTTATCTGATGCACGGGATTTTAAAAGGGAGATTCACCAAGGCACAAAAATTCATTCAGTTTTACACGTTCAGAAATAGAGAGAAGGAGGCTAGGGTTGAAGGAGGAAAAATAAACAACGACGGCTCGGAGCAAAAAGTAGAGATTTCATCACGAGACGACGGCGTTCATCGGAGAACGAAGAATAGCTTCTAATTCGTTTTGTATCTCTAAACTTTTATCAGTTTTTATGGATTATTTGAACATGTCTATGTGTTTAATTAATTATAGTATGAGCTAATTCTATTTTCTAGGAGACGGTGTAGCTTGTTTTGAACTACACTTATTATGAATTGATTGAAGGTTATTTGGATTTACATATGGTTTATTTATGTTTTCCTGTTCTTAATGCTTTTAATCTACTGGCCATGGATTGAATTATGTTATATTTGTGATCTATCACTCGGGAGAGGGGGTTGTGAATAAGAAAGAAGGAATTCATATCGTGGTAGTTATATTGTTCGAGAGGCCTATAACTCCATAGAAGTCGTTAAAGGAATTACTGCGCATTTACAATTGTTTGATAAGTGATCTTAGATACGGATATCAAGATTGATGTTAGATGATCACTTCTGCTTAACACTCGGGGGAGGGAGTAGAAAATAAATAAGAATTCGCGGCTAGTAAACTAGGAAAATCCATAACATGGAAATCAAGGAATGATAGGTGTAGTGGATGAACAAGTGAAATCGTACTCCTAGGTTCGTCTCTAATTGATTTCTTTTCAACTCAATATTTGATTATCGCTAATTAATTGATTTTTATTATTCGCATAACACTCAACCATTCGATTCTCTAAATAAAGCAAAGATTATTTTAATTCAATACTTAGATTTAACTATTTATTCAATCTCTGTGGGTTCGACATCTTTTATACTAAAGCTTGACTACCGTGCGCTTGCGGTAAAGGATTTTTACGCAACAGCAGAGCTGGCAGAAATTGGAGTTGGTGCCTATGTTGATATTGTACCCCCACATGTGTCACTGCAGAGGCCAGTTACTGATAGCTTGAGGCCACGATGGGAGTCATTTAAGCCTCGTGGAGCTTGGTTTAGTGGGAAGAAGTCTTATAACCAGAAACAGGAGAGTCGAAAGAGAAATGTATCGACCAACCGAGGACCAACGCAAGTGAATAGAATGGGGGAAACAAGATGTGAGAATTGTGGAGGACTGCACTTATCAAGTAACTGCCCGGCTTGTTACAGTTGTGGCAAAATCGGCCATATTTCTTGGTATTGCCCCAACCGGGAGGGCGGTCAGATTTCAGGATGAATGGGCCGTGATTTGATGGTAGGACAGGGCATCAGAGGCAGCAGATTATGCCTCGACCATCGAGAGGACAGACAGTGGGACCGCCCCAGGGACAGGTATATGCACCGACTATGGAGCAGGCCGAGGCAGCCCCAGAAGAGGTGATCGCTGGTACGTGTCATTTATTTACGTACCTTACTTTTATTTTGATAGATATAGGTGCCTCCCACTCTTTTGTGTTTGTTAGTTTTGTGGAGAGACACCATATGTGCACGTCTCCGTTACCCATGCCTCTTATGGTCTCGACACCCACCGGAAGAAATGTTGTTGCTGATCAGTTTCTTGCGGACTGCCTCATTTATTTTGAGGGCAATGAGTTGAAGGCAGATTTGATTGTGTTAGGTATGTCAGACTTCGATTGCATTGTGGGCATCGACATACTGAACAGATATCAGGCAGTAGTGGATTTTCGGTAGAGGATAGTTTAGTTCAGATCTGATATGGGGATTCAGTGGACTTTCTTACGAAGATTTCGTTGATATCGGCGGTCAAAATGTCCCAATTATTGGAACGTGGACACACAGGCTATCTTATCTATGCCGCGGACACGACGAGAAGGAATAAAGAGCTGAGGGTGAAGGATATACCCGTGTGACAGAGTTTGCAGATGTGTTTCCGGAGGAAATCCCAGGATTCCCACCGACTAGGGAGGACGAGTTTGGGTTGAGTTATTACCGGGAATGTCCGCTATTTCTCGTGCCCCTTATAGGATGGCATCTGCGGAGTTAAGGGAATTGAAGGAGCAATTACAGGAACTCCTTGACAAAGGATATATACGCCCTAGAGTATTGCCTTGGGGCACCCCGGTTCTTTTTGTGAAGAAGAATGATGGCTCGATGCGTTTGTGCATCGATTACCGGCAACTAAATAAAGCAACAGTGAAGAACAAATATCCTCTCCCAAGGATTGACGACTTATTTGATCAGTTGCAGGGTACAAAGCTGTATAGCAAGATTGATTTGAGGTCAGGATACCATCAGATTTGGGTCTGAGAGGAGGATGTTCAGAAGACAGCATTCCGGACTCGGTATGGGCACTACAAGTGCTTGGTTATGCCGTTCGGTGTGACGAACCAGGTGTTCCAACCATATCTTGACCAGTTCGTCATAGTGTTTCTTGACGACATACTCATCTACTCTCGGAGTGAGGAAGAGCACGTGAAACACTTGAGGACAATGCTCCATATCCTCAGAGATAATCTGTTTGCCAAGCTCAGCAAGTGTGAGTTCTGGTTGAACAATGTGGTGTTTATGGGGCATGTTATATCTAGCAGTGGGATATCGGTGGATCCCAGGAAGATAGAGGCTGTGATGGAGTGGTCTGCACCCACTTCTGTGCCCAAGATACGGAGCTTTCTTGGGTTGGCCAGATATTATCGACGCTTCGTCGAGGGATTTTCAAGGATTGCTAAGCCTTTGATACAGTTGACCCAAATGGGAGTACATTCTATTGGTCTGAGGCTTGTGAACAGAGCTTCCAAGAGTTGAAGCACCGGTTGACGACGGTGCCTGTGTTAGTGATTCCTACGGAGAACACGAGGTTTGTTCTATATACTGATGCATCACTACAGGGCTTGGGATGTGTACTGATGCAAGATAAGCATTTGGTAGCTTATGCATCGAGCCAGTTGAAGCCGCATGAGACTAGATATCCAGTCCATGACTTGGAGCTGGCGGCTATCATTTTTGCATTGAAGATTTGGAGGCATTCCTTGTATGCTACGTCGTTTACCATTTACACGGACCACAAGAGCCTGAAGCTCTTATTTACTCAGCCAGAACTGAATATGAGAAAGAGGAGATGGATGGACTTACTCAAGGATTATAACTGTGAAATAGAGTACCATCCTGGGAAGGCGAACTTGACGGCAGACGCCTTGAGTCGAAAGGTAAAGAGTACTGCTGAGGAGACCAAGCAGCTATCGGCTATGATGACTTATTACTTCCATCTAGGCTATGATTTTGATGTAGATACATCACTAGTACGTGTATCGACCTTATTGGCAGAGCCGGACATTTATGAGAATATCTGGAAGGCTCAGAAGGAAGATGAGGAGATTCAGAGATGGTTATCATTGGCACATCTTGGACAACCATCGAAGTTCAGAGTGGCTGAGGATGGTTCCTTGAGGTTGGGTAACCGTTGGTTAGTTTCGAGTACGCTGGAGTTGCGTAGAGGGTGTAAGGAATCCAACATGCAAGTACGCAGCGAAAATAAAATTTATGGATTCCTAACCGAGGACCTCTACAAAGTATTCATATCGGAATGTAAAGGAGTCTCACCCTTGTAGCATGTTTGATGCAGAAGCGATGCCAAACCACGAGTCACGAGCAAAACCTCCAAGATCTTGCCTCTACGGTATCCACACGATCAAATCGAAGAGATTGTTCAAAAACAAGTTGCTAGACTTGTTCTTAAACCAAAACTGAACTCACGGTTCAAAATCGATCAACGACGGTCGTCAAAACCACCACGTCACGGCAGCACGGCGGCGTGAGGTGTGAGGATGAGGCGGCGGCCGAGAGCTCTTATGGAGTGGCTATTAGGTTTTTGAATTAAGTCTATTTCTCTAAACCTTGTTAGCATGATATATGTTGGATTTAATTAAAGGCTTTCTCAAAGCCTCATGGGCCCAAACCCATGATTTAATTAAATCCTTCTAATCATGTAATTAAGACTCTTCTTAATTAATTATCTTGCAATGTTGGCAGCGACATAAAATCTAATTTTATGTCACAAGCAATGAGCGGTATCTAGCAACACATCAAGGCTACCCAAATTACAAGAATGTCATTGACTCGACATAAGCTACGAACTGCGATAATATTAACCATGTAACTTAATCCATTTGTCCAATGTGTTTAGATTGAACAAGAGTCATGGAATAGTCATACTTGTATATTCAATCTTTATTTCTTGATCCCCAAGTAGAACTAGAATAAACGAATAAGCTCGATATCACATATCGACTCATTTGAGCACGGCCATGCATTTTAGTCTTACTTGATCAAGGGCCCAAACACTTCTCCTGTTATATGGGAGGGACAAATCCTTTCTTGATCACTCAACATCCCTCTACATAATTCGTGATGTATCCAATGATTGTCTTTATAGTTTACCCTGTTACAGGTAACGTTTGACAATATCAAGATACATTACTCCTTATGTTGGGATCTCTGGTGATCTCAAGTCGTAAGGATTACATACATCATTATCACTATGAGAATTGCTTATGACGTTCATATAACTATCCATGTAGCATTCTCATGGTGGGTCTGTCCAGACATCGTTCTCTAACATGTACCCATGTGTTGATTTGATATCATATATCTATGAACAATTCATCAATCAAAACATACTGGTCTCAATGCATTATCATTATCATGATTCATGATAATACTTGACTAGGGACAATCTGTAAGAACAATACAATATTATTCTAAGGACATTAACTTATATATTAATTCATATTACACAGATACATGAATAATATATAATAATGAATTGCCATTAACAAAATCATAATACAGTGTATGTCATAAACAATCATCTAATGAGTTGTCTTAGGGCATATCCCAACAGAGGGATCTTAGAGCGAGCTCATAGTAGCAGGCTTAGTATCCACCCAGGAAGGAGGAAAATGTATAAGGACCTATGTGATCAATTCGGGTGGAAATGAATGAAGCGTGATGTCATCGCTTTTGTTAGGAGGTGCTTGATCTGCCAGCAGGTGAAGGCAGAAAGGCAGAGTCTTGGTGGCGAGCTTAGGAGCTTGGAAATACCGGAATGGAAATGGGAACACATATCCATGGACTTTGTGACCCACTTGCCGAGGACTACTTCTGGTTGTGATTCCATTTGGGTAATCGTGGATAGGCTGACGAAGGTAGCTCACTTCATTCCCTATAGTATGACGTACACATACCTGAGGATGGCTCAATTGTATGTCCGGGATATAGTGAGACTACACGGGATTCCAGTGTCTATTGTATCTGACAGAGATCCACGGTTTACATATCATTTTTGGGGAGGTATATAGTCAGCTTTGGGTACTGAAGTAAGATTGAGCACGGCATATCATCCCCAAACGGACGGTCAGACCAAGTGTAATATTTAGACACTCGATGATATGTTACGGGCATGTGTGTTGGAGTTTGATTCTTCATGGAAAGATTCATTGGCCTTGGTAGAATTCTTGTACAACAATAGCTATCAGGCGAGTATTCAGATGGCTCCGTTTGAGGCTCTATATGGTCGGCGTTGCAGGTCGTCATTATACTGGGATGATTTGGTTAATAAATCAGTAGGAGGACCCGAATTGATTCGGGAGATGGAGGATAAGATAAAGGTCATCCGACAAAAAATGAAGGCATCCCAGGATAGACAGGCAGCCTATGCAAATAAATGGCGGCGACCGTTGGAATTCCAATTGGGTGATAAGGTCTTTTTGAAGATCTCGCCTTTCAGAGGCGTAGTACAGTTTGGTATGCGCGGGAAACTATCTCCGAGGTATGTTGGACTGTATGAGATTTTGCAGCGCATTGGTACCTTGGCTTACCGACTGGCTTTGCCACCCTCATTGTCTGGTATTCATGACGTATTCAATGTATCTATGTTGCGGAAGTATGAGCCAAATCCGTCACATGTGTTGCAGCCTTCTAAGGTGCAGTATTCTGATGTGTTTTACGTGGAACGACCAGTCAGGATCCTATATAGAGCTGATCGCAGACTTTGGAATAAGGTGATACCGATGGTCAAGGTTCAGTGGGATCGCAGGGGTGTCGAGGAGGCCACGTGGGAGATGGAGCGGCATATGGTGCAGCACTACCCGGAACTATTTTCTGGTATATGATTTATGTTTAGTTTCGAATTGGTAAGTGCATGCGATTTCGAGGACGAAATCTTATAAGTAGGGGAGTATTGCGATATCCCCGAAATGATTATATGCATTTGGGCATTAATTATGTTTATGTGGTAATTAGGGTGTTAATTAATTTAGAGTTGGAATTAATTAATATGGTGAAATGCTTAGTCAAGTGGTGTGCGGGACCTGATAATGCATTTCAGGGTGCATGTGATGCATGTTGGGAATTTGAGTTATGACATGGTTTATTTGGGGTGGGTATTAATTAATTTGGCAAAGCATGTTTAATTAAGCTTTATTGCATTTTTGGAAAGTGCTTTTAAAATATCATGTTGGGATATTTTATACATCATGCTAATTAATGGGGTACCATTTATATTAAAACCCATACCCATCATACCCCATTTCCCTCACTTAACCCACTCCTAATTAAAAGAAAACCCATAACCCTCATTTCCCCAAACCCACACAAAATCGTTTCTTGCTTGGAGGAGAAGGAGAAAATCTTGCAAAAAAACTTGGATTGTGTGACATCCCCGAAATGATTCATTGCAATTTGGGCATTAATAATGTTACGTGATTAATTATAGTGATAATTGATATATGTGTTGAAATTAATTATCTTGTTGAAATGCTTAGTTACATGGTAGGCGTGACCTGGGGGTTGCATTTCAGGGTGCATGTTATGCATGTTTTAAAATGAGGTGTTAACATGATTTAATTATGTCGATTGATAATTGTGTGGAAGATATGAATTTATTGAGAGTTTGGTGCATTTTTGTAAAATGCTTTTAAAATACCATTTTTGGGTATTTTATACATCATGTTAATTGTTGGGGTACAATTTTTATTTAACCTTTATAAACATTACCCCACTATACCCACCTCACTTTATCCTTCACACTTAAATCCCCAACTCTCATCCCCAACCCTAACCCACTTCACATTTCGAAATTGAGTAAAAGAGGAAGGAGAAATCTTCTCAAAACCTTGTTTGTGAGATTTTTGGTAGGATTTGGAGTCCTCAAGAGGTATGGAACCCTTACTAAAGTTTTTATGATGTTTGGTGTGATTTTGAAATGGTTTTTGATTGTTTGAAATGGGTTTATTTTGGGTTGGTATGATTTTTGGATGGGTGTAGGATTTTTGGTTGTTTAATGGTGTTGAATGAAGGTTTGAAGTGTTTTTATGTTTTTGGGTTGTTGGTATAAGTGTTGTTGAGGTTGGTGAAGAATTTATGGTGCAAAAATGGTGTTTTCCGCAACACAGGCAGCGGCGATCGATCGCCCGTTTTTGGCGATCGATCGCGCTCAACCAGTAGGCGCCAGAAGCCATTGGCGATCGATCGCCACATTTGGGCGATCGATCGCGCCATAAGTGGCGATCGATCGCCAAGGGCTGAAAATTTCAGAATCGGCCAGTATGATCTCGCGATCGATCGGGCCTGGGTGGCGATCGATCGCGAGATGCAAAAATATGTGTTTTTGGTTAATTTTGTGGGATTTTTGGTATTGGACTATAATTGGTTTCTAATATCGATTTGTATGGTTGTGTAGAATCATCCCAGGTACCCACAACTTCAAGGAGATAAAGTTCTTCAACTACTCCACTTTTGAGATTAAGGTATGTAAGAGACGTACGGGCATCGGACGGTAAAACACACTCCTATACTATGACTATGTAATGATTGCATAAGAATTTATGTAACAGGTTGATGATGATTATGATAAGTAAAGATATGATGATGTTTATGACAAGTGAGGATGATGTTTATGATGAGTAAGGATGTTATGATGTTTATGATGTATGTTAAACTATGTTATTAGAAATGGTAGAGTGTTCCGGTAGTTGTTATGGGCAAGCGAGGAAGGTACTTACCGCTGACATAGCTAGCGAGGAGATATATCTGCTATCAAGGTGTAGCGAGGGATATCACAGTACCGCTATATGTCGAGCGAGGGGTCCAATTGTGCCGCTGACATAACAGGACCAGAACAGTGACATTTCTAATTAACATTGTTGATTATGGCATATAAGTGTAGTACGATTTTAATCATTTATGTCAAGAACTAATGATTACATGTATGAATATGAAACAGGGACAACAAAAGTGAGTTAATGCGATTAACCATGAAGTATATGTTAATGATTATTTCATGCATTTATTTATATGCCATTATTTTATGATGTTAAGTAGTGATGTACATGCTCATGATGGGTTGTTCCTGTAGGTACACTTTTGGATTGAAGGGCTAAGGGTCGGGTTGAGACAGTGAGCTGCAAGGAGCACAAAAAAAAGGAATAGGATTCAGGATGATAGTATCTACTCTAGGGTAGTATAAACCTATAATGTTAGCATTCGTTTTTGGGATTGTAACTAATAAGTTTTGAAATTTTATTTTTGGCCTATAATCCCGTTAGCTCATGTAACAACCGGAACCCTAAGATGTTATTAATGCATGTTTAGTCCATAATACGTTATTATAATCATGTTAAGGTAGGAAGACCCTACATTAGTGGTATCAGAGGAGTGGTTAGAGAACCCGGGAATGACTGAAGGGTAGCCTTAGCAATAAGTTGGCTAGGTGCTCCTTTTTAAACTTGTTTTGTGCATATCTTGCATATGAAGTATATGACTATTATACTAACATGTTATGGTTTTCTAACGACGTATTATATGAACTGTTTTTGGTGTTATTGTTAACCCTTGTGTTACAGCATGGCAGCAAATATCGATATAGGAGACGCAGTGAGTGTTAATGCAAGTGCTGGGCGTACAAATCCCCTAACACCGCCAGCCTTGGGCGAAGAACCCTCTGAGCAACAGTTACTACCTGGGGAGCTAAGTTTGGCTCAATTTCTGACATACCGAGCCCTGATGTTCGAAGGAACTGAGACAGGGGAACTGGCCGAGGAATGGTTAGAGAGGATGGAACAGATATTTGTGGTAGCTCCTTGTGCGAAGTCAGCATGGTAAGGCTAGCGGAGTTCCAACTTGCCAAGAAGGCATTGATGTGGTGGAAGACCATAGTAATAGAGTAAGAGGCTCAGGGGCAGGAAATAAATTGGAAACTGTTCAGAACTCGGTTTTTGACCCGCTACTTTTCAGCTGCTGCACGACAGGCTAAGGAAGATGAGTTTACTAACCTCAAGCAAGGTAACATGCCCGTGTCAGATTATGCTCTCCATTACTGTTCTTTGCTCAGATATGTGCCCCACGTCGCTTCAAATACTCAAGCAAAGATGAGGCACTTCATGAAAGGCTTGAGGCCTGAACTGTATGACAGGGTGGTCACTTATGGCCCTGCTTGCTTTGATGACGCGCTTTCACGGGCTGAGCTAGCCGAACTGGGAATTGGTGCGTATCCTGATGCCGTGCCACCTCCAGCATCCCCTCAGAAATCTACTTCTGATAATTTGAAGCCGAGGGGTGATCAGTTCAAGCCAATGGGGAACACATCAGCTTCGAGGTTCAGTGGTAAGAGGCCCGAGAATCATTGGAAAGGAAACCGTAGGAATGATGCCCCGCCAGGAAGAGGACAGTCTCAGGGAGCCAAATTTGGGAAAGTCCAGTGCTCTCTTTGTGGGCAATCACATTCGACGAAAGACTGTGTAGGTTGTTACGTTTGTGGCAATAAGGGCCACTTTGCTCGGCAATGTCCCAATCAGGAGGGACAACAGAACTCTACGGGGCGGACTGCGGACAGAGCAGTGCAGCACAGGCCACCGTTTGTACAGAGGCAGTATGGAGGTCATCCTATGGGGCCACCTCAGGGGCAAGTTTATGCATTGACAAGGGAGCAGGCTACAGCGGCTCCGGAGGAAGTGATAGCGGGCACGTGTCTTTTATTTACGCACCTTGCTTTTATATTGATAGACACAGGTGCGTCACACTCTTTTGTGTCGACAAGTTTTGTGGAAAGGCACCACATATGCACTTCTCCGTCGCCCACGCCTCTTGTAATCTCGACACCCGCTGGAAGAAGTTTGATTGCTGATCGGTTTGTCTATGACGGCCTCATTCATTTTGAGGATAACGAGCTAAGGTCAGATTTGATTGTTCTGGGAATGTCAGACTTTGACTGCATTGTGGGCATTGACGTTCTGAACAAGTATCAGGCAGTTGTGAACTGCAGGCAGAGGACTGTCCGGTTCAGGTCTGATATGGGAGTCCAGTGGACATTCTATGGGGATGGTTCCCGTTCAAAGATCCCGTTGATATCTGCTGTCAAGATGGCACAGTTGTTGGAACGGAGCCATACAGGATATCTCATCTATGCTGTTGATATTACTGAAAAGAGGGAAGAATTAAAGGTCCCGTATTGGTGGAGTTTCCTGATGTCTTTCCGGAAGAGATTCCCGGATTTCCACCGACGAGAGAGGTTGAGTTTGGGATTGAGTTACTGCCGGGGACGTCTGCATTTCTCGTGCCCCGTATAGGATGGCACCAGCGGAGTTAAGGGAGTTGAAGGTTCAGTTGCAAGAGCTCCTTGATAAGGGTTACATACGCCCTAGCGTATCGCCCTGGGGTGCACCAGTCCTATTTGTCAAAAAGAAAGATGGTTCGATGCATTTATGCATCGATTACAGGCAACTGAACAAAGCCACAGTGAAGAATAAGTATCCACTTCCGAGAATCGATGATTTGTTTGACCAGTTGCAGGGTACAAGACTTTACAGTAAGATCGATCTGAGGTCGGGGTATCATCAGATTCGGGTAAGGGAAGATGACGTTCAGAAGACAGCATTCAGGAATAGGTATGGGCACTATGAATTCTTAGTCATGCCTTTTGGGGTGACAAATGCCCCAGCTGTCTTTATGAGTATGATGAACAGAGACCGTATTTGGATCAATTTGTCATTGTTTTCATTGCGATATACTCATTTACTCTCGGACTGAAGAGGAACACGTGAAGCACTTGAGGACAGTACTCCAGATCCTTAGGGATCATCAGTTATATGCAAAGCTCAGCAAGTGCGAGTTCTGGTTGAGCAGTGTAGTGTTCTTGGGTCATGTTATATCTAGCAGCGGGATATCTGTAGATCCCAGGAAGGTTGAAGCTGTGATGGAGTGGACTGCACCCACATCTGTGCCCGAGATCCGGAGCTTTCTTGGTTTAGCAGGTTATTACCAACGTTTCATCGAGGGATTCTCTAAGATCGCTAAGCTGTTGACACAGCTGACTCATAAAGGAGTCTCGTTCTATTGGTCTGAAGCTTGTGAGGAAAGCCTTCAAGAATTGAAGCGTCGTTTGACTACGGCACCTGTATTGGTGATTCCTTCTGAGAATAAGAGGTTTGCCTTGTACACAGATGCATCACTGCAGGGTTTGGGTTGTGTGTTGATGCAAGATAAGCATGTGGTGGCTTATGCATCGAGACAGCTAAAACCACATGAGGCTAGGTATCCAGTCCATTATTTAGAGCTGGCAGCCATTATTTTTGCCTTGAAGATTTGGAGGCATTACCTGTATGGTACAACGTTTACCATCTATTCAGAGCCTGAAGTTTTTGTTCACACAGGCTGAATTGAATATGCGACAAAGAAGATGGATGGATTTACTCAAGGATTATGATTGTGAAATTGAGTACCATCCTGGTAAAGCAAACTTGATAGCAGACGCCTTAAGTCGGAAGGTGAAAAGTACTGCTGAGGATGCCATGAGTTTATCAGCTATGATGACTTCTTATTGCCATCTGGGCCACGATTTCGATGTGGACACGTCGCCGGTGCGAGTGTCGACCCTATTGGCTGAGCCAGACATATTGAGGCTATCAGGAAATCCCAGAGGTCGGATGATGAGGTTCAGAGATGGTCATCGATAGTACTTCATGGACAGCCATCAAAGTTCAGAGTGACAGAATATGGTTCTTTGAGGATTGGTAACCGTTGGGTAGTGCCGAGGGCACCAAAGTTGCGTCAAGGGATCTTGCACCATGCTCATAGCAGTAGGTTTAGCGTACATCCAGGTGGGAGAAAGATGTACAATGACTTATGCGACCAGTTTTGGTGGAGACGGATGAAAAGAGACGCCATCACCTTTGTCAAGAAGTGCTTGATTTGTCAGCAAGTAAAAGCGGAGAGGCAGAGGCCTGGTGGCGAACTGAAGAGTTTAGAGGTACCTGAATGGAAGTGGGAGCACATATCTATGGACTTCGTGACCCACTTGCCAAGGACGGCCTCTGGATTTGATGCGATCTGGGTGATCGTGGATAGGCTGACGAAGGTGGCTCATTTCATCCCTTACTGTATGTCTTTCACATATCTAAAGATGGCCCAATTATATGTACGGGATGTGGTGAGGTTGCATGGGGTTCCAGTCTCGATTGTGTCTGACAGAGATCCAAGGTTTACTTCACATTTCTGGGAGGGTCTCCAGACAGCTTTGGGCAGAGAGGTGAGACTGAGTACAACTTATCACCCTCAGACAGACGGCCAGACGGAGCGTACTATACAGACGCTCGAAGATATGCTGAGGGAATGTGTATTGGAGTTTGATACTCCATGGCAGGATTCAGTGGCACTGGTGGAGTTCTCTTACAACAACAGTATCAGGCGAGCATTCAAATGGCCCCTTTTGAAGCTCTTTATGGACGATACTGTAGGTCACCGCTGTATTGGGAGGACTTGACTAGTAAAGCGGTCGGAGGACCGGATATGATTAGGGATATGGAAGGAAAGATTAATTTGATACGCCAGAAGATGAAAGCGGCCCAGGATAGGCAAGCAGCCTATGCCAATAAGCTACGACGACCGCTAGAATTCCAAGTAGGAGATAAGGTCTTTTTAAAGATCTCACCTTTCAGGGGTGTGGTTCGTTTTGGTGTGTGGGGGAAGTTATCTCCGAGGTATGTTGGGCCATATGAAGTATTGCAGCGTATCGGTACTTTGGCGTACCGTTTGGCTCTACCGCCGTCTTTATCTGGGATTCATGATGTCTTTCACGTCTCTATGTTACCTAAGTATGAGCCAGACCCGTCTCATGTATTACAGCCTACTGAAGTACAGTTGGACTCAGATGTATCCTACGTAGAACGACCAATCATAATTCTAGATCGAGAGGATCGCAGATTACGAAGAAAGATTATACCGATGGTCAAAGTTCAGTGGGATCGTCGGGGTGTCGAGGAGGCTACGTGGGAGACGGAACGGCATATGGTGCAGCATTACCCGGAACTATTTTCTGGTATGTGATTTATGTTTAGTTTCGTTTTGGGTAAGTGCATGCGATTTCGAGGCGAAATCTTATAAGTATGGAGTTTTGTGACATCCCCGAAATGATTCATTGCAATTTGGGCATTAATAATGTTACGTGATTAATTACAGTGATAATTGATTTATGTGTTGAAATTAATTATCTTGTTGAGATGCTTAGTCACATGGTAGGCGTGACCTGGGGGTTGCATTTCAGGGTGCATGTTATGCATGTTGGAAAATGAGGTGTTAACATGATTTAATTATGTCGATTGATAATTATGTGGAAGATATGAATTTATTGAGAGTTTGGTGCATTTTTGTAAAATGCTTTTAAAATACCATGTTTGGGTATTTTATACATCATGTTAATTGTTGGGGTACAATTTTTATTTAAGCTTATAACCATTACCCCAATATACCCACCTCACTTTATCCTTCACACTTAAATCCCCAAATCTCATCCCCAACCCTCACCCACTTCACATTTTCGAAATTGAGTAAAAGAGGAAGGAGAAATCTTCTCAAAACCTTGTTTGTGAGATTTTTGGTAGGATTTGGAGTCCTCAAGTGTGAGACCCCGATATCTCAAGATACTAATAGGTGCGATTAAGAGAACTAAACATTCATATGAATAAATCAGAGTAATGAGTCATGTTGATTAACCTGAGCTTAAAAGATACAGTACCAAAAGTTTCAAAAGGAATTTCACAAATTCCTACAAAAGGTACTACATTATAGTCTTACTCTACCACATGTAGAAGCTATACAAAATTTCTCTAACATGCTAATCCTGTAGCACTCCTTACAGCTCAGCTTTTCAACCCCGACCCTGTTCTCATCATCAAAAGCACCTACAAAGACAACCCCCAACACATGAGCATAACATAATTCATATACCACAAAATATGAATGTAAGACGTAAATGCATAATCATAAAATACAAAGCACTTCCTGTATTTCCATCGCATTTACAATGCCCATTGGTTGTCCCTGTACCACAATTCATAATCAAAACACTATATGAATATATGGCTTCACAAATAAATGTCATGACATATCATCTCTTTTTCTTGAGTCAGTCATCATCAGTTATTTTAATGTTTCTTCGCTTTACAATCTCAAAACAAGCGGTATCTCATCCTCGCTTCTTCATACTAGCGGTATCTCATCATCGCTTAGTATGGTATACCCCGCCTCCATGTGCAAGCGAGCCTCCCCCCTCCCGCTCCACATTTTTAGCGGTCAAGCGTAAGCATTAAAACCTTCACTGTGATCACCCCTGACTCGTGGAATACACCTCTTTATTCCACATCACAATATGCAACAACAATGCATAATATGCAACAACAATGCATAATAACATGTAACAACTCTTAATGCATCACATTGCATTCATCATGTGTCAAACAGACAAACATAAGTACATGTTACCGTTGGGATGCCCGTACGTCGCTTACGTACCTTTCCAAAATGTAGTGTGTTGTGGGACTCTATCCCCTGCGCTGTGTAGCTGTCTGTGAAGGCTCTACACCAGTGTACAACACAATATTAGATGTCTCATTACAATCCAATATCAAAATTTAAACAAATTCCACATTTTAAAAAAAAGGCACTACCGATCGATCGGTCCTCATCACCGATCGATCGGTGAACTGTTTGAATTTTGGAAAAATGCTACGGCTTTTGCCGATCGATCGGTGTTCTTCACCGATCGATCGGTCGCTCTGTTTCAGCCCAGATTTCCGGAAACTCTCTAACACCGATATTCATACCTTTCGATCTAACATGTAAGACATACAACATGCCCAATTAAACATGCTAGTAGCTACAATACACTACCCTAAGTGTATTCATATAAGATATATACCCCAAACACAAACCCACATGCATTAAAATCACCCTATAACATCAGTACTCAACCAACTTTTCTGAAAAACAGGGCATTGTCTTCCTGCCCAGATTTTTGAGTACCCACTTTCAAGCAATGAAATCTACCACATAAGTCATGAATTTTGCTCGAATAAAATGCCAAGGGCTTCACAAAACTACCATGCATATTTTCACATCAAAGGTTTACCAAAACCTAAGCTAACGTGCATGATATCACCTTCATCAAAACACTCCCAACTCATATTTTTTCCAGAAAACAGGGCACAACCATTACCCAGATTTTCGAACACCATACTTTACATGCTTATTTTCTCTACATAAAACATGTAATATACATAAGGAAAAATACTGAGAGCTTCATAACAACACCATGTAAGCATTTAAATCGAAGGTTTTAAGAAATCAAATCTAACATGCCATTTTTACACCAACAAAAAGCATGAACTCAACAACTTAAATTTAAAATCAGAACATGGTTTCTCACCCTCTTTTGCTCCGATTTTTGCAAGCTTTCCAAGCAATAAAAATGGTGGATCTCCTCCTTTTCTCACTTATCAGATGTTGGACGAAAAATGGGAGAGAGATGGAGGAGTTCCAGCTATGGAAAGGTTGGGTGAGAGATGGGACAAGGAGTATGGGCAAGCAGCTGGCAGCTGGCAGCAGGGTATGGGTCAAGGGGGGGTGGTTGAGTGGTGGATTAAGTGATGTGTTATGTTTTGGTCCCGGTATTTAGCATGATGTATTAAAATATCCTCACATGATATTTTATAGTATTTTCTCAATAAAATACTTCAACTCCCATTTAAATATGCTTTTACCAAAACAAATAACACACACCCCAAATAATCATGCCACAACCCCAACATCCCAACATATGATACATGCACCCTCCTCACATGCATTTCCCAATATTATTAATTCAACACAAGAATTAATACCATAATTTTCACAACAATGATTAATGTTTAAATAACACCTAATCATTTTGGGGATATCACATCAAGAGGTATGAAACCCTTCCTAAAGTTTTTATGATGTTTGGTGTGATTTTGAAATGGTTTTTGATTGTTTGAAATGGGTTTATTTTGGGTTGGTATGATTTTTGGATGGGTGTAAAATTTTTGGTTGTTTAATGGTGTAGAATGAAGGTTTGAAGTTTTTTTATGTTTTTGGGTTGTTGGTATAAGTGTTGTTGAAGAATTTATGGTGCAAAAATGGTGTTTTCCGCAACACAGGCAGCGGCGATCGATCGCCCGTTTTTGGCGATCGATCGCGCGCAACCAGTAGGCGCCAGAAGCCATTGGCGATCGATCGCCACATTTGGGCGATCGATCGGCGAGGCTGGCGTTCGATCGCGCCAAAAGTGGCGATCGATCGCCAAGGGCTGAAAATTTCAGAATCGGCCAGTATGATGTGGCGATCGATCGGGCCTGGGTGGCGATCGATCGCGAGATGCAAAAATATGTGTTTTTGGTTAATTTTGTGGGATTTTTGGTATTGGACTATAATTGGCTTCTAATATCGTTTGTATGGTTGTGTAGAACCATCCCAGGTCCCCACAACTTCAAGGAGATAAAGTTCTTCGACTTCTCCACTTTTGAGATCAAGGTACGTAAGAGACGTACGGGCATCGGACGGTAAAACACACTCCTATACTACGACTATGCAATGATTGCATAAGTATTTATGTAACAGGTTGATGATGATTATGATAAGTAATGATATGATGGTGTTTATGATAAGTGAGGATGATGTTTATGATGAGTAAGGATGTTATGATGTTTGTGATGTATGTTAAACTATGTTATTAGAAATGGTAGAGTGTTCCGGTAGTTGTTATGGGCAAGCGAGGAAGGTACTTTTCCGCTGACATAGCTAGCGAGGAGATATATCCGCTATCAAGGTGTAGCGAGGGATATCACAGTACCGCTATATGTCGAGCGAGGGGTCCAATTGTGCCGCTGACATAACAGGACCAGAACAATCACATCTCTAATTAACATTGTTGATTATGGCATATAAGTGTAGTACGATTTTAATCATTTATGTCAAGAACTAATGATTACATGTATGAATATGAAACAGGGACAACAAAAGTGGGTTAATGCGATTAACCAGGAAGTATATGTTAATGATTATTTCATGCATTTATTTATATGCCATTATTTTATGATGTTAAGTAATGATGTACATGCTTATGATGGGTTGTTCCTGTAGGTACACTTTTGGATTGAAGGGCTAAGGGTCGGGTTGAGACAGTGAGCTGCAAGGAGCACAAAAAAAAGGAATAGGATTCAGGATGATAGTATCTACTCTAGGGTAGTATAAACCTATAATGTTAGCATCCGTTTTTGGGAATGTAACTAATAAGTTTTGAAATTTTATTTTTGGCCTATAATCCCGTTAGCTCATGTAACAACCGGAACCCTAAGATGTTATTAATGCATGTTTAGTCCATAATACGTTATTATAATCATGTTAAGGTAGGAAGACCCTACAGATCGTTGGTTTTCTTAGTAGAATTTGAAGGCTTGAAGGAACCATCCCAGGTGGCAACACAGCCAAGGAAGTAAAGTCCTAGTGAATCCTACTTTTGGAAAGGTACGTAGAGAGACGTACGGGCACCCAACAGTAACATGTATTTTATATACTCATTGGAATATGCATTGTGGATGCAAGTATATCTTGAATTGTGCATTGTGGATGCAAATACATGTTGAATTTATGCATTATGATTGCTTATGTGTATGTTGAACACTTGGTGCACATCCCATGAGTCATGGTTATATTAGAGTGGTGATTTTAAGGCTTTGCCGCTGTCACTTGAAGCGGTGATAGAATACTTGCCGCTGTCATATTGTAGCTATGAAAGAATATTTGCCGCCAAATGTTGAAGCGATGGTGTTGCCGCATGTCGCATTTGAGCGATGTTATTCAATACCGCTAATACGTCGAAGCGAGGGTTTTAGTGCCGCTGTCATGACAAGCGAGGTGCACTAAAATACACTGTTATAACATACTAGTGATTAGTGTTTGGTGATAATGAAATGGTGATATGTCATGACAGTTTTGGAACCATCAAATAATCTATTAATTATACTCACGAGTTATGGTACAGGGACAACCAAAAAGGGAGCGTTTAAAATGCATCGGAAAACAAGAAGTGTTTTGTAATTACGGTTTATGTTTTTACGCCTTATAATCATATTATGTTGAATATGGATTATTACATCTCATGATTTGGGGGTTGTCCTTATAGGTACATTTTGGCGTAAAGGGGCTAAGAACGGGTTGAAGCAGTGAGCTAGTGAGGAATGCTTTTGACATAGAAGCTGGGATTCTTTTGTATAGTTTCTACTCTAGGAGTAGTGTAAATCTATAGGGTTAACATTCATTTGGTTGGAAATGTAATTAACCATTTTAAAAGTTCTTATTTTGGCATGTATTCCTTAAAGCTTAAGGCTTCAACACGAACTTTTATACTCTGATTATACATGTTAGCTCTACTTATGTCTTTAATCCGCAGTTAAGGAACTAGGGTCCTTAACGTTTGAGCCTTTCAAGCTTACCATGATTTATATTAATCCTTAGTGTCCCATTTTGAGCTTTATTGAAAAAGAATGGCTTATGCATTGCATATAGTTAGACCCCATTCGACATTCTTGTTTAACTCAGTATACATACCCTTGTTGAGCCTAAATGAAAAATTATCCTTATCCTAATGGGGTAAATGATTCTCATTAGATGCACTTAAATTGCTACATTTGGATGAGCTTATTATTGAAAAAAATTGATGAAAGAGAAAAGAAAAAGATGGATAAAGCCTTGAAAAAAATGAATAAATAAGACCCAAAGTGGCCCAGGCTAAAAGAAAACGAAGAGAAGCTCAATTTAGTGCTAAGAAATATGAACATTGCATGCTTATACTCTCTTCTTTGTGTTATCCTATCTTTTCTTTGAAGCCAACGCCTAGGCCTAACATTACAAGCTTAAAAAGACCTTTGATCCAAGTCTAGGGAGTGACTACATTAGTGGAGAAGTTGTTTGAAATTAGGTCTATGGAATGCTCAACGATAATCTTACTTTTCATTGACTAGCATGATTTGATCTTGAAAATGTGCATGAAACTTGAGATTGACAATAACACACACACACGTTCCTATTTTGAGATGTGTTTCTTGATTTAAGAGAAAACATGTCTTGTCAACTTTTGTATGTGTGTGAGATTTCTGAGAATAATACAACTCATGAAATAGTTGTTTCAAGTATCGAGAATGAACTCTACCTTGTGATTTTAATGCTTAATCGAGGATGATTGTTTGGGGGAGTTGATAAGTGTCATTTTTGCACTTATATTTATATGTTTTTTTGTTATGTTTCATAATGATTCTTGAACAATTTGACGCTTTTTGGTATTAATTTGCATGTTTCATGAATCTTTGTAAAAATGCGAGGAAGTGAAGTAAATGAGCCAAATAATTATGGAAAGTGTATAGGAATGGAAAGGACCCAATTTAAGGCAGTGCACCTAGCGCTGCTGAAGAATCCAAATGTGAAATTTGAGCCGAGATTTTGGATACAGTTTCACGGAGGAAAAAGAGGGGGAATTCATGATAGATAAGGAAACAACTTTTGAGGAGTGAATAAAATATTAAAAGAGAAGATAATAAGAGGATGCTTTGACCAACGAGAATTGGGGTAAGATATTGTATAGACTTTATTAATTATTTGGAGAAGATTAGTTTAATAAAGAAGGGAACTAAGTGGGCCAAGAATTGGGAGGAGATTTTATTAGATTATTAGGGAGCAAATTTGATATTAAAAAAGAGAGGAAAGACACGCTCCATGGGATCCCTCCACAAAATAACCTTACATCCACCAATCACAACTCTCCCTCAACCAAATAAACTCACGCCTCCACCAATCACAATAGAACCATTCACAACTCTTCACTTTTATCCTTTCATCAGATAACCACACGCCCCCATCTTTTACCCATCATGAAATCACCTAAAACCATACATCCAGATACCAAAACCATCTCACGCCCCTTTCTCCATTCGGCCCTCTTCAACCATCCAACAACTATCATCTTCTAACCCTATGACTTTGGAACAACTTCAACAAGGCGATTAAAGAGAAGATCGAGAAAGAAGCAAGAGAGGAAGCAAGGATCTACGAACGAAGTCGACATCGGGGGTTTTTCTTTGTCTTTAATCCTTAGTCTCGTTTGTTTTGATTTGTAATTATGTTGAACTAAGTTTATTTATCGAGATTAGGTAAACCTTTGTTATGGACCTATGATTTTATGATTTAATGATTGAATCCTTATAATTCTTTGTGTATGATTTATCATTTAACTGCTTTTGAGGGATTGATCACCTTTGAATGATGTTATTATCGTAATTGAGATCGAGAGATGATTTTATGATACGGAACGAATAACTCATACCGTGGATTTCAGACTGAGATCGAGAGATGAAGTCATATACATGTGTGATAGCTATAGATATCTAGTAATCGAAAGCTAGAAGTTTTCACAAAACTTATGCAATATTTAGTTGTTAAATAAGTACACGAGAGTGACTTACTGCAATTTGATATTAGGTTTAATATATCTCGAGAGAGTATATTACATAAATTCGGAGAACTCGTCACCTTAGAAATATTTGGATTTTCAATCGAGAATTGTAGGGGATTGCATTGGTGAGCCGACGTCTCGATAATCTTCTCTAGCGGACTTTTCTCGTTTACTTTTATTGACATGGTTGGATTAGTAGTTAATTTAATTAATTAGTAGTTTAATTATTAATTCAACTTCGTAGGTTAAATATAGTTAAAAACATCTTATTTTGTACTTGCTTGTTAGTCCCTGTGGGTACGACAATCCGTATTCTTCCTATCTATACTAAAACTTGACACCGTGTACTTGCGGTATAATAACGTTGCTTTGATATTTTATTGTTTAAATAAATCGCGATCAACACTGGCGTTCATACTCATCGCATCCCCAACTTCTTCTTGAGGATGCCTCGGTACTCTGGTTGCCATGCTGCACTACAAGGTTAACAATAATATTCAACATATAAAGCATATTAGTATAACATCATATACTACACAACAACATTAATATGTTTTTCAAGTGAATAGACAACTCCCTAGTATACTCCCTCTACCATTGTTCACCCAGTTCTCGAACCACTGCTCTGATACCACTAATGTGGGGTCCTCACTATTTAATTCTTAATGTGTGTCACATGATTACACAAATACAAATATCTATTCTAAGCAGTCCATCACACTGATTAAGAGTCATACTATGTCAGTTATTACAACATTTTCAAAACCGTGACATAATTTACATCATGTATAGATGAACAACCTAATATGTTCAAATCCAAATCAGTGGTTCATCACGCAGCAGAAGTCGACTCACAATCCCAGCCTCCCTTGTCTAGGAGTTCCTACAGAAACAACCACACAACATGAGTATTGATAGACAATCATCTCATTCTGATCGCTATTATTTTAAACAATTATTTATCAGTGTAGCGATTCTACCGCAAGTGCACGGTGTCAAGTTTTAGTATAGTGATTAAAAGAAAGGATGTCGAACCCACAGGGACTAACGTATAAGTACCAAATAAAATTAGCAAAATTATATTTAGCCTACGAAAAATATGATTAATTAACTAATTAAACTAAAAACTTAATAAAACTCAAAAATAAAACAACTCATTTGAAGATGCGAGGAATTCCGCTCAAGAAATCTATCAAGATGTTCGTTCAATTGTGTATCGTCAATGATTTGTTTGTTAAAACAATTACTAATCAATCAATTCTTAAGGTGACGGATTTTCGAATATAATCAATACACTCTCTCGAGCTATATTGAAACTAATATTAAATTGACGTAAGTAACTCTCGTTCACTTAAACCAATTTAATACCGAATAAATCTCTATGAATACCGTTGATCTTTAAATCTTTCAATTTAAAGTGACCACGTATGTGATTTAATCTCTCGATCTAAATCTTAAACATACAACATGAATTATTGTATCTTAAACATATAACATGAATTATTGTAGCGTATTATAATTTCATCTCTCGATCTCAATTATAATTCACCAAATCAATCAAAGGTAGCTAGACTTTGATAGCATTAAGCATATAATTCATGAACAAAAGAAATTAATCCACTCAAGCACATTCAAATCAATGATTCAAACACAATATTCCTTAAACTTGATAAAATAAACTTAATTAAATTCAAATCAAATTAATAAGATGTTTAATCGTCTCTCAACCTCAAAAACGTCAAATAATTATGAAAATCAAATTAACTAGAGTTTAGAATTACGATAAACGTAGGAGCAAATCCGTGCGTTGAACGATCTTTCTTCTCTCGCTTCCTTCCTTGCACTTCAAAGGATCTCTCTTGTCTTGTTCTTCGGAGATGAAAGGCGGCTGAATAATATCGAGTTAGGTCTGATAATACTCTGAATAATGACCCTAATTTTCGTGCCTTCTTTCCTAATTTATAGAGGAGGGGGAATATGGAAGAGTTTCCAAAAATCAAAACCAAATCAAGCTTTTAGAATCCTGAAAATTCTGCGTCTCGATCGATCGGTGTATAAGTCTCGATCGATCGAGCGCCTTTAGCTTCCGAGTCTGACTTTCTCTGCCTCTCTCGATCGATCAAGACAAAGCTTCCGATCGATCGAGCTTTCTCACTCTTTCTTGCCCAATTCTCTGCCAGTGTCGATCGATCGAGATGGTGGTTCCGATCGATCGAGAGTCTCTTTTCATTGTTGGCCAAAACTTCTGCCTTTGTCGATCGACCGCCCTTCTTGTCCGATTGATCGAGAATGCCATAATTCAATTTCTTCGTTTCTTGGCTTGATTTGATCCGTTTTCTTCCTTGTAGCTCAATTCTTCCACATTCCACCTAGATTCCTGAAACAATCAAATAAATACCAAAAAGCATAACATATTCATGGAATCTACACAAAAATATATACAAATCAAAGCCAAAATATGCGTAATAATCAACCCTCTCAACTCCCCCAAACTTAGATTTGATCGTCCTCGAGCAAACATTAAGATCAAAATGCAAAGTTCATCATCAATACTTTGAATGAATTAACTTAGCAACTCAATTGTAAAAGCTCAGAAATCCCACTAACACTTCAACCATAAGTCAATCCAAAAATTAACAAGAAGTGTTTTCTCATAAGCCAAGCAAAATATCGCAAAATTGGAACGTGCGTATGTGTTCATGTCAATCTTGAGTTTCATATATACTTTTGGGACCAAAAATGCCATTAAACTCAAAGTTAAGATTTACTTTTAAACACTTCATAAGCCTACTTTTCAAGCATTTCTCCACTAATGTAGTTATTTCATAGACTTGGATTAATAGGTCTTTTAAAGCTTGTAATGTTTGGCCTAGGTGTTTGGCTTCAAAGAAAAGATAGGGAAATACAAAGAAGAGAGTATAATCACAGAAAATTCAAACTATTTTAGCACACTTTGAGCTTCTCTTCTTTTTCTAGCCTTGGCCACTTTGGGTCTTATTTATTCAATTTTTTTTTTCAAGGCTTTTTGTCTATCGTTTTCTTTTCTCATTCAACAATTTTTTTTACAATAAGCTCATCAAAATTTAGCAATTCAAGTGCATCTAATGAGAATCATTATACTCCCTTAGGGTCAAGATAAAAATCTTCCATTTAGGCTCAAGTAGGTGGGTATAATGAGGTTGCCAAAGAATGTTGAATGGGGGTTAATAGTATGTTAAACATACTCCATTCTTTTATCAATTAGGCTCAAATTAGGTAACTAGAGATTGATATAAACATGGTAAGCTTGAAATGCTCAAAATGGTCCAAAGATCGCCTAAATCATTTCCATGTCTAGTTCCTAACTATAAAATTTCGCCTCAAAGTGCTCTCAAATAGGTTCTAAAGTGTTTCAAGATCCTCAAGACAAATCATAGTCAACAAAATTGTTCCAACATATACTTCACTCAATCATGACTCAAAAGTGCTCAATATGTTCCTCAATTTTGAAATATTAACTTAACCTAAGATATTCACAAACAAGTCAAAAATCTTTAAAACTTTAGTTGAGATTGGGATTAATATCATCATGTAATACAACTACAGGTCTAATTCATTATTTCTAAATGATGAACTCATTTTCAAGGAAAAAAAAATTTTATGTGCCCAAAAACGACCTAATCTCATGCTAGATTAGTCATGCAAGTAAGTAACACAAGACAACAGTAGAAACCAGTAAACACCACCCCCCCCCCCCCCCCCAAACTTAGTACATGCATTGCCCTCAATGTATGGTAAACAATAAGTGCAAAAGCAAAGCCCATACCTCGACGACGATCATCAGTGATCGTCATCCTCATCATGCTCCGGCGGTGGTACTGGATAGTACGGCTCTTCTGGCTGGTATGGTGGGTAAGGCGGAAAATCTGGTGGTGGTGGTTGGTATGGCTGGTACTCCGGTGTTGGTGGTTGGTATGGCGGGAATGGTTTAAATTGCGGCTCAGGCGGGAATTGAATAGTTGGGGATCCTTGGGCCAAGGCATTGTTCCATGCACATTGGTATTGCAGGAACTCCCTTTGGTGTTGACTGATCTGTGCTTGGCCCCACTATAGTTCCCATTGCAAATTTTGGATGCCCTGCTGCTCCAGGCGGATGTTTTGGAGATCCCTGTGAAGGGAGCCCAAATCGATCGATGAATACTCTGCAGCGGATGAAGAGGATGGCCCAGCTTGTCTACTGCTCGAAGGTCGTGGCTCAGCCCTTTGTCGATCTGTAGGAGGGGGTGGCCCATCAACCACAATTGGTCCTTTAGGTGGTAAGAGTTCCTCATCGGTGTCCCACTTCACTCCACCTCTCTTGCAAAGGGCTGTGATAGTCGATGGAAAAGGCAATGCAGAGGTGGGTGGACTCCTGCCGATGTCACAGATATGTTCATTGATAATGTGCCCCAAATCCACCGTTTGCCCTATAAGTATGGCATATACCAGGGCAGCTCTCTCTTTGGTAACCTCATAAGTGTGGGTCGATGGCATGACCCTGGAGGCTATGAAGGAGAACCAAGCTTGTGCCTCTGGTTTCAGATGTTTCTTCAGGACCAATTGGGGCTCTCCATTGCTGTTTCTATGCCAATCAATCCCCTCGATACCGATTACAGAAATTACCTCGTCATGGTTGATTTGGCTTGTTTTGAACGCTTGGTAATCACTGTTATTTATAGATGGCATCCTAAAAATTGCATTCAATTTGAATCGATCAAATTCAATATCCTTACCCCTGACAAATACAACATCTCTTGCATTTGGGTGGACCGTCCTCAAATTAGCATAGAATTTCCTCACTACCGGGACCACCGCATCAATAGTTTGTTGGATGAATTCAAACCACCCCCGTCGCCTAGCTTCTTGAATGACCGGGCATTCAGCTTATCCAAACTCATTCCCCTTTCGCGACTGAGGGGTTTGCGGTGATAGCGGGGTACAATTCCGCCGCTACAGAATTCACAAAGCACCGCTCATCATAATCTGCAGCCGAAGTAGTGGCTTCGACTTGCTTTTGCTTCCTCTTTGGCGCCATTGATCAATTTACAATTCTTACTTCGTCACTCCCAACCACAACAATTAATCACCAATATCACAAACCATAGCAAGAATTTACAAATCTTACCAACCAACCTTTCACTTCCCCAAAATTTAACTACTCAATTTCCAAATTCACCAAAAACTTCAACCTTATATATCCAAACAAAAATATTCACTAAATCATGAATATAGAGAAGAGTTGAAACCATATACCATGTAAATCTAGGTGATGTTTGGAATTTGCTTGAGTTCCTCACTGTTGATGAAATCTCCCAATTTCAGTTGTGGATCTTCAAATCTGTTGCAAAAAGTGTGATTAGATGAAGCTTGGAAGCTTATATTGCAAGATTTGTGAGTGTGTGGGAAGATTATAGGAAGAAATTGGGGATTAGGTCAAAAGGGGCGATTTTTGCTTGGAAGAAAATTGGTAAGGATGAGTTTTTGTGCTTTGATACTGCTGATATCTGATGTTAAAAACGAAAATTTTTGTTGCTCGATCGATCGAGAGTTTCCGCTCGATCGATCGAGCGAGACAGAAAAAATTTTCTTCTCTTTATGACCTTTCGTGATCGATCGAGAGTGAAATCTCGATCGATCGGTGACACCAGAAAAATTTTATTATTTTTTTTCAACCCATGGTCGATCGATCGAGCTTTAATCTAGATCGATCGAGCCTTCCTGACCAATTTTACCAAATTTTTCACTTTTCAAAATTCGATCCGCCCCACCAATTGGACTCATTCCATTTTTCTGCATTTGAAAATTAACGCACGGAGTTAGGCTCAAAAAATAACAAAAAAAATGAAAATAAAAACAATTAAACTAAAAACAAATTGAAAAACAAACAAGGGATAGAGGGAAGTTCTTAATTTATAGTCCCAAGCTGGACTGTCATCTCCGTCTCAGTGGTCCATTTTTGCTTGCTCTTTCGGGTTTTTCACCGTATCAGTAGGTAGTGTCCCTTGAGCTCGTCCATGAATTATAGCTGCTAGTTGCCCCACTTGAACCTCCTAGTTTTTTATACATGCATCCTGATTTTGCATCCTTGTTTCAGTCAATGAAATTAACTTGGTCAAGAGCTCCTCCATACTCGGCTTAGGTGCATTTCCCGGTTGTTGTTGTGGGTTCAACACGTTGTTTTGGTTGGACCATTGCAAGTTCGGATGATTTCTCCACCCCGGGTTGTAAGTATTGGAGTATGGGTTGTTGGGCTGCCTGTTTCCTACATAATTCACGGACTCATTAGACAGTATGAATGGATTACCTGCCTGGCACTCAGTGCTTGGATGATTGCTTCCACATAATTCGCAAGTGATAACTTGAGCTTGCATTGTTGTCATGCTCATGCTATCTATCTTTTTGTTCAGCGCTTCCAATTGTGCCGAAAGAGCAGTGATGTCATCAATTTGGTGAACTCCAGCTGGTTTCTTTGGCACATTCCTCTCTGATTGCCATTGATAGCTGTTAGAAGCCATCTCTTCTAAGAGTTCATACGCTGCTTTCGGTGTTTTGCGCATAATGGATCCTCCTGAGGCTGCATCTATCATAGAACGGTTAGATGAAAATAAACCGTTATAAAAAGTCTGTACCTGGAGCCAAATAGGAAGACCATGGTGTGGGCATCTCCTAAGAAAATCGTTGAAACGATCCCACGCCTCATATAATGTTTCAGGGTCATACTGTCCGAATGTGGTGATATCGTTCCTCATCTTTGCCGTTTTGGAAGGGGGGAAGTATTTGGATAGAAACGCTTACGTCATCCCCTCCCACGTGGTGATAGATCCTGCAGGTAAAGAGTTCAACCAAGCTTTAGCTTTATCTTTTAATGAGAAAGGAAATAACCTTAATCTGATGACGTCGTCAGAAACGCCATTATGTTTGAAAGTGTCACAAATCTCCAAGAAGTTGGAGATGTGAGCGTTCGAATCATCAGTGGCTACTCCTCCAAACATCACTGAATGTTGGATCATCTGTATTATCGCCGGCTTTATTTCAAAACTGTTGGCTTGAATGGTTGGCCTCGTAATGCCTGACAATGATCCATGAAAAGCTGGTTGAGCTTAATCCATCATCGATCTTGGATTCAGTGCTTCATTGTTCGCGCCCCCTTCTTGATTATTGTCAGTCATTGCTTGAACTTCCCTTCTTTTCCTTAGACACGTACTCTCGATTTCTGGGTCAAACGGCTCAAGTGCGGGGTTGCTACTCCTTAGCATGCACCAAGAAAACGACTACCTGTAAAAATCAATCCACAGGAAAAACACAAATGTAGTAAACCCAATGGTCAAGAGTGACAAACAAATAAAACAGAAATAAAAATTAATGGCTAAATTACAATTAACTAATCTAGTATGATATTATACAAATTAGTCCCCGGAAACGGCGCCAAAAACTTGATCGCTATTATTTTAAACAATTATTTCTCAGTGTAGCGATTCTACCGCAAGTGCACGGTGTCAAGTTTTAGTATAGTGATTAAAAGAAAGGATGTCAAACCCACAGGGACTAACGTATAAGTACCAAATAAAATTAGCAAAATTATATTTAGCCTACGAAAAATATGATTAATATAACTAATTAAACTAAAAACTTAATAAAACTCAAACATAAAACAACTCCTTTGAAGATGCGAAGGAATTCCGCTCAAGAAATCTATCAAGATGTTCGTTCAATTGTGTATCGTCAATTATTTGTTTGTTAAAACAATTACTAATCAATCAATTCTTAAGGTAACGGATTTCCGAATATAATCAATACACTCTCTCGAGCTATATTGAAACTAATATTAAATTGACGTAAGTAACCCTCGTTCACTTAAACCAATTTAATACCGAATAAATCTCTATGAAAATCGTTGATCATTAAATCTTTCAATTTAAAGTGACCACGTATGTGATTTAATCTCTCGATTTAAATCTTAATGTGGGGAGGAGTGTCCAATTTAGATCCACTATTTTGGCTCCCAATTGGCAAGACTTTAGTGTATGATGTGTGGATGTTGTTAATGTGATTGGGAGGCAACTAAATGGGATTGAGTGAGGTGATTTTAATGTAGGAGGAATTTAAATTGGGTTCCTTAACTTTGGTCATTTAGTGTCATGATTTGGCAAGGCAATGAATGTAAATATGCATCTTGGTAGGATAATCTTTTCTTTGGTATGGTATAATATGATATAATGTAGGAGACTTAATTGCATCCCATAATTTTGGTCTCCTAATGACAAGATTTGAGTCAAGTAATGAATGTGGTCAATAATTGGTAATGTAGAAGAAATTGTTGACAATTACAAAACTTTGACCATCTAATGACATGATTTAAGCAAACTATTAAGTATCTTTATATTAGAATGAATGGGATTGAATTGTGGTTGTAAGGGATTGAATTGTGGCAAGACTTGGGTTAGACACTTAAATGTCATTGAATGACTTATGACAAGGTTTGGACAAGACCATTGAATGGTTTAATTATGCACTTTCAAAATTCTAGTAGGTGAAATGGAGCCTCATTGGTTGCCTTTTTATGTAGTCTTAGTGTATGAATTATAGTCCATAACTTTTATCCTTTCATTGCAAAATTTAAGATTAGTTATTTATCATTATTATTTTTCAATGATTTCTTAATTATCTACAAACTTAGAATTATTTAAAGTTACAAACTAAAATCATATAACATAGGTATTATCTCATACACAACTCTAATAAGTTAACTACTAAGTTATTTAAAGTCCACAAGATTGAGTAATACAATTCAATCCAACCATAATGCAAATCTATTACTTTTATTTACTTTTCAATGTTATCTCGGTATCACGTAATTTGTTTAACCAAAATTTCTGGTCTTCACATCCCTCCCTCCTTATTGAAAGTTTCGTCCTCGAAACTTGGGTCGACTTCGGAAACACATCACATAAACACTTAGCACATATCATATAGTGGCTTCTTTGGGTTCAAGAGGCGGCTCCCAGGCGCATAGCACTTTGCTCATTGGATTCAAGAGGTGGCCCCCCGTTATGTGTAGTACTTTGCCCCGTCGGTTCAAGAGGTGGCTCCCACGTAACGTGGCACTTTGCTCCTCCGATTCAAGTGGTGGCTCCTACACACGTAGCACTTTGCCCCACAGAGCCTTTACTTGTACCTTTACACAAAATCTCACAACAACTTATTGGATTCAAGAGGTGGCTCCCATGCGCATAGCACTTTGCCCATTGGATTCAAGAGGTGGCCCCCGTTATGTGTAGCACTTTGCCCCGTCGGTTCAAGGGGTGGCTCCCACATACCGTGGCACTTTGCTCCTCCGATTCAAGTGGTGGGTCCTACACATGTAGCACTTTGCTCCGCCAAGTTCTTACTTTTACATAAACACGTCTTATGCATAATCACATGGAAACTTATTGGATTCAAGAGGTGGCCCCCATTATGTGTAGCACTTTGCCCCGTCGGTTCAAGAGGTGGCTCCCACATAACGTGGCACTTTGCTCCGCCAAGTTTTTACTTTTGCATAAACACATTACAACTTATTGGATTCAAGAGGTGGCTCCCGCGTGCATAGCACTTTGCTCTTAAGGATCAAGAGGTGGCTCCCATGCATGTGGCACGCCCACATCATGTAGCACTTTGCCTCGCCGAATCAATTGGTGACTCCTACACACATAGCACTTTGCTCCACCAAGTCCTTACTTTTACATAAACATATGACAACTTATTGGATTCAAGAGGTGGCTCCCGTGTGCATAGCACTTTTCTCTTAAGGATCAAGAGGTGGCTCCCATGCATGTGGCACGCCCACATCAGGTAGCACTTTGCCCCGCCGAATCAAGTGGTGACTCCTACACACTTAGCACTTTTCCCCGCCAAGTCCTTACTCACATAAACATATTTTACACTTAATCGCATGACAACTTATTGGATTCAAGAGGTGGATCCCGTGCGCATAGCACTTTGCTCATTGGATTCAAGAGGTGGCCCACGTTATGTGTAGCACTTTGCCCCCATCGGTTCAAGAGGTGGCTCCCACACAGCGTGGCACTTTGCTCCTCCGATTCAAGTGGTGGCTCGTACACACGTAGCACTTTGCTCCGCCAAGTTCGTACTTTCACATACACATATCTCTTAATTTTTCAGTTTAAATCATACTAAAACTATTTAGAATTCAAACCACACACATACTTTCCATATTTGTGTAAATCTTTAAAGCGTAATAAATGATTTCGAAAACAAAGAATGATGTATCTGAACTTTAGAAAAGTGAGCAAATAGAATTCCGAGTTTCCACTTGGAATGAAGGTTTAAAGTTGTTGCGTAGGAGCGTAACCATGGAATAACACAATTCCAGATACACTCGAAGAGTAAATTAAAATTTTACTAATTAAATTGAGAAGTTCACCACGAAATCCTAAACAATGAAAATCATCACTATGATACCCAAGATATATTCTTTATTATCCTTAAGATATTGCATACTAGAAAAACTAGTCTATTGTTTCTCCGTCTGCTAAATCCCCTTCAACATCTTCCAGTATCATATGATCTTCATCTTCCATCAGGAAATTTAGCATAGACTGCTTGTAGGCAACTTCCTGTGCCAATTCATTCCTCTCATTTACGAGGGCTTAATTTGAGTCCACATGTTCTCCCGATGCTCATTGAACTCCTGCTCGAAGCGTTCCAACTGTTGGCACATATTAATGTGGACTTTCATAAGTGTTTTGTTGTTCTCAATTTTTTTTTCAAGTCGTTCTTCGGTACAATGATGGTGGTAGGTCATCCTATGAGCCTTGTAATGGAAGTGATTGATTATCTCCAACAACTCGGTCTTGTCTCGCATCTCCTTGTCTTGGAATATTTTAAATTTGGTTATATCATTCTCCTTATTTTGGATCGAACTATTTTGAGAATGAGTCATCGCAGCCTACGTCGTATCGAAAAAAATGTTATGGTGGATGAGGAATTGAAGGATGGGATTTCGTGAGTTAGAATTCTTTGAGGAGAAAAAATAGATCATCAATTGGTTCCATTTCGGTTGCTGAATTTTGAAATTGACAAATGATTTTTCTTAGAAATGATGTGAGGGTAAATAACACGATTTGGATTGGAATAATCTGCCTCGGTGGTTCAAAAATCGAGGGCAAGAATTTGAGATATTATGATTTAAAAGGCGTGGATTGGGGCTTCAAGAATTCGATCACTCAAGGTTTGGAATTTCGAAATTGTTTGAGGGCTATTAATATACATGTTATGAGGATTCATAACCCAAATTTAATTTGAATTTGGTGTTCCGAGTTGTGTGAAATCGATGCCCGAAATTTTCGCAGATTAGGGTTCTAGGGGCGAGAAACACGATCCAAAATTGAGCATCTTCCCTTGTTTATGATTTTGATTGGATAGAGGGTTTTTGTTAGGAATTGAATATAGATCATAAACCCAAAATTAATTTGAAATCGGTGTTCGGATTGATGATGAAATTGAATCCAAATGTTTTGTGACCTAGGGTTCTATGAGGCATGGATTGCGGCTCAAAATTGGAAGCTTTTCCTTGTTCGTTATTTCAATTGGATAGAGGGCTTTTATTTTTTGTATGATTACGAGTGATATCCCAAAATTAATTGGGTTTTCGTTTTTGAATGGTGGATCAAATCGACAGTTGAAATTTTCCAAAATTAGGGTTTGAGGGCGAAATTCTCGGTCCGAAAATTGAGTATTTCCTTGTTTGTGATTTCAATTGGATGCAAAGATTTTAATGAGAATGATCTTAGGATTAATACTTCAGATTTATATCGGATTTTATGTTGAGAAATCAATATGGAATTTCTCGAAAATTTAGGGTTCATAAGCGTGAATTGAGGCTCGAAATTGGCCATCTTCCATTGTTCGGGAGTCAGATTAGATAAGGGGATTTTGATCATGGTGCTACGTTTATTAAACACCTAGATTTAATTTTGAAATGGTGTTCGGATTGATTGGTTAACCGGATTTGGAAACTTTCAAAAAGTAGGGTTCTTGGTTGGGAAATGCATTCGGTAATCGATGATTGAGACTTGAAATTAGTTTAGGGCATTTGTTCTATAAGTGAATACGATCACATTGATGGGTCGCATGTTCCGGTACATTGCCGGAGGGGCGAGATCGGGAAGTACAATTTTCTAACGGTTTTGAGCTTTTGGTCGCGATTTGGCGGAAAACGACGTCTGTTGGAGCTGATACTTTGACCGGAGAGTCGAGGTGGTGCGACGGTTCTTGTCGTGGATATACCGTATCTTTTCCCGCAGTTGTGAGGCGGCGGCGGTGGAGAAGCTAGATCTAGGGTTTATCGATTTTTAAAATTGATTTTTTTTTAAAAAAAATAAAAATTCCAGAAGTTAATTCGATTTTCCCCAACTGATTTTTCGATTTTAATTAGTTGTCTATTAGGTTCGGGATTCATAATTTGGTTGTTTTATATAAACCAAAAATCTTTTCCCAGCGGGATTATGGAACCTGGTTTTGCTCTGATACCACTAAAATGCCACGCCCCGAGTCTGGAGCACGTGACACCGACGTTGAATCCAAATATGAAATTCGAATCCAACAAGCCTCGTGTACAGATCTATGATAAGACTAGTCTATTTATCCAAAATCAATAGATTGTCATTACAATTGCAATTATAAAATACATTTGTCTCGGATAAAATCAAAGATGCGGAAGCGTACATAAAACTAATAAATTTTCTTGAAGGTTCTTCGTGGATAATCATCTCCAAAATTATTCTTGTTCTTCTTCCTCGATCTCTTCTTTTCGTCTTTGTCTGGGAGGGGAGGTAAAGGGGTGAGTGTTTGGGAAAACACTCAGCAAGTAGGGCATTTAAACATGGTAAAAATATACATATATTCATAGCAAAAATACTTTAAATATTTATTTATCAAATCACATAGATCTAGGCATATAAACACATTTCTTACTCATAAACACATAAATTCCACATATTCGCATAATGACTTATTTGATTCAAAAGGTGGCTCCACAAAGTCCTTTCATTCATAATCATGTCACATACTTGTTAGACATAAAACATATTCTGCATATTTGATGTTCAATCAAAAGTTTAAACATATCTATATAGTTTTGAAAACGAAATGGTAATTGTAGCAAAAGCACGCTTACAGTTGAATAATCGAAGAACGTTGAGATGAGATCCGGCTTGGGAAAAATGGTGCAAACTATTCCTCTATTGCCTTGAAGTGTTCGAAAATGAGTGTGCGCATGTGAGAGGATTTTCAACAAAATGCAAAGTGTAGAGTAATCCCTTCTTGGTATGGTGTAACGTGGTTTTCATGTGGGGGAGGAGTGTCCAATTTAGATCCACTATTTTGGCTCCAGATTGGCAAGACTTTAGTGTATGATGTGTGGATGTTGTTAATGTGATTGGGAAGCAACTAAATGGGATTGAGTGAGATGATTTTAATGTAGGAGGAATTTAAATTGAGTTCCTTAACTTTGGTCATTAAGTGTCATGATTTGGCAAGGCAATGAATGTAAATATGCATCTTGGTAGGATAATCTTTTCTTTGGTATGGTATAATATGATATAATGTAGGAGACTTAATTGTATCCCATAATTTTGGTCTCCTAATGACAAGATTTGAGTCAAGTAATGAATGTGGTAAATAATTGGTAATGTAGAAGAATTTATTGACAATTACAAAACTTTGACCATCTAATGACATGATTTAAGCAAACTATTAAGTATCTTTATATTAGAATGAATGGGATTGAATTGTGGTTGTAAGGGATTGAATGGTGGCAAGACTTGGGTTAGACACTTAATTGTCATTGAATGACTTATGACAAGGTTTGGACAAGACCATTGAATGGTTTAATTATGCACTTTCAAAATTCTAGTAGGTGAAATTGAGCCTCATTGGGTGCCTTTTTATGTAGTCTTAGGGTATGAATTATAGTCCATAACTTTTATCTATTCAGTGCAAGATTTAAGATTAGTTATTATTATCATTATTATTTTTCAATAATTTCTTAATTATCTACAAACTTAGAATTATTTAAAGTCTACAAGCTAAAACATATAACATTGGTACTATCTCCTACACAACTCTAATAAGTAAACTACTAAGTTATTTAAAGTCCACAAGATTGAGTAATACAATTCAATCCAACCATAATGCAAATCTATTACTTTTATTTACTTTTCAATGTTATCACGGTATCACGTAATTTGTTTGACCAAAAATCCGGGTCTTCACATTTGTTCTTGAATAGACATGTGCACGACATATGTCTAATCTATTTTTTAAATGACCGAAAAGTGGTCTTGAGACAATTTTTGTTGAAAAAAACAATTTCTCTTGGACTATAGTTATATTAAATACAAATTTCATTATTATTATTTCGTATTCGCTGATTTGGTCACGTACGACATAGTCCAATAATGCATACATGCATTGAGTAGAGTTCATGGATGGCAATCTCACAAGAGTAAGGAAACGATAGAAGAAGACTTGGCTCGAAGTTATATACAAAGATTTGGAGTTCAAATGGATCAACGATGATATTTTGACCGAAAGAAGCTCTTGAAAAATGTTGATTCATGTGCGTGACCCGACTTGATTCCTTATATGGTTCATGTGGTCTATCATAATTTATTGAAATTAAAGGATTAGTAGTAGTTGTTGTAATATTGTTTTGTACTTATTTTGCATAAATATCGATTATCTTTATATTTTATTTTAATCAGCCTAAAAAAACTCATTATTTAATGTTTGAGTAGGAAAGCTGAAATTTTATTTAAAAAAAAAAATTGGAAGCAAGAATATTCTATGAATTATATTGTCTTAAATTATAAACAATGGGTTTGTTATAAATATTTGAAATCTTGGGTATTTGTGAACACTAAATGGGACAAAAGACGCTTTGTCTTGTCATTACATTAATGGATTCCTAACATCTGCCGTTTTATCCTTAATGCTGTTTGAGCATCTATACATAAATTTATAATATAGATAAAAAAATGAATATTCGAATATGCTCTGACATTATATTAAATACAAGAGTAAATTAATCATTTCTCGTTTACAAAATATATTTTAGAAAATAAACTATTCTATTATCTATTAATACCATATTAGCCAACATAGTAGAAAATTTAATAAGAAAATTATTTTAATGTACTCGGACTTTGTAATTGATTGAATCGATTGTATGGCAAGTTATTAGTGGGGGATAATTGTAATGCCCGGGGATTAATGGTGTTAATCCCGATATGGTAATAATCCTTAATGGATTTTTAATTGTGGCAATTAGGAATTAATTACGGTTTTGGGACTCCCGAGGTTGTTAATCGGGCATTTGGGATCGTTGGATCCAAAGGTTGAGATTGTATTCTCATTTTGGTGGAAAACCTATGAGTTGGGTTTTTGATGGGACTTGGAGTCTGGGGTGCTTTATGTTGGGGCTGGTATGAGGATTTGATGTTGGAGAGAGAGTTTTTGAAAACAGATGATTTTTAATAAATCATGATGTATTTGTGGAGGTATTGGTATGTTGGGGCATTTTTGCTATATATACAGTTGGACTCGAGATTTCCGTCATTTGGCACGGAATCACTTCTCTCCCTCTCCTCTCCCTCTCTTATCGCCAACCCCTTCTTTCCCTAACCCTCATCCTTTCTCTTTGGAGAAAATGACCGGAGGCTCGGTTTAGGAGCCGGATTCTTCGAAGATAAGTTGGTAACCTCCTCCCCCTCGCTTTTATCTTCGTTTTGATTGTAATTTTGTTGGATTTGGTTGAGTTTTGGGTTTGAGGATTTGGTGAAAATCATAAAATCTTTTGGGTTTGTTTTAATTTGAATTTAACACCCTTGTTGGAGGTCCTTGTGTGTGGATTTGTTGTGGTTTTGAGTTGGGGGAAGTTGGGGTGTGATTGGTGAAGGTTTTAAGCTTTTAAAAAGGGAGATTTTCGAGTTGCAGGGCCTGGCGATCGATCGCCCGTAACAGGCGATCGATCGCATGCGAGCAGTAGGCTTTTCATCGAAGTAGCGATCGATCGCCACTTTTGAGCGATCGATCGCCTCGCGCCAGTAAGGTCTGGCGATCGATCGCTATATCGGGCGATCGATCGCCAAGGAGCTAGCGATCGATCGTCCGGTATAGCGATCGATCGCCAGCAGGTGATTTTTTTGTTTTTCTTGGCTTTTTCGTGGGATTTTGGATTTGCGACTTAAATGGTCGGCTTCTGGGGCAATGTTCACATTCCAATGGGAATGCTAGACTTTTAAAATGGTTTGGTGGAGCCAAGTTAATTAAACGGAACTCTCGGTTGAGTTTTTGGCTATCTTTTAAAAGTTTTAAATGGAATATTTTTGGGTGTTATGCATGCATAGCCGGGGGCTTTTATTTTGGTAATCGTCATGGATTGACGATGGGTTTTGAGGTTGCTAACGTGCGTGGGCACGTGATTGCATGCTTTTGCTTGATTGTGAGTTGTTTATGTGTTTTAGCACATATTTCTCGAGGCATGAAACTCAAGCAAGGTTTGGCTTGGACTACGGAAACTTAAGATACGTGTAACGTACGAGCATGACCTTAATTATATTGTTGTTATTGATGTGCATGAGATAGATGATTGGTAAGGGTTAGTAGTCGATGCATAATATATGGTGTCTTGCAATAATTGGTTAATGGAAACGAGACTGGTTGTGTTGTGTCGATTTGTCTTATGTAATGTATGGTGCCGCTTTGGAGCGAGCAATTGTCGTGATGTCGTCGCTATGGAGCGAACATCGGTAAGTGATGCCGCTACTTTTGAGTGAGCGAGGAAATGTGGCTTTTGACTAGATATCTAGGATATCTGTATTTATTTCCCTATTGATATTGAATTGGATCAGGGATATAGTTAATCAGTGTAATGATTAACTGGATATTTGGAATTTAATGATTTTGGTTGTTTTGAGAACATGGACAATACAGTGGGATCCCGGATGAGGATGATGCCATCCAGGGAGTACCATTTAAATTCTTGGCAATTACATTGTAGTAATTTACGAATTATATAATTTTGATTATTGGGTTGGTGGTATTGGTATGATCACCCCGTGTGGGGGCTGCAGGTGAAACAGGTGATATGGTAGCTCTGGAGCTGTGATCGAGCTATGAATTGGAGGTGATTCCAGGATCGAGACACCGGAGCTCATGTGGAGCTGGATATTGTGTATGCCCTTTTTATACATTACGTACACATAGGTTTATTCGATGCTCGTGTGTGAGCAATAATTATGTGTAAATGTGTTGTATAAAGAGGCATTGGTCTTTCTCTTTTCATTATATGTGTGAGCAATCAACTAGGGAATTGCTAATGAATTGAGATTGTGATTAGTGTATTACATAGGTGCATGATGCGTTAAATTGTCTTAACTTGGGAAATCGGATATTGCATGAAATGAAATAGATGAAGCACGAAAATTTTATAGGTGGTATTGTGTGCCACGTTTATATGTAGTTTCCCTTTACATGTGATTGAATGCACCAAATGCATGGCTTAATGCACTAATTACGGGTTAAGGGCACGGGGGCCCTTACAATATACATATATATAGACCAGCTCACAGACGAGCCACAACCATTCTAAACATAAATATTATTCCATAACAACTAACTCCTACAAAGTAACATGACAGCCCCTAGTCTTTCCTCCAATTCTAACGTCTAGGCCTGCTACTTGTTTCAATAGAAACAACCCCCAAAATTGGTGAGTACACACACCATCAATAGTAATAGGATACACATAAGTGATAATATCAACAGAATAAAATATTGAATACGTAACAAAAATACTTCCCGAAATCAATAATCACAATACGAAAATTCATTGACTGTTTCTGTAACTCAATCTCCCAACATCAAATCGAAATTCATCAATCATCACATCAACCATATCTCATCCGATATACAAATTGATATAGAGGCAACACCGAACCAACTATACCACATCGTCGCATCATCATTGCAACCCATCATATATAATGGATAAGTGGCAACACCCAGCCTACTATACCCCATCGCGGCATCATCTGCGTTCCATCATATATAATCGATATAATGGCAACATCAAGCCTACTATACCCCATCATCACATCATCATTGCGACCCATCAACAACAACAATAATAATCATACGTCGTCCATTCCAGCGACTCTCAACATCACTGTTCATTAAAACATCAATATATCATAATTCAACATCAATATGAATATTAATACAAGCTCGTACGACAAAACGTACCTAATAGTCGATAATAAAGATAGGTTATTCCGACGTCTGAGGCTCGTGAAATATCTATAGCAATTTGTCAATTCAATATTAATCCATGACAATAACATCAACATATAATTACAGCCTCTAATCACATTTTCAATAACCTCAAACTAAATCCATTCAGATTATAAAAATTTATCAGTTGTGTTTTTCAACTAACATTATACAGACCGGTATATGTAAAACGCAACAATAATTCATTTATGATTAATTTATCCAAAATCTAATAATTACTTGAAAATTCAAAACTTAATCATTTAGCTGTTTCGACTATAACTAAACATACCAATGTAGTCAATAACAATAAATAATACACCATTTTAAAATACATTTATATAATTTGGCTAAACAAAACGATCTCAAAAATACAATATATTAGTGTCAGACGGTAGCCCTTATCTCGTTGATTCCTAATATATCCCCAACAGATCGAACGTAACAACTTTTTTTGTAAAATGTCAACCCTTGTTCCTCACCTCTCGATACTCTGTTCTTGTTTTACAATGAGATGAATCTCACGCTACATACATATAATTATCCATTATAATATGAATTTAAGGTGTGACATGTGTCTCCTTAAGAAAGTGACATATGTCGCTTCTTTCTTCTCGATTTTCTTCAGTTTTGAGCCATATTTTGGGAACGTGGTCAGCAACAAAGTTGTAGAAATTTCTGTTATCTTCGTGTGGACAGCTCATTTGCTTAATTCCGACGTCGTATAAGAAAGTTATACCAAAATACTAAATAGTATTATAATAAATAATTTATTCTGGACATCGACGATGTATATTTTTATTTCTTATAATCATAATCGGACCCCATGATTATGTCATAATTATCCTTTAATTATAATATTTTCTCAGGGCATTACACATATTCTTGTATGTAACATATATATCATTGTTGGAGACTATAATTACAGCACTTTGGAAGCTCAAATCAAGAATCTAAGAGAGCGAAGATAAAACTTGGGATTCAAAATGGGGAGATGAAGACGAAACATAACTGAAATATGAGAGAAAAACCATAATTTCGGGCTCCTTTTCCTTGCTGTCACATCAGCTACGTGATCATTTGTGCCAACACAATACGCTCTACATGTTGTAATAGTGAGTTTAATATAGATGAGTGATATTGTATCTGTGATATATGTTGTTTATAGATTAAGTTTAGTACTAGGATTTTCAGCTTAGTAGTGAAGCTAGTTGAAATGAGTTTGTACAAATAACTTGTACAAATCAAAGTTTTTTAGTGTATCTTTCAATTCGATTGAAGAAGGAGAGTCATAGAAGAGTTACCTTTGAACTTCCAGAAACAATTCCATGTGTATTTGTTTTCTATCTCATTTCACTTGCTCTTTTGGTTTAAAATGTTTTTACTTTGGTTATCAATTTCAGAGCAGATTATATCGGGTATCTCTCACTTAATTTGAAAATGAAACTCTGTCTAATCTCTTAGTACAATCATAATAAAGAACACGACATATTGCAACTCAAGTTAGGTAAAATTTGATATGGACTAGCCACCCACACCCGACCGATCCTGACATAGATCAAGTTATTGAATAATTATATGATAAAAAAAGATCGAGTATTCTTTTAAGAAATGTAATTTATTCAATTTGGATTTTTTAATCCTTCGAGTATAAATCGATATCGTGTCAATTTCATCTCACATGGATCCAAGTTAATATAAACTTATTATTATAATTAAATAAGTAACTTAAAAAATATAATATATGTTGTGAAAACAACTCATGTGTCCGCTAGCTAAATCTTAATCTTTTTGACTATATATGATAATAATAATAATAAAAATCCTTCAATTCACCATAATTGTTTCTTATTTCATTTCAACATGTTGAAGTATACTTGGGATGGAAAAAAATACAAATTAAAAAGTTTTATATATATATATATATATATTTTTTTTTTTTGTGTGTGTGTGTGTTTTGTTTGCCTATATATATATATGCATTGTGACTCAAATACGGTACTTTTAATGCTTCAACTCAAGTCGTACTCAAAGCTCCAATATAGCAAGATGAATCCTATCAACAAATTTTGCTTAGCCATACTATTTATCCTCATATCTTGTTCACTTTCAACTTGTGCTAGTAAACTAAACCCGGACAAACCTTGTAAACGAATCGTGCTTTACTACCACGACATCTTATTCAATGGAACTGATTTATCAAACGCGACATCTGCCAAGATCACAAATGATTCGGCACTAGGTTTCCATTTCGGCATGATGGTTGTGTTTGATGACCCCCTCACGAAAGATAATCGTCTCCTCTCGCCTCCCGTTGCACATGCACAAGGGTTTTATTTCTACGATAGAAAGACCACTTACAATGCGTGGTTCGCATACACTTTGATTTTCAACTCGAGTGATTATAAAGGGACTTTGAATATCATGGGCGCGGATCCACTACCTGAGAAAACGAGGGATCTTTCCGTTGTAGGGGGAACGGGTGATTTCTTTATGGCTAGAGGGATTGCTACATTTAGGACTGATGATTTCCAGGGAGATTATTACTTTCGTTTGCAGATGGATATCAAGTTGTATGAGTGCTACAAGTAGTAGAAACTAGGGTTTGTATAAAGAATAGGGTTTATTGTGCTTGGTTTTCACATGTGTGTTGCTTAATACTATTCTAGTTTATCTAAGGTACGCTTTGATGATGGATATAATACGTACTAAAGAATTGTATTCGAGATTTTTATTTAAAATATTTGCCAAAATTAGCAAACGAAGATTAATTTGAAATTCAGTAAATGGGATTTAAAATTAATGATTTCAAGTAAAAACAAAAGAATTGAGCAGCTTGTTATTAAGCCCATTTATTTTTTGAATACTAGTAAATTAAAAATAAGACTATATATCAAAATTCTCAGATGAAATAAGAATAAATAGTTATGTACATCTTTGGTTTTTAAAATTTCAAAATATGTAAATAAATAAATAAATGAAACTTTTTAATGTAACATATATATTTCCTTGTTCCGGTAAGGAGCGAAACCAAGATTTTGTAGTTTGGTGTGCTAAACTAAATATAATATTAATAAAAATTAACGCATCAAAATTTATAATAAACCTAACATACCATATAAGATAATATTACAATCATATCAACATAAACAATATAAAGAATAAGAAATATATAAGACGATATAAAAACAATCGGACTACTGCAATGATAGTAAAAATTTATAAAGCTAATAATTAACAAATTTTCATTTGATATTATAATAGATAGTTTACAGTATTTTTATTAATTAAATAATTAAATACATCCATTGAGTTAGTACAATGAAATATAAAATCCATCAATATTTCAAATTTTCAACAAATTAAATAAATAAAATAAGGTGTAAAAAGTAAAACTAATAAATGTAAGTATGGAAATCAAAGAAAAAAAAGACCAAACTAGTACTATGACAAATGATAACACTGATACTATTTTGGATGTGGAGCATTGGACTTAATACATACGAATCAATTAAAATTCAATTTAGAAATTAAGGAGTAATTATTAAATATAATAGTGTAAAAAATTATTTAAAATCATCCATAACAATGAAGTCCTTTTTATCTTTTCTTTCTTGTACTTCAATTTGCTGCAAAATAAATTGATTGCATAACGTAAACCCTTCTGCCTTCAAAATACACGCCGCCGCCGCCGCCGCCGTCGCCGACAAAGGGTGGATTTAGAATTCAAGATGACGGAGCAAAAAATAAAAACATAAAAATTGGGGAAAAATTTTCACTGGGGCAAAATACAATTTTAAGTGAGCAATTTGTAATTTTGGAGGAAATTATATAAATTTTATTTTGGGGGTTGGAATACAATTTTGGGGGCAAAATACAAAATACCACCTCCCCTTTCCGCCTACGGTCTACCACATCAATACTCTATCTTCTATACACACAAAACAGAGAATGGTGCATATCGATTTTGGCGCTGAAAATTTGGAAGATGGAGAGCTTTGGCTTCCTCCCGATTTCTTCTCAATTGACGATACAGTAGGGGTCCATGGTACCACCCCTGGTTCCAGTAATGGAATAGATTAAATAAATTAAAAAATGGATTTTGGTTCCAAAATGAATTTTTTTTGAAAGATTTCATGTAGTTCATCCTTTAGAACCCTATCACACACCAGATATGATAAAACAGGCTAAATTGAGACATTTCATAAATATGTAACTATATCGAATATAATACTCGGTTTTTCCTTTCCAATCTCAAAAATAAGGATCTAGTTGTTTCTTCAATAATTTCTGAATCTTAATGGATCTCTCAGTAAGATTATGGAATTATGAACATCGCCCACCATTAACAAATAAATCTGGCAGGCTAACCACTAGATTTTATCAAGCTGAGACTCATTGTACTCAACTAAATTTTTGTGTTTCGAATTTTGGTAGACTATTCTACATTAAATATGTTGAATCTATGCGTAAATTGTCAATCCAATATTCACATTATATCGAATTTGTCATATGCAGTATATGTTGGGAAATTGACACAAGATTTAATGTAGAAAACTCTAAAATCAGGAGAAACCCACCAAAACCAAAGAAGAAAGTGCACTATGTGTAAAATTATTTCAACCACACTAATTTCTTCTACCCCAAACACATCCACAAAACTTTCCCACTAGCAAACTTGATAAACTTTTGTATCTCACATTTACGAGAAAGATACCTAATAAAAATTTGCTGATGTGAAATATCAGTTAAAGCTGTAACCACATAGCATACTTAAAATTTTACAAGATTTTAAAGCAAAGAGAATTTTCTTAAAACTAAAAGTTGTCAGACAAGCTATTGACCATGTGCACTTAAACCTGAAGGCCCATGCCTTCTTTTATAACAAAAGAATGGGCCAACTTTCCTTTCCCACGTGATGTGGGGTAAAAAAGGCATAATTCCATCAATATCCACCTTGTGACTTTGTTATCCCACAACAGTTCAACTAGATGAAGATATCCATAAGTTATGCTACCACGCTACAAGACAACTCATAATTCTCAATGTAGAGAATTATCATGCTCCACCATAAAAAGCATAATCACTCAGAATCAGTCATTCCAAGCATTTCAATTCAGCCCATGTCGAAAATTAACCTTGCTGAAAATTATGGTGAAAGTCCCATGTTTTGGATCTCTTGGAAGTTCATCAGCCACCAACATGAGTTTCCATTACACGCACTACATCAAGGCCAAACTGTTGCATGTGTGGCAAACTGTGGAGCTGCTAACAATACACATCATCTATCATGGCAACTTGGGGATTAGGGTGCTTATCGGGCCGGACCAACCGGAACCGGACCGGTCGGTTCCGGTTCCGAACCGGAATCGGTTGGTCCGGTTATAAACCGAAATCCGATCCGGGTTCGGAACCGGAACCGGTTGGTTCGGTTATAAACCGGAATCCGATCCGGGTTTTACCAGGATCGGATCGGTTCCAGAGATCCGAAATCGCGAATCCGGCGGTTTCGGTTCCACCAGTTCCGGTACCGGAACTGGTGAAAAATAATAATAAAAAATAAAAGGTAATGTTGGCCAACGGCATTGTAGCCGTTGCCCAACGGACTGCCGTTGCCCAACGGCTTAGTAAAAAAAAAAAAAAATTTTTAAAAAAAAATTTTTTATTTTTATATATACCTCATCTTTCCTCTCCAATTTTTCATCTCCAACTCTCTTACTCTTACAATCCTAATCTTGTATTCAATTATCTCGTTTTTTCATATTTCCACTAATACGATGGCATCTTCTTCTACTGGTCGTGGTGGTTTCTCAAATCCATCTTTATTCCAAGAAAATTATGATGTTTTGCCGAGTTTGATAATGTTTATGATGTTGAAGAAGCGAAACACGTTACAGAATCGGTGGCCCCCCAAAATCCAGCCCCCGGCGGGTCATCCGCGACTACTGCCGCTTCGAGTCGCACGAGTAACCGTCCCAAACAAAGCAAGGTATGGGATCATTTTGACGTCGAGACAAAACTAGGTACGAATGAATCTGTTGTTATTTGTAAAATATGTAAAACCACATATAATTATAAAACAGGTGGTTTCGCTGGCGGTACCGGAACTTTTAAGAAACATCAAGTTAAAAAAAAAAATTTGATGATGTTACTTTACAACCATTAGGTAGAGAACCAACCCAACTTCAAATTAATCCTCAGTCTGGCACTAATTTTATCTTAACACCGAAAATGAACAAAAGATTATTCGTTCGTTTTATTGTAAGATGCGAACTTCCCTTTTTGTTTTCTGAAAAAAGATGGCTTTATTGAATTTTCTTCTGGTATCCAACCATGTTTTAGACATATTTCTAGGCATACTTTGAAAAGAAATATTGTGGATGTGTTTCTTGATTACCGTAAGACTTTAGTTGATCATCTTTCTTCTATTAACTGCAGATTAAGTTTAACTATTGATATTTGGATCAATACCGCACTACTTTCTTTTCTTGTTATTACTGGTCATTGGATTGATGATAACTGGTGTTTGCATAAAAGAATTTTGTCACTGGATGAATTAAAATCTGCACATACTGGTTCCCAAATTGCTAAATATATTGTTAATGTTTGTAGATTTTATGGAATTGCAGATAAAATTTGTTTGATTACACTTGACAACGCTTCAAATAATAACGCGGCAATGCGTGAACTTAAAATATATTTACGACCAATGCTTAATGGTGTTTTTTTCCATGTTAGATGTGCATGCCATATAATTAGCAGTAAAAGATGGTTATGAAGATGCTGAATGTAGTAGCATAGACAAACTTAAAAATTGTTGTCAATGGATACGACAGTCACGCATTAAGCGTGATTGGAAACATACGTGTGCAAGTCAGAACCTTCGGTTTACTCTTTTTCCAACGCCCATTGTAAGTCGATGGAATTCTTTGCACAAAATGTTAGAATCGATGTTACCTTATCAAGATGCTTTAACCTCTTTTTATAACTCTTATCAAATGCCTGAAAGTGATGAAAGTTATTTATTGTCAGATAAGGATTGGTTTTTTGTTAACAATTTAACTGCTTTGTTATCAACCTTTAAAGATGCAACAGATTGTTTCTCCGGTGTTTGTAATCCTACTTCTCATTATTTTCTTCCACTTGTATTTAACATGTTTTGTAAATTTATTGAATTTAGAGATGATATTGAGTTGACGTCGTTCGTTTATCGTATGGAGGAGAAGTTTAAAAAATATTGGGAACAAATTCCACACGTGCACTGTATATCTACATTGTTAGACCCAAGTCAGGGTGTAGGATCTTTCGATACTTTCTTTGAATATTACAGTACGTTTTTGGATAAGGATGTTGACGATCAAAAGACGTCAATCATGCATTCTCTCCAAAATATGTTTGGATTGTAACATAGTGAACAGGGACAGAGCTCATCGGCGCGTGTAGTAGGAGGAGAAGAAGAAGATGCTAGTCAGTCACGAAGCGGAGGGATTAATCTGTTGCGGATCCTTGGAAGAAAGAAGCAGAGAGGAAGCGGAGTGTCATCTACCGCTTCAAATGAGTTGTAGTTCTTCCTGGGTCAAATGTTCATTACAGATGAAAATTTTGACGTACTAGAGTGGTGGAAAGCAAACGCAAGACAATATCCAGTCTTAGCCAAAATGGCTAGAGATGTATTTGCAGTCCAAACATCCAGTGGCGCATCAGAGTCGGCATTTTCAACATGTGCTCGGCTCATTGGAGACTTTAGAGTTTCTCTAAAAGCAGAATCATTGTGCATGCTTACGCTGCTAAGAGATTGGTTCGATGCTGAGAGAAGAAATAAGAGAGAAGGAGGAATCGACGAGTTCCGCAATGAAAGTTCCGAATAAGAAGAAGAATTGGCCAAAACTATACTTATAAATTATGATGAGTAATGTATTTATATTATAAATTTCAAATGATGTATCTTTTATGTTGTTTTCCATATTCAATAAATGATGTATTTTTCCTTTACGATTTGGGTTGAAAAAAAAAATTTTAAAAAAATCGGCTTGGCGATCGATCGCCAAGACCCCGTGGGTAAACAAAAAAAACAGAGACAATTGGCGATCGATCGCCGAACATGGCGATCGATCTCCAAATCGGTTCCGGTTGGAACCGGTTTACCCCGGACCAATCCGATAATTCGGATCCGGGGTTCCAAACCGGATCGATTCCATGGCATTTGCCATGGAACCGGAACCGGATTGGTCCGGTTCCACACAAAACGAGTCCGAAACCGGTCGGATCCGATCCGAATCCGGTTCGATCCGGCCCGTGAACACCCTGACTTGGGGACATAGACATGCCATAAGGATGTACATGTCCTTTTTCAGAGGACATCATGAAAGGAAACAATGTTAGCTTCATTATCAGTATCTCCATTTACTGACCCATAGTAATATACCGAACTCACTCCAGCTTTTGTAAAATTTTTCTTGATGTTGCCAGGTTGTCCACATCCCAACAGGCTTTCTTCACGGAGTTCTTCTTCTTCCAATTATGAGCTATCATTACAGAATTTTCATGTGAATTGTTACTCCAACTAAATCTATTCTCTTCAGAAAGAAGCTTACTAGTAACATCTGAGAAAATGATTTTCTCATTTTCGTTAATCAATATCGGCTTTATATGCTCATGCGAACGTGGAAGAGACCAGATGAGTCTCAAGCCCTAATCCTCATCATCAATTACAAGTCCAATATATTCAAGCTCTGAAACAATGACATTGAGAAAACTTAAATGATCTGAAATAGTAGCACCCTCATTCATTTGTGATATTTGAAACTGCTCTTTCAGATACAACCGATTTGAGACGCCATTTGTTTTATACAGCTCTTCGAGCTTTTCTCAAAGTTCCTTCGTCATACACATTCAATGCACATTCACAAGAACATTTTTGGCCATGCGCAGCCGGATTACACTAGCCTTTCAACATATCGAGCTAGTATCACTGTTGCTTTCGGGAATTACTCTGCCCTCCCCACCTTATGTAAACTAGATTGAACCAAAATATCTCCGACTTGCACTTACCACAAGCCAAAGTTAATTCTCCCATCAAATTTCTCAACATCAAATATGACTGCATTTGAAATTCTGCTTCCTGACATTGTCTTGTGATACTTTGAAATTATATTGTAGGCCTGAATAGTACACACTAAGTAAGCTCCTAAGAAAGAGAGAAGTTTCATCTTTCCTAGACATAATTTCTAGATTCCCAGGAAAGATTGGTGGGGTCACACTATGGATGACAATGGGTCCGGGTCTAACTCGAACCCGTATTAAACCTTAAGGCAACGAGAAGGCGGCTCTTGATAGCTTATACATCAAGAGAGAGATCTAAACCTGGTCAAACAGGTCCCGGGGCAATTCTGGAGGGTCAATGGGTTTGACGCCGGGCTGGGTGGGTCCTGGGTTTTGTAGAAACAACCTCGGCTCCCGGGTTTGGTCAAACCCGTCCCTGACCCGTCCTGTTGCCATCTCTAGATTACACTGGTCCCACTTAAATACCAACCTCCTTAGCTAGAACGTATTCGGCTACCACATCAAAGCTCCACCCCAACAAATGGACCTAGACTCTGATGCCCCTTGTTGGGAATTTGACCCTCAATTTTCACACCCATGATCTGCACCTTTTAGGAAAAAGAAAGCAAAATACGAGAAATAATAACGACCCAAGATTTAACGTGGAACTTCCTAAATAAGGAGAAAAACCATGATGACCAACACCATATGAAAAATTATTACAATCAGACAATTTTTCTCATCACCCCAAACATACCCACAAAATTTTCCCATCAACAAAACTTTAGAACTTACACCTCTCTCATTTATATATATATATCGAATGCCCTATTGAAGCATCCAATTATTATATAGATATATGTACAAACTTCTAAGCATCTTCGTGGCTTTGTTTAAACCATATTTTTATTTTGTAATATAACTCGTAAATAATAAAATTGAATTAGTTTGGTTGTTTCACGACTCGTATCATTTTTTCTTAATGATTTCTAAAAGAAAATTTTAGTTTAAATCGATACGAGTAGTAACCAAATTACGACCAAAACCATCAAAAACTAGACCTGGAATGTAATTAATTCAGTTCAGGTTCTACCTTTTATTTAAATTGAAACCGCTCGTAAAATGTCATTTTCGGTTTTAATATATAAAATTTTGGAGAAAAAATGTTACAATCTTCGTTTGTTGGTAAGGTCTATTATTTTTTTTTTTAATCTTCACAACTAGACGCCTGTAATAATTCCAATAACAATGATGAAATAAACTAAAAAAAGTTATATTAAATTAAACATGTAATTACTCTTCATATAATGATCCATGACCTACCTAGTTGGTATAGTCTTGGTAGATTTCATTCATATCGCATATAAGAATCAATAATATATTGTCCTATCATTACATTAAATAATAATTGATAACTAAATAATGAATTTAAGATTTAAGTATTTATATATTTATATATATATGTGTGTGTGAATAATATGCAATGCACCGATGAGTGTTAACTGATAAAGAGTGATAAATTGTAAATTTTGTGACAGTATAGCATTTTTATTATACTTCACGTTTAACCTTTCTTATAGCATTTGGTGTGATTGTAATGAGGGGCGGACCTAGAAGGGGCGCACCACCCTCCCCCCAAAAAAAAGTTTTTTTAATGGAATACAAAAACAAATTGCAGAAACTTTTTTATTACCCTTATTTTTTAAAAAAAAAAATTTCTTGCACCCTCAAAAATTTTTTAGCCCTTAAGTATTATAAAAAAAAATTACCCCCCCAAGAACAACACTTTGAAGAATTTGTTGGAGCTTCGTGATCAAAGGCATATGAGAAAGCGTTGATTGCTATCTAGCTGTGCACAATCTGGATAATATGGCAAGCTAGATGCAACATCGTATTGAAAGAGAAATCAACATCAAATGAGGTAATTGTGGAATTGGTTAAAGATAAATCTTGGCAATTGATTTCGGCAAGAGAAGATGGATCAATTCTTATCCAACTAATGCACGATTAGCTCCAATAACCTAGAATTTATATTGATTCATCTTGAATCTCTGTTTTGTAGTTTGGGTTATATCCGAAGAGTCTGTTCTACTTGAAGTGTAATTAAGTCTATCATAAATTGGGGTAACGAGCACCCTATAATACTCACTTCTTTTATGCTCTATTGAGACATTTACGAAATTTGGAGTCATTAGGTGTTAAGTGTTGCACACCTAATTATACTTTATTTGTTTTTTTAGTGATGGAATCAATCATTTGTAACAAAGAATTTTTGGTAACAAAGAATTGGATTTAGTTCGAAAGAATCATAATGATGAGTGACCCACTCATCTTGAGTTTAAATTTTACCAAATTTGAATGTAAAAATCGACCAACAGTCCAATAACTCTGACTTGAGCTACCCAAGCATGAACTTTAACTCAATCTAATTTTTATATCAACCAAAAATGAGTTTATTTAGAATTGGAATCAGATATTCCGTTGATATAATGACAAATTTCATCTTCTGTCGCTAAACAATTAAGACCCTACGGGTTCATTTAGATGGGATGACTTCGGATCCAAGAATTAAATTTAAATCAATCCCATTTGTTTGGATATTCTCGGAATTCATGGATTTGAAATATGTCATTTAGAGTTTTAACTTGTTTATCCAGTGATGTAATTAAGTTCAAATGACTCCATTCTGTGAGTTTTTTTCAAATCCAAATCCATGAAGTTTGAGTACTGGTCCCAATACACGGAATTGAAGCAAAAGAATTTGTTATCTACTTAATTAAATATTACACAAAGGAAGAACTCTAAATTGACTAGAAAAGTCACCCAACTCACCTAACCTAATTAATTGGCAAATTTACCATTATAGATACGTATCAAATAATACTTTTTGCGACCGATTGAACACGTGAAGAGCAAAAGTAGAAGATTTGGAGCGCCAAATTAATTCTTATTAATGTATTGTTTGTAGATCAAAACTTTATGGGGTGTGTATCTTAAAAATGTAGCAAGCAATAACAACAATGGTTTTTAGAACAGATGTTGATGCGGGATTTAGATTCTCTGTCTTTAAGACAATATTGCACCGCTACGGTGCTAACAGTTCAATTGGCAATTTGTTTTCCAAAATACAACGACTTATGATTTGTGACAGGAGCACTCATGTTGAACCTTAAACACATTGTTGAGTTTAATTCTTAATTTATCTCCAAATTATTTATGAGTTTTGATGATCAACAAAACTTGTGTTTGTTATACTAATGTGTCTACTTAGTGTACAGGATGAGATGGTAACAATATTCGATGTTCGATGATTTTGATGTCCATGCGTAGCTAAGAGGATAAGGTACAACTTTGATGGTTACCACAAGTTCGAGAAACAAGATTAAGAAGGTTGAAAAGTGGATTGGTTGAAGGAAATCAAAATATGCAAGGACTGGGCAGATCGCCCCAGGCGATGGTGATCATCGCCCTAGGTGATGACAGCCAAGAGTGACGTCGCCACGCACGTCGACTGAAGCGACGCCGAGGACCGCGCGCATGGCAAGATCGCCCGAGGCGATGGGTAGAACGCCTGAGACGATGAAGTGATCGCTTGAGGCGATGAATATTTCTGAGCAACCGAAGCTACGTCATTGATTTTTGGGATCGATCGCCTGAGGCGATCGGGACATCGCCTGATGCGATCAGTGGAGATTTTGACAGTTGGTGCGCGGCGATGGAAATTGCCCGAGGCGATGGCTGAGGCGATTGACGAGTGATTCAAGCCTTATGTATGTCAACGGCTAGTAGGAGCCTTGGGGGCCTTCTACACTATAAATATGGATGTTTTGGATCAATTTGAAGACAAGAAACAAGACTATAAACTACAAGAAAGCTTTCCTCAATCAAAATTATTCTAGCATTGCAAACTTCATACATTTGTGTTGTATTGGAGTTTGTAAATCATTTCTTGTGTGAGAGTTTTTTATTCTTCGTGTTGGTACACCGTGAAGGTGTTATTTGATTTATTGTAAGGTCCTCCAACACCGACGCAAGTTGAAAATTGTATAAGTCATCAACAAGTGAAGTTGGTGCAAGTGTGTGGCTATCCTTGGAGCCCTTAAGGCCAAGAAGACTCGTGAAGAGTGTGGGTGACTCGTGAAGAGTTTGTCTGTGGCTATCTTTGGAGCCCTTAAGGCCAAGAAGACTCGTGAAGAGTGTGTTACTCGTGAAGAGTTGTTTACTCCGGAAGAGTGTGTTGTGGCTAACTTGGAGCCCTTAAGGCCAAGATCAAAGTTGTTCTAGTGGAACCTCGGTTGGACGTTTTCTAGCCGGGAAGAGGAGACGTAGGCGATTTATCGCCGAACAACACTTTGTTCAAATTCATCAAATGAATTATTATCCAACCCATGCCTCTAGGTTCCCAATCCTATTGAGATAACCTAGTTAAGTCATACCCAATTTTAAAGTAAAGTGGATATCACTATTATCCTTTCGCCTTACCAAGATTGCCACGGTGCTTTGCTTTGGCAAACCCACACATGTTCAATCGAAGTCTTGACGAGTACTTTTAATTTTGGAAGGCATCTAAAACTTAATATTTTAGAGGGATTTATTGATCTCATGATTTTATTATTGATAATTTAAAATATGTCCACTACATATACGCATATACATATCTACATATATGTATAATAAAATTATCAATCTAAAACATAAGATAAATCATGCATCAACATGCACAAATTAACGTGACATGGTTATAGCCCCTACTAGCGATTTTCTCAAGCCAATGAGAAAATCCTAAGAGTCAACCTAAGGTAACTTCACAAGCACCTTCCTTTGGCTCCAAATTGTGAATGGCCTCCTCTCCCGGCACCAAGCTCCATCTTCATAGATCACCATCAATGAAATAATCTATACTATATAACATTTACAAATATAGAGAATTCCTCGATTCACATTCGAGGGGAACATAGGGGAGGGATAACATTTTGAGAAAAATAGAGAAGGCAGGACTCGCAGGTCGTATTATAAATTACAAACATTCACAAATCCTATCTAATAGGTCAAAGGGCTATAACCATGCACCATGCTCAAACAACACATAAAACATGCTATATCATTTAATTAATTAAATTCTAAACATTTTAAGATTTAATTCTAATTAAAACTGTAAAATAAAATTTTGAAAAATTATCGTACGCTCGGGACATCACATGCCACGAACTAAAGCGACTAAACCTACGAACCACCTTGGTTCGAACCAACCATGGACCACGGTTGGACCAATCATGGGCCTAGAGTTCGAAACCCTAACCCATGACTTGGTCCGAACCCTTGAGCGAGCGTGCGGCGCCGCTAGGGTCCAACCCTAGCCGCCATGCTCCTATCAAGTGTTTTCACCGAGCCACTTCGACCTAAACGCCGGATCTTGATTAGCCACGAGTCACTGTCAGGCCATGCACGGTGGTGGCTCAACCATCTCGAGCCAAGGGTTCGAAAAACCTTAGCTCTCACGTGGTGTAGCCGCTTTCTCCATGCATGCGAGAACCATGATCGAGCCATCAATATTATCGAGCCTAAGAGTTCAAAACTCTAGCCACTTCTCGACACTTCCATGCACAATTATTAGCCACAACGGCTAAACCATCTCGAGCCAAGGGTTAGAAAACCCTAGCCCTCATGTGGCAGTAGCCGTGTGTCATTTGTGACGGTGGTGGTCGAATCTTTGTTATGGGTTCGATTATTCGCTTTCATGTATCGTATACAATAAACTGTCAATTATATCAAATATAATTTTATGATAATTTCACAAATTCAATTTAATCATATCATATATGATTATATACAGTTATTATAGCATGCAATACAATTCTAATATGAATAAAACAATTTAACCACATAAATCCGATATGAGCCTTGAACCTGGCTCTGATACCACTGTAAGTAATCCAACAAGCATAGCAACGCAGCGGAATAAAAAAAATTGGATTACTAATACACCGGATCTATACGAAGGTTATCATATCGGATTAGGGATTACAAAAGTCTCACCCTTGTAGCGTGTTTGAGCAGAATCCACGAAACACCACGTCCAACGAATTCCGAGTCACGAGCAACACCTCCAAGGTCTTGCCTCTACGGTATCCACACGATCAAATCGGGAAGGGATGTTCAAGAACAAGTTGCTAGACTTATTCTTGAACCAAAACCAAACCCACGGTTCAAAACCGATTAAACGGCGGCCGTTCCGATCACCACTATTCACGTCGGCCGTGAAGATGGAGGAGGAAGGAGGCGGCGGCCGTGAGGGTTAAAACTTGAGAGCTTTTAGGTTTTGATGATATGAAGTGTTAATCAAATTAAACACCTTGTTATAAAATATATATGATTTAATTAAAGGCTTTCACAAAGCTTCATGGGCCCAAACCCACGATTTAATTAAATCCTTATAATCATTTAATTATGTAGGGTCTTCCTACATTAACATCATCGTAATAACATATTAGGGACTAAACATGCATTTATAACTTCTTAGGGCGCCGATTGTAGCTTTGAGCTAATAAGATTACAGGCCAAGTTAGAATTTTCAAAAGCTAATTAATTATATTCTCAATAATGAATGTTTAAGCTATAGATTTACACTACTCCTAGAGTAGAGACTATCAAAATCCTGTATCCTATGTACATCTTGCTCCTCTTAGCTCATTGCCTCAACCCGACCCTAGGCCCTTCAGTCCAAAAGTGTACCTACAGGAACAAGCCATCATGAGCATGTACATCGTTACTTAACATTATAAGGCAATGGCATATAAATAAATGCATGAAAGTATTCGGTAACATATACTTCCTGGTTAATCGCATTAACCCTCTTTGGTTGTCCCTGTTTCATAGTCATGCATATAATCATTAGTTCTTGACATAATGAGTAAAATCGTAATTCATTCATAAGCTCATAATCAACAATGTTAATTAGAAATGGGACTGTCCTGGTTCTATTATGACAGCGGCACAATTGGCCCCCTCGCTCGACATAAAGCGGAATTGTGATACCCCTCGCTACACCTTGATAGCGGATGTATCTCCTCGCTTAGCGGAATTATGAAACCCCTCGCTACGCCTTGATAGCGGATGTATCCCCTCGCTAGTTATGTGAGCGGCAAGTACCTTCCTCGCTTGCCCATAACAACCACCGGACATTCAACCATTCTTAATAGCAATGTTAAACATGCACCATCATCATCATATCATAACCATCGTCATCTTATAAACATCATCATCTTGTAAACATCATCATCTTGTAAACATCATCATCTTATAAGCATCATCATCTCATAAACATCATCATCTTATAAGCATCATCATCTTATAACATCATCTTATAAGCATCATCATCTTGTAAACATCATCATCTTTTATCATAACATCATCATCATAATTTACTTATCATAATCATCATCATAAACATCATAAATACTTATGCATCAATGCATAGTCATAGTTTAGGAATGTGTTACCGTCCGATGCCAGTACGTCTCTTACGTACCTTAATTCCAAAATGGAGAAGTTGTAGAACTTTATCTCCTTGAAGTTGTGGGTACCTAGGATGGTTCTACATAACCATACAAATCGATATTAGAAGCTAAATATAGTCCAATATCCAAAAATCCCACAAAAATAACAAAAACACATAATTGTGTGACTCGCGATCGATCGCTGAGATGCCCCGATCGATCGCGAGATCGCACTGCCCGTTGCTGACTTTTTGTGCCTTCGGCGATCGATCGCCACTTTTGGCGCGATCGATCGCCAACCTCGCCAATCGATCGCCCAAAAGTGGCGATCGATCGCCAAATGGTTCTGGAGCCTACTGCTGGCTAGCGATCGATCGCCACAAACGGGCGGGCGATCGATCGCCAATCCCTGTACATCGAAAATTCGCCATTTTTGAGCATTTTTCAAGCTCCACTTCAAACCCTTCAAACCCAAACTTTTCTACAACATCAACATCATCATAACACACTAAAACCCACATAAAACACTTCAAAAATCATACCCCAAACATATAAAACATATACCCAAAACAAACCCACATAAAACACCAAATGCTAACCCATTTCAACACCAAACATCATAAAAACTTTAGGAAGGGTTCCATACCTCTTAAGGACTCCAAATCCTACAATAAATCTCACAAACAAAGGTTTTGTGAAGATTTCTCCTTCCACTTTTGCTCAAAAACGAAAATAGTGAAATGGGTAGGGTTTGAGAGTGAATTGGGGATTTTTTTAAAAGAGTAAGGATAAAGTGGGGTTAAAGTGATGGGTAAAGGGTTAAAAAGGGGTTGTGGATTAATTTAAAATTGCACCCCAAACTTAACATGATTCATAAAATACACCAACATGGTATTTTAAAAGAATTTTACAACATGCTACAAACTTCCCTTAAATTCATGCTTTCCTCATAATTAACAATCAACATAATTAAATCATGTTAACACCTCATTTTCTAACATGCATAACATGCACCCTGAAATGCAACCCCGGGTCACGCCTATCATGTGACTAAGCATTTCAACACGATAATTAATTTCAACACATAAATCAATTATCAACATAATTCATCATATAAACATAATTAATGCCCAAATTACATATAATTAATTTCGGGGCATCACATTACTCCCCTACTTATAAGATTTCGTCCTCGAAATCGCATGCACTTACCCAAATGAAACTAAACATAAATCATACCAGAAATAGTTCCGGGTAATGCTGTATCATATGCCGTTCCGTCTCCCACGTGGCCTCTTCGACACCCCGACGATCCCACTGAACCTTGACCATCGGTATAACCTTGCTTCGAAGTCTGCGATCCTCTCGATCCAGAATTCTGACTGGCCGTTCAACATAGGATACATCTGAACTCAACTGAACCTCTGAAGGCTGCAACACATGAGACGGGTCTGGCTCATACTTCCTCAACATAGATACATGGAAGACATCATGTATACCAGACAAGGATGGCGGTAGGGCCAAACGATAAGCCAAAGTGCCGATGCGCTGCAATACCTCGTACGGCCCAACATATCTCGGAGACAACTTCCCGCGCATACCGAAACGAACTACACCTCTGAAAGGTGAGATTTTCAGAAAGACTCTGTCTCCCACTTGGAATTCCAATGGTCGCCATCGTTTATTAGCATAGGCCGCTTGCCTATCTTGAGCTGCTTTCATTTTCTGACGGATCACTTTGATTTTCTCTTCCATTTCTCGAATCAATTCCGGTCCTCCGACCGTCTTACTAGTCAAATCTTCCCAGTACAATGGTGACCTACAGCGTCGACCGTAAAGGGCCTCGAATGGAGCCATCTGAATGCTCGCCTGATAACTATTGTTGTAAGAGAACTCTACAGGTGGCACTGAATCTTGCCACGGAGTATCAACTCCAATACACATGTCCTCAACGTATCCTCGAGCGTCTGTATTGCACGCTATGTCTGCGGGTGATAAGCTATACACAGTCTCACCTCTGTACCCAAAGCTGTCTGAAGACCTTCCCAGAAATGTGGAGTAAACCTTGGGTCTCTGTCAGACACAATCAAGACTGGAATGCCATGTAACTTCACCACATCCCGCACATATAGTTGGGCCATCTTTAGCTACGTGAAGGTCATACTGTAGGGATGAAATGAGCTACCTTCGCCAGCCTATCCACGATCACCCAGATCGCATCAACTCCAGAGGCCGTCCCCGGGCAAGTGGGTCACGAAGTCCATAGATATGTGTTTCCACTTCCATTGGGGTACCTCCAAGCTCTTCAGCTCGCCACCAGGCCTCTGCCTTTCTGTCTTTACTTGCTGGCAGATCAACCATTTTTTTTTTTAACAAAAGCGATCACGTCACGCTACATCCTGTTTCCACCAAAACTGGCCACTTAGGTCCTTATACATCTTTCTCCCTCCTGTGTGGATACTAATTCGGCTACTATGAGCTCGCTCCAAGATCCCTCTACGCAACTCCGGCGTGCATGGAACTACCCATCGGTCACCGAGTCTCAGAGAACCATCCTCAACCACTTTAAACTTGATGGTTGTCCTTGAAGTACTATCAATGACCATCTATGAACCTCATCATCCGATCTCTGGGCTTTCCAGATAGTCTCCAATATGTCCAGCTCAGCCAACAAGGTTGACACTCGCACCGGCGACAGTGTCCACATCTAAATCATAGCCCAGATGGTAATAAGAAGTCATTATCGTTGATAAACACATAGCGTCCTCAATAGTACTCTTCACCTTCCGATTTAAGGCGTCTGCTATCAAATTCACTTTACCAGGATGGTACTCAATTTCACAATCATAATCTTTGAGTGAATCCATCCATCTTCCTTGCCTCATATTCAGTTCAGCCTGAGTGAATAGAAACTTCAGGCTCTTATAGTCCGAAAAAAATGGTAATGAAGTACCATATAGATAATGCCGCTAAATCTTCAAGGCGAAAATGATGGCCGCCAGTTTCAGATCATGAACTGGGTATCTCGTCTTATGAGGCTTCAACTACCTCGAAGCATAAGTCACCACGTGCTTATCTTGCATCAACACACAGCCTCAGCCTTCTTGGGATCTACAGACATCCCTCTGCTAGACATAACATGACTCAAGAACACCATACTGCTCAACCAAAACTCGCACTTACTGAGCTTTGCATATAACTGATGATCCCTAAGGATCTGGAGTACTGCCCTCAAGCGCTTTACGTGTCCCTCTTCAGTTCGGGAGTAAATAAGTACATCGTCAATGAAAACAATGATGGACCGATCCAAATACAGCTGGAACCCCTTGTTCATCAGACTCATAAACACAGTTGCGGCATTCGTCACCCAAAAGGTCATGACTAAGAATTCATAGTGCCCAAATCTAGTCTTGAAAGCTGTCTTCTGAACATCAACACTCACAAAGCAGTCAAAATTTGACATTCCCCGATCAATCAAATCTGACCTTAGCTTGCTATCCTCAAAATAAATGAGGCCATCATAGACAATCCGATCAGCAATCAAACTTCTTCCAGCGGGTGTCGAGACTACTAGAGGCGTGGGCGACGGAGAAGTGCATATGTGGTACCTTTTCCACAAAACTTGTCGACACGAAAGAGTGTGACACACCTGTATCTATCAATATAAAAGCAGGGTGCATAAATAAAAGATACGTACCCGCTATCACTTCTTCCGGAGCCACTGTAGCCTGCTCCCTCGCCAATGCATAAACCTGCCCTTGAGGTGGCCCCATAGGCTGACCTCCATGCTGCCTTGGTACAAACGGTGGCCTGTGCTGCACTGCTCTGTCCGCAGGCCTCCCCGCAGAGTTCTGTTGTCCCTCCCGATTGGGACACTGCCGAGCAAAGTGGCCCTTATTGCCACAAACATAGCAACCTACGCAGTCTTTGGTCATATGTAATTGCCCACAAAGAGAGCACTGAACCTCCCCAAACCTGCCTCCCTGAGACCGTCCTCTTCCTGATGGGGCGTTATTCTTACGGTTTCCTATGCAACGATTCTCGGGCCTCTTACCACTGAATCTCGAAGCCGAAGTATTTCCCTTTGGCTTGAATTGATCACCCCTTGGTTTCAAATTGTCAGAAGTGGACCTCTGAGGGGGTGCTGGAGGTGGCACGGCATCAGGATATGCACCAACTCCCAGCTCGGCTAACTCAGCCCTTGTAAGTGCATCATCAAAACAAGCAGGGCCATAAGTGACCACCCTGTCATACAGTTCAGGCCTCAAGCCTTTCATGAAGTTCTTCATCTTTGCTTGAGTACTTGCGGCGATGTGAGGCACATATCTGAGCAAGGAACAGTATTGGAGAGCATAATCTGACACCGGCATGTTACCTTGCTTGAGGTTAGTGAATTCATCTTCCTTGGCCTGCCGTGCAGCAGCTGAGAAATAGCGGGTCAGAAACCGAGTTCTGAACAGCTTCCAATTAACTTCATGACCTTGAGCCTCTTGCTCTACTACTGTGGTCTTCCACCACATCAACGCCTTCTTGGCCAACTGGAACTCCGCTAGTCTGATCCAGGCTGTCTTAGCACAAGGAGCTGCCACAAATATTTGCTCTATTCTTTCCAACCACTCTTCTGCCTGTTCCCCTGTCTCCGTTCCTTCAAATGTCGGAGGTCGGTATGCAAGAAATTGAGTCAAGCTCAGTTCCCCAGGTAGTAATTGCTGCTCAGACGGTTCTTCGCCAAAGGCTGGCGGGGGTAGGGGATTCGTACGTCCGGCACTTGCGGTTACACTCACAGCGTCACCCACTTCCACATTTGCTGCCATACTGCAACACAAGGGTTAACAACAATACCCAAAAGCAGTTCATATAATACATCGTTAGAGAAACAAAACATGTTAGTGTAACATCATATACTTCATATGCAACATATGCACAAAACATGTTTAAAAGTAAGCACATAGCCAACTTATTGCTAAGGCTACCCTTCACTCATTCCCGGGTTATCTAACAACTGCTCTGATACCACTAATGTAGGGTCTTCCTACCTTAACATCATCGTAATAACATATTAGGGACTAAACATGCATTTATAACTTCTTAGGGCGCCGATTGTAGCTTTGAGCTAATAAGATTACAGGCCAAGTTAGAATTTCCAAAAGCTAATTAATTACATTCTCAATAATGAATGTTTAAGCTATAGATTTACACTACTCCTAGAGTAGAGACTATCAAAATCCTGTATCCTATGTCCATCTTGCTCCTCTTAGCTCACTGCCTCAACCCGACCCTAGGCCCTTCAGTCCAAAAGTGTACCTACATGAACAAGCCATCATGAGCATGTACATCGTTACTTAACATCATAAGGCAATGACATATAAATAAATGCATGAAAGTATTCAGTAACATATACTTCGTGGTTAATCGCATTAACCCTCTTTGGTTGTCCCTGTTTCATAGTCATGCATATAATCATTAGTTCTTGACATAATGAGTAAAATCGTACTTCATTCATAAGCTCATAATCAACAATGTTAATTAGAAATGAGACTGTCCCGGTTCTATTATGACAGCGGCACAATTGGCCCCCTCGCTCGACATAAAGCGGAATTGTGATACCCCTCGCTACACCTTGATAGCGGATGTATCTCATCGCTTAGCGGAATTATGATACCCCTCGCTACGCCTTGATAGCGGATGTATCCCCGCGCTAGTTATGTGAGCGGCAAGTACCTTCCTCGCTTGCCCATAACAACCACCGGACATTCAACCATTCTTAATAACAATGTTAAACATACATCATCATCATCATATCATAAACATCGTCATCTTATAAACATCATCATCTTATAAACATCATTATCTTGTAAACATCATCATCTTGTAAACATCATCATCTTATAAGCATCATCATCTCATAAACATCATCATCTTATAAGCATCATCATCTTATAAACATCATCATCTTATAAGCATCATCATCTTGTAAACATCATCATCTTTTATCATAACATCATCATCATAACTTACTTATCATAATCATCATCATAAACATCATACTTATGCATCAATGCATAGTCATAGTTTAGGAATGTGTTACCGTCCGATGCCCGTACGTCTCTTACGTACCTTAATTCCAAAATGGAGAAGTTGTAGAACTTTATCTCCTTGAAGTTGTGGGTACCTGGGATGGTTCTACATAACCATACAAATCGATATTAGAAGCTAAATATAGTCCAATATCCAAAAATCCCACAAAAATAACAAAAAACACATAATTGTGTGACTCGCGATCGATCGCTGAGATGCCCCGATCGATCGCGAGATCGCACTGCCCGTTGCTGACTTTTTGTGCCTTCGGCGATCGATCGCCAACCTCGCCGATCGATCGCCCAAAAGTGGCGATCGATCGCCAAATGGTTCTGGAGCCTACTGCTGGCTAGCTATCGATCGCCAAACACGGGCGGGCGATCGATCGCCAATCCCTGTACATCGAAAATTCGCCATTTTTGAGCATTTTTCAAGCTCCACTTCAAACCCTTCAAACCCAAACTTTTCTACAACATCAACATCATCATAACATACTAAAACCCACATAAAACACTTCAAAAATCATACCCCAAACATATAAAGCATATACCCAAAACAAACCCACATAAAACACCAAATGCTAACCCATTTCAACACCAAACATCATAAAAACTTTAGGAAGGGTTCCATACCTCTTAAGAACTCCAAATCCTACAATAAATCTCACAAACAAAGGTTTTGTGAAGATTTCTCCTTCCACTTTTGCTCAAAAACGAAAATAGTGAAATGGGTAGGGTTTGAGAGTGAATTGGGGATTTTTTTAAAAGAGTAAGGATAAAGTGGAGTTAAAGTGATGGGTAAAGGGTTAAAAAGGGGTTGTGGATTAATTTAAAATTGCACCCCAAACTTAACATGATTCATAAAATACTCCAACATGGTATTTTAAAAGCATTTTACAACATGCTACAAACTTCCCTTAAATTCATGCTTTCCTCATAATTAACAATCAAAATAATTAAATCATGTTAACACCTCATTTTCTAACATGCATAACATGCACCCTGAAATGCAACCCCGGGTCACGCCTATCATGTGACTAAGCATTTCAACACGATAATTAATTTCAACACATAAATCAATTATCAACATAATTCATCATATAAACATAATTAATGCCCAAATTGCATATAATTAATTTCGGGGCATCACAAATTAAGACTCTTCTTAATTAATTAATTAATTCATCCAACGAATTTAATTCCCTTTATCGATTTAATCTTTTGTGTGACCCGATAGGATCTTGTAATGTTGGCAGTGACATAAAATCTCATTTTACGTCACAAGCAATGAGCGGTATCTAGCAACACATCAAGGCTACCCAAATTACAAGAATGTCTTTGACTCGACATAACCTTAGAACTTGTGATAATATTAATCATGTAACTTAATCCATTTGTCCTTTGTGTTTAGATTGAACACGAGTCATGGAATAGTCATACTCGTATATTCAATCTCTATTTCTTGATCCCCAAGTAGAACTAGAATAAACGAATAAGCTCGATATCTCATATCGACTCATTCGAGCATGGCCATGCATTTTAGTCTTACTTGATCAAGGGCCCAAACACTTCTCCTGTTATATAGGAGGGACAAATAATATCTTGATCAATCAACATCCCTCTACATAATTCGTAGTGTATCCAATAACTGCCTTTATAGTTTACCCTGTTACAGGTAACGTTTGACAATATCAAGATACATAACTCCTTATGTTGGGATCTCTGATGATCTCAAGTCGTAAGGATTACATACATATTATCACTATGAGAATTGCATATGACAATCATATAACTATCCATGTTGCATTCTCATGGTGGGTCTGTCCAGTACATTGTTCTCTAACATGTACCCATGTGTTGATTTGATATCTCATATCTATGAACAATTCATCAATCAAAGCATACTAGTCTCAACGTATTATCATTATCCCGATTCATGATAATACTTGACTAGGGACAACTTTAAGAACAATACAATATTATTCTAGGGACATTAACTTATATATCAATTCATATTGCACAGATATTCAAATAATATATACTAATGATTTGCGATTAATAAAATCATATTACATTGTATGGCATAAACAATCATCTAATGACTTGTCTTAGGGCATATCCCAACAATGATTACTTCCCTCCCACAAGTTTTGGGATAATCCAGAACTTATGAACATATCATTCATCATCTCTTTCAGAGTACGATTTTTGCGTTCCGTGATACCATTTGATTGTAGTGAATATGGGGCAGTGATTTGGTGAATTATGTCATACTCAGAGCAAAATTTGTCAAACGGTGCTCCATATTCCCCACTTCTATCACTTCGAACATTCTTTATCTTTTTACTTAGTTGATTTTCAACTCCATTCTTGTAGTGTTTAAATACTTCCAAGGCATCGTCTTTGCTACGTAACAAATAGACATAACGATATCTTGTACAATCATCTATGAAAGTAATGAAGTACTTTTTTCCATATCTAGTTTGCACACTTTAAATCACATAGATCCATATGAATTAATTCAAGAAGAGGAGTTGTTCTTCCGATTGAATGAATCGGTTTCGTCAACTTAGCATCTACACAAGACTCACACTTATGTTTTAAATTAACATTCATCGAAGGCAATAATTTACTAATTTGTTAAGTGAATTATAATTTACATGACCCAAATGATTATGCTATAAATCACACGACTCAATCAAATAAGTAGAAGCATTAACTTTATTACTTTCAAACTGACGGATAACCGTCATTATATTCATCTTGAAAATGCTTTTTTCCATATATCATTTTCCTACAAAAACTCCATTTTTGGAGAGTACAATTTTTCAGATTCTAAAACTAGTCTAAAACCCGCATTGACTAGAGCCGATCCAGATATCAGGTTCTTACGGATGTCAGGAACATGTAAGACGTCAATGAGAGTCAATTCCTTTCCCGAGGTCATCTTTAGAACCATATTCCCAATCCAACCACCAGAGATGTTGTCGAATTCCCGAGGTCATCTTTAGAATCTTTATTTATTTATTTATTTATATTATGTAACAAAACAAAAATGACAATGAGCCTTCCGACTACTACTTCCGTCCCCCCCTCCACCTTACCCGGCAGCACGACTTCCTCCCTCGAAACCGACAGTCCCGACCACCGACTCCGATGCCATAACCGCAACCCCCACTCCAAATAATATTATTTTCTTTTCTTTTCTTCCAACCATCTTCTCCTCTTCCGCTCTTCCAACCATCAAACAAAGCCAACAATTAAAACATAGCAATAAAATAATTTTAGATCATATTAATCGAAAACAACCCAAAATGGGAGAAAAAAACAAGTTCTTATCTGAGAAACATTGTAAACGACTAAAGATATTAAAAGTTCAAGACTTGAATGAAGTTCGACGGAGGCAGCTTGAGAGGATTTGTGGTGAGTTGGAAATAACGGAGGGGCGGACGAGTGTATAAAAAAAGTGGACAAAGGAAGACGCCTCCCTGGATGGTGCCTTCTATAATTTTTTTAAAAATATGAATGTGTAATCCCATATAGCGGCTTAGGTTATTTTGACGAAGTTTTTAAGAATTGGTTAATTTGATAAATAATTTTTCTTTTGAAGTTAAATATTAATAAACTCGGAGACTCTGCATATTCTGAAAGGAAAAAGTTGTTGCATGCATGAATATGTCAAAATTGGTAGGTATATAAAATATATAAAAAAAAATGGTAGGTATATCCTTTTTTCCTTTTCTAAAGAGCTGCAACTTTCGGGAGTCATCCTATATGACATTAAATTATGGTAAGATTCTCAAAAGAAATGATTAAATAAACTGTGCATTATTATTAAATTGTGTTATTTTGGCTACATATGGCATTAAACTGTAGCAAGATTCTCAAAAGAAATGATTGATAAACTGTGTATTATTATTTAAATTTTGTTAATTTGGTGAAACGGATACTTCCAAATTTGTAACCCACATTAACCAATTCACTTTTTAATTTAATAGTATTATATAGCGTGTTGGGATCCACATGACAATTTAGAGGATGTAAATAACTGCTCCGGTTCACTTGATATTTTTAAAAGTTGATTATGTTGTGTTAGCAACCAAAAACCGATTTCTTGATTTAATAATTTAAAATAAAGTGTGGAATTAACTCAATCTGTTACGACAAATATTAAGTGTATGGGTAAACTAATGGTCGGTTCCTGAGGCTAAACAATTGTGTAACAAAATAAGTGCAGAAATGAAAAATACGAGATTTATTTATGGAAGTTCGTATGCTTAATCTTTATATATCTCTTATTCTTCTTTTGCATAAATGATCAACCAGAAGACTGTAGTGAAATACAATCCTTGTGTACAAACTCCCTTAAATTGGCTTCACTCAACGTAGCTGAAACTTCTAGCACACACTCGTTAGCTGAGGTAACTTATATGGCTGAAGCTTCTCTCTATCAGTTTTGACTACACGTCACAAATTGCTGCAACAAATTTCACTTCATTAATCTTCTAGTCACAAAAACGTTCTTGTTGGTGAATAAATGATTGAGCAATTAATGCTTCAATCTGTCGGCACTAAAAATTCTTGAGTTGTTCTAATATGAACTTGTAAGAGGTGTCTTTAATAATTTTTTATTAAGCGGATAAGGAGCTTTGGATGCGAATGAATAAATGACGCCTTTTGTTCCATGTAAAATGTTTCAGCGAGCTTCGTGGATCATATTTGAATCTCCGAGTCTTCTTAATACTTTAATGAATGCAACAGTCATTTTCTGTAAATCTGGTTCTTTGTATTGACATATGCATTTACTTCTTGCTTTTCTCTAATAAGCATTTAACATTCTTTAGACTACAACCCAAAATAGTATTGGTGAAATAAATGAAGTTATTATAAGTCGGCTCCAATCAAGGTATTATGTACAATTGTACAAGCTCATCACCACTTTTTTTATGCTTCACACCATTATAGAACCAAGATAAAGTATATTCTTTTCTTTCTGAAGAAAGAAAATGTCAAGATAAAAGAATAATACAAACTTAAATTTTTGTTTGAAGGAAGAAAAATAATATTTTGTAAGCCATGATGGTAAATTCAATCAAACCAAAAATGCTAAACCATCACATTATCTTGAAAATCACTTTTTAATTTATAATTTAACAATATTCTCCTGTCAACTTTTCAGAAGATAACCATCCAATCTTATGAGGACTTTGAGTTTTAGTGGAAGCGGGCATGAAAATAAGAATCAAATCCTGAAGAAATGAGGAGCTCAATTTAATAAGAAACGTAAATTTTGAAAATGAATTTCATTTGAAAAAATTTGAAAATAAATTTCATTTTCTTGCTCTTCCTTTTAACTGTATAATGTAATATTCCAGGTAAACACAAGAATTTCTCAAGAACTTTACAAGAATAAAAACCCAACATCTATATCATTTCATGAGATAGTCCACATTCTTGCAGTTCTTCATCTGTATGATGGACTGTGATATCACCAAAAAGTGCGATCTTCAATAAATATCGAGCGATGATACAACAAATAATTTATCTTCAATTAAATCGAATTGAACCGCCCCCCAAAATATATTTGTATATCAAAGCAAAAGGGTGAGATGACTCCGCCCGTAGGCGAAGCCACTCCGACGCTCAAGTCAATATATGATTCAATGAAAATGTATTGAAATTCTAGACTTTGCATAAGTAATCGCGTACCTGAATGAGGGTTATGAGCCATCTATTTATAGATGTAGAGTCCCAATCAACATAGGATAAGCGTTCTAGTCAATATGAAATTGTATTGTATATGGTAAGATAGATATAGAGTCACAATCAACATAGGATAAGAGTTCTAGTCAATATGAAATTGTATTCATATGGCAAGATAGATGTAGAGTCCCACTCAACATAGGATAAGAGTTCTAGTCAATATGAAAATGTATTGTATATGGCAACTAGATCCATGTCTATCCCAAGAATATTGAGAGATATCTTCCAAAACCCTACAACTCTTTTTTGTTTAAGAAATGTGCCCTTGCAAATGGGCCTCAGTCAATGGGCCAGATTAGATGAGTTTTATTTGAATGAGCAGGGTAAATGGGCTATAGCTTGCTTAATCAGATTGGATCGGTTAAAACCCATTAGGTAGATCGATCTCTAATCAAGGGGTATCACAAGTCCCCCTCCTAGTCGAACTGATGACGAAGACCAGAAGTTCGTTAAATGTTTAACCGACCTGTTAGTGCCCCTGCTTCCTAGTTTACTTCCACTGAGCCAAACAACAAAGGTGATAAGGACCCAAACTGATAGAGATGACTGAGCTGACCAGGTAGTAAATAAACATGTGGTGCAAATAACACTGGCTTTATGGATATTAAGCGTCCCGAGCTTCATAACTAATAGATATCTCAAGCTCCAGTGATGATAAATATACGATGCGAATGAAACTTGTTTGATTTCCAGAATCAGTAGAATCTTGAGCTGAGCAGATAAAACCGATCGGGCACCAGAGGTAATACGGAGCAAATAAAGCTCCTCTGAGCTGATTTGAGCTATATCGGATAAATATGTGCAAATGACGCTCGACTAAACTAAGCTCCAGAGGTAATAGGTATGCTGAGCAAATGATATTCACCGGATCCGAACTGAGCTCCAGATATAATAAATAGGGGCGAAGTGTGCTCGCCTGATTTGAACTGAGCTCCAGAGATAACAAATAGGAGCGAAGAATGCTCGCCTGAACCGAGCTCCAGAGATAATAAATATGGGCGAAGTGTGCTCGCCTGATCTGAACTGAGCTCCAGATATAACAAATAGGAGCGAAGAATGCTTGCCTGAACCGAGCCCCAGATATAATAAACACCAAAAAGTGCGATCTTCAATAAATATCGAGCGATGATGCAACAAATAATTTATCTTCAATTAAACCGAATTGAACCGCCCCCAAAATATATTTGTGTATCAAAGCAAAAGGGTGAGATGACTCCGCCCGTACGCGAAGCCACTCCGACGCTCAAGTCAATATATGATTCAATGAAAATGTATTGAAATTGTAGACTTTGCATAAGTAGCCGCGTACCTGAATGAGGGTTATGAGCCATCTATTTATAGATGTAGAGTCCCAATCAACATAGGATAAGCGTTCTAGTCAATATGGAATTGTATTGTATATGGTAAGATAGATATAGAGTCACAATCAACATAGGATAAGAGTTCTAGTCAATATGGAATTGTATGGCATATGGCAAGATAGATGTAGAGTCCCACTCAACATAGGATAAGAGTTCTAGTCAATATGAAAATGTATTGTATATGGCAACTAGATCCATGTCTATCCCAAGAATATTGAGAGATATCTTCCAAAACCCTACAACTCATTTTTGTTTAAGAAAATGTGACCTTGCAAATGGGCCTCAGTCAATGGGCCAGATTAGATGAGTTTTATTTGAATGAGCAGGGTAAATGGGCTATAGCTTGCTTAATCAGATTGGGTCGGTTAAAACCCATTAGGTAGATCGATCTCTCATCGAGGGGTATCACAAGTCCCCCTCCTAGTCGAACTGATGTCGAAGACCAGAAGTTCTTTAAATGTTTAACCGACCTGTTACTAGTGCCCGTGCTTCCTAGTTTACTTCCACTGAGCCAAACAACAAAGGTGATAAGGACCCAAACTGATAGAGATGACTGAGCTGACCGGTAGTAAATAAACATTTGGTGCAAATAACACTGGCTTTATGAATATTAAGCGTCCCGAGCTTCATAACTAATAGATATCTCAAGCTCTAGTGATGATAAATATACGATGCGAATGAAACTTGTTTGATTTCCAGAATCAGTAGAATCCTGAGCTGAGCAGATAAAACCGATCGGGCACCAGAGGTAATACAGAGCAAATAAAGCTCCTCTGAGCTGATTTGTGCTATATCGGATAAATATGTGCAAATGACGCTCGACTAAACTAAGCTCCAGAGGTAATAGGTATGCGGAGCAAATGATATTCACCTGATCCGAACAGAGCTCCAGATATAATAAATAGGGGCGAAGTGTGCTCGTCTGATCTGAACTGAGCTCCAGAGATAACAAATAGAGGCGAAGTGTGCTTGCCTGATTTGAACTGAGCTCCAGAGATAACAAATAGGAGCAAAGAATGCTCGCCTGAACCGAGCTCCAGAGATAATAAATATGGGCGAAGTGTGCTCGCCTGATCTGAACTGAGCTCCAGATATAACAAATAGGAGCGAAGAATGCTTGCCTGAACCGAGCCCCAGAGATAATAAATAGGGGCGAAGTGTGCTTGCCTGATCTGAATTGAGCTCCAGAGATAACAAATATGAGCGCAGAATGCTCGCCTGAACCGAGCTCCAGAGATAACAAATAGGAGCAAAGAATGCTCGCCTGAACCGAGCTCCAGAGATAATCATAGGGGCGAAGTGTGCTCACTTGATCTGAACTGAGCTCCAAAGATAACAAATAGGAGCGGAGAATGCTCGCCTGAATCGAGCTCCAGAGATAACAAATAGGAGCGAAGAATGCTCGCCTGAACCGAGCTCCAGAGATAATAAATATGGGCGAAGTGTGCTCGCCTGATTTGAACTGAGCTCCAGAGATAACAAATAGGAGGGGAGAATGCTCGCCTGAACCGAGCTCCAGATATAATAAATAGAGGCGATATTACGCCTCTGATTTGGACCATAGAGATTAGCAAATAATGGTCGCCGACCTCCATAACCAAAAGATGAGCAAATAATGTATGTCTAATCAAAATTCCTTAGCTAATAAATATGAGTGAATAAAGTTCGGCCGATCATCTGCTGAGCGTAACCTTAGCATGCTGGAAGGAAATCCCTGACTCAAATATGTCTAGTGTAACCAAGGCAAAGAGCTCGGCGCAATTGTAGCTCATCTGATCATCTGCCTGGGCGTAATCTTAGCTTTGGTGAAAACCCCCGACGGCACTTAGCGTAGCCAAGGCAAAGAGCTCGGCGTAACCGAGGCGAGGTGAGCCGTCGTAAATGTGCTCTTGAGGTCGAGTGAAAACCCTTGAAGCCTGGCGTAACCCTGGCAAGGTGAGCCATCGTAAACGTGCTCCTGTGGTCGGGTGAAAACCCTTAAAGCATGGCGTAACCGAGGCGAGGTGAGCTGTCGTAAACGTGCTCCTGAGGTCGGGTAAAAACCGTTCCTGGCGTAACCGAGGTGAGGTGAGCCGTCGTAAATGTGCTCCTGAGGTCGGGTGAAAACCCTTAAAGCCTTGCGTAACCGAGGCGAGGTGAGCCGTCGTAAACATGCTCTTGATGTGCCAAGGGCTTATTGACAACACCTTGGATTTCTGAATAGGGCCTTACTGCCAGGTTGTATACCGAGCTGACGTGATGGTGCCTTACTGTAAAATTGCATGCCCGAGCTGATAAATAGGGCCTTACTGCAAGATGGCACGCCCGAACTGTCGAATTGGGCCTTACTGCTATATTGCATGCCTGAGCTGATAAACTGGGCTTACTGCAAGATGGAATGCCCGAGCTGTCGAATTGGGCCTTACTGCTAGACTGCATGCCCGAGCAATAAATTAGATCGGCCTAAAAGTACTGCAATAATACACAAAAGACGAGACAAAAACGATCCAAAATAATAATATCTTGCAATTGATGTAGCATAAGGAATTTAAAACATTCAAATTTCAACGATTTTTAAGTCTTGAGCATGTAAAGCTTATAGTAATATATATGATATATATATTTTTTGAGGAGATCTCCCAATATTTGATTTATGTGCCTACGAGAGGTGCCGTGTGATGGGCCTTAGGGGCGCGATGCCTGATGTGCTGTATAGTAGGCTTATGGGCCATGTTGCATGGTGGGCCTTAGGAATGTGATGCCTGAAGAGTCACATTGTAGCGGACATACAAGCCGCATGGTGGGCTGATGATCAGAGATGCTGCGTAGTGGACTTTAGGAACACGATGCCCAAGATGCCACACAATGAGCTTACCGAATGTGCCGTATAGCAAACTCCAGGCATGCGTGCCCAAGATTAAAAAGTTTTTTTTTCCACCTCGATCTCGTAGTCAAAAATGGTTGATTATAAACAATTTCTTTTTGATCAAAGAAAAATTATGGGGTATGTCGAAGAACCCCAATCAATGTAATTTAAAAGGGTTATATGGAAGTAATATTTTCAACCCAAAACTGAAAGCCTTCAAATAATATTTGAAATATAAATTTCAACAATTTTATGTCCAAAATGAAAGATAACCATGACACTTATCTTTTATTCAAGAGTCGTCGTTGATTTGCAATTCGAGTCACTCGGTGAGAGGGAGTATCCCACTGTTGTTCTTTCTTTCTTTACACCCGTTGAAGCTCTTTACCATAATTCTTTCTTTACACCCGTTGTAGCTCTTTGCATAATTCCCAATTTTTCAATGAATTATTCATTATGCTCCAATGACATGTCAGTGATGATATAAGATGACATCCTACTTCCGCCACATGATATAAAGATCTAATAATAAATTGCTTCTCTCAACCTATGCTGTCAGGAAGTTGCGGCGATATCCATGAAGGCATAATTAGATTTGTGGTATAGTTGTGTAGACGGATCATGTGGCGACCATGCAAGCGATGAAATCAATTTAAATTTTTGGTTTTTCCCAACAAGATCAAACCACTTGCAAAAGAATTCACCCATGGGCAATGGGTTATTAGATATGGATAAAAATGGAAACCCGGTAGATAATCAAAGGATGCAGCGACAAAACAATCTTCTCCACTTTAATTTTCTGATTCAGCGGCATTGGATGACTCATATGTGAAAGGGCGTTCAATCTAAGAAATACTTTGGAATATATGGGGTAGGAGATCTATAGGAAAACCCAACTCCAATGGGTGAATCCAAATACAAAATAATCCCTTTTTAGTGCAGTTCACAACTGAACCAAAGAATGAGGATTGTGAAATATGAAGTATGAAGTCTTCAAATATATTATTAGATGGGATGTCGCTGATAGAACCACCAGTTACGTAAATTTTGGGGCCAAGCACCGAAGTCGAAGGCCCAACAAATCTCTGAGTAATTGGGGGGATGAGCACCAGCGTATGTTTGTGTTAAAGGGTTTGTTCACAGTATCGGTGGAAGGAAGAATCGAAGCAGAGATTGAGGTAGAGGGTGCGACAGAGCTCAAGGGAATTTATGGTGGAGAACCATGATTTGGAGACCATAGAGAGGTACGGATGGTGGGAGTGGGGAACTCTGGCCATTATTTGGATGGAGGTATCAGATTTCGGGATGAGTTGTGATGAAAGATATATAGGTGAAGTGAACCACCTACCATCCACCTACCCGCGACGGGAACAAACCTCAGATCGTCCGACCCAGACCCACGCCTCGCGACGCAGCGAACAAAATCGTACTGCCGCCGGCTGGCGACACAGCCAAAAAACTTGCCTAGCGAAATAATAAACCACACCAGTTCCGGTATCCTCAAACCAATCCTGCCGCGGCAAACCCTAAGCACACCGCCCACAGCCACCGTAAGCGAAGCTTGAGAAAACCCTTAAAATCATACCAGATTCGTCTCACCCAACCCTGGACCCGTTGCCCATAGCCTCCGGATGCGAACTTCTCCTCCACACTCGCAAACATGTTCTGTACGCCGTTGCTCATTTTCTTTCTACTTATTTTTTTTTTCCGGGATACGATCGAATTGTTTTGGTTCTTTCGAAAAATTGAAGCTTTTTCGAAGATTTTTGGGGAAGGAATTCTTTTGTGTACCAAAATTTGTCCGATGATCTTCTCCATGAGTGAACGTGTAAGGACCCCGTGCCCTTAACCCGTTTTTAGTGTATTAATCCATGCCATTTGTGCATACAATCATATTATCATGGGGGAACACCCTATGCAAGTATAGCATTATATGCCAACCAAAAAATTTCTTGCATTAAAACCACAATATATCCAAATTCCCCAACCAAGACCACTTACATAGCATGCACCCCCATAATACACTAACATGCTCTCAGTTCATTTAGCAATTCCGTATTTAATTGCATGCAAACAATAAATGAAGAGAGAAAAACCATGCCCTTTTATACATTTCATATACACATAAAACGTGCTCACATGAGAGCACCCAATGAATGAACGTGTATCTAATGTATAAGATACTCTACCAAATACCGTTACTGGTACTTCGATCCTGGAAGCACCTCCCATGCATAGCTCGATCTCAACTCTGGATCTACCATTATACTTATTCAACCAGCTCTGTACTTCAATCCTGAAAGTACCTCGAGTCAACCGCCCGAGCTCAACTCAAAAGCCATTGCTGCACTTGTACCACCTGCCCCAACAGAAACAGCCCCCACACGGGATGAGTATACCAATACCATCAATCTAATAAACACAATATAACAATTCATAATTTACACAATGTAAATGCGATGAATCTTAAAAGATACTCCCTGGATGGCATCATCCTCATCCGGGATCCCTTATGCTGTTCCTGTTCTCAAAATAACCAAAACCATCAAATCCCCAAAAGCCAGTTAATCATCTCATCGCTTAACTAATTCCATTCCTGCCATACCAATTTCATAATCAACTATGAATAAGCAGTTTAACAAATAACAAATGATATCACATATATCTATCCAATGATTCATAGTCCTGTTTCATCGCTCGCTTCATAATAGCGGCATTTTAATCTCACGCATGCTCAACAGCAGTGGCGTCATAATCGATGTTCGCTCATCATCAGCGACAACATCCCACTTATTGCTCGCTCAAAAGCAGCACCATATAATTCCCATGTACGTCCATTTATTGCAAATACAAATACCATGCATTTCACAGTTGCAATAATATTGAAAGGCTATGATCGTACGTTATACGTACCGTATAATTTCGTAGTTCGAGTCCAACGACCCGATGAATTATGTGCAAACACATAAATAACTCACAATTAAACACAAGCATGCAACCACGTGCCCAAGCACGTTCACAACCTTTAAACCCATCGTCAATCCATGACGATTAACCATTTTAAAAGACTCTGGGTTAAGCATGCATAATACCCAAAATAATCCATTTACAAGTTCAAAGGTTAGCCAATTACTAAACTTAGTCATACCATATTCCCTTTAAAATTTGGCTTCAACCACTCCATTTTAAAAGTATAGCATTCACATTGGAATGTAGACATTGCCTCGGAAATCGGCTAATTAAACCCTGTTTCCAAAATCCAACTTTTTGCCAAAGTTTGAACAAAACACAACACTTCGAGCCGCGATCGATCGCCGCTTTTGTCGCGATCGATCGCGCGCACCCGCTGCCAAACAGAAACATCTCGCGATCGATCGCGAGTCTCCGCGATCTACCGCCAAACACCTCGCGATCGATCGCCGAGACTTAGCGATCGATTGCCAGCACTGTGCATCTCCTCCAAATTTCAGAAGCTCGTCGCGATCGATCGGCGCCAGGCCGCGATCGATCGCGACCTGCGATTTTCTGAAAAAATCGAGCTTCCATGGTGTTTTTCACACCCAAACTCAAAACCAACACCCCTAACTTCCTCAACACCTCCAATACACCAATTAAACTCAATAAAAACATTAAAAACAACTTTTTAGATTTTTAACCAAAACCCCCCAATTCTCAAACCCAACTCAAAACTTAACCAACACGCACAATACCATAATCAAATCGAAGCTAAAGGTAAGGAGAAGAAGATTACCAGCTTTTCTTCAAGAAATCGGGTTCCCAAGACGAGCCTCCATCGATTTGCTTCCAAGAGAACAGAGGGGAAGGGTTGGGGGAAAGGGTGAGCGCGAGAGAGGAGAGAGAGAGAGATATTCCGTGCAATGACGGAATATCGAGTCCATTTGGTATATATAGCACCAAGACTCCAAAATACCAATACCTCCGCAAATACATCATGATTCATTAAAAATCATCCGTTTTCAATAATTATCTCTCCAACTCAATTTCCATTACCAGCCCTAGTACAAAGTACTCCCGACCCCAAATCCCACCAAAAAAAACCAAATTCCAAGGTTATCACCACGATGAGAATACAATCTCATCCCTTGGATCCAACGACTCCAAATTCCAGATTTAATATCCCCGCGAGTCCCAATACCGCAATTAATTCATAATTACCACAAATAAAATCCATTAAGGATCATTACCACCCCGGGATTAACACCATTAATTTCCGGGCGTCACAGAACGAATTGTCATTTTTTGTCTAATTCAACCAATAGATCTAATCATGGGATTAAATTTCGTTCCCAAAGACGGCGCCAATTGATATCACAAAAAATGTGGTCTTCAAAAAATATCGAGCGATGATGCAACAAACAGTTTATCTTCAATTAAACCGAATTGAACCACCCCCCAAAATATATCTGTGTACCAAAGCAAAAGGGTGAGATGACTCCGCCCGTAGGTGAAGCCACTCCGACGCTCAAGTCAATATATGATTCAATGAAAAAGTATTGAAATTGTAAACTTTGCATAAGTAATAGCATAAGTAATCGCGTAAGTAATCGCGTACCTGGATGTGGTTATGAGCCCTCTATTTATAGATGTAGAGTCCAATCAACATAGGATAGTCAATATGGAATTGTATTGTATATGGTAAGATAGATGTAGAGTCACAATCAACATTGAATAAGAGTTCTAGTCAATATGGAATTGTATTGCATATGACAAGATAGATGTAGAGTCTCACTCAACATAGGATAAGAGTTCTAGTCAATATGAAAATCTATTGTATATGACAACTATATCCATGTCTATTCCAAAAATATTGAGAGATATCTTCCAAAACCCTAAAACTCCTTTTTGTTTAAGAAAATGGGCCCTTGCAAATGAGTCTCAGTCAATGGGCCAGACTAGATGAGTTTTATTTGAATGAGCAGGGTAAATGGGATATAGCTTGCTTAATCAGATTGGGTCGGTTAAAACTCATTAGATAGATCGATCTCTCATCGAGAGGTATCACACTGCTAGACTGTTCTCCGCCCAAACCCAACTAGATCACTCGAAATTCACAATTTCCCAAGTTATTCAAGTACCCGAGTTGCTCGACTGTCCATTTAAAACATTTTAGCAAACAAATCCGAAGTACAAGCCCGTGGAAGAACCTGGCCAAGATCCTCCATCAACCATCCAAACTTTTGCAATATACATAAAAAAAAAAAAAACTAACCTTATACGGAAGATTGTACCTTTAACCACCCCTCTAATATTAAAAGAGCAATATCCATCGCAAAATCCAACGAGAACTGGAATTCTTAATGTGCAAAACAATCCCTCTTGCATTGTTAAATTAATCCACATATGCATATACCTCAATATTCACAACATCACTTCATAGTGCCAATCTATTTTGGCAATTCAAGATGCATGCTGCACGTTCATGTAAATTATTTTAAATTCCACTCTGATTTAAATTTATAGATCATTTCCCCAATATTTTGATATTCTTTTGTGTGAAATGAATCTAAAAGAGAATCTCAAAAATAAAAACAATAACAAGAGGAATATTTTTTTTTTCTTTTTCACATTTGTGGTGTTTGGAGCTAAGTCACATAATCCTCCTACCCCCCTCCACGCACTGGCGCTCCAATCACGAACTGGCGAACTCGGTGCGCGTGCGGCGCATTAAGGCGACTTAAGAATTTCTAGTTCGCGCATTAAGATTTCCTAATTCGCGCATTAAGATTTACTAAGTCGCGCACTAAGTTACTAAATCTTGTTAATCCTCCTTAATTCTCCGATTTTTTTTTTTTGTAATTATAAAAAAAATTCTTCGATTTTGGGTTTAGATGAATTTTTATGGTTTCTAGGTATTTCGGGTTGGTAAGAAAATTATATTATATGGTAAATAGTGTTAGCATAAATGCCCTACAAGCCAATCGTTGGCCCAATGGGCTTTATATTAACCCTGGCCCAATTAGCTTATACAACTATAAATATGACATTTGTATCAGAAGGAAAATAGACCTAATCACTCTCAATCAACACTCACTCTCATAGAAATGCCAACACCAAACTAGCACTGGTGTTGGCTTGTAGATCTGGTCAGGTTGATTGAACTCGAGGGTCACCGCTATCAGATTCACGTCGGTGAACGGTAATTCCTTTTCGTGCATTTATTCGATTTATGCATGTTAATATATGAATCAGGCGCGATCAACCGTCCCCGGGTCAGATCTGTTTATTGGATTATTTTTTCGCTGCGTTTGGATCTGGCGCCGGGGTACGGAAACCCAACAGTGGTATCAGAGCCAGGTTGTCGTTTTGATTCATGTATTTGATAATTAATTTTTTATTAGATCGTTTCCGGTTTATCTAATCGTATTTTTCAGAAATTTGGAATCCGAAAAACATAGAAAATTGGAATAAAAGGAGTTTTAATCCATACCCAAATTCTAACCGGAAATTGTTTCCGGCAACTAGCCATCGCCGGTGAAGGAACAACCGTCGGCGGTGAGCGCGGAGGAGCGACGGGTGGTGGCGCACGCTGTGGAGAAAGAGTTCTCCGTCGCGTGGCACAGTGCTCGCGCAAATCTGGTGCAACCACCGTCGAACGTGCGAACCAGACGGAAGTGCAAGCGGCTTCACAAGTGGTGGGGAATGTGTTCACCGCCGTCCAGTGTGCTGCTTGCAGGACCGATGTTCTGGATTCATAATCTTCTGCTCGTCGGCCATATTTGTGTATATGCGCATCGGCTTGCAGGCAACACCACGGGAAAGAGGTGGCGGCTTGCACTATTAGCAGTGGCAGCGACGTGCTGCTGCAATGGAGTCGCGTCTCTTGTAATCTCTTTCTGGCGCGCGGGCTGGAGGCGCACGGGTGGCGGCGGATTTCAAACCCTAACCCTAACCCTAATTTTTTGAAATTGGGGAAGATGGTGAACAGTGATTTTCGGGAATAATTTTTAATTTAAAAAAAAAAAATTTCCTTTTCATAAATCCAAAAATAGGGTACTTTTTGGGTTGAAATTGCATTTTTTAATTTTGGATCCAAATTGTTTGGAGTCCATAAATTTTTTGGGTCATTTTAGATGTTTTGCCCGGATATTAATTTTTGAAATAATAAATCATAAACTTAATAAATTAAAAATATGATTTTTAATTTATTAAATGTAAAATGAAGATGTTACGATTAGTTGAAAATTGAATGAAAATGTTTCATTTAATTTGTTAATTTTATTTTTGGCTAATATTATGATTTGAGGTAAAATAGTGATTTTACCAAGTGCTTGAAAATTTAATTAATTGGAAATTATATGAAAATGTTTCATTTAATTTGTTAATTTTATTTTAGATTAATATGATGATTAAAGGTAAAATAGAGATTTTACCAATTAATTGAAATTGATTAATTAGAAATTAAATAAAATTGTTTTATTTAATTTATTAATTTTATTTTCAATTAATGATGCGATTAGTGGGAAACGATAGAATAAATTAATTATTGTGATCTAATTACATGTGATGTAATTAGTACAATTACATATGATGTAACTGGTTAGTTTAATGTTTAATTACATATGATGTGATTGCATGATGAATGATTACGGGCCTTGACCAATGTGTATAGGTGAATGTTTAGGTTTTTAATGTTTCATTATTATTGTGATTTTGTATCGGGCATGCGAGCCTGCTCTCTCTATTTTCTGATGTATACCACCCCGGAGTTGTATCCCTATTCTCTTGTTTGCACGATTTAAATGTAAAATCATTAGAATTAGTGATCGAGATTGAAGATGGAGCACCAAGAATCAAGACATGTATAATGGAAGCAAAAATGTAATAGGATTGCATTACATACCTGCATCACCTTAGACAGACTTGTGATCCATTTATGGCTCACGTGGATCAATTAGGAAAAGGCCGTAATCGTCCATATTTATTTTTATTATGCATATGATGTATGATAAATGTTTGTTTGTATGTTTTATTAGTACATATGACTGCATGAATAAAACATAGTTGCATGAATCCTGCAAACAAACAAACAAGTACTTGATGAGATTTTAAAATATTATTAAATCCCTCTTTTGAATATGATTCAAAAAATTTTAATATCAAACTGTAAAGGGAGCTCAAAGGAGTTTGTTGCTTCCTGTCTTCCATCAACAGTTAAGCCATGAGACGCTACTTGTGTCGTGTGTCTTGTCTCACCCTCGTGGGGGGCATCTGGCATGGGAAAGCTGTGTGTTTAACTGCCACTTAATTATGGATAGGGTTCTGTTAACCTTTAAGATTACTCACCCTCGTGGGGTCTTATTGGCGAACATTACCATCTGTGGGATGGGTTAGTTTGACGTGAGAAGGCATAATTGGCCTGCCTCCATAGGGTTATGCCAATCACGAGACGAATATCTTGGGGGTTGCATATGATGCAATTGTGAGCTACCTTTAGTATCATGAGGTCGGCTGGACCCTCGCCCGGGGCTATCATGAGCTAGTTGGACTCCAAGCCCACTAAGAAAATACGATTTTCCGTTCATTTGTCATGAGGGTGACGAATTCGAAAAATTTAGTGGGAGCATTCAATAACTAAAGTCCATAGTTTTTGAATTAATTAATAATCAAACGGTTTGCATGTATTTTCTGTTTATTCTCAGTATTGTGATTGCCATGAATCCGATTGCATCAATTCTCGATACAAACAAAGTAACCGCACCAAATTATTCTGATTGACTATTAATTTTAAAATAGTGCTTGCTTCTAAAAGGTTGTTATATACCCTTGGTGGGAGCCTCCTGTTGAAGTGTCTCCCGGTTCGTCTCATGAAGAGATCGCCACACTTGAGAAGTGATGGGACGATGATCTCTAGACTAGGTGCTATATGATAGCATCAATGTCACCAATGAGTTTCAACACAGATATGAGAAATTCGTTCACATTGCTGATATTTTCCAACACCTACAAATGTTGTTTGGTGAACGGACGCAATTACTGAGACTCGCGATTTCAAAAGAACTATTTTCATTTCACATGCGAGATGGGGCTTCGGTCTATGAGCATGATGTAAGAAAAATAACTCTTGTTGACAAATTGGAAATTCTGAATGTGACAAATCCTCATTAACTGGCTGTAGATTTGATCTTATAGTCAAAATGTTGGAAACTCATAAGTCCTTGATTCAAAAGGAGAAACGTGTTCTTCTTGTCGAATCTTCTACCAATGGTAGGAAGAGTTCAAGGATAAAGAAGAGGAAGGGAAATGGTTCTCAACCTCAAAAGACGAAAAAGGATATAGTAGCAACTAAGAAAGGAGAGGCATCTATGTTTTCACTGCTGGTCACTGGCGCAAAATTGTAAGGAATACCTAGACTAGAAGCGTTCTAGAAAGGGTATGTTATATATTAAAATTAAATGTTTCTATTGGTTCTACTTCTTTGGTTTATGATGCCAGTTGTGCTCGCATTTTTGCAAAGAGTTGCATGTGATGTGAAGAAGTAGAGAGCCCTAGGAAGGTGAAACCTGCCTGAGGCTAAGCATTGTAGCAAGAGTTGTTGCAAATGCTGTTTGAAACATTTATTTAATATAAAATCTTGAACTGGTTAGGAACTGGTTTGAGCAATTATTTATTTGTTCTAGATTTAATCATGAACATTGTTCCTATTTTGATAGAGAATGATATTCTTTTAAATATGCGAATGTGATTTGCAGTATTTTTAAGAATACATGTTTTATTGAATCTGGTGAACTTATGAATGATTTGTATGATTATATTCAAAGAATATAAAAAGAATGATAACTTAAATCCAACATAAATTTAGCATGTGCTGAATGTCCATTGAATTTGATTCATATGGACGTATGTGGAGCACTAACTGTTAGTGCAAGATGATGTTGAGTTATCTTAAAGAGAATGTGATTCTCTCTGAGTAACTCTCTAAAGTTACATATTTGTTGAATATAATTCATGCCAATGCAGTGACCAAAACTCCATATACGATATGGACTGAAAAATAATCCAAATTTTTATTTTGAGATTGTTCTGCTTATGTGAAGCATCCAGTGGGAGATGAGTTGGATAGTTGATCCATCTTATGTTATTTTGTGGAAATTATATTATCAATTGCATGCAAAGAGTTTGTTTCGCAAGTGCAATCTTTCTAGAGAAAATGTTTCTATTAGAAAGGATGACAAAATAATATAACTTGAAAGGGTTCAAGAACCACAAACCACTAGAAAAGTGAAAACGGTGAAATTAATTTAGTTAATCACAACCTTTGATTTACACACACCAAGGAGATTTGAAAATGTTTCAAGAGCTCCTGATGGAATGAATATACTCCTTGAAAGTAGTCAAGAAATAGACCATGGATATGATCCTTGGACTTACAAGGAGGCGATGTCAGATATTGATTCGGGACATTGGCAAGATGCCATGAAATCTGAAATGGACTCCATGTACTCCAATAAGATATGGGCCTTAGTAGATCATCTTTGGGAATTGTTCTCATTGGCTGCATGGATTTACAAGTGAAAGCTTGGAGTGGATGGGAAGGTAGTGACCTTCAAAGCTTGACTGGTGAGAAACGATTATTCTCATAGGCAAAGAGTTGTTTATGAGAAAATTTTCATCGGTTATGATGCTATAGTCTATTTAGATTTTATTAGTTATATCTTTATATTATGAATATGAGATATGAGTAATGGATGTGAACACAACATTTCTCAGTGGTGGCATTGAGGTAGAAATGTTGCAACCAAATGTGTTTACAACTTCTTGTAGTGAGAAAAATGTTTTCAAACTCCAGAGGTCCATTTATGGGCATAAGAAGGCATCTCGAAGTTTGAACTTCCATTTTGATAACATCATCAAAGTGTTTGGTTTTGTTAAAAATCCGGAAGTGACATGTGTATGCAAAAGGGTTAGTGGGAGCATGGTTACATTTGTGATGCTTTAAGTCGATTATATCATGCTCATTGTGAATGGTATTGGATTAATCAATTAAAGCATGATTATCTACTAATTTCTCCATGTAAGATTGGGAGAAGCGTCATACGTGCTTAAGGATCTATAGAGATAGATCTAAAGGATGCTTGAGATCTCTCAATCTACGTACATAAATACTGTGCTAAAAAGGTTTAGCATAGAATAGTCGAAAATGAGTTACTTCATAATATGTCATAGTATTCATCTCTCGAGTCAATGGGTCTTAAGATTGATGAGGAGAGTGAAAAGATGACATTGGTACCTTAAATTTCTACTTTTAATAGCATATTGTATGCTATGGTATGTACTTGGCCTGATCTATGTTCTTAGAGTAATGGGCAGACATCAAACAGATCCCGGTGAAGGTCACTGGAAAACTGTGAAAATAATCCTCAAGTTCTTATGAAGAACTTATGATATGTTCATGGTTTTTGGATCTGTAAGTGGAGAAATAAAAGTTGAAGACTAAGCTGATGCTAGTTTTTTAATTTGGATGTAGATGATACCATATCGATGTTCGGATTTGTATTTAAGCTCAGTGATGGTGATGTCTCTTGGAAACGTTCCAAGCAAGACACCACATTGGATTCCACCACTGAAGTTGAATACATTGCAGCATAAGATGCAGCAAAGGCAGTTTGGATAAGAAATTTCATCCAAGAGTTGGGTGTAATTTCTAGTGCAGTTGACACAGTCTCTGTGTACTGTGACAACATTTGAGCTATTATGAATAGCCAAGATCTCATCAGGATCCAAACATATATTGAGAAAATACTATCTAATGAGAGAGATGGTAGACGCGACATTATTATCGAGAGAATCGCTTCAACAGAAAAATATAGTGAATCCACTGACAAAGCATTTACAATGATTGGTGTCTGTTAGACATCTTGGGAAGATGGTCTTAAGACACATGAGTAGTTGGCTTTGGGAAAGTGAAAGATATTGTTGTCATACATGATTAAGTAAATCAATAGTTGATTGATTGTATCTGTAATCTTATTATGACAAATCTTTGTTTGAATATTAATATATATGGCACTTCTTCATCTGTTTACCCATGCATCTTGATGCATTGATATAGTCCTTGAGATTGCTATAGTCCATAGAATGTGGTTACGCATATGATGGTAACCATGAAATACATTCTCGACTGCGATTTCTAAATGTTCCTGGTCGATGAGCATTCGAGAATGGGATATCGATATATGCTCGTTAGAGACTGGTATTCATGATGTGTCTAGTGTAGTGCGCCGCGTTTCATCGGCGTTGGCTTGGAGAAGTCAGCACACATGAATAGGTGCTCATTAGGAATGAGTTCACTGAACGACCCTACTCGGAATTCTATAAGTGGTTACCATTTGTCGAGTATAGAATTCCTACTCATAGTTGTGTACCATTACTCCTCATGACCCGAGGCGTCATTGAGGTCTTGATAGATAGCTGTGTACTTTGATTTAATGACTGATCACATGCGGGTCATAAAGTCATTCTTTTGGGTATTCAGTGATGCTGTCAGAGGCCTATGATTGTCGTTGGGGATTCACCACTGGTCTTGATGAACCAGGATGTCCTATGTGTTTTTCTATATATGATTCGAGGAATCTCTGGCCAGAGTGGGTAGTGCTTGTGAAAAATGAGTTTTTCATATACGCACACAATGAATCATATAACGTGAAACAAATACATAGTTATTGAAATCATAAGGGGCCTCGACCAACCAATGCCCTTGATTCAATCGGGACATATTGAGTGAAAGGAATGTACTGCACGCTAACTATGGCTGACAGGTTCTCGTACGTTGCTAGTCATTTGTATCTAGGTCTTCGTGAAGCGCAGATGCTAGGCGCTACCCACGATCGGTAGGTTGTTGCTGGAATTATATTTCAGCCATTGTCTATTAAAGGAGTTTAATTGACAATGAGGCATTCAGGGTAAGCCCAAAGAAGTTGTTTGACTTTTAAAATCACAAAGGTTGTGATCCTACTACTATGATACACTTGAGCCTCGCTGGGTCACAATCAACCGGCCGCCGATCTATTGATGAGAATTGAGACTTAAATGTTAAGTGCTCAAATTGAGTGATTTAGAAGAGATGAATTTAATTTTTGAAAGCTCCTCACTTTAGTGGAGTTTCTATATTTGAAAATGTTTCATCTGTAGAAAGTTCTAAATTAAAACGTTTGATATATTAATGTCTCATAATTATGTACATTAGTAGTACATCAAGTTATTCAATAGGATTGAGTTACTTGGATTATGAGTTTGTAGTTTTGTTTTGGCTTTTGGGCAAGTGGGAGATTGTTAGCATAAATGCCCTACAAGCCAATCGTTGGCCCAATGGGCTTTATATTAACCCTGGCACAATTAGCTTATACAACTATAAATATGACATTTGTATCAGAAGGAAAATAGACCTAATCACTCTCAATCAACACTCACTCTCATAGAAATGCCAACACCAAACTAGCACTGGTGTTGGCTTGTAGATCTGGTCAGGTTGATTGAACTCGAGGGTCACCGCTATCAGATTCACGTCGGTGAACGGTAATTTCTTTTCGTGCATTTATTCGATTTATGCATGTTAATATATGAATCAGGCGCGATCAACCGTCCCCGGGTCAGATCTGTTTATTGTATTATTTCCGCTGCGTTTGGATCTGGCGCCGGGGTACGGAAACCCAACAAATAGATAGATAATGAATCATGAAAAGACATAATAAAATATGAAAGATTAAAATATGTTATAAAAGAAAGTATGATAAATCTGTTATTTTGTAACATTTTGCGGAGTAAATAATAATAAATTTGATATCTTAGTTTTTTGCATGAAACTTAATAGAATGAACTTTATAAATAAAACTTTTATTGAGTTAATTTAAATGTTTATATTAGTCATTTCATAAAGTAATAATATAAGTCTCCGGAAATAATATGAGTCATTTTTAATAAATTCATAATATTACCAAACATGTTGAAATAAATATGAACAATTTGGTTTCATTTTTCAAATTCGTTATTTTATATCTTAAAATAAATCAAAACTTTAATACTTCATTTCTATTTCTACAATATTTTTTTTGGAGAATTCTTACTAGACAAACGATCAAATACAAGATGCAATTACGTTGTATCACTGGCTATAACATTTTTACAAAGCTGCAAATGTTAGATTCTTCAATAAAATCTAATTTTAATGCTTTTTAAGAATGGTAAAGCTGCAAACACCAAAGTTGTTAAGAGGTTCATATTGTAAATTTGTAAATAATATAATAATGATGTGAGTTTGTTAAATATGATGTATATTATGTATGTTTAATTTCATTTCATCAGTGTGTGTATGTATATATTTATTTATTTATTAATTTTTAATAGGCGCATTAAGGCGCACCCGCACTCAATTTTTTTGCAAATTGACGCACTCACACATCCGCATTCGTATGCGCATCCGCTCCCATATCAGACTTATGTGACTTAGGTTTGGAGTGGCACCACATTTGATTTTTTAATATGTTCGTTGCCCAATATCCAACCACCCAATTATCAAATCTAAAATTAGTGAACAGCACCAGCAAAATCTGGCGACTCTGCCACCTTCGTCTCTCCAACTCCCCAAATCAAACTCAGCATTTCCATCCTCGCCCCTCTCGAACCCACCACCTCGCAACCTCTTTATCCTCCACGCCAGAAACGAAGAAAATCCATTTCCAATCGAACCCGAAATAGAACCAGAACCAGCCAAAGACGAGAAATAAAGAAACACAAACTCACGGACACAGAGAGGGAAGCTTCAAGAAACAGATATGGAGGAAATATACCTGGGCGATGGCGGTCAACGAGATTAGAAGATGAGAAAACAAGAGATAGGGAGGAGCAAAATTGGAGAAGAGAGGAAAAAGGATCGTGTTCAGCAGCTTGTACGGTTGTACCATGGTAAGTTGTGGGGGTAAAATCGAAAATTTGGAAGTATTGCGGCAGCAACACTTTAAGCTCTGGCGTTAACATTACACCTGTGAGCTTAACTAAAAGAGAAAAAACAGAGGCTCTGTTGAGAATCATGCTAAAGATTCTATACCTTAATTCAAGACTTTCCTTTTGCATTCTCATTGAGCCAAAATTGTAGCTATTAATTTATTTGATAGATCTATTCCATACTTGTTGATATCCCTTAAATATGAAGACACCGCCTGATGAGCCGACCTGATCCGACTTAAATTATTTGACCTTCCTCAAAAGACCTCGCCTCTTGAACCGAGCTCTTTGTTATGACCGACCTGTTTGGCCGACGTGTTTCGCTTCTTGGTCCTTCGCCAAATAGTCTGGCTACCTCTTTTGGAACCCGGGCTCATTGACCGAGCTCTTCTCGTTCCCAGCTGGATACGTGTGCGCGACAAGGAAACTGAATCCCCTAAACTAGGTAAGTCCTAGATATGCGGAGCAATATCAGAGATTTGATTGTATTAACAAGATCTTAACATATCTGGGTAAGATTTGGATAAACATGGAAAGAGTCCTTGTTGCATGGTAATTCTCGGGTCTCTGCCTATAAATACCAGGTTTGGGGTATCAACTCATTCATTCAATCCTATTACTTTACAAGTATATATTTTCTTGTATCCTCTCACCTGACTTGAGCGTCGGAGGGGACCCGTCGGAAAAACTTTCGGCCCCCTTCTCACGGTTAATTCGTGCTTTCAGGTCATATCAGAGGCTACTTACTGCCACCATCGTCGTTATTTCGAGTATTGGAGAAGAAAGAGAGGAGAACCCCCTCTCAATTGATAGCAGCAGGTCATCGCAGGTTTTGGTGATATCAATTGGCGCCGTCTGTGGGAACATGAGCAAAGACGTAGAGACTGACAACAGAAAAGGAAGAAGATCGAATACCATGTTGACCTCTAGAGGTTCATAGCAGAAAGATGAGTAACAACTTCCGGAGATGTACATGGGAGATCTAACATCCTAGAAGAACTTGGAAGATCTAATCTCCTATGGTGAACACAAGAGATCTAACCTCCACCGACAAACGTGGATATAAGCTTAGAAAAGTTGACTCGTTCATTGTCATGACTATTAAGGGGACCACAAAGACTAATCAGATGCCCCAGCTGCTTGGAGGTCATCCCCAACTCCTCAACTAGAGTTCAGCATTTATTCTTCAATCGGAGGTCATCATGAGCTCTTCATCTTGGTTAACATGAGCTCATCATTCGCTTTGCAATTAGATGTCATCAAGAGCTCTTCATCCTGGTCATCATGAGATCATCCTCAGATGAAGATCATCTCAGATCTTCAGTAGACTTCATCCTCTGCTCATCAGCCGGAAATCATCTCAGCTCTTCTGTAGAGCTCATCCTCAGCTCTTCAGATGATGATCTACCTCGGAGAACTCATCATATAGAGCTCATAAACACCTATTCAGTAGAGCTCATCCTCAGCTCATCAGATGGAGATCATCTCAACTCTTCCGTAGAGCTCATCCTAAGCTCATAAGACAGAGATTATCTCAGCTCTTCAGATTGTGATCTACCTCGGAGAGTTCATCATCACCTATTCAGTAGAGCTCATCCTCAGCTCATTAGATGTGGGTCATCTCAGTTCTTCAGTAGAGCTCATCCTCAGCTCATCAGATGGAGATCATCTCAGCTCTTTTGTAGAGCTCATCCTAAGCTCATAAGACGGAGATTATCTCAGGTCTTCAGATTGTGATCTACCTCGGAGAGTTCATCATCACCTATTCAGTAGAGCTCATCCTCAGCTCATTAGATGTAGATCATCTCAGTTCTTCAGTAGAGCTCATCCTAAGCTCAGATACAGATCATCCTTAACTCATAAGATGGAGGTCAACATCACCTATTCAGAAGAGTGCATCCTCAACTCGTGAGCCGGAAATCATCTCAGCTCTTCAGTAGAGCACATCCTCAGCTCTTCTGATGATGATCTACCTCGGAGAGCTCATCATACAGAGCTCATAAACACCTATTCAGTAGAGATCATCCTCAGCTCATCAGACTGAAATCATCTCAGCTATTTCAGTAGAGGTCATCCTCAGCTAATTAGATGGAGATAATCTCAGCTCTTCACTAGAGCTCATCATTAGCTCTTCAGATGGTGATCTACCTCGGAGAGCTCATCATCACCTATTCATTAGAGCACATCCTCAGCTCATTAGATGGATATCTACCCCAGAGAGTTCATCCGTCAGCTTTTCAGTTGGAGTCTACTTCATAGGGATTATCCTCGGCCCTACAGATGAAGATCTACATCATATATCTCGTCATCAACTCATCATATAGAAGTCATAATCAAATAGGTAGAGAGCTCGTCCGTAAGCTCATCAGATGAAGATCTACCTTAAAGAGTTCATCCGCCGGCTCTTCATATGGAGGCCATCATCAACTATTCATGGGAGCTAATATGTCAGCTCTTCAAATGAAGATCAACCACTCATTAGATCTCAACCTCAGCTCTTCAGAAAGAGACCTATCTCATGGAGCTCATTCTTTGATATTCATGTGGAGTATATTATCAACTATTCGTTATAGCTCATCCTCAGCTCTTCAGATGATTATCTATCCCGGAGAGCTCATCATATAAAGCTCATCACCATTTTTCGGTAGAGCTCATCTCAACTGTTTAGACAGAGGTCATTCTCAGCTCTTCAATCGGAGGTCATCCCGAGCTCTTCATCACATTTTTTCAGTAGAGCTCACCTCAGCCCTGGTTACGCCAGGCCCAAGGGTTTTCACCCGACCTCAGGAACTACGTTTACGACAAGTTCACTTCAGGAGCTACGTTAACGACGAGCTCACCACAACCCTAGTTAAGCCAGGAGCAAGGGTTTTCACCCTACCTCAGGAGCACGTTTACGATGAGCTCCCCACATCTCTGGTTACGCCAGGAGCAAGGGTTTTCACCATACCTTAGGAGCACGTTTACGACGAGCTCATCTCAGCCCTGGTTACGCAAGGAGCAAGGGTTTTCACCCGACCTCAGGAACTACGTTTACGACGAGTTCACTTCAGGAGCTACGTTAAAGACGAGCTCACCTCAGCCCTGGTTACGCCAGGAGCAAGGGTTTTCACCCTACCTCAGGAGCACGTTTACGACGAGCTCACCACAACCTTGGTTACGCCAGGCTCAAGGGTTTTCACCCTACCTCAGGAGCACGTTTACGACGAGCTCACCACAGCCTTGGTTACGCTAGGCTCAAGGGTTTTTCACCCTACCTCAGGAGCACGATTACGACGAGCTCCCCACAGCCCTGGTTACGCGTAGAGCAAGGGTTTTCACCATACCTCAGGAGCACGTTTACGACGAGCTCATCTCAACCCTGGTTACGCCAGGAGCAAGGGTTTTCACCCAACCTCAGGAACTACGTTTACGACGAGTTCACTTCAGGAGCTATGTTAAAGACGAGCTCACCTCAGCCCTAGTTACGCCAGGAGCAAGGGATTTCACCCTACCTCAGGAGCACGTTTACGACGAGCTCACCACAGCCTTGGTTATGCCAGGCTCAAGGGTTCTCACCCTACCTCAGGAGCACGTTTACGACGAGCTCACCACAACCTTGGTTACGCCAGGCTCAAGGGTTTTTCACCCTACCTCAGGAGCACGATTACGACGAGTTCCCCACAGCCCTGGTTACGCCAGGAGCAAGGGTTTTCACCCTACCTCAGGAGCACGTTTACGACGAGCTCCCCACAGCCCTGGTTACTCCAGGAGCAAGGGTTTTCACCCGACCTCAGGAACTACGTTTACGACGAGTTCACTTCAAGAGCTACGTTAACGACGAGCTCACCTCAGCCCTGGTTACGCCAGGAGCAAGGGTTTTCACCCTACCTCAGGAGCACGTTTACGACGAGCTCACCACAGCCTTGGGTACGCCAGGCTCAAGGGTTTTCACTCTACCTCCGGAGCACGTTTACGACGAGCTCACCACAGCCTTGGTTACGCCAGGTTCAAGGGTTTTCACCCTACCTCAGGATCACATTTACGACGAGCTCACCACAGCCTTGGTTACGCCAGGCTCAAGTGTTTTTCACCCTACCTCAGGAGCACGATTACGATGAGCTCCCCACAGCCCTGGTTACGCCAGGAGCAATGGTTTTCACCCTACCTCAGAAGCACGTTTACGACGAGCTCCCCACAGCCTTGGTTACGCCAGGAGCAAGGGTTTTCACCCTACCTCAGGAGCACGTTTACGACGAGCTCCCCACAACCCTGGTTACGCCAGAAGCAAGGGTTTTCACTCTACCTCTGGAGTACGTTTACGACGAGCTCATCTCAGCCCTGGTTATGCCAGGAGCAAGGGTTTTCACCCGACCTCAGGAACTATGTTTACGATGAGTTCACTTCAGGAGCTACGTTAACGACGAGCTCACCTCAGCCCTGGTAACGCCAGGAGAAAGGGTTATCACCCTACAGCAGGAGCACATTTACGACGAGCTCACCACAGCCTTGGTTATGCCAGGCTCAAGGGTTTTCACCCTACCTCAGTAGCACGATTACGACGAGCTCCCCACAGCCCTGGTTACGCAAGGAGCAAGGGTTTTCACCCTACCTCAGGAGCACGTTTACGATGAGCTCCCCACAGCCCTGGTTACGCCAGGAGCAAGGGTTTTCACCCGACCTCGGGAACTATGTTTACGACGAGTTCACTTCAGGAGCTACGTTAACGACGAGCTCACCTCAGCCCTGGTTACGCCAGGAGCAAGGGTTTTCACCCTACTTTAGGAGCACGTTTACGACGAGCTCCCCACAGCCCTGGTTACGCCAGGAGCAAGGGTTTTCACCCGACCTCAGAAGCACGTTTACGATGACTCACCTCAGCCCTGGTTACGCCAGGAGCAAGGGTTTTCACCCTACCTCAGGAGTATGTTTACGACGAGCTCACCTCAGCCATGGTTACGCTTGGCTTGACGATTTTCACACAAACGAGTCTGAGCTACGTCATGCTTGGTCCTACCTGTTTAATGTTTGCCATTATGTGGTAAATTATTTAATGAGGCCGAGCTACGTCATGCTTGGTCCTACCTGTTTAAAATCTGGCATTATGTGGTATATTATTGAACGAGGCCGAGCTACGTCATGCTTGGTCCTACCTATTTAAAATTTTCCATTACGTGATAAATTATTAAACGAGGCTGATCTACGTTGTGCTTCGTCCTACCTGTTTAATGTTTGCCATTACGTGGTAAATTATTAAACCAGGCCGAGCTACGTCGTGCTTGATCCTACCTGTTAAATGTTTGCTATTACGTGGTAAATTATTAAACGAGGCCGAGCTACGTTGTGCTTGGTCCTACCTGTTTAATGTTTGCCATTATGTGGCAAATTATTAAACGAGGCCGAGCTACGTTGTGCTTGGTCCTACCTGTTTAATGTTTGCCATTACGTTGTAAATTATTAGAGGCCGAGCTACGTCATGCTTGGTCCTACCTGTTTAAAGTTTGCCATTACATGGTAAATTATTAAACGAGGTCGAGCTACGTCATGCTTGGTCCTACCTGTTTAATATTTGCCATTACGTGGTAAATTATTAAACACGGTCGAGCTACGTCATGCTTGGTCCTACCTGTTTAACGTTTGCCATTACGTGGTAAATTATTAAACGAGGCCGAGCTACGTCATGCTTGATCCTACCTGTTTAAAGTTTTGCCATTACCTGGTAAATTATTAAACGAGGCCGAGCTACGTCATGCTTGGTCCTACCTGTTTACTATTTGCCATTACGTGGTAAATTATTAAAAGAGGCCAAGCTACGTCGTGTTTGGTCCTACCTGATTACTATTTGTCATTACGTGGTAAATTATTAAACGAGGTCGAGCTACGTCACGCTCGGTCCTATTAAATTAAGCTTCGCCATACAGAAAAGACGGATGGTAAAACAGAACTAACGTTAAAAGAAAAGGTCGGCTCGTCAGGAAAACTTAGCACATACGAACTTCTGTTCTGCAACGTCAGCTCGACAGGGAGGGGGACTGCGATACCCCTTAAATATGAAGACACTGCCTGATGAGCCGATCTGATCCGACTTAAATTATTTGACCTTCCTCAAAAGACCTCGCCTCTTGAACCGAGCTCTTTGTTATGGCCGACCTGTTTGGCCGACGTGTTTCGCCTCATCTGTTGGTCCTTCGCCAAATAGTCTGGCTATCTCTTTTGGAACCCGAGCTCATTGGCCGACCTATTCTCGTTCCCAGTTGGATACGTGTGCACGACAAGGAAACTGAATCCCCTAAACTAGGTAAGTCCTAGATATGCAGAGCAATATCAGGGATTTGATTGTATTCACAAGATCTTAACATATCTGGGTAAGATTTGGATAAACATGGAAAGAGTCCTTGTTGCATGGTAATTCTCGGGTCTCTGCCTATAAATACCAGGTTTGGGGTATCAACTCATTCATTCACAATCCTATTACTTTACAAGTATATATTTTCTTGTATCCTCTCGCCTGACTTGAGCGTCGGAGGGGACCCGCCGGAAAAACTTTCGGCCCCCTTCTCACGGTTAATTCGTGCTTTCAGGTCATATCAGAGGCTACTTACTGCCACCATCGTCGTTATTTCGAGTATTGGAGAAGAAAGAGAGGAGAACTCCCTCTCAATTGATAGCAGCAGGTCATCGCAGGTTTTGGTGATATCACTTGTAATTGCCATATACAAACATTGTAATTGTGTATAAATATATGAAATTGCTTCATCACCAAGTGTGGTGATTTTTGAAATCCTCTCATGGTATCAGTCAGTATCGATTCTTCCATGGCTGCTGCACCTTCATCCACTCTTCTCCCTTTCAATACTCTAATCCACATGGTTACAATAAAGCTCTCCTCTTCCAATTATCTCCTATGGAAAAGCCAACTCCTTCCTTGTTAGACAGTCAAGAACTCATCGGCTATGTAGATGGCAGTGTCGAAATCCCACCCAGTTTCATCGCTGAAAACTCTCAAACACAAACTCCATATATGTGACATGGAAGCATACCGATCGACGTCTCCTTAGTGTCACACTCCGGAACTTTCTAGCGGATTCCGGCATATTAAGAGGCTTTGGGACATCCCGGAAGCTCCCATAAGTTTGAAGAACACTTTAGAGCACCCCGGAAGATTCTAGGTCTCACTTATATATTCTTTTGTAATACAGAGTTTTCTAGAATATTGTAGGAGATATCCATGGAACCTTATAGAAACATGTAGAAGATCCTAGAAGGTCATTCTCCACCGTTAGATCAAATCGATCACAACCATCTATTGAGGAGGTGGACTTGTTATATAGGGGGTAGGAGTTCATTTGTAACCATCAAGTTTTCAATCAAGCATTCAAGCAATATACACTTCAAAGCATTCTCTCAAGCTCTCTTTGTCTTCTTTCTCTTTCTAGCACTTTAGCAACCAACTCGGGAGGAAGGCTGACTTGCTAGTAACGCGGGGTTACTAGTCAAGTGCCGCATGGGTTCGAGAAAGTCTGGGTGAAAGCTCTCATCCCGTGACATTAGTCTTCTGTTCTCATCCCTCACTGAGGAAGCCATGGCTGAAGTGGTTGGCCTCTCCACTTCATAAGCCGTCATCGCGACCCTCACTTCACGGGGATGTTTTGGTCTGAACTATCAAGCTTTTGGTGTCCGATCTTGCATTCTCAACAAGCTTCCACCCGCAAAAGGATGAGCAGACCGAGCGGGTGAATGCGCTACTGGAATTATACTTACGGCACTATGTGAGTGCCAACCAGCGATATTGGGCGAAACTCTTAGACACTGCCCAGTTCTCTTATAATTTGCAGCGAAGCAAATCTACTGGACGTAGTCCATTTGAGTTAGCCACAGGCAGACAGCCGATGACACCGCATAACATTGCCACGGGCTACACAGGGAGCAGCCCCGCAGCATACACATTCGCCAAGTCCATACAAGAGGAGACTGACGTGGCTCGGGCATCCTTGAACAAAGCCGCCAAAAAGATGAAGAAGTGGGCAGATCTTAAGCAACGAGCGGTCGAGTTGAAGGAAGGGGACCTTGTAATGGTGAAGCTACTACCTCAACAATTCAAATCATTGCGGCCAGTACACAAGGGGTTGATACGTAGATATGAAGGCCCCTTTCCCATCGAGCGGCGTATAGGCACAATGTCTTATCGACTACAATTACCGCCAAAGTTAAAGATCCATCCAGTGTTTCATGTGAGTCAGCTGAAGCCATATCATGCGGACATGGAGGATCCAAGCCGTGGGACATCACGTCTGGCACATCAAAGGAGAGGAGACCTTTGCTTAGTATAAGGTCTACGGATCCTTGGATGCACGGGTCTCCGTGGAGGAGGGCCTCCTACTTCCCTCTGATTCACCTCCCGGAGCTTCCTGCAACAAAAAGAAACAACATTCTACATCGTGAGCTCCACTGGTGCCTAGTCCGGACCAGCAGTGACAGGAACAGATCCTCGGGGGAGGAGCTGTTTCGAATCGACTGTGAGGCTTTGCCGACTGAGAATACCTGCGGAATAACACGAAAAACCGAGCTAAATTACGTAACTTATAAAAGGGAGCTCTTAAGTGACGATAAGTAGAATAGAGTATTTTATGATATGTTGCAGTAAGTTGTTTCCGGTATGGAGCCACCGTCGGTCCAACTGATGTGGTCACATCATATGACAAAAGCGTGGAGGAGATTCTGGCGGACCGAGTGATACGTAAAAGAGGAGTTCCCCCATACACAGAGTACTTCGTGCGATGGAAGGGTCTACCTGAGGCAGAGTCTAGCTGGGAGCACGAAGACCACTTGTGGCAATTCCCACACAAGATCAAGGAGTTCCGCGATATGCAGGCGACGATGGCGTCGCCAACTTAGGTGGGGGAGAATGTCACACTCCGAAACTTTCGAGCGGATTCTGGCATATTAAGAGGCTTTGGGACATCCCGGAAGCTCCCAGAAGTTTGAAGAACACTTTAGAGCACCCCGGAAGATTCTAAGTCTCACTTGTATATTCTTTTGTAATATAGAGTTTTCTAGAATCTTGTAGGAGATATCCATGGAACCTTATAGAAACATGTAGAAGTTTAGAAGATCCTAGAAGGTCGTTCTCCACCGTTAGATCAAATCGATCACAACCATCTATTGAGGAGGTGGACTTGTATATATAGGGGGTATGAGTTCATTTGTAACCATCAAGTTTTCAATCAAACATTCAAGCAATATACACTTCAAAGCATTCTCTCAAGCTCTCTTTGTGTTCTTTCTCTTTCTAGCACTTTAGCAACCAACTCGGGAGGAAGGCTGACTTGCTAGCAACGCGGGGTTACTAGTCAGTGCCGCACGGGTTCTAGAAAGTCTGGGTGAAAGCTCTCATCCCGTGACATTAGTCTTCTGTTCTCATCCCTCACTGAGGAAGCCATGGCTGAAGTGGTTGGCCTCTCCACTTCATGAGAGGTATGGGTAGCCTTGGAAAATACGTTTAGTCATCATTCCAAAGCCCATGAACTCCACCTCAAGGACGACTTACAGTTAATGAAATGCGGAACCCGTTCCGTAATCGAGTACGTCCGTGCTTTCAAGGCTCTCTGTGATCAACTCCACGCCATCGGACGACTAGTTGACGACACTGACAAAGTGCATTAGTTCCTCCATGGTCTTGTGATAAGTGTCATTTTGCATTTATATTTGCATATATTTTTTTGCCATTTTTATAGTGATTCTTGGACGATTTTACACTTTTGGTTATGTTTTTTTATGTTTCCATGAATCCAGTGAAACTGCAAGAAATACCCGAAAACCCCATTTTATGGACTGAAAGGTGAAAATGGAACAAAACGAGCCAAGACATTGGAATGAAGGTGAAAAGAGTTGATGTGGCTGAAATTGAAGATGGCGATCGATCGCTATGGGTGAAGAAATCGATCGCTTCAAGGCAATAAAGTGTTGGAAAATTTCACAGTAGGCGGTCGATCGCCTAAAAAGGAGAAATCGATCGCATCGGGGCAGAAAGTTTAGGCGATCGATTGCCACTCATACATAAATCAATCGCCATAGAGAGAAAAGACGAAGAGATCGATCGCCATGTGTAAGGACCTCGTGCCCTTAACCTGCTCGTTAGTGTATTATCACAATTAATGGTGCATGCTTTCACAATATTTGGGAAACCCCGTATATACCATCTATAAAATTTTGGCATTAATCCACTTAATGTTCAATTCCCAAATACCACTCCACTAGCATGAACATACACATCATAATGCACTAACATGTTCTCAATTCATCATGAAAATACTTCATAATTAATTGCATGCAACCATAAATGAAAAGATAATTCAATCAACATTTATACAACCCATATACACATCAAAATGCTCACAGGCGAGTATTGAATAAATGAATATCTAAAGCGTACTACTCAATACTAGCGTTGGTACCTCAGCCCTGGGAGCATTCCCAATCTACAGCCCGAACTCAACTCCATAGCCAATGTTTTACCTGTTCACCTGTCCCAACAGAAACAGCCCCCACACTGGGTGAGCATACCAATCCACCATCTCAATAACAGCAATATCACAATTCATAATTTACAGAATATAAAACTTTAAATGTAAAAGATACTCCCTGTATGTTATCGTCACCATATGGGATCCCCCATGATGTTCCTGTCCTCACCATAACCAAAAATATCATACTCCAAAGTCAGTTAATCATTTCATTGATTAACTTTACCCATGCTCAAACCGATAATAGAATCAAATGTAATTAAATCACTACTCTAATGATTTACAAATAACACATATATCTCTACCATGAATTCACAGTTACATTACCTCGTACGCTCAACAGCGGCGGCATCATAACCGATGTTCGCTCCATAGCGACAACATCCCAATCAATTCTCGCTCCATAGCGGCACCGTATGATTCGGAATATATACCAATTCATTGCAACCCTAGTATATTATTCATTCTACAATGACAATAATATATAACACTATGCTTGTACTTTATAATAGTCCAGTAGCAAGAGCTAAACCTTGCCTTTGCCCCGAGATCCAGTGAATTATTTGTTATATTCAGTTAATAACTTACAATTAATCATAAGTACACAACCACATGCACAATCATGTACACAACCCTCAAATACATCATCCTACCACGATGATTAATTACCATTATGAACTATGCGTACTACTCAACCAACTTAATGTCCATTGGGTCACCGATTAACTCGAACGAGTAGTATGTCTTATTAAAGCTCAACCCAAACCATTCCAAAAGTGTAATATTCTCATTAGAATGTAGAAAAATCCCCGAAAATCTACTAAACAAAACCCCAATCCAAAATCCAAACTTTTACCAAAAGTTTGAAAAAAACACAAGTCTTCGATCCCGATCGATCGTCGTTTCTCGCAATCGATCGCGCAAACCTACTGCCAAGATAATCATCCTCGGAATCGATCGCTGAGTCTCAGCGATCGATCGCCAGACCCCTCATGATCGATCGCCGAGACTTCGCGATCGATCGCCAACACTGTATATCTTCTTCAATTTCCAGCGTAATGTCGCGATCGATCGGCACCAAGCCGCGATCGATCGCGACCCGCGATTTGCCGAAAGTTACTTTGCTTCAATGGTGTTTTTCACCCAAATTCAAAACCAACACCCCCAATACCTCCACAACTTCAAATAAACCAAACTCATAAAAACACCAATAACAAACTTTAACAAATTTACCAAAAATCCCCAAAAATCCAAACCCATCACAAAACTTAACCAAATTCCAAAAAACCACATTGAAAACGAAGATAAAGGCGAGGGGAAGAACATTACCCAATTATCTTCGAGAAATCCCGCTCCCAAGTTGAGCCTTGCTCGATTTTTCCATGGTGGGAGAAAGAGGGGGAAAAGGGGAAAGAAAGGGGGAAACGTGGGAGAGGAGAGAGAGGGAGGAGAGGGAAATGACTGAACACCGAGCCCACTTGGTATATATACTACCAAGGCTCCAAAAACCCGAGTCTCAAATACTCGCATCCTGACTCATTAAAAATCATCCGTGTTCAATAATTATCTCCCACTCACTATTGTCATTACCAACCTCAATCCAAAGCACCACAGACTCCAGATCCCACTACCAACACAAATTACAAGGTTTACCTCTTAATGAGAATAAATCTAAACCCTTGGGCCCAACGACCCCAATACCGAATAAAAATCCCCGGGAGTCTCAACACCGTAATTATCTCATAACTACTACTATTAAAATCCATTAGGGGTTATAATCACTCCGGGATCAACACAATTAATTTTTGGATATCACATTTATCCCCCACTAATAAAATTTCATCCTCAAAATTTGCACATGCGTACTCAACGTACTGTCGAGATAACACAACCCGATTCAGGTCCCCAACATCGATTCATGAATACATCATGAAAGGAACACCAACCGCGAGGAAATCGACCTCGCTCCAAATCTGGAATGGGAATTATCTCCCAAACCATCATAACCTTAAAAGATGTTAACATACATCGACGTTAACCACCCAAAAGCAGTAAATCAATCTTACTGCTATCAACTAGAATCATTCCTGATCCCAACACAGATATCACCTCACTGATATCTCTACTACTTGGTCCACGATGCCAAATACACGTCGTTACGAAGGAAACTACCAGTATGCATTAGCATATCATACTAATCCCAGTTTCCATTCTCCAATCCCATCTCCAACCAAGGAGTAGTTGCACCACTTGCAACTCGGATCGGGCAACTCACGGCTACCGATCAACACAAAACACATCCCCATAGATGTTCACATCTGTGTGTTCCAAGGAATCACATCTTGATTCCAACAACTACCGAAAACTCCATAGAGTCTCAAAATCCCGTATACACTACGTATACAAACCAACGATGCTCCGCACTAATATCATAGTACTCACCATTCCCGAGCATCTTTCCAAAGACGTCTTCTCGTACGTCTTACAAATAACGCAAAGCCATTACCCGGTCCACCACCCGCAATGCTTACCATGGTTTATTCATAATCAACTCGTATCCGATACCAACTGTTTCCACAACAATATTGTTCCTAATCTCTCCAAGAGATACAATCGGTATAGTAGTGTTACCACACTAACTATATCCCACAATTCCGGTTATGTTCGTCATTGCATCCTCAATGCAAGAATTCTCCAGTAGAGGTAACAATAACTTGTTAACCCTCTCGTTGGTACTCCCGACCAAGCCGAGCTGAAAGCTCCCTTGAGGTATCTCCCACCTCAACTCAAAGGCATTATAGTGACTACACAAGTTCACTATAACCTATCATCGTATCATCATACGTTTCACTATACTCGGTTCCGATAAGCTGTATAGTGGCTACAACAAGCTCTCTATATTACTGCAACAATAAATCACCATGCCTTGCTAGCAACTCGCAGCCTCCTAAGGTTTACATAAAACCTGCCAATGTATCATACGTTCAATCCTGATATACAATACCGCACAAATTAGAGCAGTGGATCATCATCCAACATTCTCTAATACCGATACACCAGGGACATCTCAATGTCCTCACTCGATCACAAATCAATCCTAAATCGTTAGGATTTATTTCATATTCTCATGTGTATGGGCGACCATGTCCACCCTACACCACATCGACATATGTATGTAGTTCCCTCGATAAATGCATACACTACAAGTCGCTTGGCCGTAGCCAACTCAACGAGTATACCCAACCCGCTCGGCATAATGGTTCCGTGTCAACCTGTGACGCCTACATGTCAGCACATGACACCCACAATGTCCTCGTCAACTCGTGACGGTACATGTCAACAGATGACATTCACAATTCCTCGTCAACTCGTGACGGTATATGTCAACACATGACATCCACATTTCCTCGTCAACTCGTGACGGCATATGTCAACACATGACATCCATAATTCCTCATCAACTCGTGACGGTATATGTCAACACATGACATCCATGATTCCTCGTCCACTTGTGACGGTATATGTCAACACATGACATCCATGATTCCTCGTTAACTCCTGACGGTATATGTCTACACATGACATCCACATTTAATGCTAACTCAATGGCAATATAAATTACTCATCGCTAATATAATAGCGGCAAATCTATATTCATCGTACAACGACGGTATACAATCCACACTCATCGCTCGATGGTGGTATAATCCCTCGCTACGTATACAACGGCATCACATCATCGCTGCGTATACAATGATATAATCAATCGCTACATATACAACGGCATAAACCATCGCTACATATACAACGACATAAACCCTCACTACGTATATAGCGGCATAAACCATCGCTACGTATACATCGGCATAAACCATTGCTACGTATACAACGGTATAATCCATCACTACGTATAAAGTGGCATAATCCATAGCTACGTATTCAGCATCATAAATCATCCCTACATATACAACGACATAAACCATCCCCATGTATACAGCGGCATAAACCATCCCTACGTATACAACGGTATAAACCATCGCTACATATACAACGGCATAAACCATCGCTACGTATACATCGGCATAAACCATCACTACGCATACAACGGCATAAACCATCATTGCGTATACAACGGCATAATCCATAGCTACGTATACAGCGACATAAACCATCACTACGTATACAGCGGCATAAACCATCGCTACATATACAACGGCATAATCCTTCGCTACGTATACAACGTCATAATCCTTCGCTACGTATACAGCGGCATAAACCATCGCTACGTATACAGCGGCATAAACGTGGACTCAAGAGGTGACTCACATGTATGTAGCACTTTGTTCCTTTCTGACTCAAGAGGTGACTCACATCACATGTAACATTTTGTTCCCAAACTCATCGCTAGTATCATCGCTTCGACGCGACAGAGGCATAAATGTGGACTCAAGAGGTGACTCACATGTATGTAGCACTTTGTTCCTTTCGGAATCAAGAGGTGACTCACATCACATGTAGCACTTTGTTCCCAAACTAATCGCTTCGACGTGACAGCGGCATGTATCATCGCTTCGACATGAAAACGGCATAAATGTGGACTCAAGAGGTGACTCACATGTATGTAGCACTTTGTTCCTTTCGAACTCAAGAGGTGATTCACATCACATGTAGCACTTTGTTCCCAAACTCATCGCTTCGACGTGACAGCGGCATGTATCATCGTCGCTTCGACATGACAGCGGCATAAATTCCATATCACAATACCCCTCGCTTCGTGTAACAACGGCAAGTATTCTGTATCACAATACCCCTCACTTCGTGTAACAACGACAAGTATTCCATATCACAATACCCCTCTCTTCGTGTAATAGCGACAAGTATTCCATATCACAATATCCCTCGCTTCGTGTAACCGCGTCAAGTATTCCATATCACAATACCCATCGCTTCGTGTAACAGCAGCAAGTATTTCATATCACAATACCCCTCGCTTTTCGCTTCGTGTAACAACGGCAAGTATTCCATATACTAGTGGCTCAATAATATTCCTCGCTTCGAATTATCGGCGGGTCCATGGATATCCCTCGCTTCAACATACCAGCGACCCGCGCTACAATATGACAGCGGCAAATATCCTGATTCATCGCGCGATAAGACATCGGCATTATCATCGTTTCGACGTCACTATCGAATCACAATAATCCCAATTTGCATATGCCTGGGTTAATACAATGATCTCAATATGCACAATCAATACAGTAATTCACAAGTCCTGCTATGTTATATCAGCGGCTCAATAATATCCCTCGCTTCGAATTAACAGCGGCTCAATGATATGCCTCGCTTCGACATGCTAGCAACTCACGCTACAATATGACAACAGCAAATATCCTGATGCATCGCTTGATAAGATAGCGGCAAATATTCTGTTCCATTGCTAATTGATATACCCGTAGCAGTACAATAATTACAACATTCATATATATGCCCATAGCAATATAAAGCATCATCACATCATGATTACCAATAAATCTCAATGTATGCATATGCCTGTATCCTCATAAACATAAGGCAATAATACCCGGTTATCACATCATCTGCCGTCACCCATTGACGACATCACATTGTCTCCCGTTCTCTGTCCTAAGACAGTACATCACGTTTCTCATTCCCTGATTTTCCTACAAAATTAGATTCCTTAGCACTTATCACATAAAGTGCAAATCATTCCATCAATACCATTTCCATCGTATTCCATACGATCCTGCAACCACAATGTTAGCATAACACCTTTCATTTATGATCTCATATCATAATATGCACATAAGCACAATAGTTGTGTCACACAACACTAACCACAATCATGCATAAATATGCAATACTCCATAATTAATTGCATGCAATCATAAATGAAAAGAGAACTCAATCAACCTTTATACAACCCATATACACATCAAAATGCTCATAGGCTAGCATTGAATAAATGAATGTGTATCAAATGTATAAAGTGTACTACTCAATACCAGCATTGGTACCTCAGCCCTGGGAGCATTCCCAATCTACACCCCGACTCAACTCCAGAGCCAAAGCTGTACCTGTTCACCTGTCCCAACAGAAACAACCACCAATCCACCATCTCAATAACAAGCAATATCACAATTCATAATTTACAGAATATAAAACTTTAAATGTAAAAGATACTCCATGTATAGTATCGCCACCATATGGGATCCCCCATGATGTTCCTGTCCTCACCATAACCAAATTATCAAACTCCAAAGTCAGTTAATCATTTCATTGATTAACTTTACCCATGCTCAAACCGATAATAGAATCAAATGTAATTAAATCATTACTCTAATGATTTAAAAATAACACATATATCTCTACCATGATTCACAGTTCCATTACCTCGTACGCTCAACAGCGATGTCATCATAACCGATGTTCGCTCCATAGCGACAACATCCCAATCAATCTCGCTCCATAGCGGCACCGTATGATTCGCAATATATACCAATTCATTGCAACCCTAGTATATTATTCATTCTACAATGACAATAATATATAACACTATGCTCGTACTTTATAATAGTCCAGTAGCAAGAGCTAAACCTTGCCTTTGCCCCGATATCCAGTGAATTATTCGTTATATTCAGCTAAGAACTTACAATTAATCATAAGTACACAACCACATGCACAAGCATGTACACAACCCCCAAATACATCATCCTACCACGATGATTAATTACCATTAATGAACTATGCGTACTACTCGAGACATCCCAACTTATGTCCAATGAGTCACCGATTAACTCGAACGAGTAGTACGTCTTATTAAAGTTCAACCCAAACCTACTGCCAAGATAATCATCCTAGTGATCGATCACTGAGTCTCAGCGATCGATCGCCAGACCCCTAGCGATCGATCGCCATATTTGGTGGGCTCGTTTTCTTTGTTATAAAAGGGAGTTGTTGGAGCGAAGAGAGGCTTCTTCATCTGATTATTTACCCTAGACTTGGGAGAAGCCACCATATACAAGTTGAAGATTCAAAGCAACGCAACAAGAGACGGAATATCGGATCAACGCAAGGAGTCAACGCCTAGCAATTTTCTGTATTTCTAAACATTATTTTGGCTTATTATTCATATTTCAATGTTTATTATGTTGTTTAATAGGATAAAACATTGTTTTTGCTTTAGTATGCTAGGCTAAGTCGTTTATCGAGATTAGGGGATCTTTTGTATGAACCCACATTTTTAATTCTAGTTTTTGATTGAGTTTTTGCTATCTTTGTGTTTATGGTATGTTTTTAATGCTTTTAAGGGATTAGCTACCCTTTGAATGATGTTAGTTTGCAATTGAGATCGAGAGATAATATTGTAATACGGAACAAATAACGCAAACCGTGGATTTCAGACCGAGATCGAGAGATGACGTCAAATACATGAGTTATAGCTATAGATATTTAGTAATCGTCGAGGATGTGCTTTTCAAGATAGATCAATTTACTTTCCCAGTGGATTTCCTAGTGTTGGATATGGAGGAGGATGTGAGCATGCCATTGATTCTAGGACGCCCATTCCTAGCTACAGGAAGAGCCATCATCGACGTTGAAGAATGGAAGTTGATCCTCCATGTAGGAGAGGATCAGATTACATTCAACATGTTTAAATCTTCAAACACGCACACAACGAGCATGATTATCTAAAAGTTAACATGATTGACATTTTTTTTGTTGATGTGGTGCAAGGTACTAATGAGGTGGATGTGAAGACCAAGCTAGAGACTGAAGAAGGTAAGAGCCATGACATGGTGAAGCCAAGGAAGGCGAAGAAGCAAAATATAAAAGGATGTTCAAGAAGGGAGAGACAATCCAATTACATAAAGCACCACCACCTCGTATTTTCCAAAGCAATCGAAAGGCTTCATGGGTTGGACCATTCACTGTTACTAAGATATACTAGCATGGAGCCATTAAAGTAAGTGATCTTAGTCTAGGCACTTATGTCGTTAATGATGAGAGGTTGAGGAACTACCCAGTCAATTCCGGAGATTCATTCCACAAACCATCCCAACCTTTGAGGACATGTGGTAATAAGTCCAGCTTGGGACTATAAATCAAGAACTATTTCTTTCCCTTATCTCCATTTTGATTTTATTCTCTTTGATTTGCATTTTAAATTTATTTGTTTGTGTTGACTCCAATTTTGATCACACTCTCACCAATGACGAAGAAGCTAAGGATGAGGGTGGCGACTACTGATGGTCATCACCACATGTATTTCGTTGTCCTTAATTTTTAATCTATTACATTGAGGACAAAGCCATATTTAAGTTTGGGGGAGTAGTGAGTCGTTGATTGATTATTTCTCTTGATCTGTGAATATTTAGTTGAGTATTGATCTTGAATTATCCTATGAAGAGCATATAATTTTTGTTTTTTTGGTGTAATTGGATTAAAGTAGTGCCATGATGATATTAGTTTTACTCTACTTATGAGGAATAATTTGAGCACATTGAGTTATGAACTTGTTGATTGCATTTAGAGTAGTGATGATATGTGTGAACTTGATGACATGTCTTGAGCATTTTAGAGTGATCATAGAACCTTTTTTGATGATGGCACTTTGAGGCGAATTTTTTATAATTATGAACTTGACTTGGACATGATTAAGGCGATATTTGGAATGTTTGAGCCTTTCAAGCCTACCTTGTCTATATTATCTCTAATGTCCACTTTTGAGCTTAATTGAAAAAAAGAAAGGAAATTAACCACCATTCGACTTTGGTTGATGAAACTCAATATACCTACCATTATTTGAGCCTAAAAATAAGTTTTATCATTACCTTAAGGGAGTATAATGAATTTCATGAGCATACTATGTTTTGAGCTATTACAAGAAAAAAGTTCAATATCTAATGAAAAAAGAAAATAAAAGAAAAAAAGGTATAGTGAAATAAGAACATAGTCATGTGATGATGATCCATGTGGAGATCTTACATTGACCACATTTAGTAAATTCTAACAAAACCCTTGGTCATCAAGGTACAAAAAAAACAAAAGAGGGAGTGAAGATGTTTAAGATGAAATTTATAAATTATACTCTCCTTTGCTTCCCTTACATGTTCTTTGAAACCGACATCAAAAGGCCTAACATTATAAGTTTGAAAAGACATTTTGATCCAAGTCTAGGAATTAATTACATTAGTGGATAAATGCTTGAAAAATAGGTATATGGGATGCTCGATGATAATCTTGACTGTTGTTGATTAGCACTCTTTGATCTATGACGATTGTATGATACTTGTGATTGACAATAGCCCACACACGTTCCGAGTTTGAGGCTGTTACTTGACTTAAAGAGAAAACACTGCATGTCCAACAGTTGGATAGCTCTTGTTGTGGTATGAGTAAAAGTTCATGAGATAAACATATGAACACAAAATAATCCATGTCACCAATCAATCGTGAGCTTCACTGTTTTGATTCTATTCTTGCTCGAGGGCGATCAAGAGCTAAGTTTGGGGGAGTTGATAAGTGCCATTTTTGCACTTATATTTGCATATAATTTTTGCAATTTTTATAGTGATTCTTGGACGATTTTACGCTTTTGGTTGGGTTTTTGTATGATTCCAGGAATCCAGTGAAACTGCAAGAAATACTTGATAAACCCAATGAAGGTGAAAAGAGTTGATGTGGCTGAAATTGAAGATGGCGATCGATCGCTATGGGTGAAAAAATCGTTCGCTTCAAGGCAATAAAGTGTTGGAAAATTTCACAGTAGGCGATCGATCGCCTAAAAAGGAGAAATCGATCGTATCGGAGCAGAAAGTTTAGGCGATCGATCATCCACTCATACAGAGATCAATCGCCATAGAGAGAAAAGTCGAAGAGATCGATCGCCATGGACATAGCGATCGATCGCTACAGAGTCCTGCACGAAAAAATTACATTTTTAAGAGATGCTATTTTTGGATACCAGATTTGGTGGGCTCGTTTCTTATAAAAGGGAGTTGTTGGAGCAAAGAGAGGATTCTTCATCTGATTATTTACCCTAGACTTGGGAGAAGCCACCATATACAAGTTGGAGATTCAAAGCAACGCAGCAAGAGACGGAATAGCGGATCAACGCAAGAAGTCAACGCCTAGCGATTTTCTATATTTCTATACATTGTTTGGCTTATTATTCAGATTTCAATGTTTATTATGTTGTTTAATATGATATAACATTGTTTTTGCTTTAGTATGCTAGGCTAAGTCGTTTATCGAGATTATGAGATATTTTGTAAGAATCCACATTTTTAATTCTAGTTTTTGATTGAGCGTTTGCTATCTTTGTGTTTGTGGTATGTTTTTAATGCTTTTAAGGGATTAGCTACCCTTTGAATGATGTTAGTTTACAATTGAGATCGAGAGATAAGATTGCGAAACAAATAACGCAAACCGTGGATTTCAGACCGAGATAGAGATGACATCAAATACATGAGTTATAGCTATAGATATCTAGTAATCGAAGGCTATGAGTTTTCACGAAGCATATGCAATAGTGATTTGTTAAATAAGTGAACGTGAGTTACTTATTACAAATTGGTGATATGTTTAATATAGCTCGATAGAGTGTATTAGATATAACCGGAAAACTTGTCACCTTAGATGCATTAATTTTAATTGGATATAGTAGATGAATTGTGGGGGATTATTCAAGTGGATCGAAGTCTCGATATTTATCTCTATTGTTTACTATCTTCTATCTTTGTGTTTTGGTTATTGTCTGAACTTGAGTAAATTAGTAAATCGTTCATAACAATTTCGTAGGTTAAATATAGTTAAACTAATTAAATTTGGTAATTGCTACTTGTCCCTGTGGGTACGAGATCCGACTTTCTTTACTATACTAAACTTGACATCGTGTACTTGCGGTCTATTCGCACATTGATTTTAAATTTGATAATAAATCTTGTGTTAAAGAAAAGTGCGGTCATCTTGGCTCCGAATTTTCCACGGCCCAAATGGCCCTCACCCCGCTGCCTCACTTTGTCGATCTTGTACCCAAAGCTGAGAGTTTTGAGCTCTTTACCAAATCTTTGGAGACGGCGGCACCACCCACAGTGGCGTTCACTGCCACTCATCGTAACCCAGTCCAATCGTCACAAGGCAACTCCTTCTTCCGTAACCGCTCCAATCGCTCTGTTGGCATCAGACGAGGACAGGAATGCTCCCATGGTCGTCGTCCCCCTAGCTATAAGATCTGTCGCACGGAAGGGCACTATGGTGACCAGTGCCAGCGCCGCTATGACAGAGGTGGAAATCTCCCTGAAGCTCAACTTGCTGAAGCTTTCAACACCTCTTGTTCCCTATCTTCACATGAGGCCTCTGATTGGTATTTAGATACTGCGGTCTCGGCCCATATGACTCCAGCCCAATCTGTGTTGGATCAGTCCACTGCTTATACTGGTAAGGATTGTGTTATTGTCGGGAACGGTGCGTCCCTATCTATTACCCACACTGGTAACCTTTTTCAATTCCTCTGATTTTCAATTATAGACATTTTGGTTGTCCTTCATATTACCAAAATCTTTCATCTATCAGTAATTAACAACAGACTTCCCATTATCTGTTAAATTTTGTCGCAATTTTTCACTATTCAGGATCTGCAAACGGGAAGAGTGGTCGCAACCGGTAAACGTGATGGCAACCTATATGTGCTAGAACGTGGAAATTCAGCTTTTATTTCTATTTTAAAAAATAAATCTCTTCATGGTTCATATGATTTATGGCATGCTTGCATTGGACATGTAAATCACTCTATTATTTCTTTTATGAATAAAAAAGGACTACTTTATCTTACTTCGTTACTGTCATCTCCTACTTTATGTCGTACATGTCAACTTGCAAAGAATCACCGATTGCCTTATTCTCGTAAATGAACATCTCTCCTCTCAAGTTTTGGACCTTGTTCATTGCGATCTATGGGCCATCTCCTGTTCAATCAACCTATGACTTCACTTACATGTTTTATGTGTTGATGATTTTTCTCGTTTTACTTGGTTGTATCCCTTAAAAGCGAAATATGATTTCTTTCATATTTTCCTGCATTCCAAAAATTTGTTGAGACTCAACAATTTGCTCGTATAAATTTTTTTTGGAACCACACCTCACCAACACCGATTTATCCTTCCCCTCCCTACTTCACACTCCCGACAATTTTCTCAATCTGGATCCACATTGTGCACTATTTGTACTGATCCTATGGCTGAGTCTTCGCAGATAGGTGATTTTAATGCAGGTCCATCTACGCCACACTCTACCCCACATCTGGTTTTCCTGGGCTCGTTCCAGAACCACCCTTGGTTGCTCACACTCCCATTATCGCCAATCCGTTGGCTACTCATCCTATGCTCACACGGGCCAATGCTGATATCTTCAAAACACGTCATCCCACTTATCTTGGAATGGTGGGTTCATCTGGCCTTCTTTCTGCCCTGCTCGCTTCCACTGAGCTCAAAGGATTCAATCTGCTGCTAAAAATCCCGCTTGCCTTACTGCCATGGATGAAGAAATTCAAGCCCTGCAACATAATCATACCTGGAATTTGGTTTCTCATCCTGTCAACTCCAACATTGTCGGTTCTAAATGGGTATTTCGAACCAAGTACTTGCCTGATGGATCTATTGAGCGTCTCAAAGCCCGAGTTGTTACCAAGGGATATACTCAGATACCTGGTCTTCACTACAATGACACTTTTAGCCCTGTCATCAAGGCTACCACCTTCTGTGTCGTTCTCTCTCTTGTTGTGACCAACAAATGGCCCATGTGTCAATTGGATGTAAAAAATGCATTCCTAAATGGTCATCTTCGTGAACAAGTTTATATGGAGCAGCCCCCTGGCTACATTGACCACCCTCACTTTCCCAATAATGTATGTCAGTTGCAAAAAGCTCTCTACGGTCTCAAACAGGCTCCTCGTGCTTGGTTCCAGCGCCTAAGCACTTTTCTTACTCAACTTGGTTTCTACTGCAGTCGAGCCGGACACGCCATTATTTATTTTTCAAAATCGTTCTGACATCATCTATTTGCTTCTCTATGTTGATGATATCATTATTACCGGCAACAACTCCTCTCTCCTCGACAATTTTATTTGCAAACCAATTATGAGTTTGCCACTAAAGATTTGGGATCTCTCACTTATTTTCTTGGTCTTGAAGCCACACCCACTTCTGATGGGTTTTTGCATTCTCATTGACTTAAAAATCGTAGTTATTAATTTATTTGATAGATCTTTTCCATACTTGTAATTACCATATACAAACATTGTAATTGTGCATAAATATATGAAATTGCTTCATCACCAAGTGTGGTGATTTTCAAAATCCTCTCTGGCTCTTTTGTTGATCCGCAGAACTCATCGGTTCTATTGGCCTGATCTGCATGATTTTTTGGTTCTGCATCCTCGGTTGATCAAACTTTTTTGAATAATTTTGTCATGACAATTCAAAATCACTACACATTGTCCCTTACCTCTAGCCGATGAAACCCCATGGTTTCTGGTCTTTTTGGACACAAAATTGTTGTTTAACCCCACGGTAGAGAGTATAAATATAGTAAGCCAGAGGCAATAACTTGCTCTGATACCAACTGTTAGTAATTTCTTAATGATCTAACCGTTTTGTTAGATCAAATGCGGAATAAAATGGATAAATATTATACCTCCAGCCATTGCTTCTTGCTCCCGAGGTCTTCTAGTTTTTGGCTCTTCTAAGCCTTCACAATCCCACTTTAAATGATGTATTTGTGTATGAAAATGGATTGTTGGCATGGGGACCCAAAAACATGGCATTTATATACTCTAACCATCATAGAGATTCTCCATAAGTTATGACATGAGGGAGATGAATCAATCTGGAATTTATGGGCCACTAAATGAACTAGTGACATCCTTAATGAACTAATTCATATGTTACTAACAGTGTTAGCAACCAAAAACCGATTTCTTGATCTGAATCTATCAATTTAATAATTTAAAATAAAGTGTGGAATTAACTCAATCTGTATGGCAAATATTAAGTGTATGGGTAAACTAATGGTCGGTTCACGAGGCTAAACAATTGTGCAACAAAATAAGTGCAGAAATGAAAAACACGAGATTTGTTTATGGAAGTTCACATGCTTAATCTTTATATATCTCTTATTCTTCTTTTGCATGTAGTTAATACAATCCTGATGTACAAACTCCCTTAAGTTGACTTCACTCAACATGGCTGAAACTGTTAGCATAAATGCCCAGCAAGCCAAACGTTGGCCCGATGGGCTTTATGAACCCTAGCCCAATTAACTAGCTCATTACTACTATAAATATAACATCAAGTTTAGGGTTAAAATATTCCACTCAATATACTCACTCTCTAAGAATAGCCGTCATCACACTAGCACTGGTGCCGAGCTTATAGATTTGGTCAGGTTGGTTGGACTCGAGGATCACGACATACATATTGAATTTGTTGTTATCGATAATTCTCTTTTCATGCATTTATTTGATAATTCTTGCATGATTATATATGAATCAGGCGCGCTCGATCCGTCCCTGGGTCAGATCTGTTTATGTTTCTTTTCCGCTGCGTTTGGATCTGACGCTGGGGTACGGAAACCCAACAGTGGTATCAGAGCCAGGTTGCGCTTTGATTCATGTATTTGATAAGTAATTTTTGTTAGATCGTTTCCAACATATACTAATCGTGTTTGAATTTTCACAAATTAAGGAGTCCGAAAAAACATAGAAAAATTTAAAAGAACTTGTTTGATGTTCGACCGATTTCCACAAAGTCTTCACTGACCATTGCCGGTGAACTCCATGCACGCGGTGGCTGTTGGCGGGAAGGCGACGGAGATGGCTGAGAAATGTTCTCAGCTGCCGTCCGTGCGCCCCGACTGCTGATTTTCACACGAATCGCATAAGCCCTTCAAAGACGAACCTCCGCCTAGCAACAACCATGGTATCTGCAAATGTTGCAGACATAATCACGCAGGTGGTTCGCGACCAGGCTTAGACCATCGTGAAAGGTTCACGATGTGCGTAGTTTACACAACAAGTATTCTGTATCTGGTCCAAATCTGTGCGAAATTTGCAGGTTGTTAGATCTCGTCATGCTAGAAAGGATGTTTATGGTTTTTACAGATGAATTGCGCGAGCCTCTGTGCTTACTGTTCTCGTTGTGCCGGCGATTGTGACCGGCAATCGGGCGACAGAGGGACAAGGTGGCGGCGCAGGTTTGCGAAGTGATATGGCTGACGGCTAGGGTTTCTAGCTTGTGGGGAGGAGGATGAACAATGCAATTTTGGATTTATAAAAAAAAAAATTATTTTTGATAAATCCAAAAATAAGAATAATTTTTGGGTTGAAATTGCATCTTTTAATTTCTGGATCCAAATTGTTTGGAGTCCATAAAATTTTTGGGTTATTTAGATGTTTTTTTCGGATATTAATTTTTGAATTAATAAATCATAAACTTAATTAATTCAAAAATATGATTTTTAATTTATTAAGTGTAAAATGGAGATTTTACAATTTGTTGAAAATTTAATTAATTGAAAATTAAATGAAAGTGTTTCATTTAGTTTGTTAATTTTGTTTCGATTGATATTATGATTTGAGGTAAAATAGTGATTTTACCAAATAATTGAAAATTTAATTAATTAGAAATTAAATGAAAGTGTTTCATTTTTTGTTAATTTTGTTTTCGATTATCATTATGATTAAAAGGTAAAATAGAGATTTTACCAAGTAATTGAAAATTGAATTAATTAGCAATTAAATGAAAGTGTTTCATTTAGTTTGTTAGTTTTATTTTCGATTAATATGATTAAAAGGTAAAATAGAGATTTTACCAATTTATTGAAATTTAATTAACTAGAAATTAAATAAAATGGTTTTATTTAATTTGTTAATTTTATTTTCAATTAATGATGCAATTAGTGTGAAACGATAGAATAAATTAATTATTGTGCTCTAATTACATGTGATGTAATTAGTACAATTACATATGATGTAATTGGTTAGATAATGTTTAATTACATCTGATGTGATTAGTACAATTACATATGATGTAATTGTTTGGTTTAATGTTTAATTACATATGTTGTGATTGCATGATGGACGTGTTGGGATATGCCCTAAGACAAGTCATTAGATGATTGTTTAAGACATACAATGTTTATGGATTTATGAATGGCAATTCATTATTATATATTATTCTTTTAACTGTGCATTGTGAATTAATATATATGTTAATGTCCTTAGAATAATATTGTATTATTCTTAAAGATGTCCCTAGTCAAGTATTATCATGAATAGGGATAATGATAATACGTAGAGACTAGTATATGTTGATCGATGAATTGTTCATTGATATGAGATATCAAATCAACATATGGGTACATGTTAGAGAACGATGTACTGGACAGACCCACCATGAGAATGCAACATGGATAGTTATATGATCGTCATATGCAATTCTCATAGTGATAATAATGTATGTAATCCTTACGACTTGTGATCATCAGAGATCCCAACATAAGGAGTTATGTATCTTGATATCGTCAAACGTTACCCGTAACAGGGTAATCTATAAAGGCGACTATTGGATACACTACGAATTATGTAGAGGGATGTTGACTGATCGAGATAGGATTTGTCCCTCCTATATAACAGGAGATGTGTTTGGCCCTTGATCAAGTGAGAACTAAAATGCATGGCCATGCTCGAATGAGTCGATATGAGATATCGAGCTTATTCGTTTATTCTAGTTCTACTTGGGGATCAAGAAATAAAGATTGGATATACGAGTATGACTATTCCATGACTCGTGTTCAATCTAAACACAAAGGACAAAGGGATTAAGTTACATGATTAATATTATCACAAGTTCTAAAGGTTATGTTGAGTCATTGACATTCTTGTAATTTGGGTAGCATCGATGTGTTGCTAGATACCGCTCAATGCTTGAGACATAAAATGGGATTTTATGTCACTACCAACATTACGAGATCCTATCGGGTCGCACAAAAGATTAAATCGAGAAGGGAAATTAAATTCATGGGATGAATTAAATAATTAAGAGGAGTCTTAATTAATAATCATGATGATTAATTAAATCATGGGCTTAAGCCCATGAGGCTTTATGAAAGCCTTTAATTAATTATATAAAAGATGATTACAAGGTTTTTAATTGCAAGACAATTTTCATAACACAAAACCTACACAAGAAGAAGCATTCGGCCGCCTCCTCCAATTGCTCTCGGCTTGCTTGATAGTCGAAGGGTGTTGTGGTGGATTCCGGCCATTCTTCAGATTGTGAATCGGGCGTGCTTAGTGTATCGGTTTAATAACTTGTCTAGCAACTTGTTATTAAACCATCCCTTCACCCGATTTGATCGTGTGGATACCGTTGAGGCAAAACTCATCGAGTTTTGCTATTGACTCGGAGAAGGCGTAGGACGTGGTGCTGCTCCGTGGAATCTGCTTCAAACACGCAACAAGGGTAAGACTCTTATGTATTCTATAATCCGATATGAATCCCTATGTATAGATCTGCTGGCTAGTAATCCTAAAATTTTATTCCGCTGCGTTGTATGCTCTAAGGATTACTAACAGTGGTATCAGAGCCGTGTACAAGGCTCATATCGGATCTATGTGATTAAATTATGTTAATCATATTAGAATTAATATTGCATGCTATTAAAACTGTTTAAATTCATATATGATATGAAATTAATTTTAGTTTATGAAAATCATCGTATAATTGTATTTGATATAATTGGCGAATAATTGTATACGATACACGAAAGCGTAAAATCGAGGGGTTAGCCCATGCATGGCTCACGGCAGCCACCAAAGGATGGCTAGGGTTTCGAACCCTAGTCACCTTGGCTCACGGCCGCCGCATGAGCTAGGGTTTCGAACCCATAAGCTCGTGCATGGCCATGTAGCCGCCGAATAAGGGCTAGGGTTCGGACCCTGGCTCGTGCATGGGTCAAGCCGTCACACAATCTAGGGTTTTGAACTCTATTGGCTCGATAAAAATAAAGATGGTGCGAGGCGGCTAGGGTTTGGAACCCTAGCGCCGCCGCCGCTCGAGCTTGGCTCGGCCATGGGCTAGGGTTTCGAACCCTAAGCCCATCAATGGTCCAGCCGAGTTGTTGTGGTTCGAACCATGGTGGTTCGAGCTTTAGTCGCTTTAGTTCGTGGCATGTGACGTCCCGAGCGTACGATAATTTTTCAAAAATTATTTTACAGTTTTAATTAGAATTAAATTTAAAATGTTTAGAATTTAATTAATTAAATGTTAATGCATGCTTTATGTGTTGTTTGAGCATGGTGCGTGGTTATAGCCCTTTGACCTATTAGATAGGATTTGTGGATGTTTGTAATTTATAATACGACCTGCGTGTCGTGCCTTTCTCTATTTTATTCTAAATGTAATCCCTCCCCTATGTTCCCCTCGAATGTGAATCGAGGAATTCTATATCTTGTAAATAGTGTAGTTTATTTTATTGATGGTGATCAATGAAGATGGAGCATCGTGCCGGGATGAGGAGGCCATTCACAAATTGGAGCCAAGGAAGGTGCTTGTGAAGTTACCTTAGGTTGACTTATAGGATTTTCTCATTGGCTTGAGAAAATCATTAGTAGGGGCTATAACCATGTCACGTTTAATTATGTATGTTGATGCATGATTTATCTTATGTTTTAGTTTGATAATAGTATTACACATATATGTAGATATGTATACAACTATATGTAGTGGACATATTTAAATTATCAAATTAATCATGAGATCAATAAATCCCTCTAAAATATTAAGTTTTAGATGCCTTCCAAAATTAAAAGTACTCGTCAATAACTTCGATTGTACATGTGTGGGTTTGCCAAAGCAAAGCACCGTGGCAATCTTAGTAAGGCGCGAAAGGATAAAAGTGATATCCGTTATACTTTAATTGGGTACGACTTAACTAGGTTATCTCAATAGGATTGGGAACCTAGAGGCATGGGTTGGATTATAATTCATTTGATGAATTGAACAAAGTGTTGTTCGTCCAACTATCCAAGAATTATATGTGATATAATTGACAAAGTGTTGTCTACCTAAATAACCGAGTCTTGGGCGATTAGCCAAAGCTAACTCAAGATTAAGTGAAATATGGATCTTCGCCCACTAAAGGTTTCGACGGTTGATATTTTTCAAACAAAATAGTGGGAGTATCATTTAATATAAGACCATGTTAAATGATTTAAATCATAAACTTATTTTGCATATTTATATTGTAGATATCCATGGCAACTAACAACGTTACTAGCACTTTATCACTGCGATCGGTCCTTGAGAAGGACAAATTAAATGGGACAAATTTCCTAGACTGGCATAGGAACTTGAGGATAGTCCTCAAACAAGAAAAGAAACAATATGTCCTAGAGGAACCCTTGCCCGCTGAGGAACCTCCCCTAACAGCTACAAGAGCTGAAAAAGATGCTTACAAGAAGCATCAGAGTGACACACTTGATGTTGGGTGCCTCATGCTTGCCACCATGAACTCTGAGCTTCAGAAGCAACATGAGGAAATGGAGGCGTTCGATATGATCGAACACTTAAAGCAGTTGTACCAACAGCAAGCAAGACAAGAGAGGTATGACGTCTCTAAGGCGTTATTTCAGTGCAGGATGGTAGAAGGAAGCTTAGTTGGAACTCATGTGCTCAAGATGATTGGGTACATTGAGAATCTGGACAAGCTAGGTTTTCCATTGGACCAAGAGTTGGCCACCGATGTAATCTTGCAATCGTTGCCTGAGAGCTTCAGTCAATTTGTAGTTAATTACAATATGACTGACATGGAAAAGACTCTACCCCAGTTGCTTGGTATGTTGAGAACATATGAAGCAAATACTAAGAAGACTAAGGCCACAAATGTCCTTATTGTGAATAAGGGCAAAGGAAGGGCCAAAACAAAAGGCAACAAGAAAGCAAAGAAGGTCTTTGCTAGATCTAAGCCAAAGTCTTATGCACTGAAGCCAAAGGGAGGGATAGCAAAGGAAGGGAACTGTTTCCATTGCGGTGAGACCGGCCATTGGAAAAGGAACTGCAAAGTATATCTGGAGGATCTAAAGAAAGGAAGTGTGACTTCCGCTTCAGGTATTTTTGTTATAGAAGTCAATTTATCTACTTCTTCATCATGGGTATTAGATACTGGATGTGGATCTCACATTTGTGTAAATGTGCAGGATCTCAAAAGGAGTAGGACATTGGCGAAAGGTGAAGTTGATCTCCGAGTTGGAAATGGAGCAAGAGTTGCTGCATTAGCTATAGGAGATTATCATTTAGCTTTACCTTCTGGTTTATCACTGATTTTAAAAGACTGTTATTTTGTGCCTTACTAAAAACATTATTTCTGTTTCTTGTTTAGACAAGTATGGTTTTTCATTTATAATAAAGGACAATTGTTGTTCTATTTATTTAAATGATATGTTTTATGCTAGTGCACAAATGGTGAATGGTCTTTATGTATTAAATCTTGATATGCCTATCTATAACATAAATACTAAAAGGATTAAAAATAATGATTGTAATCCGACTTATCTCTGGAGTATTAGATTCATTTGATTTTGAATCATATGAAACATGCGAATCTTGTTTAATGGGCAAGATGACAAAAGCCCCTTTCAAGGGACATGTTGAAAGGGCAAATGTTTTATTGGGACTAATACATAGTGATGTATGTGGACCAATAAGTACACCAGCTAGAGGTGGTTTTCAATACTTCGTTACATTTACTGATGACCTCAGTAGATATGGGTATGTGTACCTAATGAAACATAAACATGAAACCTTTGAAAAGTTCAAAGATTTCAAGAATGAAGTACAAAACCAACTTGGCAAAAGTATCAAAATCCTTCGATCAGATCGAGGAGGTGAATACTTAAGCCAAGAGTTTCATGACTATCTAAAGGAGTGTGGGATAGTCCCACAACTCACTCCTCCATATACTCCACAATGGAATGGTGTATCCGAGAGGAGAAATCGAACCTTGTTAGACATGGTTAGATCAATGATGAGTCATGCAGATCTTCCGATATCGTTTTGGGGACACGCTGTAGAAACAGCGATTTTCTTACTGAACCGTGTTCCATCTAAATCAGTGGAAAAGACACCATATGAGATATGGACTGGGAAGCGTCCTAGTATGTCTTTTATGAAGATTTGGGGTTGTGAGGCTTTCGTTAGACGTCACGCCACTAACAAACTTGGACCCAAATCTGATAAGTGTTTATTTGTGGGGTATCCTAAGGAAACGAAAGGATACTATTTCTACTATCCCACCGAGAACAAAGTAGTTGTTGCTCGGACTGGTGTATTTCTTGAAAGAGAATTTATCTCTAGAAAAACCAGTGGGAGAAAAATAGAACTTAGTGAAGTTCAACCACAAGAAAACACTGAACCTGAGATTGAGATGGAAACAGAGCAGGCACCACAAACTGTTGTGGAAGAAGTACCTGCTCAAGAGACACAAGCCCAGCGTAGGTCTGTAAGAGAACACCGGGAGCCACAGAGATATGGATTTCTTGTGACTCAACAAGGTGACTTACTACTTATTGATGAGGATGAGCCGTCATCTTATCAACAAGCTATAATGGGCAATGATTCTGAGAAATGGCAAGAGGCCATGAAATCTGAGATGGAATCCATGTATGCAAACCAAGTATGGACTTTGGTTGATCTACCTGAAGGGGTACGACCCATAGGGTGCAAATGGATTTTCAAGAAAAAGACCGATATGGATGGTAACGTACAAACCTATAAAGGTCGGCTGGTTGCAAAAGGATTCAAACAAATTCATGGTATTGACTATGATGAAACCTTTTCACCAGTGGCCATGGTTAAATCCATAAGGATCTTACTTGCAATAGCTGCATTTCATGATTATGAAATCTGGCAGATGGATGTCAAAACAGCTTTCCTTAATGGAAATCTGCTCGAGGATGTGTACATGACACAGCCCGAGGGTTTTGTCGATCCAAAGGATGCTGGAAAGATATGCAAGCTACAACGATCCATTTATGGATTGAAGCAAGCTTCTTGGAGTTGGAATCTTCGTTTTGATGATGCAATCAAAGAGTTTGGTTTTATCAAAAATGAAGATGAACCTTGTGTCTACAAGAAGGTCAGTGGGAGCGTAATCATTTTCCTAGTGTTGTATGTAGATGACATACTTCTTATTGGAAATGATATCCCTGCCTTGCAATCTGTAAAGATTTGGCTAGGGAACTGCTTTTCGAGGAAAGATTTAGGAGAAGCCACCTATGTATTAGGAATCAAGATCTATAGAGATAGATCGAGAAGGCTTCTTGGTCTAAGTCAAAGTACATACATAGACAATGTGCTTAAAAGGTTTAGCATGCAAGAATCCAAGAAATGATTCGTGCCTATGACACATGGTATTTATCTCTCGAAGGAACAGTGTCCTTCAACACCAGATGAGAGACAACGCATGAGTAAGATTCCATACGCGTCAGCTATTGGATCTATCATGTATGCCATGATATGTACTCGTCCCGGTGTATCGTATGCTTTGAGCATGACGAGCAGATATCAAGTTGATCCAGGTGAAGGTCACTGGATTGCTGTCAAGAACATCCTGAAGTACTTGAGAAGGACTAAGGATACATTCTTGATTTATGGAGGTGAGGAAGAGCTCAATGTAATGGGTTACACTGATGCTAGCTTCCAAACCGACAAAGATGATTTTCGATCGCAATCTGGATATGTGTATTGCCTAAATGGAGGTGCTGTGAGCTGGAAGAGTTCAAAGCAAGAAACAGTAGCCGATTCTACAACGGAAGCTGAGTATATTGCTGCCTCGGATGCAGCAAAGGAAGCTGTTTGGATGAGGAAGTTCATTTCTGAACTTGGAGTGGTGCCTAGCATTAAAGATCCGATAGAACTCTATTGTGACAACAATGGAGCGATCGCATTGGCTAAGGAACCAAGATCTCACCAACGATCCAAGCACATACTTAGGCGTTTCCATTTCATTCGAGAAATCGTTGAAAGGGGAGATGTTAAAATATGCAAAGTACCAACAGATGATAATGTATCTGACCCATTGACGAAGCCGCTGTCACAGCAGAAGCATGATCGTCATACTAGATCTCTAGGCATTAGGTATATGTCTGAGTGGTCTTAGTGCAAGTGGGAGATTTGTTGGGATATGCCATAAGACAAGTCATTAGATGATTGTTTAAGACATACAATGTTTATGGATTTATGAATGGCAATTCATTATTATATATTATTCTTTTAACTGTGCATTGTGAATTAATATATATGTTAATGTCCTTAGAATAATATTGTATTATTCTTAAAGATGTCCCTAGTCAAGTATTATCATGAATAGGGATAATGATAATACGTAGAGACTAGTATATGTTGATCGATGAATTGTTCATTGATATGAGATATCAAATCAACATATGGGTACATGTTAGAGAACGATGTACTGGACAGACCCACCATGAGAATGCAACATGGATAGTTATATGATCGTCATATGCAATTCTCATAGTGATAATAATGTATGTAATCCTTACGACTTGTGATCATCAGAGATCCCAACATAAGGAGTTATGTATCTTGATATCGTCAAACGTTACCCGTAACAGGGTAATCTATAAAGGCGACTATTGGATACACTACGAATTATGTAGAGGGATGTTGACTGATCGAGATAGGATTTGTCCCTCCTATATAACAGGAGATGTGTTTGGCCCTTGATCAAGTGAGAACTAAAATGCATGGCCATGCTCGAATGAGTCGATATGAGATATCGAGCTTATTCGTTTATTCTAGTTCTACTTGGGGATCAAGAAATAAAGATTGGATATACGAGTATGACTATTCCATGACTCGTGTTCAATCTAAACACAAAGGACAAAGGGATTAAGTTACATGATTAATATTATCACAAGTTCTAAAGGTTATGTCGAGTCATTGACATTCTTGTAATTTGGGTAGCATCGATGTGTTGCTAGATACCGCTCAATGCTTGCGACATAAAATGAGATTTTATGTCACTACCAACATTACGAGATCCTATCGGGTCGCACAAAAGATTAAATCGAGAAGGGAAATTAAATTCATGGGATGAATTAAATAATTAAGAGGAGTCTTAATTAATAATCATGATGATTAATTAAATCATGGGCTTAAGCCCATGAGGCTTTATGAAAGCCTTTAATTAATTATATAAAAGATGATTACAAGGTTTTTAATTGCAAGACAATTTTCATAACACAAAACCTACACAAGAAGAAGCATTCGGCCGCCTCTTCCAATTGCTCTCGGCTTGCTTGATAGTCGAAGGGTGTTGTGGTGGATTCCGACCATTCTTCAGATTGTGAATCGGGCGTGCTTAGTGTATCGGTTTAATAACTTGTCTAGCAACTTGTTATTAAACCATCCCTTCACCCGATTTGATCGTGTGGATACCGTTGAGGCAAAACTCATCGAGTTTTGCTATTGACTCGGAGAAGGCGTAGGACGTGGTGCTGCTCCGTGGAATCTGCTTCAAACACGCAACAAGGGTAAGACTCTTATGTATTCTATAATCCGATATGAATCCCTATGTATAGATCTGCTGGCTAGTAATCCTAAAATTTTATTCCGCTGCGTTGTATGCTCTAAGGATTACTAACAGGACGGGCCTTGACCAATGTGTTTAGGTGAATGTTTAGGTTTTTATTGTTTCATTTTTATTGTGATTTTGGTTATCAGGCATGCGAGCCTGCTCCCTCTATTTTCTGATGCATCCCACCACGGAATGTATCCCTATTATCTTGTTTGCACGATTTAAATGTAAAATCTTTAGAATTAGTGGGAGATCGAGATTGAAGACGGAGCACCAAGAGTCAAGATATGTATAATGGAAGCAAAAATGTAATAGGATTGCATTGCATACCTGCATCACCTTAGACAGACTTGTGATCCACGTATGGCTCACGTGGATCAATTAGGAAAAGGTCGCAATCGTCCATATTTATTTTTATTATGCATATGATGTATGATAAATGTTTGTTTGTATGTTTTATTAGTACATGTGATGCATGAATAAAGCATAATTGTATGAATCCGGCAAATAAACAAACGAGCATTTGATGAGATTTTAATATAAATTAAATCCCTCTTTTGAATATGATTCAAAACTTTTAATATCAAACTGATACGGGGAGCTCAAAAAGGTTTGATGCTTCCTGTCTTCCATCAACAGTTAAGCCATGAGACGCTACTTGTGTCATATTTCCTTACTCACCCACGTTGGGGGCATCTGGCATGGGAAAGCTGTGCGTTTAACTGCCACTTAATTAAGGGTGCGGTTATGTTAACCTTCTAGATTACTCACCCACGTGGGGTCTTTTGGTCGTGACATTTTCATCCGTGGGATGGGTTAGTTTGACGTGAGAAGGCATAATTGTCCTGCCCACGTAGGGTTATGCCAATCGCGAGACAATTATCTTGGGGGTTGCATATGATGCAATTGTGATGTACATGGCTCACGTCCGAGGTTTTCATGAGCTCGTTGGACTCCAAGCCCACTAAGAAAATATGATTTTCCGTTCATTTGTCATGAGGGTGATGAATTCGAAAAATTGAGTGGGAGCATTCAATAACTAAAGTCTGTAGTTTTTGAATTGATTAATAATCAAACGGTTTGCATGTATTTTCTGTTTATTCTCAATATTGTGATGGCCGTGAATCCGATTACATCAAGTCTCGATATACAGAAATTAACCACCAAATTATTCTGATTGGCTATTAATTTTAAAATAGTGATTGCTTCTAAAAGGTTGCTATATACCCTTGGTGGGAGCCTCCTGTTGAAGTGTCTCCCGGTTCGTCCCATGAAGAGATCGCCACACTTGAGAAGTGGTGGAACGATGATCTCTCGGCTAGGTGCTATATGATAGCATCAATATCACCAATGAGTTTCAACACAGTTATGAAAAACTCGTTCACATTGCTGATATTTTCCAACACCTACAAAGGAGAAACGTGTTCTTCTTGTTGAATCTTCTACAATTGGTGGGAAGAATTCAAGGATAAATAAGAGGAAGGGAAATAGTTCCCAACCTCAAAAGACGAAAAAGGATATTGTAGCAACTAAGAAAGGAGAGGCATCTATGTTTTCACTGCTGGTCACTGGAGCAAAATTTTAAGGAATACCTAGACTAGAAGCGTTCTAGAAAGGGTATGTTTTATATTAAAATCAAATGTTTCTATTGGTTCTACTTCTTTGGTATATGATGCCAATTGTGCTCGCATCTTTGCAAAGAGTTGCATGTGATGAGAAGAAGTAGAGAGCCCTAGGAATGTGACACTTGCCTGAGGCTAAGCATTGTAGCAAGAGTTGTTGCAAAGGCTGTTTGAAACATTTATTTAATATAAAATCTTGAACTGGTTAGGATCTGATTTGAGCAATTGTTTATTTGTTATAGATTTAATCATAAACATTGTTCCTATTTTGATAGAAAATGATATTCTTTTAAATTTGCGAATATGATTTGCAGTATTTTTAAGAATGCATGTTTTATTGAATCTGGTGAACTTATGAACGATTAGTATGATTATGTTCAAAGAATATAAAATGAATGATAACTTAAATCCCACATATCTTTAGCATGTGCTGAATGTCCATTAAATTTAATTCATATGGACGTTTGTGGAGCACTAAATGTCAGTGCAAGAGGATGTTGAGTTATCTTAAAGAGAATGTGATTCTCTATACGTAACTCTCTAAAGTTACATATTTGTGGAACATAATTCATACCAATACAGTGACCGAAACTCCATATACGATATGGACTGGAAAATAATCCAAATATAGATTTGAGATTGTTCTGCTTATGTGAAGCAGCCAGTGGGAGATGAGTTGAATAGTTGATTCATCTTATGTTATTTTGTGGAAATTTATATTATCAATTGGAGAAAAAGTGTTTGTTTCGCAAGTGCATTCTTTCCAGAGAAAATGTTCTATTAGAAAGGAATGACAATATAATATAACTTGAAAGAGTTCAAGAACTACAGACCACTGGAAAAGTGAAAAATGGTGAAATTAATTGAGACAATCATAACCTTTGAACTACACATACTAAGGAGATCTGAAAGTGTTTCAAGAACTCCTGATAAATTGAATTTACTCCTAGAAAGTAGTCAAAATGATTTTGACCATGGGTGTGATCCTAGGACTTTCAAGGAGACGATGTTGGACATCATTTCGGGATATTGGCCAGATGCTATAAGATTTGAAATAGACTCCATATACTCTAATAAGGTATGGACTATAGTAGATCATATTGAGGGAATTGTTCCCATTGGCTGAATGGATCTACAGGCGAAAGCTTGGAGTATATGGGAAGGTAGCGACCTTTAAAGCTTAACTGATGGGAAGATGTTATTCTCATAGGCAAAGAGTTGTCTGTGAGGAACTTTTCATCAGTTGTGATGCTAAAGTGTATTCGAATTTTATTAGCTATATCTTCATATTATGACTATGAGATATAACAGATGACCTTCACAACCATTGGGAGTGAGCAAAATGTATGCAAACTCCAGAGGTCCACTTATGGGCCTAAGAAGGCATCCCGAAGTTTGAACTTCCGTTTTGATAACATCATCAAAGTGTTTGGTTTTATTAAAAATTCGAAAGTGACATGTGTGTGCAAAAGGGTTAGTGGGAGCATGGTGACATTTGTGATGCTTTACATCGATTATATCATGATCATTGTGAATGGTATTGGATTAATCAATTAAAGCATGATTATCTACTAATTTCTCCATTAAAGATTTGCGAGAAGCGTCCTACGTGCATAGCGTAAGGATCTATATGGATAGATCTAAAGGATGAGATCTCTCAATCTACGTGTATAAACACTGTGCTAAAAGGGTTTAGCATTGAATAGTCGAAAAATGAGTTATCCCAATATGTCATAGTATTCATCTCTCGAGTCAATGGGTCTTAAGATTGATGAAGAGAGTGAAAAGATGACATTGGTACCTTATGTTTCAATTTTTTAATAGCGTAATGTATGCTACGTTATGTACTTAGCCTGATGTATGTTCTTAGAGTAATGGACAGACATCAGACAGATCCCGGTGAAGGTCACTGGAAAACAGTGAAAATAATCCTCAAGTTCTTATGAAGAACTTATGATATGTTCATGGTTTTTGGATCTGTAAGTGGAAAAAGAAAAGTTGAAGGCTAAGCTGATGCTGTTTTTTCAATCGGATCTAGATGATACCATATCGATGTTTGGATTTGTATTTAAGCTCAATGATGGTGTTGTCTCTTGGAAACGTTCCAAGCAAGACACCACATTGGATTCCACCACTGAAGCTGAATACATTGCAGCATACGATGCAGCAAAGAGGCAGTTTTGATATGAAATTTCATCCAAGAGTTGGGTGTAATTTATAGCGCGGTTGACACAGTCCCTGGTACTGTGACAACAGTTGAGCTATTATTAATAGCCAAGATCACATCAGTATCCAAACATATATTGAGAAAATACCATCTAATGAGAGAGATGGTAGACACGACATTATTATCGAGAGAATCGCTTCAACAGAAAAATATTGTGAATCCACTGACAAAACCTTTACAAGGATTGGTGTCTGTTAGACATCTTGGGAAAATGGTTTTGAGACACATGAGTAGTTGGCTTTGGGAAAGTGAAAGATATTGTTGTCATACATGATTAAGTAAATCAATAGTTGATTGATTGTACTTATAATCTTATTATGACAAATCTTTGTTTGAATATTAATATATATGGCACTTCTTCATCTGTTTACCCATGCATCTTGATGTATTGATGAAGTCTTTGAGATTGCTATAGTCCATAGAATGTGGTTACGCATATGATGGTGACCATGAAATACATTCTCGACTGCGATTTCTAAATGTTCCTGGTTGATGAGCCTTCGAGAATGGGATATCGATATATGCTCGTTAGAGACTGGTATTCATGATGTGTCTAGTGTAGTGCGTCGTGTTTCATCGGCGTTTGTCTTGGAGAAGTCAGCACACATGAATAGGTGCTCATTAGGAATGAGTTCACTGAAGGATCCTACTCGGAATTCTATAAGTGGTTATCATTTGTCAAGTATAGAATTCCTAGTCATAGTTGTGCACCATTACTCCTCATGACGCAAGGCGTCATTGAGGTCTTGACAGATAGCTGTGTACTTTGATTTAATGACTGATCACATGCGAGTCATAAAGTTGTTATTTTGGGTATTTAGTGATGCTGTCAGAGACCTATGATTGTCGTTGGGGATTCACCACTGGTCTGGATGAACCAGGATGTCCTATGTGTTTTTCTGTATATGATTCAAAGAATCACAATGAATTATATAACGTGAAACAAATACATAGTTATTGAAATCATAAGGGGCCTCGACCAACCAATGCCCTAGATTCAATCGGGACATATTGAGTGAAAGGAATGTATTGCATGCTAACTATGGCTGACAGGTTCTCGTACGTTGCTAGTCATTTTATCTAGGTCTTCGTGAAGCGCAGATGCTAGGCGCTACCCACGATCGATAGGTTGTTTCTGAAATTGTATTTCGGTCATTGTCTATTAAAAGGAGTTTAATTGACAATGGGGCATTCAGGGTAAGCCCAAGAAGTTGTTTGACTTCTAAAATCACAAAGGTTATGATCCTACTGCTATGATACACTTGAGCCTCGCTGGATCACAATCAACCGGCCACCGATCTATCGATGAGAATTGAGACTTAAATGTTCAGTGCTCAAACTGAGTGATTTAGAAGAGATGAATTTAATTTTTGAAAGCTCGTCAATTTAGTGGAGTTTCTATATTTGAAATTGTTTCATTTATAGAAAGTTCTAAAATTAAATCGTTTGATATATTTATGTCTCATAATTATGTACATTGCTAGTACATCAAGTTGTTAAATTAGATTGAGTTACTTGGATTATGAGTTTGTAGTTTTCTGTTGGCTTTTGGGCAAGTGGGAGATTGTTAGCATAAATGCCCAGCAAGCCAAACGTTGGCCCGATGAGCTTTATGAACCCTAGCCCAATTAACTAGCTCATTACTACTATATAACATCAAGTTTAGGGTTAAAATATTCCACTCAATACACTCACTCTCTAAGAATAGCCGTTATCACACTAGCACTGGTGCCGAACTTATAGATTTGGTCAGGTTGGCTGGACTCGAGGATCACGGCATACAGATTAATTTCGTTGTTATCGGTAATTCTCTTTTCATGCAGTTATTTGATAATTCTTGCATGATTATATATGAATCAGGCGCGATCGATCCGTCCCTGGGTCAGATTTGTTTATGTTTCTTTTCCGCTGCGTTTGGATCTGACGCCGGGGTACGGAAACCCAACAGAACTTCTAGCACACACTCGTTAGCTGAGGTAGATTATACGGCTGAAGCTTCTCACTATCAGTGTTGACTACACGTCACAAATTGTTACAACAAATTTCACTTCATTAATCTTCTAGTCACAAAAACGTTCGTGTTGGTGAATAAATTATTGAGCAATTAATGCTTCAATCTGTCGGCACTAAAAATTCTTGAGCTGATCTAATATGAACTTGTACGAGGCGTCTTCAATAATTTTTTATTAAGAGGATAAGGAGCTTTGAATGCGAATGAATAAATGAGGCCTTTTGTTTCAGAGAGATTATGGATGAAAAATGTTTCAGCGAGCTTCGTGGATCTTATTTGAATTTCCGAGTCTTCTTAATACTTTAAAGAATGCAACAGTCATTTTCTGTAAATCTGGTACTTCATATTGACATCTGTATTACTTCATCCTTTCTCTGATAAGCATTTAACATTCTTTTGACTATAGCCCAAAATAGTATTGGTGAAATAAATGAACTTATTGTAAGTCTGCTGATTTTCTCATTTTGGCTTGTAACGACAAATTGTTAAATATGAAATATCACATCAGACGTCCTTACTTGCAACATATCTTTTATCTTCATCAGTTCTAATACATATATTGAGTTCTAGGTTTTGTGCGCAATCCAATCACTTTTTTTGGTCGACGGATTTTCGATTGGGATTTGGATACAAGAGCTTGTGTGTTTGTTGTTCTTAAATCAGTTTTTGTCTCTTGTCTATCCGTAGTTGTACCTTCACCGATATTGGAAAGCAGTTCTCATATTCGACTTTGCACGGTGTTGATTGGTTTGAGGGGACATGGTCTAACTTTGTTGGTCTTTGGCTACTCTTGTTTCAGTGCCCTGCATTTCTAATGGCCTGCATTTCTACTGTGAAGTAATTTCCCAATATACCTCTTGTTTTCTCTATTTATAGGTGTCTCTTTTTAGGTGTTTGTTGGTCTATTTCTATGTATGACTGTTGTAATCCTTGTACATTTGGTATACCTCTTGTTTTCCCTACTTATCGGTGTCTCTTTTTAGGTGTCTGTTGGTCTATTTCTATGTATGTGTGAGAGCTCGATCCTAATATGGTGGTTAATTAACACAAAATGATTAATTTGCGTAAACAGTGAAAGTTTTTCGCTTTTGATTTAGGCCTTTCATTTGCAAATAATAAAGCAAACATTAACCAACATTATGACAGTCTCGAAAATATCATATCCCAAGTACAACATACACGGGGCATACCCCGGTAAATATATTTTGTTTAAAAGTCATATACTATTACTGGGAATAAGAAACCATACATAATCTGAGCTCATTCATCATGGAGCTCGGTTATCTCTCGATGCGTCACTGTAAGCATCGTCACCATGTCCTCATGTAAAGCCTGTCATGTCCGAACAACAAAAGACATGACAGCCCCCACAAAGGGGGTCAGTACCCCAGTACGATAAATAAATAAATCATGTCAAATGACAAAGTATCATGAATTGCATACCATGTATGAATGCGATGTATGAATGGTACAAGGAATCGAATATCAAGATACCAAAATCAGAGTCCAAAGGAAGGTATCATCAAATAATATCAGCTCGAGCAGAGGGTGACAACACACACACATTGCGCTATGAGACTCATCCTATGTGCCGTGCTCGTCGTCCCCGACACTCAGAGTGAATCAACTCAAGTCATAATCATGGATATCAAAGAAATGATAGATCAATATGATATGCCCATGAATCATTTATGCATCAAATGACATATGCAACTCAATATATCATGCAATCTCATGTGAAATCAATGCATATCATGTAATTCACATATCATGTACTACAATGTATCTCAACATGTCATATAGTCACATAAGAATCACATAGTGGCAATAAATCATATAATTCAATTAATGACATGTAAAATCATACAAAGCATCATTACATGTCTTCGTTAGACGTAATGATAAAACTCATTTCTACGTACCTCGACCCAAGCTAATCTACCGACTCCTCAGATCAACCCCGGAATTTATTAACCTAGTCATATATACTAAAAATTATCACTAAGTGCTTATGTAGGCACAATAGCTACAACAAGTTAAGGATGGTTCCAACTGATTTTCCTTCAAAATTCAGACTGACCAGTTTTCGTTCAAAATTCATAATATATTCATATGATGTCCAAATAACCCAAATCTATTTCTAAAAGTTCAAAAACTCAAAGGACTTCATTTTATTATCTAATGATGTCGAGCTAATTCCTCCATTTAAAAGTAGTAAAAACACTAAAAACGTAGCTTTTGAAATTCTATTTTCCAGCTCGAGCAGTTTTAGTAAAATCGCCATATCTTTTACATTTTAACTTCAAATTATGTGATTCCAATGGCAAATGACAGCTAACCTAAAGTACTAAAATACTTATTTCTGGACATTTTCCGGTATTACTAGCCAAAAATGCTCAGGAACTCGGATAACACACTGCATGAGATTTTCGCCCACATGCAGGACATAGATTGTGTATTTAAAGTATAAAATTCATAACTACTCGAAAATAAGTCCGAATTGAGTCCTATATTTTTTTTAAACTCAATAGAATGAAAAGATCTACAAGTTTTATTTGAAGACCGACAACAAATTTGAATATTAAATTTGTCAAAAGTTCAGAATTCTACACTGCATGTACATTTTCAGCACATGTAGAGTCGAATCTGGTGCCTATTAGTAAAATGAGTATATCTCACTCATTTCAAGTCCAAATGGATTCAAAGTTTAACCACAGGATGACAACACATATATCTACAACTTCTGTTTGAGGCTCAAAGTCAGATTCCTAGACTAAGTAAATCGAATTTTCGAAATCATCTACTGCATGCAACATCAAATTTGTGCAGATTCTAATTTAATAAAAGACATTCGACCCAAATTCCATAAATCCAACTAAAAATAAATAAGAACAAGTCCATACCCTTGTAGACCCAAAAGCTTTCCACCATGGCTCCTTCCTAGCTTGAACTCCTCCAAACTTGCTCCAAATTGAAAATTCTTGCACCTAACTAACACCCTTGTCTTGGGGTTTCTAAATCACTAATTGCATGTAACATGCATTAGTTATTGGAAGAGAAAATTTATGCTAATTTAGGCTGGAATTTTCAAAACATAAGAGTGGAGAAAAAGAGGAGAGAAGGAAGAGAAATTGATGGGTTGAAGAGAGAGAAGATGATGGTGAAATGAAACCAAAAATCTGATTTTTGCATGATATGGGCGTGTGTTTCTATGCCCAAAAGTGTGATTTTTATTTTATTTGATGTATTGTGGAATCCATGTGTCAATACATCATTTTCTTGCAAGATTATTGGTCCAAAATCATGTATTAACCATGAATTAAATTAATTAGTGGCATGTGTTCTCCAAGTGCAATGTGATCATGCACATGCTCATGCACTAAAAACATGTTCCACTAGTTGGTTGACTCATCGTAGTCCGGAACACCTTAATTCAAAGTCTATACTTAAAATTATTCGGGTTCGCTTAATCATCGTTAAACCGGATTAGTTAGCACCGGGGCCTTACACTTCTTCCCCTCTTAAAAAGATTTCGTCCTCGAAATCGCAAAACTTAGTATAACTCAATAAATTAAATCATATGAGATGTCTCAATCTCATTCATAGATACATAAGAATCATCATGTATCAATAACAACTGATGTGATCGTGTCAACGATATACCACTGAATCAACTTCTCTGTGATTCCACAAGGTTCAAAATATCGAGGCAACATCATACCTCACTTAACGAGTCATATCGATCATCGTAAAGGTAATATCTTCATATTTACCTGATTCTCAACTTGAAAGTCTAACGATATATTTCTCTTTGGCGTAGCAAATCTACTCACGCCAAAAATATTTCATTTTGGGGCCACAAAACAGTCAAAAATTTCATTATACTCTGAAATCAACTTACAATATCTCAAAATTTATTAGAGTATCCATACCCTTGATACAATCAAAACCATATCTCGGCAACACCATTTAATTTAAATCCATAGCACTATCATCAAACTATAAGCTGCAGTTCACTATTACAAGTGTGGATATTATAATTATTACTGCTGGTGTATTTTCCAAATCATCATTATCAATGCACATTTGATGCAATGTATGAAAACAATACTTTTATCTCAAATCAAACTCGTGTAGTATGATCAAATACGCAGCATGTATCTGCGATCACTACTCTTATAGCATCTCTAACATTTTCCTCTGTCAATGTATATTCTCTGGTCTGTTAGGAAACCAAAAATAAATATCAGGTATGACCTCTAGTCTACAGGTATACTGCTGCTAGAACTGAGTCGTCGCAAAGAATAATCACTCTGATATCTACCCCTAGCTCAGGGTATTTGTTGTTATGGCTGCATCTGTTCCTGAGCACGTAATTGACATGCTCTGACTGGCCACAATCGATATCAGTCCTTTTATCCTTTGACATGGATCAGTAGATATTTACATCCACAGTGACTTCAAAAAGATTTGGTATTCTACAATCACATAGTACCTCCAGAACTACAAGAGCTGGATAAATTGGAGTGATACTTCTGAAACTTTTCTAGGACTACTTGGATTATCCCAATGATAGTCACTTCATTAATCTTTAATCCAGTTTTAACTACTTCGCACCACATCGGTGTCTTATTCTTCAGTCGATATCTAATCTCTTCACTAGTGAATAGTTATTGAGATTAAGCAGATATTTCCATTTCTCAAGTCCACGATAATCAATTATCATTTTCCATGTCATCAACATGGCCTTCTCGTAAACATATTTTCCCGTATCAGAAAGAGGAAAAATCGTCATTCATCACTACCATTAGTCTAGATACTATCATCTAGAAGAGTTCCTATTGTAGTTTTTATTCATAATTTGGACATATAAAATGGAACTGAATTACGACAGTCCCCATATCCAAGTCCTCATTCAAACCAATTCTCGTTGTTTCTCACAACAACTACATTCTATTCTTCAATTGAAAAATTGCTAGTTCCAATATTCTCAAGTTCTAAATTATCATCTTGGCGTACACAGGTTTTGACATATACTCATACGTATAACCTTGGTCTTCCAGACTTAAATTCCCGATGTCAATCGACACAAAGCGTTTTAATTGTTCTAGTGTCATCCCACTATTCACAAGGATTAAATCCCGAGTGATAAATAAAATTCCCAATCGTGGACGCAATATCACTAAGTTATAATTCAATTAACAGTTTACAGGTTCGCTAGATAGCCATTAAAGTTCATATCACTGCTACATGTCCAAACAGTAATTGTTCGTCATAAAATCAAAACATCATATACAATCTCAAGTCAGAGATGTTCTCATCACTTATTCTACATCATCATCCAGTCAGCAACTATCAGTGCTAACAGATAAAATTCTCGAATTCTGTAGAATATATGCTGTGAAGACCCGTAATTTTGGTCAAACAAATTTCGTGATACCGAGATAACATTGAAAAGTAAATAAAAATAATAGATTTGCATTATGGATGGATTGAATTATATTATTCAATCTTGTGGACTTTTAATCACGTATTTAAGTTTATAACTTATTAGAGTTGTGTAGGAGATAATACATAGGTTTTATGATTTTAGCTTGTAGACTTTAAATAATTCTAAGTTTGTAGATAATTAAGAAATCATTGAAAAATAATAATGATAATAAATAACCAATCTTAAATCTTGCAATGAATTAATAAAAAGTTATGGACTATAATTCCTACACTAATCCTACATAAAAAGACACCCAATGAGGCTCCATTTCACCTACTATGATTTTTTTAAAAGTATGTAATTAAACCATTCAATGGACTTGCCCAATTCTTATCATTAGTCATTCAATGACATTTAAGTGCTTAACCCAAACCTTGCCACCATTCAATCACATTCAACCACCATTCACTCTCATTCAATCCCATATAATGATATTAATGGTTTGCTTAAATCATGCCATTAGATGCCAAAGTTTTGTAATTGTGTTTGCTCAAATTATGAAAGGTGATGAACATTCATTAACCCATTCAATTACATCAATAATATCTCAATTATCATAATGTCATCCAATTATTATTTACCTACAATCTTGTCAATAAAAAAGGTTAAAGAAATGGATCTACAATTAATTTCCCTACAATAAAAACACACATAATTCCATACCAACAAGAAAAAGACTAACCAAGCAAGACACCATTTTGTTTTTAAAAGACACATACATATACATACACTTTATGACCTACCTTAATCCTTGTAATTGAAAGACAAAAGTTTTGGGATTGACATCCCTACACTAACCTACATAAAACCACCACATGTCTTAAACAAAGAAAGGAGAAAACTCTACTCTATCATCATCATCATCATCTTTTCAAGAGCCACACACATTACACACACTGTTTTGAAAATGCAAGGAAGAAAGGAAATGATTTTCATCATTTCTCAACACGGATCTCTTTAGCACGTTTCGGTTATTCAACAAGTAAGTGGGTTTTTGCTATGAATATCATTTCGTTTTTGAAATACTATATATGTGTTAAAATCTCAGTTGAACACAAAAATGTATTTTAAAGATCATATTATGAAAGTTATGAAAAATGTGCATCGAATGTCGAAGGCTCTGCGGGGAAAGTGCCATGTTATGTGGGAGCCACCTCTGGAACCGACGGGGCAAAGTGCTACACATAATGGGGGACACCTCTTGAATCCAATAAGTTGTCATGCGATTAAGTGTCAAATATGTTTATCTGAAAGTAAGGACTTGGCAAAGTGCTACGTGTGTAGGAGTCACCACTTGATTCGGCGGGACAAAGTGCTACATGATGTGGGCGTGCCACATGCATGGGAGCCACCTCTTTATCCTTAAGAGCAAAGTGCTATGCACGTGGGAGCCACCTCTTGAATCCAATAAGTTGTAATATGTTTATGTGAAAGTAAAGACTTGGCGGAGCAAAGTGCCACGTTATGTGGGAGCCACCTCTTGAACCGACGGGGTAAAGTGCTACACATAATGGGGGCCACCTCTTGAATCCAATAAGTTGCATGTGATTATGCATAAGACTTATTTATGTAAAAGTAAGAACTTGGCGGAGCAAAGTGCTACATGTGTAGGAGCCACCACTTGAATCGGAGGAGCAAAGTGCCACGGTATATGAGAGCCACCTCTTGAATCGACGGGGCAAAGTGCTACACATAATGGGGGTCACCTCTTGAATCCAATGAGCAAAGTGATGTGCGCATGAGAGCCACATCTTGAATCCAATAAGTCGTTGTGAGATTGTGTAAATGTACAAGTAAAGGCTTGGCGGGGCAAAGTGCTACGTGTGTAGGAGCCACCACTTCATTCGGAGGAGCAAAGTGCCACGTTATGTGGGAGTCCACCTCTTGAACCGACGTGGCAAAGTGCAACACATAACGGGGGCCACCTCTTGAATCCAATGAGCAAAGTGCTATGCGCATGGGAGCCACCTCTTGAACCAAAAGAAGCCACTATGTAATATGTGTTACGTGCTTATGTGATGTATTTATGAATCCGACTCAAGTTTCGAGGACGAAACTTCCAATAAGGATGGAGGGATGTGAAGACCCAGAATTTTGATCAAACAAATTTCATGATACCGAGATAACATTGAAAAGTAAATAAAAATAATAGATTTGCATTATGGATGGATTGAATTATATTATTCAATCTTGTGGACTTTTAATCACATATTTAAGTTTATAACTTATTAGAGTTGTGTAGGAGATAATACATAGGTTTTTTGATTTTAGCTTGTAGACTTTAAATAATTCTAAGTTTGTAGATAATTAAGAAATCATTGAAAAATAATAATGATAATAAATAACCAATCTTAAATCTTGCAATGAATGGATAAAAGTTATGGACTATAATTCCTACACTAATCCTACATAAAAAGACACCCAATGAGGCTCCATTTCACCTACTAGGATTTTTTTAAAAGTAATTAATTAAACCATTCAATGGACTTGCCCAATTCTTATCATTAGTCATTCAATGACATTTAAGTGCTTAATCCAAACCTTGCCACCATTCAATCACATTCAACCACCATTCAATCTCATTCAATCCCATATAATGATATTAATGGTTTGCTTAAATCATGCCATTAGATGCCAAAGTTTTGTAATTGTGTTTGCTCAAATTATGAAAGGTGATGACCATTCATTAACCCATTCAATTACATCAATAATATCTCAATTATCATAATGTCATCCAATTATTATTTACCTACAATCTTGTCAATAAAAAAGGCTAAAGAAATGGATCTACAATTGATTTTCGTACAATAAACACATCATTCCATACCAAAAAAAAAGACTAACCAAGCAAGACACCATTTTGTTTTTAAAAGACACATACATATACATACACTTTATGACCTACCTTCATCCTTGTAATTGAAAGACAAAAGTTTTGGGATTGACATCCCTACACTAACCTACATAAAACCACCACATGCCTTAAACAAAGAAAGGGGAAAACTCTACTCTATCATCATCATCATCTTTTCAAGAGCCACACACATTACACACACTGTTTTCGAAAATGAAAGGAAGAAAGGAAATGATTTTCATCATTTCTTAACACGGATCTCTTTAGCACGTTTCGGTTATTCAACATGTAAGTGGGTTTTTTGCTACAATTACCATTTCATTTTTCAAAACTATATATATGTTTAAACTTTCAATTGAACATCAAATATGAAGAATATGTCTAACAAGTATGTGACATGATTATGAATGAAAGAACTTTGCGGAGCCACCTTTTGAATCAAATAACTCGTTATGTGGATATGTGCAAGATATGTGTTTATGTGTAAGAAATGAGTTTATGTGCCAAGATCTATGTGATTTGACAAAGAAATATTTAAAGGATTTTTGCTATGAATATATATATATTTACTATGTTCAATCGGCCCTTACTTGCTGGGTGTTTTTCCCAAACACTCACCCCCTTACCTCCCTTCCCAGACAAAGACGAAAAGAAGAGATCAAGGAAGAAGAACAAGAACAATTTTGGAGATAATGATTCCCGAAGAACCTTCAAGAAAATTATTAGTTTTATTTACGCTTCCGCATCTTTGATTTAATCCGAGACAATTGTATTTTGTAATATTAATTGTAACGACAATTTATAGATTTTGGAATCTTTGATTTAATCCGAGATAATTGTATTTTGTGATATCAATTGTAATGACAATTTATTGATTTTGGAATAAATAGACTGGTTTTATCATAGATCTGTACACGAGGCTTGTTGTATTCGAATTTCATATTTGGATTCAACGCCGGTGTCACGCGCTCCGGTCTCAGGGCGTGACATATGCAACTCAGCATTCAAATTCTCTAGATTATATGCAACTCAGCATATTAAAATACTCATATATATGGCATCTAACTGTCCCTGCTTAGTAATCCGTTACATGTATAAAATCTCATTATCGATCATGTAAACATAGCAGGCAAGAGCATATAAAAATCACATAGACAGACACATGCACAAACATTTCATTTGTGTCTATATTCAGTGTCCTAACTCTAATTCGAGCATATCCCAGATATATGCTCTGATACCATAATGTGAGGGCCCGATCCTAATATGGTGGTCAATTAACACATATTGATTAATTTGCGTAAACAGCAGAAGATTTATTTCAAATGTCTTGTCAAATGGCCCTAAAAATTTTTCGCTTTTGATTTAGGCCTTTCATTTGCAAATAATAAAGCAAACATTAACCAGCATTATCACATAGTCTCGAAAATATCATATCCCAAGTACAACATACAAGGGGCATACCCGGTAAATATATTTTGTTTAAAAGTCATATACTATTACTGGGAATAAGAAACCATATATAACCTGAGCTCGCTCATCATGGAGCTCGGTTATCTCTCGATGCGTCGCTGTAAGCATCGTCACCATGTCCTCCTGTAAAGCCTGTCATGTCCGAACAACTAAAGACATGACAACCCCCACAAAGGGGTCAGTACCCCAGTACGAGAAATAAATAAATCATGTCAAATGACAAAGTATCATGCAATGCATACCATGTATGAATGCGATGTATGAATGGGTACAAAGAATCAAATATCAAGATTCCAAAATAGGAGTCCAAAGGAAGGTATCATCAAATAATATCAGCTCGAGCAGAGGGTGACAACACACGCACATTGCGCTAGGAGACTCATCCTATGTGCTGTGTTCGTCCATCCCTCGTGTCTAGGTCCGGTGACACGCGCGTGACTACAGTCGCTAATTATACTGCATGTCATCGCCGTGCTCATCGTCCCCGACACTCAGAGTGAATCAACTCAGTCATAATCATGAATATCAAAGAAATGATAGATCAATATGATATGCCCATGAATCATTTATGCATCAAATGACATATGCAACTCAATATATCATGCAATCTCATGTGAAATCAATACATATCATGTAATTCACATATCATGTACTACAATGTATCTCAACATGTCATATAGTCACATAAGAATCACATAGTGACAATTAAAACATATAATTCAATTAATGACATGTAAAATCACACAAAGCATCATTACATGTCTTCGTTAGACATCATGATAAAACTCATTTCTACGTACCTCGGCCCAAGCTAATCTACCGAGACTCCTCAGATCAACCCCAGAATTTATTAACCTGGTCATATATACTAAAAATTATCACTAAGTGCTTATGTAGGCACAATAGCTAAAACAAGTTTTAAGGATGGTTCCTACTGATTTTCCTTCAAAATTCGGACTGACCAGTTTTCGTTCAAAATTCATAATAACTTCATATGATGTCCAAATGACCCATATCTATTTCTAAAAGTTCAAAAACTCAAAGGACTTCATTTTCTTATCTAATGATGTCGAGCTAATTCCTCCATTTAAAAGTAGTAAAAACACTAAAAACGTAGCTTTTGAAATTCTATTTTCCATCTCGAGCAGCTTTAGTAAAATCGCCATATCTTTTACATTTTAACTTTAAATTGGGTGATTTCAGTGGAAAATGACAGCCAACTTAAAGTACTAAAATACTTATTTCTGGACATTTTCCGGTATTCATAGCCAAAAATGCTCAGGAACTCGGATAACACACTGCATGGGATTTTCGCCCACATGCAGGACATAGATTGTGTATTTAAAGTATAAAATTCACAACTACTCGAAAATAAGTTCGAATTAAGTTCTCTTTTTTTTAAACTCATTAGAATGAAAAAATCTATACGTTTTATTTGAAGACCGACAACAAATTCGAATATTAAATTTGTCAAAAGTTCAGAATTCTACACTGCATGTGCATTTTCAGCACATTTAGAGTTGAATCTGGGGCCTCTTAGTAAAATGAGTATATCTCACTCATTTCAAGTCCAAATGGTCTCAAAGTTTAAGCACAGGACGAAAACACATATATCTACAACTTCTGTTTGAGGCTCAAAGTCATATTCTGAGACTAAGTAAATCGAATTTTCGAAATCATCTACTGCATGCAACATCAAATTTGTGCAGATTCTGCTTTAATAAAAAGACACCAACATTTTTGTGATTCTTCCTACATTTCAACCCAAATTGCATAAATTCAACTAAAAATAAATAAGAACAAGCCCATACCCTTGTAGACCCAAAAGTTTTTCACCATGTCTCCTTCCTAGCTTGAACTCCTCCAAACTTGCTCAAAAATTGAAAATTCTTGCACCTAACTAACACCCTTGTCTTGGAGTTTCTAAATCACTAATTGCATGTAACATGCATTAGTAATTGGAAGAGAAAATTTATGCTAATTTAGGCTGGAATTTTCAAAACATAAGAGTGGAGAGAAAGAGGAGAGAATGAAGAGAAATTGATGGGTTGAAGAGAGAGAAGATGATGGTGAAATGAAACCAAAAATCTTATTTTTGCATGATATGGGCATGTGTTTCTATGCCCAAAAGTGTGATTTTTATTTTATTTGATGTATTGTGGAATACATGAGTTAAATTAATTAGTGGCATGCGTTCTCCAAGTGCCATGTGATCATGCACATGCTCATGCACTAAAAAACATGTTCCACTAGTTGGTTGACTCATCGTAGTCCAGAACACCTTAATTCAAAGTCTATACTTTTAATTATCCGGGTTCGCTTAATCATCGTTAATCCAGATTAATTAGCATCAGAGCCTTACAGTATGACTGTTGTAATCCTTATACATTTGGTTTAATTTAATATTATCTATGTTTTATGCTAAAAAAAAAGAAAAGAAAGAGAAAAGGCAGAGGACTCTTTTGTTGATCTGCAGAACTCGTCGGCTCTATTGACCTGATCTGCATCCTCGGTTGAGTAAACTTTGTTTTAATAATTTTGTCATACCAAAATTTAGTTTATTCTACTTAAAAAAAAAATTAGTTTATTCTAACATAGTACGATCTAAAAGTTACTAAATTATTCAAAATTGTTAGCAACGGCCAGTGTCATTGCAAGCTAGGCTAGGATAGTATTTTTTTTTTTGGCGAGGGATGGAGGATGTAGTTAACAAGACTTCATTTGGAGTCATTTTTAAATGTAAGAGGGTGACAACTATTAGGGTAAACCCCCGGTGTCAGGCTAGGATTGTATTAGTAATGCTAGTTTGTCCTAAATTAAATTGTTTTTTTTAGCTTTTAAGTTCTTTCTTCCATGTTTAGATTTTTTTGACGTATTACATGTCGAATTTTATGCCGCATGCATCTCAAATTATTTACCACCATCAAAATTTATTTAACAGTCTCTAAAGTTTTAAAAATTTTCCTAGTCCAGTCCCCGACGTAAAGTCTGTCGTAAGAACTAAGAAGCAAATAGAGAGATTGAATAGATAATATTTTAAAACTTTAGGGACTGAATTATGAATAAATCAGACTCGATTTGGTCCCTAAAGGTTTAAAAATATTTCCGAATCAGTCCCTATCTGTTTGCTTCTCACAGCCAACTTAACGTCGATGACTGAGCCGAGAAATTTTTTAAATTAGGGACTAAACCGGGTCACTGAAACTTTAGGAACTGAATCGTGAATGAACACAAACTGTAGTGACATTTTAATGGATTTTAATTATGGCAATTATGAATTAATTGTGGTGTTGGGACTCCCGAGGATTTTAAATCCGATATTTGGGGTCATTGGATCCAATGTGTTAACCTTGGAATTGGGTTTTCGTGGGAACTGGGGCCTGGGTGCTTTGTGTTGGGGCTGGTAATGGAATTTGAAATTGAGAGGTAATTATTGAACACAACTGATTTTTAATGAGTCATGATGTATTTATGGAGGACTCAGGATTTTGGAGCCTTGGTAGTATGTATACCAAGTGGACTCGGTGTTCAGTCATTGTTCCCTCTCCTCTCTCTCCCCTCTTTCACGCAAATCTCCCCCCTAATCCTTCTCTTTTCTCACATGGAGGAAAATCGTTGGAGGCTCGAATTGGGAGCCGGATTTCTCGAGATAATTAGGCATTATTCTCCTCCTCGTATTTATCTTCGATTGGATAGTAGTATTGTGGTGTTTGGTTGAATTTAAGGTTGGGTTTGAGTTTTTGAATTTTAAAGATTTTTTGGGTTGGATGTTTAAGGAGTTTTTTGGAGTTTATGTTGAGGATTATTGGTATAATGGGTGCTGGGTTTGTTTATTTGGGGGTTTTAAACTCAAAAACGTCATTTTCAAGCTATTTCAGGGCTTCTCGATCAATCGGCAATGGGGTGCCGATCGATCGCACGATTGTGAAAGTTTGGCAGACGATGAACAATACGCTTGATCGATCGAGCAAGGTTGCCGATCGATCGAGATGGTCGGTCGAACGATCGAGAAGGCTGCTCGATTGATCGAACAAGGAAGATTTTTAGGCATAATTTGCTAGAGCTCTCGATCGATCGAGCGCATTTGGCCGATCGATCGAGATGCTATGTTTTGTGGTTAATATTGTGTTGTTGTTATGGAATCGATGCATGCTTCGCCCAGGGTCTTTTATAAAGGTTAATCATCATGGATTGAGGATATAATTGGAGGTCGTGAACGTGCTTGTGAACATGGTTGCATGCTTATAATTAATTGTGAATTATTTATTGTGTTTAGCACGTAATTCAATGGATCGTGGAACTAAGACAGGGTTTGGTTCGGACTACGGAATTATAAGGTATATGAGGCCACAGCTGTTGAGCGTGCGAGAGTATGGAATGCCGCCGCTATTGAGCGAGAGATGAAATATGGAATGATAGAACTATGGATTCATGGTATAGATACATGTGTTATCTGTAATCATTAGTTGAATCATTTATTCATACTTAATTAGGAAATTGGCATGGTAAGAATGGGCGTCGTCAATCAATGTGATGATTAACTGATTTTGGGAATTTGATGGTTTGGTTATTGTGAGAACATGAACATCGCGGGGAATCCTATGTGATTACGATACTATACAGGGAGTATCTTTTACGTTTACAACTTTATGTTCTGTAAATTATGAATTGTGATATTGCTGTTATTGAGATGTTGGACGGGTATGCTCAACCCGTGTGGGGGCTGTCTTTGTTGGGATAGGTGGAACGGGTACAGCGGTAGCTCCGGAATTGAGACCGAGTTATGGATTGGAGGTACTTCCAGGATCGAGGTACCAGTGCTGGTATTGAGTAGGGTACTTTATACATTAAATACACATTCACTCATTTGATGCTCGCATGTGAGCACTACTATATGCGTATATGGTTTGTATAAAAAGGCAAGGGTATTTCTCTTTTCATTCATGTGTTGCATGCAATTAATTAAGGAATTGCAAAATGAATTGAGAACATAGTAATGTATTATAAGGGTGCATGCTATGTAAGTGGACTTAGTTGGGGAAAATTGGACATTACATGGAATAATGCATGAAATTTTATTGTTGGTATATTATGCTATGGTAGCATGTGGTTTTTCCCCATGATTACATGATTGTATGCACTAAATACAAGGGTTGATACACTAATAGCGGATTAAGAGCACGGGGTCCTTACATTATTGGTATCAGAGCAGTGGTTTGCTCTTTGGGGCTGTTGAGGGCCGAGGGATGGTTGATAGCACATAGTTTATGCATGATTGCAATTAGTATTGTGTGACACAACTATTATGCTTACGTGCATATCATGATATGTGTTCATAAATGGAATATTTTGTTGCTGACCATTGTGACTGCAGGGTCGTATGGAATATGGATTATGCATTGTGGTTGCATATATATATATTGGATGTTTGGTGCACATCATGAGGAATCGTTGTTATATTCGAGTGATGATTTTAATGCTTTGCCGCTGTCATTTGAAGCGATGATAGAATACTTGCCGCTGTCATATCGTAGCGAGGAAAGAATATTTGCTGCTAAAATGTTGAAGCGATGGCAAATGCCGCATGTCACATTAAAGCGAGGTTATTCGATGCCGCTGATATGTCGGCGAAGGGTATTAGTGACGCGGTCATGACAAGTGAGGTGCATTAAAATACACTGTTATAACAAGATGTGACATAAAATACTTTGCCGCTCATAGCGATGTGTATTGTGATATGGAATATCGCTGTTACACGAAAGCGAGAAATCGTTGTTATATTCGTGTGATGATTTTAATGCTTTGCCGCTGTCTTTGAAGAGATGATAGAATACTTGCCGCTGTCATATCGTAGCGAGGAAAGAATATTTGCGGCTAAAATGTTGAAGCGATGGTAAATGCCGCATGTCACATTAAAGCGAGGTTATTCGATACCGCTGATATGTTTAAGCGAGGGGTATTAGTACCGCGGTCATGACAAGCGAGGTGCATTAAAATTTATATCACGATTGTGCTATGACGATGGTTCATGCCGCCGGATATATATAGCGATGGTTCATTCCGCTAATTGGTGATGGTTCATGCCGCCGGATATATAAATAGCGATGGTTAATTCTGCTAATTCTATGGCGATGGTTCATGCCACCGGATATAGATAACGATGGTTCATTCCGCTAATTCTATGGCGATGGTTCATGCCGCCGGATATATATAGCGATGGTTCATTCCGCTAATTCTATGGCGATGGTGCATGCCGCCGAATATATATAGCGATGGTTCGTTCAGCTAATTCTATGGCGATGGTTCCTGCCGCTGAGTATATATAGCCAGGGTTCATGCCGCTGATTCTATAGCGATGATCTATTCCGCTGATTCTATAGCGAGGGTCTATGTCGCTGATTCTATAGCGATGATTTATGCCGATGATCCTACGACAAGGATTCATGCCGCTGATTATATAGCGATGATTTACGCAGCTGATTTTATAGCGAGGGCTCACGCCGCGTATTATATAGTGATGGGTTATGCCGCTATGTACGTGGCAAGGGATGGTGCCACCTTCGAGCGATAGGTGCTGATTGCGTACCGCTATTGGGCGATGAATACATGTATGCCTCTATCGTGTTAGCGATGGGTTATGGTATATTGCTATTTTGTTAGCATTATTGTGGATGTCATGTATTGACATGTACCATCACGGGTTGACGATGATATTGTGGATGTCATATATTGACGTGTACCGTCACGGGTTGACGGTGATATTGTGGATGTCGTGTATTGACATGTACCGTCACGGGTTGATGACGATATTGTGGATGTCATGTATTGACCTGTACCGTCACTGGTTGACGATGATATGGTGGATGTCATGTATTGACATGTACCGTCACGAGTTGACGATGATCTTGTGGATGTCATGTGTTGACATGTACCGTCACAAGATGACTATGACATAGTGGATGTTCTATGTAGACGTGTGTCGTCATTACGATGAATAATACATTTAGGTATATGTATTTAGTCGTATGGTTTGAGTGCCGATGGTGGGAAAAAGGTGGTGTCTGTGTCACCGGTTGACGAGACCATTATGCCAAGCAGGTTTTATCGATGAATAAAGGAATGCGCCGTACAAGTAAGTGTACCGCGACACATATTTGAGGTAAAGATTTTACGAGTAGTGGTACCTTCGGGTATACTCGTTGGGATGGCTATGGGCAAGTAACTGGTGGAAGGAGTAGTTATTGAGGAAACTACTTGCATATACCGATGTGATGTATGGTGGACATGGTCACACTCACACATGAAGGTGTGGAATAAATCCTAATGGAATAGGATTGCATTGTGGTTGAGTAAGGACACCGGGATGTTCGTTGTGCATTGGTGTTAGAGAAATATTGGATGATGACCCACTACTCTAATTGATGGTACGGTATGGTATACCAGGATGGAAAGTATGATACGTTGGTAGGTTTGGTATAAACCAAAGGAGGCAACGATCTGCTAGGCAGGTATTGTTGCAGTGCTATAGTGAGCTTGTTGTAGCCATTATACTGCTCGCCGGAACCGAGTTTGGTGAATCGTATGATGATACAATGAGGGTTTATGGTGGACTCGTGTAGTCACTACGTTGCATGATGTTTGAGGCAGGGAATACCTCACGAGGACGATTATATGTTGAATATTTTGAGGGACTTGTATTGGGACAGCTCAATTTTGTTGGGAGTACCAACATGAGTGTCAACAAGTCGTTGTTAGCTCTGATTGAGAATCCTTGCATATGGAATGCAATGGGGAACACGACCGGAATTGTGGGATATAGTTAGTGGGGTGGCACTACTATATTGATTGTATCTCTTGGAGAGATTTGGAACATACTGTCATGGAGACAGCTGGTATTGGTCGAGGGTTGATTATGAATCAGCCATAGTAAGCATTACTGGTGTTGAACTGGGTAATGGTTTTCTTTTCGGTGAGACGTACGAGGAGACGTCTCTGGGGAGATGCTCGAGAACGTGGAGTACTATGGTATTAGTACAGAACATCGTTAGAATGGGTATACATCGTGTATACGGATTTTGATTTGGTATCCGTGGCAAGGATGCACTATTCTGAACCATATGTGTAATTATTTGTTCCGGGATATATTTTGGTATAAATATATCCAGGTTTTCCGAACGGTGGTTCATGGTTGGGGGGGTCATGGGTTCATGACACTTTCCTTATGAGGAAGGCGGTATTGATATACCTAAATATTGGGAATCTTTGAGAGATTCAATGAGTCGGTTCATGTAATGTTGATGTTGGGATCACACCATTAGTCGTTGGTTTGTCAATCATCATTCTCCACTCGGTGAGAATAACTGAGGATTGACAGTTGTATTTGGGGCTTATGCGTATGATTGGAGATACCCGAGCCGGGTGCATTGAGTATGCATGTGGTGTTGGTGCTTAGGCATGTATACTGGTGTGTGTATATAAATGCCAGCATTTTGGTACTTGTTGAGCATCGGATTAGTATGCTTGGATGAAAGAATCTCTGGTGAGAGATTGTGGCACCTTGAGACTGGTAGTCTCAATGACACGATGTCTTCTGAAGAATAATCGTGAGGTCCGGTTGACTTCCTCTGAGGAGGGATAGTCGTATTTTGGGGTCATGGTAGTTCATTACTGGGTAATTCGATAGCATCCCTGTGATAAGATTGTTGAATCCAAGGGTAAACGAGGGATGCCAAGGATTGGATTTGTTGGGTGTCGTTGTCGACACAGGTGGCGAGAATGCAATCGATTTTTCTTGCATGCCCTCTATGGAAACTTGAGGCATTGTGGAGTCTCGATGGTGTGTGGGTCAAGATACGATTCCTTGGAACACACAGATGTTAATATCTGTGGAGATGTGTTTGGTGTTGATCGGTGGCCGTGAGTTGCCCGATCCGAGTTGCGAAGTGGTGCAACTACTCCTTTGATGGAGATGGATTTGGAGAGCGGAAACCGGGTTTGGTGTGTGTATATTGTGGTATACTAGTGGTCTCCATCGTAACGATGTGTGTTTGACATCGTAGACTAAGTAGTGGAGATATCATGGAAGTGATATCTACGTTGGAATCATGGATGATTCGAGTAGCTAGCTGATAAGTGCCATTTTTGCACTTATATTTCTATGCTTTCTCATTTAATTTTACCTTGATTCTGGACAATATTATGCGTTTTCAGTTGTTTTTGTTGCTTTGTAGGAATCCAAGGAATTAAGTATTTTATTACTCAACGATGATCATTAATTGCATAAATATGATAAGTATCCAATTTGAGACTCAAAAGTGGAAAGTTCATACACCCGGACAGAATAAGCGCTGCTGCAGAAAATTTTCGGACGAAGATTACAAACTGACGTGCAGATTGGAAATTCACCTAATATCAGGTTTTTTTATTCATGTGGGTCCAGAGAAGTTGAGATAGTAGGCAAGGAGATTTCATGGGCTTTCTTTTGAATGATGCACGTGTGTACATTATGGCATGCAAGATAATATATTATTTTATGAGATACACAATATTATCCACATGGATAGTATATGAGATACCATCTCAATTAAAGAAAGATATTCAGCATGCTTTACGGAAGAGATTTTTCAGAAAAAGATAGAAGATCACGTAAGCAAGGAGGAAGATATTTTTTTGGGGAGGATCGGGACGCCTCCTGGAGAACCAATCACTACACGCCTTACCTATAATATACGTTCCCTTTCACGCTTCCAGAGACACACCTCTTTCCTCCTACACCAAACTCATGGCCAACAACCTTTCTTCCTCATCCCTAACCTTCAACCTTTTACCCTATGACATTGGAACAACTTCAACAAGGCGATTAAAGAGACGATCGAGAAGGAAGCAAGAGAAGGAGCGAAGATCTACAACCGGAGTCGACGCTGAGAGTTTTTCTTTGTCTTTAATTCTTAGTTTTGTTGTGTTTTGATTTATTATGAGGAACTAATTTTATTTATCGAGGCTAGGCGAATCCTTTGTTATGAACTTTCGATTTGATGATTTTCTGATTGAATTTTTATAGTTCTTTGCGTATGTTTTATGTTCTTCATGCTTTTAGAGGATTGATTACCTTTGAATGATGTTAGTATCGTAATTGAGATCGAGAGATGATTTTATGATACTGAATTAATAACTCATACCATGGATTTCAGACTGAGATCGAGAGATGATGTCAAATACATGCGTGATAGCCATAGATATCTAGTAATTGAAAGCTAGGAGTTTTCATGGATCTTATGCAATATTGAGTTGTTAAATAAGTACACGAGAGTGACTTACTGCAATTTGATATTAGGTTTAATATAGCTCGAGAGAGTATATTAGATAAATTTGGAGAACTCGTCACCTTAGGAATATTTGAATATTCAATCGAGAATTGTAGGGAATTGCATTGGTGAGCCAAAGTCTCGATAATCTTCTCTAGTGGATTTTTCTCGTTTACTTTTATTGACTTGGTTGGAATAGTAATTTAGTTTAGTTTAATTATTAATTGATTATCGTAGGTTAAATATAGTTAAAAGAAATCTTATTTGGTACTTGCTTGTTAGTCTCTGTGCGTTCGACAATCCGTATCTTCCTATCTATACTAAAACTTGACACCGTGCACTTGCGGTCTAAAATCGCTAGTTTGGAAATAATTGTTTAAAATAAAAGCGATCAAGTTTTTGGCGCCGTTGCCGGGGATTAACTTTAGTAATATCATACTAGGTTCTTTGACTGTAATTTAACCATTGTTTTTGTTTTGTTTTCTAGATTATCGAAAAAAAAAAGATTTAAATTATATTTTTGTTTTGTTTTGTTTGTCTTGTGAGGTACTTGGAGATGCTACATCAACAAGCCTACACAAGCTTTGCCCAACAACGTTTCGAGCCGTTCTACGCTGTTTGGGAGAGATTCAATGAATTGGCCAACACATTACGGTATCACAATTTTTCGAACTATACTCTCATGCAATATTTTTTCAAAGGGTTGGATGCACAGACAGGAGAATGGGTATTGAGCGGAGCACTGATGACTGGGAGTCCCCTGGTTGATAGAGATGAGGACAGTGTGGTGCACCTGTTCAATGATATGGCGGACTTCGATCATCACTGGCATTGTGATCCTTCGCTACAAGGTTGGAGTCACAATTACCCACCGGAGCCTTGCTACCCTATTGATACACCACAACCATTTGAACATCAAGGAGAGAAGAGAGATAGTTTGGCAGAAGTAATGGCTCAATCAGAGGATGTGTTACTTAGATTCATGGCGTCAACTGAGCAACGTTTAGAAAACCAGACCAATTCTATACATCACCTAGAGCAGCAATTAGCAATCCTTGTGGAAAACATTTCAATGAGCTGCCAAGAGGAGGAGACGAGATCTAAGAACCAGGCCTGGTTACATGATGATGATCACTCAACTAATCAAGTTTGGGGGAGTGATCCTACTTATGTGGAAAAGTCAAGGGAAGTTGAGCCACTTGAAGTGTTTGAGCCTACAGTAGAAAAGTCAACCGAGGAAATCATACGGGAAGACGAGCCAAGAGTGATGTTGGATGAGGAGATTTTCGAGAACTTTGATGTGCACCCATCGATGGAGACATGTTCTATGCCATATGTGGATCCATATTTCCATCGATGCCAACTTCACCGCACTACATCCTCCATATGAAGCCAAGTCAAGAATCATTCTCCCATGCCTACCAATTCAAGAATGTTGTTGGAGCGACGAGCTTACACTGTTACAATCTTGCCAATCTTGAGGGCATATTGAATGAAGACCCATTAGTGGTATCATATGATACTTACTATGGGCAGCAGCCGCTCTTTGATGGTTGCTTCTGATGGTCAAGCCGACGACTAAAAATTAGCGCTTCTTGGGAGGCAACCCAAGCGTATCCTTTTGCCATTTAGTTTTGTTTATTTTTAGTTTTTGCATTTAGTTTGTTTATATCTCGTGTCGACTATTTTATTTGCATTCTTCTCTTGCTAGGTACTCAGTTGGAGCGATGAACCCCTACAACATTGGAGCTTTCAAAAGCAAATCTTCCTCAACCCTCATGCAAGCGTCTTGATCAGGGGAGTTCACTTTTTCCCGTTTGATTCTTTTAAACATTGAGGGCAATGTTTGATTTAAGTTTGGGGGAGTAGTAGCTTGCATGTTTTACTTGTTCATGTTGTGTGCTTAAATGACACTTGAATCGTCCGATTATTATGAGCTAAATTTTTTTTTTTATTAGTTCAAACTTGAGAAAAGAATGAATTATAGTAGTGACTATTCAATGAGGATTTCGATCTCACTATGCATATGAACTTGATCTGTGATGATTATTGGACTTGTACATGAATATCCTAATTTGAGTTAGCATGTCAAGAATGAGGAATATGTTGAGCACAATGAGTCATGATCTTGTGGATTGCATGTTTTGAATAGTTATAATTGTTGTGAACTTGATGATTTGTCTTGAGCATCTTAGAGTTATCCTAGAACTTATTTGATGATGACACTTTGAGGCGAAATTTTATAGTTACAAACTTGACTTGGAAATGATCTAGGCGATCTTTGAAACGTTTGAGCCTTTCAAGCTTACCATGATTCATATCAATCCCTAGTGTCCCATTTGAGCTTTATTAAAAAAAGAATGGTATATGCATTGCATATAATTAGACCCCATTCGACATTCTTGGCAAACTCATTATACTTACCCTTATTTGAGCCTAAATGAAAAACTTATCCTTACCCTAAGGGAGTATAATGAATATCATTCGATGCACTTGAATTGTTATATCTTGATTAGCTTATTGAAGAAAAAAAAATTGATGAATGAGAAAAGAAAAAAATAGACAAAAAGCCTTGAGAAAAAGATTGACTAAATAAGACCCAAAGTGGCCAAGGCTATAAAAGAAAAAGAAGAGAAGCTCGATGTGTGCGAAAAATTTGAATTGTAAATGATTATACTCTCTTCTTTGCGCTTATCCTATCTTTTCTTTGAAGCCAACACCAAAGGCCTTACATTACAAGCTTAAAAAGTCCTTTTGATCCAAGTCTAGGGAGTAATTATCATTAGTGGAGAAGTTGTTTAAAATAGGCCTATGGGATGCTTGATGATAATCTTGACTTTGATTTGATTAACATGATTTGATCTTGAATATGTGCATGAAACTTGAGATTGATAATATCACGCACACGTGTTCCGGTTTTGAGATGTGTTGCTTGATTTACGAGAAAACATGTCTTGTCAACTTTTGAATGTGTGCAAGTGAGATTTCTAAGGATAATACAAATCATGAAATAATTTATTTATCGAGAATGAACTCTACGTTGTGATTTTAATGCTTAATCGAGGACGATCAAGTGATAAGTTTGGGAGAGTTGATAAGTGCCATTTTTGCACTTATATTTCTATGCTTTCTCATTTAATTTTACCTTGATTCTGGACAATATTATGCGTTTTCAGTTGTTTTTGTTGCTTTGTAGGAATCCAAGGAATTAAGTATTTTATTACTCAACGATGATCATTAATTGCATAAATATGATAAATATCCAATTTGAGACTCAAAAGTGGAAAGTTCATACACCCGGACAGAATAAGCGCTGCTGCAGAAAATTTTCGGACGAAGATTACAAACTGACGTGCAGATTGGAAATTCACCTAATATCAGGTTTTTTTATTCATGTGGGTCCAGAGAAGTTGAGATAGTAGGCAACGAGATTTCATGGGCTTTCTTTTGAATGATGCACGTGTGTACATTATGGCACGCAAGATAATATATTATTTTATGAGATACACAATATTATCCACATGGATAGTATATGAGATACCATCTCAATTAAAGAAAGATATTCAGCATGCTTTACGGAAGAGATTTTTCAGAAAAAGATAGAAGATCACGTAAGCAAGGAGGAAGATATTTTTTTGGGGAGGATCGGGACGCCTCCTGGAGAACCAATCACTACACGCCTTACCTATAATATACGTTCCCTTTCACGCTTCCAGAGACACACCTCTTTCCTCCTACACCAAACTCACGGCCAACAGCCTTTCTTCCTCATCCCTAACCTTCAACGTTTTACCCTATGACTTTGGAACAACTCCAACAAGGCGATTAAAGAGACGATCGAGAAGGAAGCAAGAGAAGGAGCGAAGATCTACAACCGGAGTCGACGCTGGGAGTTTTTCTTTGTCTTTAATTCTTAGTTTTGTTGTGTTTTGATTTATTATGAGGAACTAATTTTATTTATCGAGGCTAGGCGAATCCTTTGTTATGAACCTTCGATTTGATGATTTTCTGATTGAATTCTTATAGTGCGTATGTTTTATGTTCTTCATGCTTTTAGAGGATTGATTACCTATGAATGATGTTAGTATCGTAATTGAGATCGAGAGATGATTTTATGATACTGAATTAATAACTCATACCATGGATTTCAGACTGAGATCGAGAGATGATGTCAAATACATGCGTGATAGCCATAGATATCTAGTAATTGAAAGCTATGAGTTTTCATGGATCTTATGCAATATTGAGTTGTTAAATAAGTACACGAGAGTGACTTACTGCAATTTGATATTAGGTTTAATATAGCTCGAGAGAGTATATTATATAAATTTGGAGAACTCGTCACCTTAGGAATATTTGAATATTCAATCGAGAATTGTAGGGAATTGCATTGGTGAGCCAAAGTCTCGATAATCTTCTCTAGTGGATTTTTCTCGTTTACTTTTATTGACTTGGTTGGAATAGTAATTTAGTTTAGTTTAATTATTAATTGATTATCGTAGGTTAAATATAGTTAAAAGAAATCTTATTTGGTACTTGCTTGTTAGTCTCTGTGCGTTCGACAATCCGTATCTTCCTATCTATACTAAAACTTGACACCGTGCACTTGCGGTCTAAAATCGCTAGATTGGAAATAATTGTTTAAAATAAAAGCGATCACTAGCAGTTACGGTTGACTGACTGCTTCTGGGTGATGGTTAGCATCGAGGCATGCCGACGTATTTTTAAGATTGTAATGGTTTGGGAGGTTTACTCCATTCCAGGATTTGGTGCGAGGTCGGTGCCCTCGCGGTTGGGTTTCGATCATGATGCATTCATGAATCGATGTTGTGGATCTGATTGGATTAAGAGGTCTTGACAGTACGTGGAGTACGCCTGTGCAAATTTCGAAGACGAAATTTTATTGGTGGGGGATAATTGTGATGCCCGAGAATTAATGGTGTAAATCCCGGTGTGGTAATGATCCTTAATGGATTTTAATTGTGGCAATTATGAATTAATTACGGTGTTGGGACTCCCGAGGATTTTAAATCCGATATTTGGGGTCGTTGGATCCAAGGGTTGAGATTGTATTCTCATCGTGGTGTTTAAACCTTGGAATTGGGTTTTGGTAGGATCTAGGGCCTGGGTGCTTTGTGTTGGGGCTGGTAATGGAATTTGGATTGAGAGGTAATTATTGAACACAACTGATTTTATGGAGGACTCGGGATTTTGGAGCCTTGGTACTATATATACCAAGTGGACTCGGTGTTCAGTCATTGTTCCCTCTCCTCTCTCTCCCCTCTTTCACGCCAATCTCCCCCCAAACCCTTCTCTTTTCTCCCATGGAGGAAAATCGTTGGAGGCTCGACTTGGGAGCTAGATTTCTCGAAGATAATTAGGTATTATTCTCATCCTCGCATTTATCTTCGATTTGATAGTAGTATTGTGGTGTTTGGTTGAATTTAAGGTTGGGTTTGAGTTTTTGAATTTTAAAGATTTTTGGGTGGATGTTTAAGGAGTTTTATGGAGTTTATGTTGAGGATTATTGGTATAATGGGTGTTGGGTTTGTTTATTTGGGGGTTTTAAACTCAAAGACGCCATTTTCAGGCTATTTCAGAGCTTCTCATTCGATCGGCAAGGGGGGTGCCGATCGATCGTGCGATTTTCAAAAATTGGAAGACGATGAACAGTACGCTCGATCGATCGAGAAGGCTGCTCGATCGATCGAGCAAGGAAGAATTTTGGGCATAATTTGCTGGAGCTCTCGATCGATCGAGCACATTTGGCCGATCGATGGAGATGCTCTGTTTTGTGGTTAATATTGTGTTGTTGTTATGGAATCGATGCATGCTTCGCCCAAGGTCTTTTATAATGGTTAATCGTCTTGGATTGACGATATAATTGGAGGTCGTGAACGTGCTTGGGCACGTGGTTGCATGCTTATAATTAATTGTGAATTATTTATTGTGTTTAGCACGTAATTCATTGGATCGTGGAACTAAGACAATGTTTGGTTCGGACTACGAAAGTATAAGGTACGTATTACGTACGAGCATAGTCTTTATGTTATTGCAATTGTGAAATGCATGATATACTGTTAATGCAATAAATTGGTAAGTATTGCAAATTATATGGTGCCGCTATGGAGCGACAACGATTGAGATGTTGTCGCTATAGAGCGAACATCGATTATGAGGCCACCGCTGTTGAGCGTGCTAGAGTATGGAATGCCGCCGCTATTGAGCGAGCGATGAAATATGGTATGACAGAACTATGGAATCATGGTATAGATACATGTGTTATCTGTAATTATTAGTTGAATGATTTATTCATACTTAATTATGAAATTGGCATGGCAAGAATGAGCGTAGTCAATCAATGTGATGATTAACTGATTTTGGGAATTTGATTGTTTGGTTATTGTGAGAACAGGAACAACGCGGGGAATCCTATGTGATTACGATACTATACAGGGAGTATCTTTTGTGTTTACAGCTTTATGTTCTGTAAATTATGAATTGTGATATTGCTGTTATTGAGATGGTGGACGGGTAAGCTCACTCCGTGTGGGGGCTGTCTCTGTTGCAACAGGTACAGCGGTAGCTCCGGAATTGAGATCTAGCTATGGATTGAAGGTACTTCCAGGATCGAGGTACCAATGCTGGTATTTACTTTCTACATTAAATACACATTCACTCATTTGATGCTCGCATGTGAGCACTACTATATGTGTATATGGTTTGTATAAAAAGGCAAGGGCCTTTCTCTTTTCATTCATGTGTTGCATGCAATTAATTAAGGAATTGCAAAATGAATTGAGAACAAACTAGTGTATTATAAGGGTGCATGTTATGTAAGTGGACTTAGTTGGGGAAAATTTGACATTACATGGAATAATGCATGAAATTTTATTGTTGGTATATTATGCTATGGTAGCATGTGGCTTTGCCCCCTGATTACATGATTGTATGCACTAAATACATGAGTTAATACACTAATAGCAGATTAAGGGCACGGGGTCCTTACATTTGTGGTATCAGAGCAGTGGTTTGCTCTTTGGGGCTGTTGAGGGCCGATGGATGGTTGATAGCACATATTTTATGCATGATTGCAATTAGTATTGTGTGACACATCTATTATGCTTATGTGCATATCATGATATGTGTTCATAAATGGAATATGTTGTTGCTGACCATTTTGACTGCAGGGTCGTATGAAATATGGATTATGCATTGTGGTTGCATATATATATATATTGGATGTTGGGTGCACATCATGAGGAATCGTTGTTATATTCGAGTGATGATTTTAATGCATTGCCGCTGTCATTTGAAGCGATGATAGAATACTTGCCGCTGTCATATCGTAGCGAGGAAAGAATATTTGCCGCTAAAATGTTGAAGCGATGGCAAATGCCGCATGTCACATTAAAGCGAGGTTATTCGATGCCGCTGATATGTCGGCGAAGGGTATTAGTGAAGCGGTCATGACAAGTGAGGTGCATTAAAATACACTGTTATAACAAGATGTGACATAAAATACTTTGCCGTTCATAGCGATCTGTATTGTGATATGGAATACCGTTGTTATACGAAAGCGAGAAATCGTTGTTATATTTGAGTGATGATTTCAATGCTTTGCCGCTGTCATTTGAAGCGATGATAGAATACTTGCCGCTGTCATATCGTAGCGAGGAAAGAATATTACCGCTAAAATGTTGAAGCGCTGGTAAATGCCTCATGTCACATTAAAGCGAGGTTATTCGATGTCGCTGATATGTCGAAGCGAGGGGTATTAGTGACGTGGTTATGACAAGCGACGTGCATTAAAATACACTGTTATAACAAGATTGTGATATGGCGATGGTTCATGCCGCCGGATATAAATAGCGATGGTTCATTCTACTAATTCTATGGCGATGGTTCATGCCGCCGGATATATAAATAGCGATGGTTCATGCCGCTAATTCTATGGCGATAGTTCATGCCGTCGGGTATATATAACGATGGTTCATTCCGCTAATTCTATGGCGATGGTTCATGCCACCGGATATATATAGCGATGGTTCGTTCAGCTAATTCTATGGCGATGGTTCCTGCCGCCGGGTATATATAGCGAGGGTTCATGCCGCTGATTCTATAACGATGATCTATTCCGCTGTTTCTATAGCGAGGGTCTATGTCCCTGATTCTATAGCGATGATTTATGCCGCTGATCCTACGACAAGGATTCATGCCGCTGATTATATAGCGATGTTTCATGCCGCTATGTACGTGGCAAGGGATGGTGCCGCCTTCGAGCGATGGGTACTGATTGCGTACCGCTATTGGGCAAAGAATACAGGTATGCCACTATCGTGTTAGCGATGAGTTATGGTATATTGCTATTTTGTTAGCATTATTGTAGATGTCATGTATTGACATGTACCGTTACGGGTTGACGATGATATTGTGGATGTCATGTATTGACATGTACCGTCACGGATTGACGATGATTTTGTGGATGTCATGTATTAACATGTACCGTCACGGGTTGACGATGATATGGTGGATGTCATGTTTTGACATGTACCGTCACGGGTTGACGATGCTATGGTGGATGTCATGTGTTGACATGTACCGTCACAAGATGACTATGACATAGTGGATGTTCTATGTAGACGTATGTCGTCGTTACGATGAATAATACATTTAGGTATATGTATTTAGTCGTATGGTTTGAGTGCCGATGGTGGACACAAGGTGGTGTCTGCGTCACCGGTTGACGAGACCATTATGCCGAGCAGGTTTGCTCGATGAATAAAGGGATGCGCCGTACAGGTAAGTGTACCGTGGCACATATTTGAGGTAAAGATTTTACGAGTAGTGGTACCTTTGGGTATACTCGTTGGGATGGCTATGGCCAAGTAACTGGTGGAAGGAGTAGTTATTGAGGAAACTACTTGCATATACCGATGTGATGTATGGTGGACATGGTCACACTCACACATGAAGGTGTGGAATAAATCCTAATGGAATAGGATTGCATTGTGGTTGAGTAAGGACACCGGGATGTTCGTTGTGCATTGGTGTTAGAGAAATATTGGATGATGACCCACTACTCTAATTGATGGTACGGTATGGTATACCAGGATGAAAAGTATGATACGTTGGTAGGTTTGGTATAAACCTAAGGAGGCAGCAATATGCTAGGCAGGTATTGTTGCAGTGCTATAGTGAGCTTGTTGTAGCCATTATACTGCTCGCCGGAACCGAGTTTGGTGAATCGTATGATGATACGATGAGGGTTTATGGTGGACTCGTGTAGTCACTATGTTGCATGAGGTTTGAGGCAGGGAATACCTCACGAGGACGTTTATACGTTGAATGTTTTGAGGGATTGTATTGTGACATCTCAATTTTGTTGGGAGTACCAACGTGAGTGTCAACAAGTCGTTGTTTGGTCTGGTTGAGTATCCTTGCATATGGAATGCAATGGGGAACACGATCGGAATTGTGGGATATAGTTACTAGGGTGGCACTACTATATTGACTCTATCTCTTTGAGAGATTTGGAACATACTGTCATGGAGACAGCTGGTATTGGTCGGGGGTTGATTGTGAATCAGCCATAGTAAGCATTACTGGTGTGGACTGGGTAATGGTTTTCTTTTTGGTGAGACGTACGAGGAGACGTCTCTGGGGAGATGCTCAAGAACGTGGAGTACTATGGTATTAGTACAGAGAATCGTTAGACTGGGTATACGTCGTGTATACGGATTTCGATTTGGTATCCGTGGCAAGGATGCACTATTCTGAACCATATGTGTAATTATTGGTTCCGGGATATATTTTGGTATAAATATATCCAGGTTTTCCGAACGGTGGTTCTAGGTTGGAGGGTCATGGGTTCATGACACTTTCTCTGTGAGGAAGGATGTATTGATATACCTACATATTGGGAATCTTTGAGAGATTCAATGAGTCGGTTTGTGTTATGTTGATGTTGGGATCACACCATTAGTCGTTGATTCGACAATCATCATTCTCCACTGGGTGAGAATAACTGAGGATTGACAGTTGTATTTGGGGCTTATGCGTATGATTGGAGATACCCGAGCCAAGTGCATTGAGTATGCGTGTGGTGTTGGTGCTTAGGGATGTATACCGGTGTGTGTATACGAATGCCAGCATTTTGGTACTTGTTGAGCATCGGATTAGTATGCTTGGATGAATGAGTCTCTGGTGAGAGATTGTGGCACCTTGAGACTGGTAATCTCAATGACACGATGTGTTCTGAAGAATAATCGTGAGGTCCGGTTGACTTCCTATGAGGAGGGATTGTCATATTTTGGGGTCATGGTAGTTTATTACTGGGTAATTCGATAGCATCCCTGTGATAAGATTGTTGAATCCTAGGGTAAACGAGGGATGTCAAGGATTGGATTTGTTGGGTGTCGTTGTCGACACAGGTGGCGAGAATGCAATCGATTTTTCTTGCATGCCCTCTATGGAAACTTGAGGCATCATGGAGTCTCGATGGTGTTTGGGCAAAGATACGATTCCTTGGAACAAACAGATGTTGATATATGTGGAGATGTGTTTTGTGTTGATCGGTGGCCGTGAGTTGCCCGATCCGAGTTGTGAAGTGGTACAACTACTACTTTGATGGAGATGGATTTGGAGAGCGAAAACCGGGTTTGGTGTGTGTATACTGTGGTATACTAGTGGTCTCCGTCGTAACGATGTGTGTTTGACATCGTAAACTAAATAGGGAAGATATCATGGAAGTGATATCTACGTTGGAATCATGGATGATTCGAGTAGCTAGCAGTTACGGTTGACTGACTGCTTCTGGGTGGTGGTTAGCATCGAGGCATGCTGACGTATTTTTAAGATTGTAATGGTTTGGGAGGTTTACTCCATTCCAGGATTTGGTGCGACGTCGGTGCCCTCGCGGTTGGTGCTTCGATCATGATGCATTCATGAATCGATGTTGTGGATCTGATTGGATTAAGAGGTCCTGGCAGTACGTGGAGTACGCATGTACAAATTTCGAGGATGAAATTTTATTGGTGGGGGATAATTGTGATTCCCAGGAATTAATGGTGTAAATCCCGGTGTGGTAATGATCCTTAATTGATTTTAATTGTGGCAATTATGAATTAATTGCGGTGTTGGGATTCCTGAGGATTTTAAATCCGAAATTTGGGGTCGTTTGGGTCCAAGGGTTGAGATTGTATTCTCATAGTGGTGTTAAACCTTGGATTGGGTTTTGGTGCGATCTGGGGCCTGGGGTGCTTTGTGTTGGGGCTGGTAATGGAATTTGAGATTGAGAGGTAATTATTGAACACAGCTGATTTTTAATGAGCCATTATGTATTTGTGGAGGACTCGGGATTTTGGAGCCTTGGTACTATATATACCAAGTGGACTCGGTGTTCAGTCATTGTTCCCACTCCTCTCTCTCCCCTCTTTCACGCCAATCTCCCCCCAAACCCTTCTCTTTTCTCCCATGGAGGAAAATCGTTGGAGGCTCGACTTGGGAGCTGGATTTCTCGAAGATAATTAGGTATTATTCTCCTCCTCGCATTTATCTTCGATTTGATAGTAGTATTATGGTGTTTGGTTGAATTTAAGGTTGGGTTTGAGTTTTTGAATTTTAAAGATTTTTTGGGTGGATGTTTAAGGAGTTTTATGGAGTTTATGTTGAGGATTATTGGTATAATGGATGTTGGGTTTGTTTATTTGGGGGTTTTAAACTCAAAGACGCCATTTTCAGGCTATTTCAGAGCTTCTCGATCGATCGGCAAGGGGGTGCCGATCGATCATGCGATTTTTGAAAATTGGAAGACGATGAACAGTACGCTCGATCGATCGAGAAGGCTGCTCGATCGATCGAGCAAGGAAGATTTTGGGCATAATTTGCTGGAGCTCTCGATCGATCGAGCACATTTGGCCGATCGATGGAGATGCTCTGTTTTGTGGTTAATATTGTGTTGTTGTTATGGAATCGATGCATGCTTCGCCCAGGGTCTTTTATAATGGTTAATCGTCTTGGATTGGCGATATAATTGGAGGTCGTGAACGTGCTTGGGCACATAGTTGCATGCTTATAATTAATTGTGAATTATTTATTTTTGTTTAGCACGTAATTCATTGGATCGCGGAACTAAGACAATGTTTGGTTCGGACTACGAAAGTATAAGGTACGTATTACGTACGAGCATAGTCTTTTATATTATTGCAATTGTGAAATACATGATATATTGTTAATGCAATAAATTGGTAAGTATTGCAAATTATTGAACACAACTGATTTTATGGAGGACTCGGGATTTTGGAGCCTTGGTACTATATACCAAGTGGACTCGGTGTTCAGTCATTGTTCCCTCTCCTCTCTCTCCCCTCTTTCACGCCAATCTCCCCCCAAACCCTTCTCTTTTCTCCCATGGAGGAAAATCATTGGAGGCTCGACTTGGGAGCCGGATTCCTAGAAGATAATTAGGTATTATTCTCCTCCTCGCATATATCTTCGATTTGATAGTAGTATTTTGGTGTTTGGTTGAATTTAAGGTTGGGTTTGAGTTTTTGAATTTTAAAGATTTTTTGGGTTGGATGTTTAAGGAGTTTTATGGAGTTTATGTTGAGATTATTGGTATAATGGGTGTTGGGTTTGTTTATTTAGGGGGTTTTAAACTCAAAAACGCCATTTCAGGCTATTTCAGAGCTTCTCGATCGATCGGCAAGGGGGTGACGATCAATTGCGCGATTTTGGAAAATTGGAAGATGATGAATAGTACGATTGTTCGATCGAGCAAGGTTGCCGATCGATCGAGATGGTCGGTCGATCGATCGAGCAAGAAAGATTTTTGGGCATAATTTGCTGGAGCTCTCGATCGATCGAGCACATTTGGCCGATCGATCGAGATGCTCTGTTTTGTGGTTAATATTGTGTTGTTGTTATGGAATTGATGCATGCTTCGCCTGGAGTCTTTTATAATGGTTAATCGTAATGGATTGATAATATAATTGGAGGTCGTGAACGTGCTTGGGCATGTGGTTGTATGCTTATAATTAATTGTGAATTATTTATTGTGTTTAGCACGTAATTCATTGGATCGCGGAAATAAGACAAGGTTTGGTTCGGACTATGGAATTATAAGGTACGTATGACGTACGAGCATAGCCTTTTATATTATTGCAATTATGAAATGCATGATATACTGTTAATGCTATAAATTGGTAAGTATTGCAAATTATATGGTGCCGCTATGGAGCGAGCAACGGTTGAGATGTTGTTACTATGAAGCGAACATCGGTTATGAGGCCGCCGCTGTTGAGCGTGCGAGAGTATGGAATGCCGCCGCTATTGAGCTAGCGGTGAAATATGGTATGATAGAACTATGGAATCATGGTATAGATACATGTGTTATCTGCAATAATTAGTTGAATTTATTCATACTTAATTATGAAATTGGCATGGTAAGAATGGGCGTAGTCAACCAATGTGATGATTAACTAATTTTGGGAATTTGATGGTTTGGTTATTGTGAGAATAGGAACAGCGCGGGGAATCCTATGTGATTACGATACTATACAGGGAGTATCTTTTACGTTTACAACTTTATGTTCTGTAAATTATGAATTGTGATATTGTTGTTATTGAGATGGTGGACGGGTATGCTCACCCCGTGTGGGGGCTGTCTCTGTTGGAACAGGCACATCTGTAGCTCCGGAGTTGAGATCGAGCTACAGATTGGAGGTACTTCCATGATCGAGGTATCAGTGTCGGTATTGAGTAGGGTACTTTATACATTAAATACACATTCACTCATTTGATGCTCGCATGTGAGCACTACTATATGTGTATATGGTTTGTATAAAAAGGCAATGGCCTTTCTCTTTTCATTCATGTGTTGCATGCAATTAATTAAGGAATTGCAAAATGAATTGAGAACATACTAGTCTATTATAAGGGTGCATGCTATATAAGTGGACTTAGTTGGGGAAAATTGGACATTACATGGAATAATGCAGGAAATTTTATTGTTGGTATATTATGATATGGTAGCATGTGGTTTCCCCCCTGATTACATGATTGTATGCACTAAATACATGGGTTAATACACTAATAGCGGATTAAGAACACGGGGTCCTTACACAATATATATGCATAACTAGAGTAGTGTTTAGAGCATCACTATATCAAGTGTACACCAATCATGGTCACTATATCCCTAGTTGCATCCCTTTTACCCTCATTTCTGCCGCCACGGCCACCGCCTCAGGCCGAAAATCCCATCCCCAGCGTCCATGCAACGAATTCGTCTTCTTCTTCCATGATATTCTATTTGATGGTCATAACTACAACAATGCGACTGCCGCTATAGTCGGCTCTCCTCAATGGGTGAACAAGACCTCTGTTGGTTGGTGGCTGGATTTTTCCAGAAACACTATTAAAATGGATGCTCATGTTTAACTCATTGTTGGATGGTGGAAGGTGGGCGGTGGTCTTCCAGAAGTACTGTAGGAATGGTGGCTAATTTCTTGTAGCTTTGGGTGCTAGTCAACAATGGAGGTATACGAGCTGGAACCACAAATCTGACCAGAACTGACGAGAAGCTGTCTGCACCGTTGGACCCGGAGAGTCCGACCTAAAACCATCAGACCGGTAGAGCCCGACATGAATCTCTCTGCACCATCGGACCCGCAGAACCCAATCTGAATCTCTCTATATTGTCGGACCGTACAACCGACCTGAATCCGTAAGCATCGTCAGAACCACAGACCCGACTCTGAATCTGTATGCACTGTTGGAACCACAGAACCGACTCTGAAGCTCTCTGCATCGTTGGAACCATAGACCCGACTCTGAATCTATCTGCATTGTCAGAATCGCAGAACCGACCTGAAACTGTCTGCACCATCGGAACCACATACCGACTCTGAATATGTCTGCAACGTCGGAACAACAGAACTGACTCTGAATCTGCCTGCATCGTCGGAATCACAGAACCGACTTTGCCCTGTCTGCATCGTCGAAACAACATAACCGACTCTGAATATGTCTGCATCGTCGGAACCACACACCGACTCTGAATCGTCGAAACCACAGACACCGACTCTGAAGCTGTCTTCACCGTCGGACCCGCAGAGACCGACCTGAATCTGTATGAACCTTTGGACCCGCAGAGCCCGATTTGAATTTGTCTGCAACGTCGGGCCCACATAACCGACCTGAATTTGTCAAAACTACAGAACCGACCTGAATGTGTCTGGACATCTTGCTCAGCTGAAAAAAGATTATCGAAACCAAGATCGGAAGAAAGATGAAGAGGCTCGGATCTGATAATGGTGGAGAATATAAGTCAGGACCATTTTAAAAAAACCTGCCCAAACGAATGGATAGCCAGATAATCAATCATACCAGGCACGCCATAGGAGAATTGTGTAGCAAAAAAGATGAATTGTACTCTAATCCGCTGCACGTTATCCCAATCTGGAGTGAACAAGACATTTCGGGCAAAAGCATTGTCATATGCTTCTCATATCTTCAGCAGGCTACCGGTTTCTGTACTAGATGGAAAAACTCCCTGGGAGGTATGGCTTGGACAACCCATTTTTGACCCTCTGCATATATTTGGGTGTCCCGCACACTTTCACGTCACAAAATACAAGCTGGACCCTAGAGCCTCGAAAGTCACTTTCTTGGGCTTTAGTGAAGGAGTGAAAACATTCCGTCTATGGAACCCTGAGTCAAAGAAAATTGTTTTGAGCCGAGACATTACCTTTGGCAAATCCGTAATGCTGAACCAGAAACAATTAGGGAAAGAGAACCAAGATCGGAGTTCTCATTTGCAGGTGGAGTTCATGATTCCCATAACTTCAGAAGACTCTGACGATCAGAATGGAGACTTCGTTGAAATGGAGATACCATATTCATCATCAGTATATGTTGCTACCATTAGACCAAAGAGATGTATTAAGAAATTTGATCGGTTTACTGATATGGTAGCATTCGCTCTTCCAACTGATCAAGATGGTATTTCGTGAAACTACAAAGAATCTGTTTGTAGTATGGAAAAGGCCATGTGGAAGATGACGATGGATAAAGAAATGCAATCGCTTCATTATGATAAAACCTTGGAAGGTGGTTTCACTTCCTAAAGGAAAGAAAATGATTGTTCTGCAAGACGAGACAGTGGTCAATCGTCTAGTTGGATACGTCGATTCAGATTATGCTGGTGATCCTGGAACGCGTTAATCAACTACTAGTATGTGCTGATCATGGCAGGAGTACTAGTGAGTTGGAGATCTACGCTACAGTTCACAATTGCTTCGTCAACTACAGAGACAGTATATATGACGATCACAGAAGGCACCTGGTTGCTTAATTTGATGAAAGACTTAGGTATCAGGCAGAAAAATACAGAGATTTTCTATTAAAGTCGGAGTGCCATATGTCTGGCAAAGAACTTTAGAAAAATAATGAGATTTTCTACGACGTTCACAAGCTCATATGTCTGAGCAAGGAACCTAGTTCATCATATTCGCAACAACCACTTTGTTATGGAAATAGTAGAAGAATGAGATATTCTACTCAAGAAATTGAGACTGCAGATAATCCTACAGACATGTTAACAAAGGTGGAGACTGGGATCAAGTTTCAATACTATTTGGATTTGATCAACATTAACTGAATATCAAGTATCCAGTGTCTAAGGTGTACTGAAGGGGGCATCACACATTGACTGGAAAATCGCCAAGGTGGAGATTGTTGGTCGGTGGCTAGATTTTTTCAAAAAACACTATTGAAATGGATGCTCATGTTTAACTCATTGTTGGACAGTGGAAAGTGGGCGATGGTCTTCTAGAAGCACTATAGGAATGGTAGCTAATTTCTTATAGCTTTGGGTGCTAGTCAACAATGGAGGTATACGAGTTAGAATTGTTGATCTTCACAGATGATTTTTCAGCACCTATATAAACCCATCAGCACATGCTCACAAATCATCCCTGATCAGTTTAGCTTCAGAAAACATGATATATAAGCTTTGAGTGGATCCGGGAATATTTGTGTAATTCTCGTGAATATGAATAAATTCTGTGTTTGCTCTCGTGGACGTAAGCGATTACTGAACCTCATAAATGGTGTTCTTTGGGTGTGTATGATGTTTACACTAAATTTCCGGGTGTTCTAGCACAACAACCTCCATGGCAACACCATTCAACTTCGGCAACGTGATCGTTTTCAACTATCCCATTACCTTAGACAACAATCTCCACTCGCCCTAGGTGGGACGAGCGCAGGGCATGTATTTTTACGATCAGAAGAACATATATGGTGCATGGCTAGGGTTCTCATTCTTGTTTAATTCGTCGAACTACGTAGGTACGTGAATTTTGCCATGGCGGATCCATTATTAACAAGAATAGAGATATTTCGGTCATCGGGGGGACTGGTGATTTCTTCATGGCTAGAGGGGTTGCAACTTTGATGACTGATGCATTTGAGGGAGATGTGTATTTTAGGCTTCGTGTTGATATTAAGTTGTATGAGTGTTGGTAAAGCAGTCGAGGTCAGAATCAAGATTTTCTTGAAAAGCTATGGAAAAGTGAATTTATTTAAATGAAGTCGAAACAATAAAGTGATTCAGATTAAGGCTCACAAATTTATAGTAAATTATGCATCGAGCACTCTTCTTATTTGTATTTGGTGGTGACGGACTACTTAAGTAGTCATATTAGGTCTATGCTATACATCACAAATCGAAACAATGAAACAAATCTAAAATCTTGATTATTTAAAAAATTCAATGTCATAAAAGCTCGCAAAGTTTGCATCGACTCCAAGGTTCTCAGTAATATGATATTTGCTTTTTTACAAATGCTTACTCAAAATATTTTTTATATATTTTTTTGCATAAAATTAGAAAAATTTATTTTTTTAAGCAATTAAAATATAAAAAAACAGCTTACGAACTTAATTTCATTATAAAATTGTCACCGCTCAACTTAAAGCAGTCATAGACATATGACTTTCTTCTCTGCGTTATACTGTTATCTAAGCCAGGGCGAAGCCATGATTCTAATGCTAAATTATATTAAGAAAATACTTGCATGTTATATTGATAAAACAAGAATATAGTTATCTTAATAACTAAAAACATCTTCATAAAGCACCACAAACTATAAGTTTGTAACAAAAGTTATCTAATAATACATGACACAATGTAATCATCTTCCATTTGTTCAGCAACCTTGTCTTCACAATTTTCATAGCATAAAATGTACGTTCAAATGTCGCCGTTGAAACTGAAAGAGTCAAAATAAGTCGAATCAACATATCAACCAGAGAGTAATTATTTGACTTTCTTGTATCTAACAAAATATGGCGCAATTCAGAAAGTATCGAAACATCTTGAAAAAGTTTAATTCTTTTACATCAAGTTCAAAAAGCTCCAATTGATATACTTAAGATGTCACTTCTCTTGACTTGTGAAATCTTATATATAGAACTTCTCAACTAGTTTGCAGATATCATTGATGTAAAATGATTTATACCCGCTTCTAGTATCCAAAGCTGAACTTAGCTTTAACAACTACACCACTTTTTCATTAAATCAGAGTTCCGTCTCTTGTAATATGCAACCTATTGCCCCATAAAATATCGATCCGATAATGAAGTTCCCACGTAATAGGATTGCCTTTTCAAACACGATCTTTACTTGATTGACGAAGACCATTCATGTTAGGAATTTTTATATCTCGTTTCTTACGGAATGCCTTCACATTTTCGAACGGTGTCAATGGCTTTATACTCTTGAAGTTCTTGAAAACTATCAAGGGAGATGAAGTCAGCTGAGTATGAATGGTGGAATAATCGGTGAATGGGAAGAATGGATCAGCAAGAATAGATTTCTCGTATACAAACATCTCAGAAGGCATTGAAAATTTAATATTCAGAACCCAAAATTGAAACAAACTCCAAGGATGGACAACTCGGCAATAAGATTATGTTTAGGACCAACAATCAAAAATAAAACACATACCTCGAAACACTGATTCGATAGAACCGAAGATTAAAAATCCAGTAGAAATCAAGATCTAGGAATCTCTTACCTTCACCTCTCCGGCTCACGGTATTACACAAAACCACGAAAAATACACGTAGAACTTGTGTGAATAAGATATGAGGAATTGTGACTTGCGGGAGATGAGAAACAGTACAAAGCTAAAACATCTATTTTTGGTGGTGCAGTAAAAAAACTAATAATTTAAACAAACAAAAAATTTATTTTCTACACAAAATTTGTTAAAAAAAAAAGAATTCCTGGGGTGTTGGTGCCCCTCACCCCCCTCCATCAGCCTCTGGTCTAAACAATAGCAAAAACAAGAAAATCAAACATTCAACCTTTCTGGAATGAGCCACCTACCAACAATCTCCACCTTGGCGATTTCCCAGCAATATGTGTTGCCTCCTTCAGTATGCCCTTAGGCGCTGGATACTCGAGAGATATTGATCAAATCCAAACAATGTTGGAACATGATCCCTGTCACCACCTTTGTTAACATGTCTGCAGGATTATCTGTGATGTCCCCGAAATGATTAATTGCAATTAAGGCACTAATTATGTTTATGTGATTAATTATGTGGATAATTGATTTACGTGTTGCAAATTAATTATCACGATGAAATGCTTAGTCACATGATAGGCATGACCCGGGGGGTTACGTTTCAAGGTGCATGTTATGCATGATAGAAAATGGGGTGTTAACATGATTTAATTGTGTTGATTGTTAATTATGAGGAAAGTATGGATTTAATGAAGTTGGTTGCATTTTTGTAAAATGCTTTTAAAATACCATGTTGGGGTATTTTATACATCATGTTAATTTTTGGGTACAAATCAATTAACCCATATACCCCACTATACCCTCTCCCCCTCACTTTACCATTTTCACTCTAAAATCCCCAAATTCATCCCAACCCTATCATTTTCGTCCCATTTTCGTCCAAGCCAAGGAGGAGGAGGAGAAATCCTTGCACACTCTCCATTTGTTGAAATCTTAGTAAGATTTTGGATCCTCAAGAGGTATGGAACCAATCCTAAAGTTTTTATGATGTTTGGTTTTGAAATGGGATGATTTTGAAGTGATTTATGTGGGTTTGGTTGGGTATGTGTTTTATGTTGTTGGGGTATGATTTTTGAAGTGTTTTATGTGGGTTTTAGTGAGTTATGATGTTATTGATGTTGTAGGAAAGTTTGGTTTTGTAAGGTATGAGGATGAGCTCGAAAAATGTACAAAAATGGTGAAAAATCGCGAGTCTGTGCGAGGCGATCGACCGCCTGAAAAGAGGCGACCGATCGCCTAAGGGCAGTAGGCAAATCGCAGGGCAGGGGATCGATCGCCTAAAATAAGGCGACCGATCGCCGAGAGGTAGTAGCCAATCCAAGGGTTAGGCGATCGATCGCCATGTTTGGCGCGATCGATCGCCGCGAAGAAAATTTTAGGCGATCGATCGCCTCAGCCAAGCGATCGATCGCCACTGTGTAAAACATGGAAAATGATGATTTTTGTTGAATTTTTGGTATTTGGCTATTGTTTAGCTTCTAATATTGATTTGTATGGTTGTGTGGAACCATCCCAGGTGCCAACAACATCGAGAAGATAGAGTTCTTCAATTTCTCCACTTTTGGAATTAAGGTACGTAAGAAGCGTACGGGCATCGGACGGTAACGCAGTCCTAACTCTGACTATGCATTGATTGCATAAGTATTTATGATGATGATTGTGATAAATAAGTTTAAGATGATGATGTTTGTGAAGATGATATGATAAGTAAGTTTATGATGATGATGATTATGATGATGATGTTTATGATGATGATGTTTATGATGATGATTGTGATAAATAAGTTTAAGATGATGATGTTTGTGAAGATGATATGATAAGTAAGTTTATGATGATGTGATACGATGTTTATTATGTGGTAAGATGCCACGGGGTAAGATGCACGTATGGTAAGAGGCCATACGATTTTATTATGTGGTAAGATGCCACGGGGTAAGATGCCCATATGGTAAGAGGCCATATGATTTTATTATGTGGTAAGATGCCACAGGGTAAGATGCCCATATGGTAAGAGGCCATACTCCTATATTATGATCATACTATGATTGCATAAGGATTTACGATGCCATGATGATGTGTATAATGAATAAAGACGATAAGGTGTTTAAGATGATGTTATGATAAGTAAGTTCACGATGAAGATGATTTTATAATGAATAAAGATGACAAGATGCTTACGATGATGTTATGATAAAAGAAGATGATATGACGCTACTATAACGATTATGATGAGACGTTGATGTCTATAAGATGATAATGCTTATATGATAATGATATTTACAAGATGATGATGTCTATAAGATGCTATGATGTTTATGATGAATATGAAACTATGTTATTAAGAATGGTTGAATGTCCGGTGGTTATTATGGGCAAGCAAGGAAGGTCTTGCCGCTCACATAACTGAGCGATGGGGTACATTCGCTATCAAGGTGTAGCGAGGGGTATCATTCGCTGAGCGATGGGATACATCCGCTATCAAGGCGTAGCGATGGGTATCATCCGCTGAATAAAGAGATACATCCGCTATCAAGGCGTAGCGATGGGTATCATACGATGTGTTATGTCGAGCGAGGGGGCCAATTGTGCCGCTGTCATGATAGAACCGGGACAGTTCCACTTCTAAATAACATAGTTTGATGTGATCATATATGTGAAGTATGATTTTAATCATTATGCCGAGAACTAACGATTATATGCATGACTATGAAACAGGGACAACCAAAGAGGGTTAATGCGATTAACTAGGACGTATACGTTACCAATTATTTTCATGCATTTATTTATATGCCATTACCCTATGATGTTGAGTAATGATTTATATGCTCACGATGGGTTGTTCCTGTAGGTACACTTTTGGACCGAAGGGCTAAGGGTCGGGTTGAGGAAGTGAGCTAAAAGGAGCACGAAAGAAGATAGGATACAGGACTTTTGGGTAGTCTCTACTCTAGGAGTAGTATAATACTATCGCTTTAACATTCATTATTGAGGATGTAATGAGTTAAGTTTTGAAATTTCATTGTTGGCCTGAAATCTTTTTAGCTCAAAGCTACAATCGGAACCCTAAGACGTTATTAATGCTTGTTTAGTCCATAAATTGTGTATTAAGATGAGGTTAAGGTAGGAAGACCCTACATTATCTGCAGTCCCAATTTTGTGAGTGGAATATCCCCTTCTTCTACGATTTCCCGAACAAAGCGATAGCGGACATCGATATGTTTAGTGCGACTATGATGAACTTGGTTCGTTGCCAGACATATGGCAAAGACTGTCACAGAAAATCTCTGTGATGTCTGATGCCCAAGTCTTTCACCAAATTATGCAACCATATGCCTTCCTTGAATGCTTCTGTGATCGCCATATACTCTGCCTCTGTAGTAGACAAAGCAACTGTAGACTGTAGCGTAGAGCTCCAACTCACTGATCCTCCTGCCATGGTAAACACATAACCAGTAGTTGATCGAAACCCGAATAATCTGAATCGACATATCCAGCAAGACTAATCTCGTCTTTCTAAAATTTCAGACCAACATCCACGGTACCCTGAATATACAGTAGAATCCACTTCATTGCATGCCAATGTTCTTTACCAGGGTTGTGCATGTATCGGCTCACCATGCTAACAGCATGAGAAATATCAGGTCTTGTGCACACCATTGCATACATCAGAGCTCCGACAGTATTTGTAGAGGGAATGCTATCCATTTGTCTCATCTCGGTGTCTGTAGTAGGAGACATTGATGCACTCAGTTTGAAATGCGGAGCTAACGGAGTACTTACAGGTTTGGTATTCCCATCTATACCAAATCTTTGGAGTACATTCTTCAGATAATGAGTTTGTGTCAGACAAACTATGCCCTTTGTTCTGTCCCTCTTGATCTCCATTCCAAGAATCTTCTTGGCCTCTCCAAGATCTTTCATTTCAAATTATGAGCTGAGCCTTCAGTGTATCAATCTCTATCTTACTTTTAGATGCGATCAACATATCATCAACATATAAGAGCAGATAGATAAATGTACCATCTTGGAGTTTCTTCAGGTAGACACAATGATCAAACTGGCTGCGGGTGTACCTCTGTTTCTTCATAAAGCCGTCAAACCGCTTGTACCAATGTCTCGGTGACTGCTTGAGACCATAGAGTGACTTGTCAAGTTTACAAGCCCAACTTTCATGACCGGAACTTTGAATCCATCAGGTTGAGCCATATAGATCTCCTCGTCTAAAGTTCCATGAAGGAATGCTGTTTTGACATCAAGCTGGGCTAGCTCAAGGTCAAACTGTGCAACCAAAGCTAATAAGAGTCGAATAGACGAATGCTTTACAACAGGTGAGAAAACCTCATCATAGTCTATTCCTTCCTTCTGAGCGTAGCCTTTTGCTACTAGTCTATCTTTGAATCTGATATTGTCTTTGCCTGATGCATCTTCCTTCTTTGCAAAGACCCATTTACATCCAATCGCTTTCTTTCCTTTAGGAGGTGGAGCCATCTTCCAAGTTTTATTCTGATAAAGCGATTTCATTTCTTCATCCATCGCTGTCTTCCACATGGTCTTTTCTGTATTATACATAGCTTCTTTGTAGTTGTACGGAATACCATATTGATCAATTGGAAGAGCGAATGCTATCATATCAGTAAACCGAGCAGGTTTCCGGATAATTCTCTTTGGACTACTGGTAGCAACAGATTTGGGTATCGATGCTGAATCTGGCATCTCTGTTTGAACAGAGTCATCATTCTGATCGTCAGAGTCTGGATGATCATCATACTCAACAGGTTGGTCTAGAGTTGTGGGAATTTCAAACTCCACCTGCAACTGAGAACTCAGATCTGGATTCTCTATCTCCGACTCTTTCTGTTTCAGCATTACAGATTCGTCAAATGTAACGTCTCGGCTCAAGACAATCTTCTTTGACTCAAGGTTCCATAGACGAAATGCCTTAACTCTTCACTAAAGCCCATGAAAACAGCTTTCTTGGCTCTATGTTCCAACTTTGATTTTCTGACGTGAAAGTATGCGGGACTGTAAGGACCCCCGTGCCCTTAACCCTTTATTAGTGTATTAATCCATACCATTTGTGCATATAATCATACTATCATGGGGAAAAGCCATGTGCAAGTGTAACACCATATACTGTCCAGAAAATTTCTTGCATCTGATCCACATAACATTCAAATTTCCCAACCAAGATCACTTACATAGTATGCACCCTTATAATACAGCTAACATGCTCTCAGTTCATTTAGCAATTCCATATTTAATTGCATGCAAACTAACAATGAAGAGAGAAAAGCCATAGCCCTTTTATACATTCCATATACACGTAAAAACGTACTCACATATGAGCACCCAATGAATAAGCGTGTATCTAATGTATAAAAATACTCTACTAGATACCGTTACTGGTACTTCAATCCTAGGAAGCACCTCCCAAGCACAACTCGATCTCAACTCTGGATCTATGTACTTATTCAACCAGCTCTGGTACGTCGATCGTGGAAGTACCTCTAATCAACAGCCCGAGCTCAACTCCAAAGCTGCTGCTACACCCGTATCACCTGCCCCAACAGAGACAGCCCCCACATGGGGTGAGCATACCAATACCACCAATCCAATAATCATAATATTGCAGTTCATAATTTACAGAATGTAAATGCCATGAATTTAAATGATACTCCCTGGATGGTATCATCATCATCCGGGATCCCCTGTATTGTCCATGTTCTCAAAATAACCAAACCATTAAATTCCCAAAAGCCAGTTGATCATCTCATTGATCAACTAAAACCATTCCTACTATACCAGTTCCACAATCAAATATGATTAAATCATCAAATAGAGTACCCCAGATATCACATGTATCTTGCCAATCATTCCGTATTTTCATTTCATAGCTCGCGCCATAATAGCGGCATTTATCCCCCACGCACGCTCAACAATAGCGGCGTTATAACCGATGGTCGCTCAACGACGACAACATCTCAATCATTGCTCGCTCAAAAGCGGCACCATATGATTCCCAATGTACGTTCATTTAATATAGTTACCATATCATGCATTTCAATAACCATTTATAGTAGATGCCACATACCATGCATTTCAATACTCATTTATTGTAAATGCCACATACCATGCATTTCAATGCTCATTTATTCAAATACCATAGCACCATGCATTCCATAGTTGCAATATTGTAACAGGCTATGCTCGTACGTTATACGTACCTTATAATCTCGTAGTTTGAGTCCAACCTTGCTTGAGTTCCACGTCCGATGAGTTATGTGCTAACACACAAATAACTTTCAATTAAACATAGGCATGCAATCACGTGCCCAAGCACGTTCACAATTTCCAAACCTATCGTCCATCCATGACGATTACCAAAATAAAAGTCGCCCGGCCAAGCATGCATAATACCCAAAATATACCATTATAAAAGTTTAATAGATAGCCAAAGACTCAACCGAGAATCTCATTTTATTAAACTTTGGCTCCAATCAATCCATTTTAAAGGTATGTCATTCCCATTGGAATGTAGACATTGCCCCGAAAATGGGCCACTTAAAACTCGATTCCAAAATCCCGACATTTTCCAAAATTTGGAAAAAAACAAAGGGAACAGAGCCGCGGTCGATCGGCGCCAAGCCGCGATCGATCGCCATACTCTACTGCCCGAAAAGAAATACGCTGCGATCGATCGCCCTCTTTTCGCGATCGATCGCCGCTACTGCTCATCACCTTCTCTGATCAGCAACATGTCGCGATCGATCGCGATCTGCGGGTTTCCGAAAAATTCGAGCTTCCATGGTGTTTTTCACACCCAAACTCAAAACCAATACCCCAAACTTCCTCAACACATCCATTACACCATTTGTAACCAATAAAAACACTAAAAACTCAACTTTCAATTTTTCTCAAAAACCCCCAATTTCCAAACCAAACAAAATACACGACCAAAACCCACCATACTACTATCAAATCGAAGATAAGAATGGGGGGAAGATCAATACCTTATTATCTCCGAGAAATCCGGCTCCCGAGCCAAGCTACCAACCATTTCCTCCAAGAGGAAAAGAGAGGGGAAAGGGGAAGATGTGAGGCGTAGAGAGAGGGGAGAGAGAGAAGTGTTCCTTGCCAAAATGACGGAATACCGAGTCCACTTGGTAAATATATAGTACCAAAACTCGAAAATACCAATACCTCCACAAATACATCATGATTCATTAAAAATCATTTATTTTCAAAAAAAAATCATCTCTCCATCTCAAATTCCATTGCCAGCCCCAGTACAAAGTACTCCGGACCCCAGATTCCACCAAAAACCAAATTCCAAGGTTATCACCACGATGAGAATACAATCTCATCCCCTCGATCCAACGACTTCAAATACCGGATTTAAAAATCCCTGGGAGTCTCAATACAGCAATTAATTCACAATTGCCACAATTAAAATCCTTTAAGGATTATTACCACACCGGGATTAACACCATTAATCCCCGGGCATCACAGGGACATCCAAATATATGCAGAGAATCATAATCAGAAACAGGTCGTCCAGACCATACCTCCTTGGGAGTTTTTTTGTGTAGTGCAGAAGTTGGTAGCCTGTTGATTATATAAGAGGCATATGACAAGGATTCAGCCCAGAATGCCTTGCTCAGTCCAGATTGAGATAACATGCAGCGGATTTTATCAATCAGAGTACGATTCATCCTTTCTGCTACACCATTTTGTTGTGGCGTGCCTGGTATGGTGAAATGTCTGACTATCCATCCTTTCTGGCAGGTTTTCTGAAATGGATCTGACTTGTATTCTCCACCATTATCAGATTGAGCCTCTTTATTTTTCTTCCGGTCTGGTTTTCAGTCATCTTCTTCCAGTTGAGGAAGATGTCCAGAACTTCATCCTTATGCTTCATAGTATATACCCAGACATATCTTGAGAAATCATCTATAAATGTAACAAAACCAACGTTTACCTACCAATGAAGCGTTCTGAGAAGGTCCCCAACTTTCAGAATTCTGCCCTCCGTGGTTATCTTGTAGCCATTTGACTCGAGGACTCCAAGTGAGACCAGATTCTTCTTCAGATCCGGAACATATCTCACCTCTGTAAGTTGTTTGATCGTACCATCATGCATCTTCAAGCGGACTGTACCAATGTCTTTTGTTTGATAGGCATTATCGTTGCCCATGAGGACAACTCAACCATTGATATTATTGAAGTCTGAGAACCATTGGCGATGTGGGAACATATGATAAGAATATCCAGAATCCAGAATCCATCTATCAGATGAATTGAATGAAGATGATGATATCGAGAATGTTGAGTCATCTTCATTATCAGAATTTCGTTGTGCCACATTCGCATTGGACTTATCCTTGTTAGGACAATCCTTCTTCGAGTGCCCTTTCTGATGACAATAGGCACATTCATCCTTTGCAGGACGTCTCCGTGTTGATTCTCCTTTGGACTTCGATCTGGATCTGCCTCGCCCTTTGATAGATTGTCGGTTGTTATTTCTCCATCTGGACACTGTCAATGCTTCTGAAGCGGTATCTCTATGATCATGATGGTCTTTCCTCCGATATTCATTGTTTACCAAGGCATTGGAAACATCCATGAATTTGACATCGTCTTTGCCGTATAACAAAGTCGTGGTCAGATGATCATAAGATTCTGGCAGAGAGTTTAACAACAGTAACGACATATCTTCATCTTTAACTTCAACTTCAAGATTTTGCAGATCGGCAATAATTTTGTTGAAATTATCAAGATGCTCAATCATTGCCGTACCTTTCTTATACTGAAACCGAAAAAGATTCTTTTTAGATAGAGCCGGTTCTCTATGTTTTTCGTCATGTACTTGTCCTACAGCTTTTTCCAGAGACTCGTTGCGGAAGTCTCTTTCATGACAAAGTACTTCTGCTCCTTTGATAAGCAGAGCGGATAGTGCCATAGGCTTGCCGGTTGACATAGTTCCAGTCATCAGGTGACATGTTCGTGGGCTTGGATTCCAAGGCTATATTAGATCCTTCACGGATAAAGAGATCTAATACTTCACATTGCCACATGCCAAAGTTGTTGGTGCCGTCAAATTTCTCCACCTCGAACTTTGCATTTTATAGCATGGTTCGTCTCACTGTGTCGCTTATTGATCCAATTTTTTTTTTTTACCTTTTTTTTATAGCTATTTCTCATAAACAGATGCTACCGTTGCGTCCGGAAGGGTCAAAATAGTGGGGAACCAGTCCTGAATTGGCAAAAACAGGCGAAAATGGTTCGAACCGGGCTTTTTCTGTTCTGATTAATAGTGCTGGGCGTGAAGACGGACCGTGAATAGTAACGGGCTGATGAATAGTAGCAGATAGATGAACAGTGATGAGCTGATGAATAGTGATGGAAAAAATGGGCCTATAATTGGGCAGAAAGTTTGGGCATGATTCGGGCTTGGACGCAAGTTCGGGTTGATTTCAAAGGGCCGACCCAGGTTCAGCTGTGGAATTGGAGCCTTTCTTCTCCAATTTTATGAAAGTTTAAGTAACTTTACGTAACTATTTTCAAAAAAATATTTCAAGACTTTAACTTCAATTTTTCGTTGACTCAGAAGTCGAAATCATGAACCAAAAATTATTCCGGACTCCCGCCGGTGAGACGAATCTACTGGTGTGGTCAGAAATCAATTTCAGACACTTTTTTAATTTTCGGGCATTTTCACAAACACATGGCTCTAATACCAATTATTGTGCCAAAACACCCGAAAATAAAATATAAATATCATACACACAAGAACATGAATATTTACGTGGTTCGGCGATTGCCTACGTCCACGGGAAACAACACACAATATATTGAATATTTCAGATCGAGAATTACAAACTCTCTCCAGGATCACCTCACAACTCACAGTAAACAGATACAGAAGCTTGAATGATTAATATATTAAAGAGATTCAGAATAAGGGATGAATTTTTAAGGAAAAGATTGAGGGGTATTTATGAGTGAAAAAATCATTCGTATGAGCTCATCATATTGATTTTTCCATCCACCATTGTTGATATATTCGAGTCTTTAATGCTACAGGATTCAAAAATGTTGGATGGTCTTAATGATTGAAGTTTCAACCTTTCTGGAATGAGCCACCTATCAACAAGGCAATCATAAAAGCCTGCTGTGTGGTAAGTTTTTCTTATTTTACTAATATTCGTTGTGTGGCACTTCAAAACTGTGTTTTATCTTTTGTTAATTATTTTTAAATTTGATTATTATAAATTAAGAATATTTTTTGAAGTAATTATTATTGTGGGTTAGCTGAATGCTTGGGAATCTTAAAATCAGGTATTATTTCAATCACATGGACTTGAACTAAGCCTTTATCAATTCTTACAAGAACATTTGGAATGACACTATAAGTAGAAAAATTATTCTGTAGCCAACACTAGCTATATGATATGTTTTAAAATTTAGGGGTTAAATTTTATTTTTTGCTACATATAATTGTATTATAGTGTAGACAAATATGCGTGTATATTAGAAAATCTAACGAGGAAGAAGGTACAATGACCCCTGCTGACCAGCCTCTTCCTCTCCGTCAATGCTGTGTATTAACCTTCCAGCTTCACAAGTAGCTAACATAAGAGAGGGAAGTAGATATCTGTGCTATCATATACTTTGAACACTATAATGTGAATCGAACTCCATAAAAAATTTACCACTTGTTTTAATCAGAGTCCCCTTCTGTCGTGGTACCCCCTTCTTTCAAAGATTTCAGCGAATCTCCGGTTAGCTTGCTGCGATATTGCTGCACAATAAGAACTGATGCTGTGGTTGTGTATCTAGGTGAAATCAACAAGTTCCCCACCGGTCCAAGTTCAGGGCATTCGCACTTTTTGTTGAGAGCTGCGACAAGTTGACCCTCGGGCATCCTACCGACAAGTATCAGATTGCAACGACTAAATGTGCGAATTGCATTAGTTGTTTCTGCTTCATCAGTTACAGGGATCTCTTCGAATTTTATTGAACTGTCTTCTGATACTTTGTTCTTGAATTCCGCGAGAAACTCTTCGTCATCTGATCTTGATTCAGGACAATTTTGATTGTCTATATCAAGTTTGACGCTGTCTCCAACTACCTTGGGGTGGACAATGAAACGAACCACATTTAAACTGATACCAGGGTGCTCAGCCATGAGTCCACCGTGGGATAGAGCTTCACGATCATCATGGCCACCAAAGAAGAATACTGTGATGGTGTAATTTACGTTGCTAGAAGATACGTGAGATGTTCCTCCAAGCCCTCGATCAACTAAAATCCCAACTGAACATGGGGCATGCTCAAGAACCCTCCTGTTTACATACCTCAAATCAATTCGTGTAGTCTCCAACCGCCCGTCGAGTCTTTGATGCTTGTGAAATGGAAGTATTATTATTGCTGCCTTCTTTCTCTCGGCACTGGAGCATATATCTTCATGCATGCTGGACATCGGTGAGATTGCTGTTGTTGGTTGGATAGATACTTGGCTGAGGTGCTGGAAAGTCTCAAAAGCAACAACGATTTGATTCGAATTAGAGTCTTGCGACTTGTTCCAAAACGGCATCCCGTTTCTTCTCGCCTTGTGAACCATCAAAATTGCGGATGACCTTTCAGAAAGCTCCATCAAGTGCATTGCATAGACGCGTAGTCCTCCCTTCTTTCCTTTACCACGTGAAGTTTCAATGAGATTAATCAGCGTTGGAATGTTTCTTGTGCTGAAAAAACAGGCCAAGATTCGGAGTTGAGAACTTGTTTTCTTCCTATGAATTGTTCTGTGCTTGTATTCTGATATAGCCATTTGAGCTGGCTTGTATATGGCTATAACAGTCGGGGTTGTTATAAATGTCGTAAACAAAGCCATTAAAACCATGATGGCAAATGTTTGGTCGTTCAGAACCTACAAGATAGCAGTCGGATGAAGAATCAAGAAACTACAATGCATTTCAATAAAATGTATTTTATGTTTACCCCTCTATCTTTCCCAATGTTGAGGACGATGAGCTCCACTAAACCTTTCGTATTCATCAGGAAACCGAGAGTTAGCGCCTCTTTAAATGGAACCTTGCAGCAGAGTGAGACAATAACAGTGCCAACGATCTTTCCAAAACAAGCTGTAAAAATTACCAAAACAAGAAGTCCCCATGACTGAGCCCCTTGAATGGTGGCAATATTCGTCTTGAGCCCACTTGATACAAAGTACAAAGGAAGAAACAGGCCAGACACAAGATCCTCGACTTTTTCGACAAGGGCTCCAGAAAATGGTCCCTCTTTTGGGACGAGAACTCCAAGCACAAATGCCCCGAAAAGGGCATGAATTCCAATGGTATCGGTCACAAATCCAGCGGCCAAAACAGCAGCCAATGTAGCACAAATATAAATCTCATCCACTGGCTCACCCTCAGGGCAGCGTCGTACTATCCATTTGAAAATATGAGGTCCCAAGAAAATGCAAAGCAACACGAAACCGCATCCAGACAAGAAGACCCACAATGCCACAACAACCGAGTGGCCCGTGCCAGATAGGGCAATAGCTAGTGCGAGTAGAATCCATGCAGCCACATCATTGACCGCAGCAGCAGACATGGCCATTCGACCAACATCAGTAGTCAAAAGTTTAAGCTCAGCCAGAATACGAGCTAAGACTGGGAAGGCTGTGATGGAGAGGGCCACCCCCATGAATATAAGAAATGGCCCCTGACTTACACCTTTGGAGACAGTCGCTCGAAGCACAACTGAGGTTCCAATTCCTAATACAAATGGGACACTGATTCCTGCAAGGGCAATACTTAACGCCTTCTTTCCAGTTCTTCGAAGTGCCCTCGGATCCATCTCAAGGCCAACTAAAAAGAGAAAGAATAGGAGACCAAGGTTCGCAAGTGTATCCAGAACAGTAAGGCTCCTGGTTGGAAAAATCGCATGAAGATATTTCTCGTTGCGGCCCATAGCTGATGGACCAAGTAGAATTCCTCCCTGCCAGGACACTATATATTCTCACAAGAGTTTGTGATGATTGTTCTTAAAACAATGATAACCTTTTGCATGTATATAGGTGGATCACATGTAAAAATAGATTATTACATTTCTAGATGTGCTTCCTTTGTTTTTGTCGTTGTGGATGATATAGATGAGACTAATGAAACTGATAATACTGAAGCTTACTGTGTAGTTTATGCTGTTTCTAGTTGAGGTCGTCAATTCAATGACTCGTCATACAGAAAAGTTGCAGGGGAGTGCACGTGATGAAAATAAAGGTGACTACAGCACTATGAAATATGAAATGTGGATGTAGAAAATATTCAAGAAAGTTAAGCAAAACAAAAAATTGAACATCCATGTTCACTGAAAAAGGAATCACAATATATATACTCTGCAATATAAGAAGGTTACAGTACTAAGAAACATTGGATGTAGGAAATAGAAACTCACAATAACTTCAGCAATGACGCGTGGCTGTCTTAGAGGCCTGAGAAGATATGCAAGTACTCGGGTCAGCACAACCACGAGGCATATCTGTACAATGACAAGAGGAAGTGCAAAATGGAGAGGATTATCTCCTTGGAAGACTCCATTAGAGGTAGCCTTCATAGGCGGACAATTGACAGTGGCATTGGAAGCCATTTGTTGGTAAAAACCACCACAAAATTAAACTCAAGATTCTTGATTTCAGTTTAATGCCTGCAAGTCATGATCATCAATTCCAACAAAATTCTTGAATGAAACAAAATATTTTTTTAAGAGAAAAAACACAGGCCCATTATTGCGGCATTCAAACCCAGTACTGTCAATTGTTTCTTCCACATTTATAAGGTAAAAAAATAGGACAGGAATCAATGCCCTCTGCAATCAATACGGTGTGAATGCCAAAATAAGTCTCCTTTAGTAAAGAAGAAAAATAAAGATTTACAAAGAGAGCTTTTCCTCATCATTAAGGATTTGATCCTGGGATTTGAAGCCATGAATTTCATATTCTTGATTTCAAATCCATTTTATTGTTTGGATAAATTTGTGTTTTTTTTTAATTTCAAATCCACATCTTTACTAATTTATGTAAATGTAATAATAATTATGATTTATTTTAAATGCACATAAGATATGTGAATCCAAGTTTCAAGTTCATTCTCAAATCAAATACATTAATTATAATGAAATTCATTCATAGAAACAAAACCTAATGCATTATGGTCTGAATGCTAGACCTAATACCTAGTTGAAGTCTAACTAGTATCCATATTAGAATATCTGAGTACTCCTAACATGTTCCTCCTAATCAGAAACAGTGAACCTGACTCGTCTTTGAACAAATTCAAGTAACATTTATAATTCCAAGTTGAACACAACAGACAACAAGCACTAAATATCGGTTCATTTGATATTAGCCTTAAACATAGCATCCTCAAGGTAGAATAATGGCACATACACTAACTCTGGGTTCATTTTATGTTTTTATCGTCTTCCTATAAATTTAGGACGACAACATGTATCATCATCATACCCTTAATCATGTTACCTTTAACATTAGTATCAAAGAAACTCCAAGTCTGACATAAATAATTCAAGGAAAATGTGACATGTATGCAAGAGTTACAAAAGTATAATGAATCTTATCTAGACTACACATCCGCCTACTTATTTGCATGGTTCGCCAAAACATTCGCTGAAATCGTTGCGGATGTCACTGTTTCAGTTTTAATGAAATTTCACGTATCAATCACGGTGTGCATCGTGGATTACTTTTTAAAAAAATAGAAAATTTGAAACAAAAAAGTTGGAAAAATATTTAAAAATAAATGAATATTTAAATGCACTGTTTTTAACAAAACACAATTAAAAATTAAACATATTGGGTCATGGATTGATTTTTTTAAAAAAAATATTTATTTTGAAGAAAAAAAAAATTGGAAAAAAAATTAAAAATAAATAAATATTTAAATGCACTATTTTTAACAAATCACAATTAAAAATAAACATATTGGATTATGGTGTTCCAGGAACTTCGATTCCATGTTGATGGCCGAGAATCACCCACTTTTCCAACAAAAAATGGTGTTCCAGGATGGAACGGCCTATTTGGCTGTTCCGTGAATGTGCCGGCAAACCATGCTTATTTCTCACCTAGAAAATCTTAAACTTTCACAAACAACCAGGCAAGCCTAATTGGACATCACGCAAGATCGTCGCCTACTCACCCCCACTCCATACCTCAATGGATAGTCCCCAATTTTTTGAATCTAACAGTCAAACATTTTTAGTCCCCCTACCTCACCGTTAGAACCGAAATGAAATCGAGTTAAGTAAAAACTAAAACAAGAAATTTATAAAAAAAAAACAAAGAAAGAAAAAAACTAGAAAAAGCACCAATTTCTCGGCCTGATGAGCACGTGAAATTTATTAAGACACCAGTTATGATACTCCCATATCATGTAGGTCCCATGACCTAAATCTAACTGAAGGAGAAAACAGCCAAAAAGTAAACGCAAGTACAAAATATCAAATAAAAGATCAACACCATAAAAAATTATTACTTCAACGAAGAAAAAAGATAGAAGAATACAAAACAATGGCAACTCCTATTCGACCCGTAATTTACCTATCCATTTTCTATAGTATGGTAAGAATAAACGTGTCATTTACTCATCATGCTTCGGGAAAATATATGCCAGACCTTCCACGAAGCTGCATAGAACCTGTCAGACGACTTGAATGCCCTCGTATCCCCATCAAATTCTCCAAACGCATCCTTTTTTGATTTTTCGTCTGCCTATTATGTCAATATTCCCATTCAAAATCATAGAAACCCTTACCCATCCCATCCCCTTCAGTATCGCATTCACGCGCCGTATTTATGCATAAACACATTATTCAGTGCAGGGGTACTCAAATTAATTTCATCAGTAAATTTGATCGAAAATATCACATCGAATCACGCCTCATGTGAAAATTCCGTGGTCGCATGCACTATGCTCTATAACATCAAATTTTATGCACCCAGACGAATAAAAATCGTATCAAGAGATAGAGAAAGGAAGAATAATTACTCGAATCCTGCAAATATTGGAGATGTTTCGATCAGCAGCACCGCAGCAAAATCTCGTTGAATTGGAGATTTTCAATGAATTAACAATCGGCGACGATGAGAAGACGAAAAATGGGGAGATAACAATTCTTCTTCTTCCGCAGATTATGGAAGAATTACACAAATCGAGAGAGAGAGAGAGAGAGAGATCAGTTGGCTGGTTCCATTTTTCTTCCGAGAAAATGGATCCTTCGATTCTGCATGTTTATAGAGCGGGGAAAATGTGATCTACCTATATTGCCCTTTTGTGGAACTCTAGTTCCTTGGGATTGGCCGGGCATATTATATAATAATAATAATAATATATTAATCAGTTTCTACCATATAATTTTTTTTTAAAATAATATGATAATTATAACATTTGTTTTTTATTTTGCTTTTAGATTATTTTAATTTAAATTATGAAATTATTATACTGGGGCATGAATGTACTTAGATATTGGTCTGAAATAGTCGGACCACTATGATCCTCACGCATTATATATAGTATAGATATTGGGTAAATTGCAAAAAACACATGTTATAGTAAATATGCACGAAACCCACGAAGTGTGGTAGCTCAGTTGGAAAAGCACCCACTACCTACGTGCTGGTCCTGGGTTCGAGTCATGTTTGTAGCATAATTTTCCCCTTCCTTTGTACTAAAAAAACAATGCACGAAACTGTCATGTATCAACAAAATAGGCAAAAAATCCATATATTTTCTTAAACTCTGCATGAAACCCCATGTATTATAAAAAATGCAAAAAAAAACCATCTCTTTTTTTGAAACCTTGCACGAAACCCCTCATGTCAAATAAAATAGGCAAACAAACTCTGTAATTTCTTAAATCCTGCACCAAAACACCATCTCACTTACAAATAAATAGCTTATATTTAATCTCGTTAAAATTATATGCAGGTTTTATGAAAACAAGTTCATGTTATATATGTTTATAATAACATATGTTTTGTTTATATATATGTTTATTATTATGAAAACATAGTATATGATTTGTTTGGAAATATGAATATTTTTTTATGTACAATTGTTGCTCAATATATCCAAAACTTGAGGAAAAAAACACATATATAAAATGAAAATTTCATAATATTATTCATAATAAATTTTAAAATTACACATAAATTATCCAGTTAAAATTCTGAACATTGTTCGTTTTAAAATTAAAAGAAGAAATCATTACAAAAAAGAAGTAAATAATGTAGATGCGGAAAAATTGGAGGGGATATTACACAAACGTGGGGGTTTGTGTAGGATTTAAGAAAATAGATGGGTTTTTTGTTTATTTTGTTTAGGCACGGAGATTTCGTGCAAGGTTTCAAAAGGATAGGTTTTTTGTTTTTTTTTGCCTTTTTTATAACATTAGTGGGGTTTCATGTAGAGTTTAAGAAAACAAAGAGTTTCTTTTGCCTATTTGGTTAACATAGGCGGTTTCGTGCATATTTACTATAACACATGGGTGTTTTTTACAATTTACCCTATAATATTCTTGTGTAAAATGCAATTTTAGTCATTTTTCATTAGTATGCATTATATGTCAGGGTGTTATCGGACCGAGTTGGATCCGATCCAATTATGTCATGGTTTGTAAGACCCCAACTCATAATCTCGACATTAGTGTGTTTATCACGTTTAATTGTGTATACATTATCCACATCATGGAATTCTCATTACATGTCGCAACTCAATTCACATATGTATACACTTTGTAATGCACTAATTATATTTCAATTCATCATGCACTTTTACTCTTTCAATTACATTGAAAAGAGAAATGCCAATGACATTTATACAGCTCATATATACATATCTCTATGCTCAAAGACGAGCATTAAATAAATAAAAGTGTATCTACATGTATAAATCATGTTACCAATACCAATGTTGGTACCTCACTCCTTGAGAACATCCGCATTCACTAGTTTGAGCTCACTTCCAAAGCCTATGTCGTACATACTTACCTGTTTCGGGAAAAACAACTATTACACGAGGTGAGCATGTAACACAATCACATTATCATCAAATACACAATTTTCAAATTCCATAATATGATGATGTAAGTTAAATAAATACCCCCCGAAATGCACCATACTCATAGGAGATCTCCTGAGCTGTTCATGTTCTCACAATATCCACAAATCACAATCAAGTTCCATATCATTAATTAAAACATGGCATTCATCATCAATGTAAATTAGTAACCCACATTACATCACTATGGCTCAATTAAAACTAACCACATATTGAAGGCAATCATATCTATCATTGATTTCTACTCTCAACGATTTTCCCATATCAGTCATGCCAACAACATCGATGTTCAACTCGTATAATCGGATCGCGTATATTTACGTATCCTTATCCCACATATATTAAACTCAACACACATCTTCAATCTACATTTTCATTTCTGATATTCAATCAATACATTCAACAAAACATGAATATATGATGTATTTGCTTCATAGTATATACCTGCTCGTACGTCACTACGTACCTTAAGGTCGACGACATGATTTAAACATTCTCGACATGCGGGAGGCTCGTACAGTATCTATATCGAATATCAATTCAATATTTATAACTAATAATTCCCAACAAAATTATTATTCATTTAATAGATACGACATGTCTCCTAATAATCAATTACAATTTACCGTAAACTTTATAGATGTAAATCATTTCATTTTATCCTTTAATAACTTGAGTTATCATCTAACTTAAACATATAATACATGCCTTAGTAAGGTTCAATATTTGTAACATTATACCGTTGTTAACAAAACTTTCCCGAAATCCATAATCATCGTCAAAATAGACTTTAAAAAATCATATCTCAAAATCCTCGAACAACATATAAATTTTCATAAATTTCAGGCCAAAGATCGATCTCCATCAGTATAGGGATTGGTCGCTGGCGGCAGTACCAATTTTTGCCAAATTTACTCTTTTAGCGATCGATCTCTCCAAACCTAGCGATCGATCGCTGATCAATTTTACATCGGGCGATTGATCGTTCCAAAACCAGTGATCGATCGATGCGACTATTTGTCGCCTCAAAATTTAATTTTCTTCGGACGATCGTTCGTTCCACGCCTAGCGATCGATCACCAGGCCCTGTTTCAACCAAGAAACGAGGTTTTTGGGTACCAACTCAATCCAACACCCACAATACCTCATTTTCCTACAATACTTCAACAATAACACATATAAAACACCAATAAACTTCATTATATTATTATAGGGAAAACCCCAAATCAAACCCCCAAATTTCACCACAATCTACTAACCCAATCATACATCTCTTCAACCCGAAACATCATTAAAGTTAAGGTTAAGGTATGAATTAACTTACTCAAGCTCACTAGATCAGCATACCAAGAATCCATGAGGATTCACGCCTTAATTCCTAATCAAAATAGAAGAAGAATGGGGAGGGAGAGAAGAGAAGGTTTTTTGGGGATTTTTGGTAGGGATTTAGTATGTGTATGGGGGTGTATTGTGTGAAGGTGAATTTGTTTTATTAATTTCAACTTTGCAATTTAATCCCAAACTTTCATTCACCTCACAAAGTATACCCAACTGTTATTTATCCCAAGCCCAATAATTATTGTTCAACCTTAATAATTACCTCACCATTTCAAACTCATAATTACTATCAAAATCACATGCTTCGTCTCAACATTTATTGATTCAATAATTATGGTTCCGACATAATATTCAACTATACTCAATTAGTTTCAAACCGAGTCTAACGCAAAACGATATTTATTCATAATTATCTTTCAATTATCACATTAAACTTAACCTAATCTAGGTAGTTAAGTTTCAGGCATCATATGGTGGTACCGAACCGAGTTGGACAGGATCCAACCCATCCTGGCACACCCTGGGTTGGAACCGCATTGACCCGGTTCCTGTTCCATGGACGGTTCCATGGCCTTGGCCATGGAACTAGTCCAATCCGGTTATCCGGATCGGAATACCAGATCGGTTCCCGTTTCAACCCAAAACCTATCGGCAATTACAATGTTTAAAAGAAATTTTGAATTTTGTTTTCGAGATTTCAAATATTTTCTTCAACTCATACATGAATTGTGAGAGAAAAATACTTACTTTTTATTGAGTATGAAAAACATGATGTACAAACTACAACATTTAAATTAATTAAAAAAATTACATTAATCATCATAATTGATTTGTATAGTCTTCGCATATTCTTCTTCCTTTTTCGAAACGTTGGTTGACGAACTCGTTAACTCATCATTGTCTTTTATTCTTTCTCTCAGTATCAAATTAATCGTTGAGCAATGTAAGCATACACAATGATTCTGCATTAAGATAACTCTTATGGTCTCCAATGATTCTACCACAAATTGTGTGACACTGGATGTTTGAACCGCAAAACTGTCTGTAGCCATTTTGACTAAGATATGATATTGTCTAGTGTTTACCTTCCACCACTCCAGTACGTCAAAATTTTGATCTGTTATGAACATTTGACCCAAGAAGAACTGGGTGATGTCTTCTTCCTCATCCCCTCGCTGTGACGATAATCCTTGTCCATCGTCTGTATGATACTGTTGGGATATGCCCTAAGACAACTCATTAGATGATTGTTTATGACATACAATGTATTATGATTTGGTTAATGTCAATTCATTATTATATATTATTCATGTATCTGTGTAATATGAATTAATATATAAGTTAATGTCCTTAGAATAATACTGTATTGTTCTTAAAGATTGTCCCTAGTCAAGTAATATCATGAATCGGGATAATGATAATGCATTGAGACTAGTATGTTTTGATTGATGAATTGTTCATAGATATGAGATATCAAATCAACACATGGGTACATGTTAGAGAACAATGTACTGGACAGACCCACCATGAGAATGCTACATGGATAGTTATATGAACGTCATAAGTGATTCTCATAGTGATAATAATGTATGTAATCCTTACGACTTGAGATCACCAGAGATCCCAACATAAGGAGTCATGTATCTTGATATTGTCAAACGTTACATGTAACAGGGTAAACTATAAAGACAATCATTGGATACACCATGAATTATGTAGAGGGATGTTGAGTGATCAAGAAAGGACTTGTCCATCCTATATAACAGGAGAAGTGTTTGGGCCCTTGATCAAGTAAGACTAAAATGCATGGCCTGTACTTGAATAAGTCGATATGTGATCGAGCTTATTCGGTTATTCTAGTTCTACTTGGGGATCAAGAAATAAAAGATTGAATATATGAGTATGATTATTCCATGACTCGTGTTCAATCTAAACACAATGGATAAAGGGATTAAGTTACATGGTTAATATTATCACAGTCCGTAGGTTATGTCGAGTCAATGACATTCTTGTAATTTGGGTAGCCTTGATGTGTTGCTAGATACCGCTCATTGCTTGTGACATAAAATTAGATTTTATGTCACTGCCAAAATTGCAAGTTCCTATCGGGTCGCACAAAAGATTAAATCAAAAAGGGGAGATAAAATTCATTGGATGAATTAATTAATTAAGAAGAGTCTTAATTACAAATGCTAGATATATGGATTTAATTAATATATTGGGTATGGGCCAATAAAGTTTGAAAGCCTTTTAATTAAATCAATATATAATAAACTAACAAGGCTTTGATTAGGTGATTAAGTGTTAATTAAAACTCAAACCTAATGAATAACTTTGTATATGTCCAGTGGTAGGAATCAAGTTTTATTTTCCGCTGCGTATTGCTTGATTGATTCCTAACAGTGGTATCAGAGCCAGGTTCAAAGCTCATATCGGATTTATGTGATTAATTGTTTAATCATGTTTTGAATCTTTTGCATGCTTTAAAACTGTTTAATTCATATATGATATGTGTTAATCGATTTTGTGGGAATTATCGCAATATTATATGTGATATAATTGACGGATCAAACTATATGATAATTCGTTACCAAAACCGAGCCATTGGCTCACTTGACCCTCACGGCCGCCGCATGGAGCTAGGGTCTCGGACTCTTGACTCGTGCATGGGCCGAGCCACCGCCATTGGACTAGAGTTTCGAACCCTAGGAACCATGGCTCTCGGCCGCCGCCGCTATGAACTAGGGTTTTGAACCCTTTGGGCTCGATGTGGTCCAAGACGGCGCCGAGATGGCTAGGGTTTCGAATCCTAGTCACATGCGTGGTTTTGGCCATGGGTTGGGCTAAGGTTTCGAACCTTGGACCGATCCATGGCTTGAGGCGCGCCAAGTATTCGTGGCATGTGATGTCCCGAGCGTACGATAATTTCATAAAATTTTATTTTACAGTTGTAATTAGAATTAAATTTTAAAATGTTTAGAATTTAATTCATTAATTGTTATAGCATGTTTTATGTGTTGTTTGAGCATGGTGCATGGTTATAGCCCTATGACCTATTAGATAGGATTTTGTGAATGTTTGTTATTTAATACGGCCTGCGAGTCGTGCCTTCACTATTTTTCTAAATGTTATCCCTCCCCTACGTTCCCCTCGAATGTAAATTCGAGGAATTCTCTTTATCATGTAATTGTTATATAGTATAGTTTATTTTGTTGATGGAGATCAATGAAGATGGACAAAGGTGCCGGGATGAGGAGGCCATTCACAAAAGGGAGCCAAAGAGGTGCTTGGAGAAGTTACCTTAGGTTGACCTTTTAGGATTTTCTCATTGGCTTGAGAAAACCTTTAGTAGGGGCTATAACCATGTCACGTTTATTTTATGTTGATGTATAAGATGCATGTTTACTGTTTTACTTAATATTGATGCTTGATATACATATATGTAGATATGTATATATTCATATATGTACCAGACATATTTTCAATATTAATAAAATCATTAGATCAATAAATCCCTCTTATATAAGTCAAATCAAGATGCCTTCCAATTAAAAATACTCGTCAAGACTTCGATTGAACATGTGTGGGTTTGCCAAAGCAAAGCACCGTGACAATCTTAGTAAGGCGCGAAAGGATAAAAGTGATATCCGTGTTATTTTAAAATTGGGTTCGACTTAACTAGCGTTATCTCAATAGGATTGGGAACCTAGAGGCATGGGGTTGGATAATAATTCATTAGATGAATTTGATCAAAGTGTTGTTTGTCCAACCATCCAAGAATTACATGTGATGTAATTGACAAAGTGTTGTCTACCTAAATAACCGAGTCTTGGGTGATTAGCCAAAGCTAACTCAGGATTAGGTGAAATATGGATCTTGGCCCACTAAGTTTACTGAGGGTTGATATTTTAAACAAAATATTGGGAGTGTCATTTAATATAAGACCTTATTAAATGATTAAAAGCATAAACTATTTTTCATATTTATATTGTAGATATCCATGGCATCAAACAACGTAACTAGCACACTATCATTGCGATCAGGTCCTTGAGAAGGACAAACTGAATGGGACTAATTTCCTAGACTGGTATAGGAATTTGAGGATTGTCCTCAAACAAGAGAAAAACATAATTTGTCCTAGAGGAACCCTTACCTGCTGAGGAACCTACCGTAACGGCTGCTAAAACCGATAAGGATGCTTACAAGAAGCATCAGAATGACGCACTTGATGTTGGTTGCCTTATGCTTGCCACCATGAACTCTGAGCTTCAGAAGCAACATGAGGAAAATGGAGGCGTTCGATATGATCGAACACTTAAAGCAACTCTACCAACAACAAGCTAGACAAGAGATGTATGACATCTCTAGAGAGTTATTCTAGTGCAGAATGGTAGAAGGAAGCCTTGTTGGCAACTCATATACTAAAGATGATTGGGTACATTGAGAATCTTGAGAAGCTGGGTTTTTCGTTGGACCAAGAGTTGGCCACTGACGTAATCTTGCAATCGTTGCTTGATAGCTACAGTCAATTTGTCTTGAATTACAATATGATTGAAATCGAAAAGACTCTACCGCAATTGCTTGGTATGTTGAGAGCATATGAAGCAAAATCAAAGAAGTCTAAGCCTAGTAATGTTCTTATTGTGAATAAGAGCAAATGAAAGACTAAAGCAAAAGGCTACAAGAAGAACAAGAAAGTCTTTGTTAAGTCTAAGCCTCATGCTTCTGCACTCAAGCCAAAGGGATGAGTGGCTAAGGAAGGGAACTGCTTCCATTGCGGTGAGACTGGTCATTGGAAGAGGAACTGCAAATTATATCTGGAAGATCTTAAGAAGACAAAAGGAAGTGTGACTTCCGCTTAATGTATTTTTGTTATAGAAGTCAATTTATCTACTTCTTCATCATGGGTATTAGATACTGGATGTGGTTCTCACATTTGTGTTATGTGCAGGATCTCAAAAGGAGTAGGTTGTTGGCGAAAGACGAGGTTGATCTCCGAGTGGGAAATGGAGCAAGAGTTGCTGCATTAGCTATTGGAGATTATTCATTAACTTTGCCTTCTGGTTTATTATTAGATTTACAAGACTGTTATTTTGTGCCATCTATTTCTAGAAACATAATTTCAATTTCTTGTTTGGACAAGATTGGTTTTTCATTTATTATAAAGGACAAATGTTGCTCCATTTATTTGAATGAGATGTTTTATGTTAGTGCACAATTGATTAATGGTCTTTATGTTTTAAATCTAGATATGCCTGTCTATAACATAAATACTAAAAGGATTAAAAATAATGATTTAAATCCAACTTATCTCTGGCATTGTCGCTTTGGCCATATAAACGAGAATCGCATATCAAAACTTCATAATGGATGGAGTATTAGAATCATTTGATTTTGAATCATATGAAACATATGAATCTTGTTTAATGGGCAAGATGACTAAAGCTCCTTTCAAGGGACATGTTGAAAGGACGAATGATTTATTGAGTCTCATACATAGTGATGTATGTGGACCAATAAGCACACAAGCTAGATGTGGTTTTCACTACTTCGTTACATTTACTGATGACTTCAGTAGATATGGGTATGTGTACCTAATGAAACATAAACATGAAACCTTTGAAAAGTTCAAAGATTTCAAGAATGAAGTATAAAACCAACTTGGCAAAAGTATCAAAACCCTCCGATCAGATCGAGGAAGAGAATACCTAAGCCAAGAGTTTCATGACTATCTAAAGGACTGTGGGATAGTCCCACAACTCACTCCTCCGTATACTCCACAATGGAATGGTATATCCGAAAGGAGGAATCGAACTTTGTTGGACATGGTTCGATCAATGATGAGTCATGCAGATCTTCCGACTTCCTTTTGGGGACATGCTTTAGAAACAACAATATTTATACTGGACCGTGTTCCATCTAAATCAGTAGAAAAGACACCATATGAGATATGGACTAAGAAGCGTCCTAGTATGTCTTTTATGAAGATTTGGGGTTGTGAGGCTTACGTGAGACGTCACGCCTCCAATAAACTTGGACCCAAATCTGATAAGTGTTTATTTGTGGGGTATCCTAAGGAAACGAAAGGATACTATTTCTATTATCCCACCGAGAACAAAGTAGTTGTTGCTCGGACTGGTGTCTTTCTTGAAAAAGAATTTATTTCGAGAAGAACCAGTGGGAGACAAATAGAACTTAGTGAAGTTCAACCACAAGAAAACATTGAACATGATATTGAGATGGAAACAGAGCAGACACCACAAGCTGTTGTGGATGAAATGCCTGCTCAAGAGACACAAGCCCAGCGTAGGTCTGTAAGAGAACACCGTGAGCCACAAAGATATGGATTTCTAGTGACTCAACAAGGTGACTTGCTACTTATTGATGAAGATGAGCCGTCATCTTATCAAGAACATAAAATGGGCCCTGATTCTGAGAAATGGCAAGAGGCCATGAAATCTGAGATGGAATCCATGTATGCAAACCAAGTATGGACTTTGGTTGACCCGCCTGAAGGGGTAAGACCCACAGGGTGCAAATGGATTTTCAAGAAGAAGACCGACATGGATGGTAATGTACAAACCTTTAAAGGTCGACTGGTTGCTAAAGGTTTCAAAAAATTCATGGTATTGACTATGATGAAACTTTTTCACCAGTTGCCATGGTTAAATCCATTAGGATCTTACTTGCAATAGCTGCATTTCATGACTATGAAATCTGGCAGATGGATGTCAAAACAAGCTTTCCTTAATGGAAATTACTTGAGGATGTGTATATGACACAACCTGAGGGTTTTTGTCGATCCAAAGGATGCTGGAAAGATATGCAAGCTACAACGATCCATTTATGGATTGAAGCAAGCTTCTCGGAGTTGGAATCTTCGTTTTGATGATGCAGTCAAAGAGTTTGGTTTCATAAAAACGTAGATGAACCTTGTGTCTACAAGAAGGTCAGTGGGAGCATAATTATCTTCCTAATATTGTATATAGATGACATACTTCTCATTGGGAATGATATCCCTGCCTTACAATCTGTAAAGATTTGGCTAGGGAATTTCTTTTCTATGAAAGACTTGGGTGAAGCCACCTATGTATTAGGTATCAAGATCTATAGAGATAGATCAAGAAGATTACTTGGCCTAAGTCAAAGTACATACATAGACAAAGTGCTAAAATGGTTTAGCATGCAAGAATCAAAGAAAGGATTCGTGCCTATGACACATGTGATACATCTCTCGAAGGATCAGTGTCCTTCAACACCAGATGAGAGACAACGCATGAGTAAGATTCCATATACGTCAGCTATTGGATCTATCATATATGCCATGATATGTACTCGTCCCGATGTCTCGTATGCTTTGAGCATGACGAGCAATATCAGGTTGATCAGGTGAATGTCACTGGATTGCAGTCAAGAATATCCTGAAGTACTTGAGAAGAACTAAGGATACATTCTTGATTTATGGAGGTGAGGAAGAGCTCAATGTAATAGGTTACACTGATGCAAGCTTCCAAACCGACAAAGATGATTTCCGATCGCAATCAGGATATGTGTTTTGCCTAAATGGAGGTGTTGTAAGCTGGAAGAGTTCAAAGCAAGAGACAGTAGCCGATTCTACAACTGAAGCTGAATACATTGCTGCCTCAGATGCAGCAAAGGAAGCTGTTTGGATCAAGAAGTTCATTTCTGAACTTGGGGTGATGCCTAGCATACTAGATCCGATTGAACTCTATTGTGACAACAATGGAGCCATCGCATTGGCTAAGGAACCTAGATCTCACCAAAGATCCAAGCACATACTTCGGCGCTTTCATTTCATTCGAGAAATCGTTGAAAGAGGAGATGTAAAAATATGCAAAGTACCAACTGATGATACTGTATCTGACCCACTGACGAAGCCACTATCACAGCAGAAGCATGATCATCATACTAGATCTCTAGGCATTAAGTATATGTCTGATTGGTCTTAGTGCAAGTGGGAGATTTGTTGGGATATGCCCTAAGACAACTCATTAGATGATTGATTATGACATACAATGTATTATGATTTTGTTAATGGCAATTCATTATTATATATTATTCGTGTATCTGTGTAATATGAATTAATATATAAGTTAATGTCCTTAGAATAATATTGTATTGTTCTTAAAGATTGTCCCTAGTCAAGTATTATCATGAATCGGGATAATGATAATGCATTGAGACTAGTATGTTTTGATTGATGAATTGTTCATAGATATGAGATATCAAATCAACACATGGGTGCATGTTAGAGAACGATGTACTGGACAGACCCATCATGAGAATGCTACATGGATAGTTATATGAACGTCATAAGCAATTCTCATAGTGATAATAATGTATGTAATCCTTACGACTTGTGATCACCAGAGATCCCAACATAAGGAGTCACGTATCTTGATATTCTCAAACGTTACCTATAACATGGTAAACTATAAAGACAATCATTGGATACACCATGAATTATGTAGAGGGATGTTGAGTGATCAAGAAAGGATTTGTCCCACCTATATAACAGGAGAAGTGTTTGAGCCCTTGATCAAGTAAGACTAAAATGCATGGCCGTGCTCGAATGAGTCGATATGTGATATCGAGCTTATTCGTTTATTCTAGTTCTACTTGGGGATCAAGAAATAAAAGATTGAATATATGAGTATGACTATTCCATGACTCATGTTCAATCTAAACACAATGGACAAAGGGATTAAGTTACATGGTTAATATTATCACAGTCTGTAGGTTATGTCGAGTCAATGACATTCTTGTAATTTGGGTAGCCTTGATGTGTTGCTAGATACCGCTCATTGCTTGTGACATAAAATTAGATTTTATGTCACTGCCAACGTTGCAAGTTCCTATCGGGTCGCACAAAAGATTAAATCAAAAAGGTGAGATAAAATTCATTGGATGAATTAATTAATTAAGAAGAGTCTTAATTACAAATGTTAGATATATGGATTTAATTAATATATTGGGTATGGGCCAATAAAGCTTTTTGAAAGCCTTTTAATTAAATCAATATATAATAAACTAACAAGGCTTTGATTAGGTGATTAAGTGTTAATTAAAACTCAAACCTAATAGCCACCTAAAGACTTGCTCTCGGCCGCCGCCTCTTGCACTCGACCTCACGGCGGCCGCCGCTGTGAATAGTGCTTTTGAACGGTTGTCGTTGATCGGTTTTGAACCGTGAGCCCGTTTAAGAACGAGTCTAGCAACTTTTTCTTGAACACCCTTTTCGATTTGATCGTGTGGATACCGTAGAGACGAAGGTGCAAATCTTTGTTCGTGACTCGTGGTCTTGCAACGAGGATTCTGCTACAAACACGCTACAAGGGTATGATTCTTATCAATCTCGGTATGAATAACTTTGTACAGGTCCAGTTCAATCAAGCAATACGCAGCGAAAAATAAAACTTGATTCCTACCAGATACAAATCAAACCTATTTTGGAGAGAATGTCTGATTGATGTCTTTTGATCGTCAACACCCTTCTTCAAAAATTTAGCGTAATATTCTAAAAAAGGTATCAAAGGAGCTGGTGTCTTGATTAGGATCTAAAAGTGTAGATATGCAGTGCACATGTGAGAATTTTTCCCCATATTTGTTTTTTTAAATTTGGCCTACGATCAACGAAATGTGCCAAATCATCCATCATCTCTAAATTCAATCAATTTACAAAACATGTTACATACAATGGGAAGAAAATAATGAGAAGTATGATAAGAAACACCGAAAAAACTATCAGATGCTTCTTTAAAATTAGATAACGAAGCAGTACTTTGAGTAACAAAATACCAATCCGAAAGGACACAGTAAATAACTATCATCACTGTCAGCCATTTGATAAGAATTGTATAAAGAACTATAAGCATCCTCATAAGGTAACATCAAATCTAACAAGCGATGCAAAGAATTCCATCGATTTCTACGGGTGGTGGAAAAAGAGTATGTCGAAGAGCTTTACTTGCACAAGTATCTTTTCAATCGTGCTTAATACGTGATTGTTGTAACCATTTACAACAGTTTTTAAGTTTTTCAATGCTACGATATTGGAACTCCTCATAACCAATTTTTACAGCTAAGTTAATTATATGGCATGCACATCTAACATGAAAAAAACAACATCAAGTATTGGTTTTAATTGTACTTTCATCACGTATTGTCGTCATATTATTTGATGCATTATCAAGTGTAATCGAAAAAAAAGTCTAAAATTTCCATAGAATGTGCAAAACAATGTATTTAGCAACAATTAAGATATCAGTATGTGGAATGTATTTCATCAAGTGACAAAATTTGTTTCTGTAAGTACCAGTTATCATCAATTCAATTACAAGTAACAACAAGAAATTAAGTTTGTTTGGTGTTCGTCCAAAACTAAGTCTGCAGTTTATAGAAGAAAGATAATCAATTAAAGATTGACGATAATAACAAACACATCCATACAATTTTTTCGCAAAGTGTGTCTAGAATATGTTTAAAACCAGGTTGGATATCAGAAGTAAATTTAATAATTCGTCGTGCTTCAGATAGTAAAAAGGGAAGTTCACATCTAATAACAAAACGAACTAGTGACATACGGTTTATTGCAGGTGATAAAATAAAATTAATGCCAGTTTGAGGATTAATTTGAAGTTGTATTGGTTCCCTACCTATTGGTTGTAGATTAACCTCATCAAAATTATGTTTCTTAACTAAATGTTTCTTAAAAGTTCTGGTACCTCCAGCGGACCCGTCTGTTTTATAATTATAAATGGTTTTACTTATTTTACAAACAACGGATTGATTCGTACCTAGTTTTGGCTCGACGTCGAAATGATCCCAAACCTTACTTCGTTTGGAACGGTTACTCGTGCGACTCACAGCAGTAGTAGTTGCGATGACCCGTCTTGCTGCGGAGTTTGGGAAGAGGCAGGTTCTGCATTTGTCCGCTTCTTAGAGAATATCGTACACATCATCGAAAGTCGGCAAAATAATAATACTTTTCTTGTACTATAGGTGGATTTGAGGGAGCATGATCACCACGACCACTAGTAGAAGAAGATGACATCATAATATTGGAAATAATTTATCTCAACAAATTAATAATAATATGATAATAACAAATTGATAATAAAATTGTGAGAATATAATTGTATGGATTAGATGATATTGGATGAAAGAATGAGAGAGTAAGAGAGTTGTTTGGATTTTGAATTTTTAATGGAATTTTTTATATTCTTTTTAAAAAATTAAAATTAAAAATAGTTGTCCAACTGCTAATAGCCGCTAGGCGGCTGGCCTGGTAAGCCGTTGGCCACCAGGCAATTTTTTTTTTTAAAAAATGGAACCGCTTCCTGGGTCGGAACTGGCAGATTTGCGGTTTCGACCCAACGGAACCATTCCGGTCCTGGATTAACCTATATCGGAGTAAGGTTCGGGACCGCATTAACCTATGTTCTCATGGTTTCAAATCCGTGATTTGGTGCTCTATGTTTATTTTATTAACGATTTCAGTTTTTTATCTTTTATCTCCTGCAATTTTCGTCATTTCATTTTCAGAATCCATAATTTTCATTCTTTATGTTTTATCACTCAGTTAGTTTATTTTTTTATGTTTTATCTTTCACAATTTTAATCATTTATGTATTTGATATGATAATTAAAGATATTAATTTTTTTTAATTTGTTTTAGGATTTTTTTCTAAAATCAATTTATCTCATTCTTTATTTGTTTTAATATTTTTTATTTTTAGTTCAAATTGTAAGTCGGGACATCTGAATTACTACCAAAAATGAATTTTTTTGATTACATACATAGGTTAATCGAGCCTAATTTAATTAGATTTGGGTTTTTTTTTCCCTTCTGTTTTGGGTCTCACTGTCATTTCTATAATTCAATTATTAATTTTTCAAAAATATCTATTGGATTGCCAGTTTGATCCTCTTTCGATTGTTATTTTTTAAATAAAAAAAAATCATACATAACAAATAAATCGAAGAAATCAAACTTAGAGAATCATATTTTATCCGTATTTCGGACTGGTGTTTTTGAATAGTTCAATCAATCCGATAATTTTGGTTTATTTTGTTTGTTAAGATGGATCTTGTAAATATCCAGTTTCTCAATAAATTGACTTATTTAATAAGTTAGGCTACCGCATTTGTCATTTTGTTGGGTATTGACAGAAATTTCCTCTTATTCTAAAGGAGGCATTAAATATCTCTTCACCGATTATACTTATAAAAATAATATAAAATATTAGGGGACAAATATTCGTGTGTAAACATTGAAATAACGATAATTTATAAAATAAAAATATATATTGTTCAAGTATAAATACTTGTTACAAAAAGGGAATAACATATATATATATATATATATATATATATATATATATATATATATATATATATATATATATATTGGCATATGGCCGACCTCCCAACATGACCGACTCTTGCCAACTAGCCGACCTCCTGCACATGCCCAACCCGGCGTGTGTTTGGAGAAGAAAATGAGGTAACCTCACCTTTTTATTGATATCAAGTGGTCATCGCACTTTTAGTGATATCAATTGGCGTCGTCTGTGAGAACATTGAGCTTAAGACGTGGAGATGAAGAAGGGAAGGGATCTATGGGTTTTGAAATGACGAGATCTGATGAATGTGAGAGATCTAACCTCTAATGATAAAAATGGGAGATCTAACCTCCTACGATGAATGTGGGAGATCAAATATCCTACAATGAAAGTGGGAGATTTAACCTCCTACAATGAATGTGGGAGATCTAACCTCCAGTGATGAAAATGGGAGATCTAACCTCTTACGATGAACGTGTGAGGTCTAACATCCTATGATGAACGTAGGAGATCTGACATCTGGTGATAAAAATGATCTGACTTTCGGTGATTATTGTGGAAGATCTAAGCTTAGAACAGTTGGTCAGTTCATCACCCAGACTTGGGATCACAGAGAATCAGGTGCCCTGCTGCGTGGAGGTTTTCCTTAGCTCCTCAGTCAGAGCTCATCCTCAGGTCTTCAATCAAAAATCTTCAACTCTTTAGGAGAAGGTCATCCTCAACTCCTTAGTCAGAGCTCATCATCAGCTCTTCAATCAAAAATCATCTTCAACTCTTCTGGAGGAGTCATCACCAGCTCCTCAACCGGAGCTCATCCTTAGGTCTTCCATCAGAGGTCATCGTCAACTCTCAGGAAATCATCCTTAGCTCTTCAGCAGAGTTCATCTTCAACTCATCTGGTGGAGATTATCATCAACGATTCAGTAGAGCCCATCCTCAGCTCATCATATTGAGATTATCTCAGCTCTTCAGTAGAGCTCATCCTAAGCTCTTCAGGTGGAGATCATCATCAACTCATAAGATAGAGGTGATCATCAATTATTCAGAAGAGCTCATTCTCAGCTCTTTAGATGGAGATATACCTCACGATGCTCATCCTTGGCTATTCATATGAAGTTTATCACCAATTATTCAAGTGAGCTCATCTGTCAGCTTTTCAAATGAAGATCAACTACCCAGTAGAGCTCACCCTTAGCTTTTCAGAAAGAGACCTACCTCATAGAGCTCATCCTTAGCTCTTCAAATAGAGGTCATCATCAACAAGCTCATCCTTACCTATTCTCTCGGAGGTCATCCCGAGCTCTTCATCTCGAGGTCATCCTCAGCCCTTCAGAAGGTCATCCTCAGTTCAGTTCGAGCTCATCCTCAACTCTTCAGAAGGAGGTCATCAACAACTCCTCAGCTCGAGCTCATCCTTAGCTCTTCATCCCAAGAAATTCATCATGAGCTCTTCCCAACTCTTCAGTTTCAAGTCATCCTAGATCAGTTCAACATCTGTTCAACTTTAACTCTTCAGTTAGAAGTCCTGCATAGCTCTTCAACCAAATGTTATCTTCGTTCTTCAGCTTCAGGTCATGCTTCACCATCTCTTCAGCTAAAGGTCCTCTATAGCTCTTAATTTAGAGGCCCTCCATAAAAAAGTATGCCAAAGGTCATCCGTAGCTCTTCAGCCAGATGCCATTCTCAGCCCTCAGCTGCAGGTTATCTCAGACCATCTCTTCAACTCTCTTCAGTTTTGGGTCATGATTCTCTAGCTCTTCATCTCCACGTCATCATCTCTTAGTCCAACTTTACGTCATGATCAGCCAGCTCATCAGATTCAGGTCATCCTCGACCAGATCTTCAACCCTCTTCAGCCAAAGGTCATCGGAAGCTCTTCAGCTTGTCATGACATCATTGACCTATTTTTCAGTCTGTTCTTCAGCCTCAGCCTCAGGCCTACCTCACAAACAACTAGAGTTCACCAGTCAAACAAAAAGAGATTTTATACAAAAAAGGATCATCATTAGGGTTTTCACCCGACCTCAGGAACTATGTTTACTACGAGTTCACTTCAGGAACTACGTTTACGATGAGTTCACTTTAGGACCTAAGTTTACGGCTAGTTCACTTTAATAGCTATGTTTACAACGAGTTCACTTCAGGAGCTACTTTTATGATGAGATCACTTCGGCCTTGATGACATTAGGCTTTAAGGGTTTAAACCCAATCTCAGGAACTACGTTTACGCCGAGTTCACCACAGGAGTTATGTTTATGATGAGCTCACCTCAGTCGTGATTACATCAGGCTTTAAGGGTTTTAACATAATCTAAGGAATGATGTTTACTATGAGTTCACTTCAGGAGCTAGGTTTACGAAGAGCTCACCTCGGCCTTGATTATGCCCGACTTAAGGAGTTATGTTTACGGCAAGCTCACCTCACCTTGGTTACGCCGGCTTTGATAGAATGAGCTCTTTGAGCCCTTCAAGTACATCAGCTAGGTTACAAAAATTGTTATTTGCCCGAATTCCCCATATAAGGCCTGCCAAGCTTGGGCTCTTAGAAATGCTCAAGTCAGAATGAGCACGACGTCCACAAGGACAAAAATTCGAGAATTTTGTTCGCTCTTAAATAACCTATGCCCAATAAGGAATTCCCTCGCTGAGCTTAGGCTCATGAACATGCCCAAGTCAGAATGAGTGAAAAGCCTACCGACAGGATGAGTTTATTACTTTACATGACCTTTAAGAGGTTATCTGATCACTTTCAGCCAAGCTCTTCCAACCCGAGCCGACCTTATTTTACTTAGCCTCTACTAGGTTAATTATTTATTAATAAATCGAGCTCTTTGAGTTTTGTCTGATCTCATTTTATCTAGCCTCTACGAGGTGAATTGTTTATTAACTTACCGAGCTCTTCGAGCTTGAGCCGATCTTATGCTACTTAGATGTCACGAGGTTAATTGTATTATTTTAGCTAGATCTTCGATCTCTTCAGAGCCGTCAACATACGTATTTTTCCCGCCCTCCTACATGCTGAATAGTTTGATTTTTACACTTATATTTCTAGGATTTTTAATACTGTTTAAGTTGATTTCTGGACGATATTATGCGCTTCTGTGTTGTTTTTGTGTATTTCAGGAATCAAGGTCGGATTATATGAAAGTGGAGAATTTATGCTTAAATGATGAAAAAGACTCAACTGAGAACCGATCGAAGAAGCGGTGAAGAAACTTGACTTGTAAATATTTCCAGGTAGCGATCGATCGCTAGAGAGGCAGGAAGTTGGGGAAATTTTGAAGAATCTACCGATCGATCGCTACACATGTACCGATCGATCGGTAGAATGCCGTACCTTAAAATTTTAATTCATGAAAATACCGATCGATCGGTAACCGAGAAAATCTGAAAAAAAAATACATTTTAGAGTTTGTGTCTTACAAGGAACCTTCCTAAATTTTTCTCCACTATATAAGACACAAAGTGGACGTCCCTAAAGAACTTTTGGCTCATATTTCACCATAGAATTCAACTCTACACCATCTTCAAGCCGCCAATCAAGGATTCAACAAGGGACGAAAGACGAACGACACCCGGAGTCATCCTAGTGTCTATTAGTATTTCTGAACCTTTAGCTTATTTGATTTATAGTTTTTGATGTTGTTTTGCTTTGAATATTTATATAATCATCTTTTTATGAAAATGATTATAGGCTACGTTTAGTTTATCAAGACTTGTGGATCCTATGTATGAACCCACAATTTTAATTATAGTTTTTGATTGAGTTATTGCTATCTTTGTGTATGTTTTATGATTTTATTGCTTTTAAGGGGTTGATCACCTTTGAATAATGTTAGAATTGCGATTGAGATCGAGAGATAATATTGTGATACGGAATTAATAATTCATACCGTGGATTTCAGACCGAGATCGAGAGATGACGTCAAATACATGTGTGATAGCTATAGATATATAGCAATCGAAGGCTAAGGGTTTTCATAGAGTGTATGCAATATTAATTTGTTAAATAAGTGAACGAGAGTTACTTGCTGCAAATAGGTGTTAGATTTAATATAGCTCGAGAGAGTGTATTAGATACAACCGAAAAACTTGTCACCTTAGATGCATTAATCTTGATTAGAACTAGTTGATAAATTGTGGGGAATTACTTAGGTGAACCAATGTCTTGATAGTTTATTTCTATTGAATTCTTCGTTTTAGTGCGCTTGTTGATTGTGAGTTTTGAGTTATTTTGTCATTTCACTATTGCATAATTTTCAACCAAATTTCGTATGTTAAATATAGTATGATAATTAAATTTGGTAATTACTACTAGTCCCTGTGGGTACGACAATCCTTATTTTTATATCATTATACTAAAACTTGACACCGGCACTTGTGGTATATAATCGCGCTACACTGGAAAATATTTGTTTAATAAAATCACAATCACATGCTTAGCTATGTTCTTCGACGAATTCTACACACGAGCTTCTAGTCTATGACGTCAGCTCGACTCGGAGAGGGACTGTAATACACTTTAGGAGTAGGAGCTCAACGAAATTTCTACGAGCTCAAAAACCAGAACTGCTCAGCAGGAGGTCTCTTTCAAGGAGGTCGGCTCGTCTAGGTCACTGACCTCGCAGCATATGGCCGATCTCCCAGTATATGGCCGATCTCCCAGCATGGCCGACCTCATGCACATGCCCCACCTGACGTGTGTGGCCGACTTGATGCTTCTATAAGACGTGGTATGATAATATATGCCTGACCTGACATGACGTGCCGACCTGTTAACACCCGAGCTCATAAGATGTGGGAGAGATCTCCGGTGAGATTCCCAGGATTCGATCTTATCACAACTTGAGGAGATATAATAGAACTAATTGAATCTTTTCAGATGTTCTCAGTATCTTGGCAAATTCAGATAAACATGGAAAGAGATATACATATATGTTTACTCTTCCCTATAAGTACCAGGTTTGAGCATCACTTATATGGATTCAAAACATATTGCTTAATTTACAATACTGGTTTTCCCTTATTCTCTCTCCTGATTTGATCGGATGGAATATGCCGGAAAAACCTTCCAGCCCCTTTCTCACCGTTGTTTCATGATTTCAGGTCATCCTGGGAACGAACTCTATAATACTTGATGTTATCGTGCCTTTGGAGAAGAAAATGAGGTCATCCTAGGAATGAACTCTATAATACTTGCTGCTATCGTGTCTTTGGAGAAGAAAATGAGGTAACCTCTCGTCAGGCGCACCAAAATAATGCTTGAGCTGTTGATTTTAGTAACAATTTGGGTTTTGGGAACCCGAATAATCTTGGTTTTGATGTTAACAAACTTATTATTGTGTTGCTAGCATATTTTATTATGTGTGCAGTAAATGAATCATGATTATGAGCTTGATGATTAGCATATAAATGGGTTGAAGGAACTGAGCTGGACAAGTAAACACTATAAATAGATACTACCAGTAGACACTACCAATAGACATTACAAGTAGACACTACAACTAGTCACTATCAGTTGACACTACAGGTAGAGACACTACCAGAAGACCCTACCAGTAGACGCCGACCAGCGGATTTCGAGCAGCTGACGCGACAAGTAGACTTGCAAGTAGACCTATCCCTTACCGGAGCAAATCAGCAGACTTCCAGAAATAACCGAAACCAGAATATGACCGTTGTAGGCTCGGGAAACTTACCAAAACTCTCCCAACGGCTATATTCTTGTATCTAACATATATATAATTATTTGGGGGCATACATACAAGACTTGGAAGCTCAGAAACAGGTGATTGAAGATCAAACTAAGTATTACAAAGCAAACCCACTTATGATTCAAATGGGGAACTTCAAAGACAAAATCTGCTAAATGAAGAGTATTCCCCAAACCTGTTGGCACCTCTTTCAAGCTTATGTCAGATCTTCGACGAGATTTTGTGCCTTTGTATTACTCTATTCATTGTATTTGTAAGCTAAAATAGAAGAGTGAATACAATTGTAACATTTGGTGATTTATCAAAACTGGGCGAGATCTTCTCATGTGAGACATTAAAGAACATGCTTTGTGTGATCTGTGTGAGCTAGGAGTTTAAGCTATCTTTGTGCTATTAACCTAAGTGGGTTGTACAACGAGATTGTATTACTCAAAATCTTCTAGTGTATCATTCCATTCGATGGAAAAAGACGAGACGTAGAAAGATTACACCACCTTTGAACTTCCATAAACAAATACTTTTGTATTTACATTATTGCATTATTTGCCTTATTGTTTTGGTAGCATTGTTGAAGCATTTTATGTGCTTGTTAAAACACCAAAGTATAGCTCACTAAGGGTTTGATAAAATGCTTCAACCAAACTTTTTTACATATTTACTTGCATATCCTTAAATGATTTTCAATTGGTTAATCGGTTATAGAGCGGGTTATGTCGAGTGCCTTCCGCTATGTTTTGTAACCGAACTCGATATAACATCTCGGTGCAATTATTTCAATATCACGAGCTATTGAAGCTCAAGTTGATTGAACTCGGGTGTGGATTGACAACCCACCCCCAAATCGATCCTAACAAGTGGTATTAGAGTAGTCGAACACATACAAAAATGTTCGGGTTTCACTTACCATTATATAAGCAAAAAATCAATATATTTAACTTATATGTTTCAGACTTGAACACGTGAACGAGTAAGAAAATATTTATTAAATGTAAATATATTTGTAATAATCTATTGTTTTATAATTTATTCATATCAAAATTATGTATCATTCAAATGCTTTTATTGGAAAACATAATTGTATTTATTTATTTTAATATAAAAATATTGTTAGTGTCAAACCATCCATTTTACCAAATCGATGGGATTTCAGATCCAACTTAGTTCCTAGATATTTTTAAAAGTTTTAAAATAGTACCTTTAAACTGAAATGTGATTAAATAATATTTATTTTTGCTTTAATCAAAAGAACGTGGTCAGTGTGTTTATTGGGCCAGACCAACCTGAACTGGTTTGGAACTGGACCGGTCAGTTCCGATTCCGAACCGAAACCGGTTGGTCCGGTCACAAAACCGGAATCCGACCCGCGCTTTACCGGGATCGGATCGGTTCCCGTGGATCGGAACCGCCAATCCTACGGTTCCGGTTCCAAGGGTTCCGGTTCCGAAACTGGAACTGGTAAAAAAGAATTTAAAAAAAAAAAAAAGGAAATGGTGGACAAAGACATTGTAGCCGTTGTCCACTGCCGTTGCCCAACGGTTATTTTAGCCGTTGGGCAATGGAAAAATGAAAAAAAAATATTTTTTTTAAAAAAATTGCTTCTATAAATACCCAATTTCCCCTCTCCAATTTTCATCTCCAACTCTCTTACTCTTACACTCCTAATCTTTTATTCAATTATCCTATTTTCCCATATTTCTACTAATATGATGGCATCCTCTTCTACTGGTCGTAGTGGTTCCTCAAATCCACCTTTATTCCAAGAAAATTATGATATTTTTTGCCGAGTTTGATAATGGTTATGATGTTGAAGAAGCGGAACACGTTGCAGAACCTATGGTCCCCCAAAATCCGTCCCCGGCTGGTCATCCGCTACTACTGCCGCTTCGAGTCGCACGAGTAACCATCCCAAACGAAGCAAGGTTTGTGATCATTTTGACGTCGAGACAAAACCAGGTACGAACGAATCTGTTGTTATTTGTAAAATATGCAAACCCACATATAATTATAAAACAGGTGGTTCCGCTGGCGGTACCGAAACTTTTAAGAAACATCTAGTTAAAAAATATAATTTTGATGATGTTACTTTACAACCATTATGTAGAGAACCAACCCAACTGCAAATTAATCCTCAGTCTGGCACTAATTTTATCTTAACACCAGAAAAAAACAAAAGATTATTCGTTCTGTTTTATTGTAAGATGTGAACTTCGCTTTTTGTTTTCTGAAAAAAGATGACTTTATTGAATTTTCTTCTGGTATCCGACCATGTTTTAGACATATTTCTAGGCATACTTTGAAAAGAATATTGTGGATGTGTTTCTTGATTACCTTAAGACTTTAGTTGATCATCTTTCTTCTATTAACTGCAGATTAAGTTTAACTACTGATATTTGGACGAATACCACACTACTTTCTTTTCTTGTTATTACTTGTCATTGTATTGATGCTAACTGGTGTTTGCAGAAAAGAATTTTGTCACTTGATGAATTAAAATCTGCACATACTGGTTCCCAAATTGCTAATTTATTGTTAAATGTTCGTAGATTTTATGGAATTGCAGATAAAATTTGTTGAATTACACTTGACAACGCTTCAAATAATACGGCGGCAATGCGTGAACATAAAATATATTTACGACCAATGAATGATGTTTTTTCCCATGTTAGATGTGCATGTCATATAATTATTTTAGCAATAAAAGATGGTTATGAAGATGCTGAATGTAGTAGCATAGACAAACTTAAAAACTGTTGTCAATGGATACGACAGTCACGCATTAAGCGTGATTGGAAACATACGTGTGCAAGTCAGAACCTTCGGTTTAATCTTTTTCCACCGCCCATTGCAAGTCGATGGAATTCTTTGTACAAAATGTTAGCATCGATGTTACCTTATCAAGATGCTTTAACTTCTTTTTATAACTCTTATCAAATGCCTGAAAGTGATTAAAGTTATTTATTGTCTGATAAGGATTGGTTTTTTGTTAATAATTTAACTACTTTGTTATCAACTTTTAAAGATGCAACATATCGTTTCTCCGGTGTTTGTAATCCTACTTCTCATTATTTTCTTCCACTTGTATTTAACATGTTTTGTAAATTTATTGAATTTAGAGATGATATTGAGTTGACGTCGTTTGTTTATCGTATGGAGGAGAAGTTTAAAAAATATTGGGAACAAATTCCACACATGCACTGTATATCTACATTGTTAGACCCAAGTCAGGGGTGTAGGATCTTTCGATACTTTCTTTGAATATTACAGTACGTTTTTGGATAAGGATGTTGACGATCAAAAGACGTCAATTATGCATTCTCTCCAAAATATGTTTGGATTGTACCATAATGAACAGGGACATAGCTCATCACGTAGTAGGAGGAGAAGAAGAAGATGCTAGTCAGTCACAAAGCGGAGGGATTAATCTGTTGAGGAGCCTTGGAAGAAAGAGGCAGAGAGGAAGCGGAGTGTCATCTACCTCTTCAAATGAGTTGCAGTTCTTCATAGGTCAAATGTTCATTACAGATGAAAATTTTGACGTACTATAGTGGTGGAAAGCAAACGCAAGACAATATCCAGTCTTAGCTGAAATGGCTAGAGATGTATTTGCAGTCCAAACATCCAATGTCGCATCGGAATAGGCATTTTCAACTTGTGCTCGACTCATTGGAGACTTTAGAGTTTCTCTAAAACCAGAATCATTGTGCATGCTTACGCTGCTAAGATTGGTTCGATGCTGAGAGAAGAAATAAGAGAGAAGGAAGAATCGATGAGTCCAGCAATGAAAGTTCCGAAGAAGAAGAAGAAGAAGAATTGGCCAAGACTATACTTATAAATTATGATGAATAATGTATTTTTATTATAAATTAAAATGATGTATCTTTTATGTTGTTTTCCATATCAATAAATGATGTATTTTTCCTTTACGATTTGGGTTGATCGCGAAATCTGAACATGGCGATCGGTCTCTAGAATCTTGGCGATCGATCGCCAATACCCGTAAGTTGAAAAAAAAACAGTGTCAATTGGCGATCGATCACCTAACGTGGCGATCGATCGCCAAACCAGTTCCGGTTGGAACCGGTTTACCCCGGACCAATCCGAAAATTTGGATCCGGGGTTCCGAACCGGATCGGTTCCATGGCACGGGCCATGGAACCGGTTCATGCCATGGAACCGGAACCGGACCAATCCGGTTCGGAACCGGATTGGTCGGTTCCATCCAAATGGAACCCGGGACTTGTCGGATCCGTTCCCAATCCGGTCTCATTCGGCCCATGAACAGTCTCAGAACGTGGTAAACTTGAGGGCTAATTTAAATAAATATAGCAGATTGTTTTTAAAAAATACAAAATATTGTTAAATTTTTTTAACAAAGTAACGTAAAACGTGTAGGTGATACATTTTTTCTTAAAAACGCATACCACGTATGCGTTTCTCTTTTTTGTTTTTATTTTTTAATAAAAAATCTGACACACACAAAAAATGCATACCATGTATGTATTTTTTGTATGTGTGTGTCAGCATGTGTGTGTGTGATGGGGGTGTGTGTGTGTGTGTTAGATCGATTCCGACGGTGGGTTGCCAATCCACACGCGAGTTCAACCAACTTTAACTTCAATTGATCGTGTTCTTGAAATAATTTCACCGAGAGATTATATCGAGTTCGGGTTCAAAATCGAGCGGAAGACACTCAACATTACCCACTCTATAACCGATTAACCATTTGAAAGGCATTTTAAAGGTATGCAAGAAAATATGTAAAAAACAATAAGATAAATAAATGCAGTAAAGTAAATACACAAGCATTTGTTTATGGAAGTTCGAAGGTGGTGTAATCCTTATATGTCTCCCCTTCTCCCATCTCATGGAAGCATACACTAGAAGACTATGAGTAATAAAATCCCTTTGTACAACCCCACTTAGGCAAATACCACAAAGATAGCATAAACTCCTAGCCTACACAGATCACAAAGAACAGGTTATTTAGAGTCTCACATGCAAATACTATCTCACCAAGTTGTGAAAAATCACCAACTATTATAATGATATTCTCTCTTCTGTTTTAGCTCATAAATACAAATTATAGAGTGAATATAAAGGCACACATGATCTCGTAGCAGATCTGATATGAACTTGAAAGAGGTGCCAAAGGTTTGTGGAGTGGCTCTTTATTTAACAGATTTGTTCTTTGAAGTTCCCCAATTGAAACCCAACTGGGTTTGCTTTGGAAGGCTTGGATTGATCTTCAATCAGCTGTTATTGTGTAAGACCCCGTTATCTAAACAAGATTCTAAGGTGCAATTAAGAGAACTAATCATTCATAAATCAGAGTATTAGGCCGTGTTGATAAACCTAAGCTTAAGAGATTACAGTACCAAAAGTTCAAAAAGGAATTATACATATTCCTAACAAAAGGTACTAAATTATAGCTTTACTCTACTCTTTGTAGAAACTATACAAAAGGAATTTCGGTTCTGCTAATCCTGTAGCACTCCTTACAGCACAGCGTATCAACCCCGACCCTGGTTCTCCATGTCAAAAGCACCTACAAAGACAACCCCCCAACACATGAGCATATCATAGTTCATATTCAACATAATATGAATGTAAAGCATAAATGCATAAATCATAGGCATAGGATACTTCCTGAATTCCAATGCATTTAAAATGCCCATTTTGGTTGTCCCTGTACCATAACTCATAATCAAATCAATATATGATATTATGGCTTCTTTAAATAAATGTCATGACATAACTTCACTTCTTAAATCTTTACTTCAATCCTTAGTCAGTTTATCATCAGTGTATTTTAATGCCCCTCGCTTCATAACTTTAGAACAAGCGGAACTCCCATCCCTCGCTTCTTCATACAAGCGGTATTTCTATCCTCGCTTCGTATGGTAAACCTCGCCTCCATGTGCAAGCGGACCTACACCCCTCGCTCCACATTTTTAGCGGTATATAGCGGTAAGCATTAAAATCATCACGGTGATAACCGTGACTCGTGGAATACACACCAAATGTTCCACAACATACATATGCAACAACAATGCATAACAACATGTATCGTACTCATAATGCACAAACTTGCATTTATCGTATGTCAAATCGACAAACATATAATACATGTTACCGTTGGGTGCCCGTACGTCGCTTACGTACCTTTCCAAAATATCTTCAGTTGCAGGGCTTTATCCCCTGCGTTGTGTGGCTACATGTGATGGCTTTACACAAGTATACAACACAATATTAGATGCCTCATTATAATCCCATAACAAAACTAAACAAACTTCCACATTTATCAAAAATCAGGACACTACCGATCGAACGGTCCTCATCACCGATCGATCGGTAATAGCTTCGAATTAAACATGAATGCTACGACTTTTACCGATCGATCGGTATAAATCAACCGATCAATCGCTAGCATTCACCGATCGATCGATCGGTAAGAACCTGGAATTAAAATTTAATGCTACGGCATTGCACCGATCGATCGGTGTTCATCAGCGATCGATCGGTCGCTCTGTTTTCCTTCGCGATTTTCCAGAATTCTCGAACACCTACTTTCAAGCCATCCAATCTAGCACATAAGACATAAAACATGCCCAAACAAACATGCTAGGAACTTCATAAAAACACCATGAAAGTACTTAAATCGAAGGTTTAACAAAACCTAAGCTAGCATGCATCATATCATCATAACCAAACCCAAACTTAACCGAAATTTACCCAAAGCAAGATATGGTTCCTCACCCTCTTTTGCTCCAATTTTTGGAAAGGTTCCCAGCAATAAAAATTTCCAATCTCTTCCTCCTTTATAGCTGTTGATGCTGGACGAAAAATGGGAAAAGATTGGGGGGAGAAGGAGTGATGGAGGTTGAGTGAAAGAAGAGGGCAAGTGGGGGGTATGGGCTGCTTGTGGCAGCATGGGTTGGGGGGGGGGGGGGGGTTGGGTGGTGGGTTAGGTGATGTGTTATGTTTTGGTCCCGCTATTTAGCATGATGTATTAAAATATCCTCACATGATATTTTATAGTATTTAATCAATAAAATACTTCAAATTCCAATTAAACATTCTTCACCAAAACAAAAAACACCCACCCCAAATAATCATGCCATAACCCAAATTCCCAACATATATCACATGCACCCTGAAATGCATTAATAGGTCATGACCACCACATGACTAAGCATTTCCCAATATTAATAAATCAGCATCAATAAATTAATACCATAACCTTCATAACATAATTAATGTTCAAATGCACATAAACATTTCGGGGATATCACATATTGAGCTTTGAAATCATGAATATATAGCCAAGTAATGATATATACGTTATATACAAGAATATAGCTGTTGGGGTTTGGTAACTTTCCGAGCTTGCAACGATCATATTCTGGTTTTCTGGGCTATTTCTGGAGGTCTATTGTTTTTGGTCCGATAGGGTAGATCTGCTTGCAAAGCATCCGGTAGAGTCGGTCTACGTGCAATCCGGTAGGGTAGTCTGCCTGCAATCCGGTAGGGTAGTCTGCCTGCAATCTGGTAGGGTATGTCTACTTTCAATCTGGTAGGGTATGTCTATTTTCTATCGGTAGATGATCCGGTAGACCATACGGGTTAGAAAATTCGGTAGACGATCCGATAGATCATTCAATAGGGTAGGTCCACTGCTAACCTTGTTGTCCTAAATCTGATATTCTGTTCTCTTGGTTATGGCTCTTGCTTTTGTTGGTTTCTGGCAAAGTTAATCAACGTAAAAGTTGTAGCCCTATTTCTTAGCTTTCCATGGAATCAAGAATCGCCCGATTTAGAGTTCGTATGAGAAAGTTATGCTCAAAATACAAGGCGATGTTCCTGCTGTAAGTTTGCTGGATGAAGCAGCAGAACTTGAAACTTGCAGATGTGTTTTCGTCATGTAAACCTTCGAATCAGGTCTGCTGGCCTGATATACGACTTGAAGTAAATTGAGTTGGCTACCCAACCCTTTTGGAAGGACGTCATTTCGATGTTCAAGCTATGAGATATGATCGATTTAGTCAGCTGCACTCGAGGTCTACTGGATGTTGAATTCTCATTTCAGCAACCAAATTCAAAGTCATTTCTTAGCACATGATCAAGCTGTAAATATCAACTATAAACTGCACACTTGATGAAATATTTTGCAACGGAATAACAAGTTTTGTTAACATCAAAACCAAGATTATTCGGGTTCCCAAAACCCAACAATCTCCCCATTTTTGATGATCACAAAACACGTATGAACATTAAAGCACAATGTTGCATAACAAGAAACCATAGTATAACATTAACATATTTCTCCCCCTTTTTGTGTGAATCAAAAACGAAGAAAAATAAATCCCCCCCCCCCCCCCCCCCCCCCCCCTCCTCAAATATTGAATAAATCTCATCCTAAATTTTAAAAGGTTTTAAAATATGAACAAGTGGGGCAAATTGGGTAAGCTAATTATGTTTAGAAAAAATGCAATGCACGTTTAATTTTTGAAAAACAATAACCTCTTTGGATGATGGGTGCGTCATACTTGAAAATATATTTGAATTTCTTGACAAAACACAACAATGTCCAGGTGGCAGCACACTTAGTCCAACTTGAACTAATAAACTACTTTTCCTCGTGAAGAACTAGAGTGAAAGACCTATACTGTTGCGATCCTCTATGAGTCTAGTTTGCAAAGCAAAAAATAGTTTGTCATTTGGACATCAGAGCAAGAAGTTAAGCAAATTTCCCCAAAGTCACTGCAAGCTGCCAGAAAACTAAAATGCTTCGAAAATTGTTAGAAAAAAAACATCTCAAAATAACAATCAAAAATTAAATACGAGTTTAGAACATATTTAAAAATATTTTGTGCGCAATGAATGTAATGAAATACAGTTTCATGCTCAAAAATATTTCTACACCAATTTTTGAAAAATATGCTATGAAAATAATTTCATGCTCATGAAAAATTTCTTTAAAAGATTTCTGTCTAAAACTGGTTAAAATGTTATCCAAGAACGACCCGCTCTGATACTACTTGTTGGGATCGATTCCCGGGGTTGGGTTGCCAATCCACACCCGAGTTCAACCAACTTGAGCTTCAATAGCTCGCGTTCTTGAAATAAATACACCCGAGAGATTATATCGAGTTCAGTTTCAAAACCGAGGGAGTAATGTAAATAAATGTAATAAAGTAAATGCACAAGCATTTGTTCATGGAAGTTCGAAGGTGGTGTAATCCTTCTACGTCTCCCCTTCTCCCATATTATGGAATGATACACTAGATTTTGAGTAATAAATCACGTTGTATAACCCCACTTAAGCTAATACCACAAAGATAGCCTAAACCCTAACCCACACTTATCACCAAAAACATATTCTTTAGAGTCTCACATGCAAAACCTATATCACCCAGTTGTGAAAAATCACCAACTGTTATAATGGTATCCACTCTTCTATTTGAGCTCACAAATACAATTAATAGAGTGAATACAAAGACACAAATGATCTCGTAGCAGATCTGATATGAACTTGAAAGAAGTGCCAAAGGTTTGGGGAGTTGCTCTTTATTTAGAAGATTTGTTCTGGAAGTCCCCTAATTGAATCCCACGTGGGTTTGCTTTAGAAGGCTTAGATTGATCTTCAATTAGCTGTTATTGAGCTTCCAAATCATGTATATATAGCCCCAAGTAATGATATATACATTAGATAAAAGAATATAGCCGCTGGGATGGTTTTGGTAAGTTTCCCGAGCTTGCAACAGTCATATTCTGATTTCTGGGCTATTTCTGGAAGTCTGCTATTTTTGGTCCGGTATGGTAGGTCTACTTGCAAAGTATCTGGTATAGGATCCGGTAGAGTAGGTCTACTTGCAATCCGGTAGGGTAGTCTGCTTGCAATCCGGTAGGGTATGTCTACTTGCAATCCGGACCATCCGGTAGAGGTCCGGTAGACCATCCGGTAGGGTAGGTCCACTGCCAACCTTGCTGTCCTAAATCTAATGTTCTGTTTTCTTGGTTATGGCTCTTGATTCGTTGATCTGTGCAAAGTGAGCAACATAAAAGTTGTAGTCCTATTTCTTAGCTTTCCACGGAATCAAAGAATCACTCAATTTTGAGTTCGTATGAGAGAGGTATATGCTCGAAATACGAGGCAATGATTCTGCTGTAAGTTTGCTAGATGTAGCAGCAAAACTCGAAAATTACAGATGTGTTTTCGTCATGTAAACCTTCAAATCAGGTATTCTGGCCTGAAATATGACTTGTAGTTTTGATTTGGCTATCCAACCCTTTAGAAGTACGTCGTTAGATGTCCAAGCTATGAGATATGATCAATTTAATCAGCTGCGCTCGAGGTCTACTGGATGTTGAATTCTCATTTCAGCAACCAAAGTCAAAGTCATTTATTAGCACATCATCAAGCTATAAATATCATCTATAAACTGGACACTTGATGAAATATGTTAGCAACACAATAAAATTTTTTGTTAACATCAAAACATAGATTTCGGGTTTCCAAACCCAACAGTGTGTGTGAGAAGTTTGTTTGTATGTGTATGTATGACAGAGTTGTGTGAGAGAGAGGGTTGTATGAGAGATGATTGTGATGGTGTGTGAGAGAGGATGTGTCTGTGTACGTGTGAGAGAGACGTGTTTGTGCGATTGTGAGAGAAATTGGTGTGTGAAAGAGATGTTGTTTTATTTTAATTAACTGAGATGTGTTTGGTGCTAAAATATTTACCTTTTTTAGGTTGATAAAAGCTGAATCATCGCATTAACAACTCGTACAATATTAATTTCATTACTTTGCTTTGAATTATATATATTTTTATTTATTTTTATTTGGATATGTTTATTCAATATAAAATATAATTACGACTTCGGTGATTGAAATCATTTGTTCCAAAAGGTTATTTATTTTTTGAACATTTTTTGGCAATTGATAAATAAAATATTTATCATGTGAAAATAATCTTATTTTAATAATTCAAAGAAAAAATTGTAAAAGTAAAAAATAATATTTTCTATATTTTTCAATAATTATAAAGCGAACATCCCGAACACGATCACTAAATATTATTTTCACAACATTTTTCTGTCTTTGGAATATTATAATGATAAATAATATTTAATATTTAAATATAAAAAATGTTTGAATATCCCGAGCTAAGACAAACATTTAATATCATTAAATACATGCATATCTTAACATCGATATTTTCTTTGAGCAAGAAACTAACTATATATTAATTAAAAGATTTGCCATACAAAATATACCAGACAATTTTAATATATAAACTATTGGTCTGCCTTATTTCTTAAATTTTTGGAGCAATTTATTTCTATTACTGACGTCGTAATTAGATTTTTATATTGCATAAATATAGCCTAATAAAAAAATTTAAAAATCTAAACATAATTAAAAAGAATGCGTGTGAAATTAATATAGTATAAACTTGTAATGTTTTGGGTTCAGCTTTTAACATGGGAAAAGTAAATATTTTAGCACTAGACAACATCACAATTAATTAAAATTAAACAATATATCTTTCACACACATCTCTCTCATATGTGCACACACACATCCTTTCTCACACACCACCACAATCATACCTCATACAACTCTCTCTCTCACACAAATCTTTCACCCACACACAACAAACCACTCTCACACACACATGCGCTGACACAAATACACGCACACACACAAAAACGAATACATGGTATGCATTTTTTTTGTGTCAGATTTTTTTATTAAAAATAAATTAAAAAAATAAAAATGCATTTTTAAGAAAAAAACGCATACCATCTATACGGTTTACGCTACTTTGTTAAAATTTAACATTATTTTTAATTTTTTTTTTCAAAATCTGTATATTTATTTAAATTAATAATTAACTGGTAGTTTATCTAATAAAAGAGTGAGATTCATTTTACTTTGTTGTGGGTGAGGGTAAAAACGATGGGTAAAACAAGTCTCTAATACATTATATTAATAAGTAACTGTTAGTTTATCTAATATGTATTTTTATTTAAATTTCAAAATATACATTTATAGAAATATGAATTTTATTACAAAAAAAAAAATTTAATTAAAGGATCGAATCTGGAGTTGGAAAAAAATATCGGAATATGGAATAGTGTTTTATATTTTATAAATAATGTAGCATAAATGACTAAATTTGCAAAGTGATAAACCATAAAGGATGAAAATTGAGGATCTGATAATTAAAGGATAAATTTGTAGGTGATAAAAGATTAAGGACCGAAATCACTTACACAAGAAACATTGAGGACCAAAATTGAGGATTTGAAACCATGAGGACGTATAATGCAGACTAACAAAACTTATAGGACTAAAATTGCATTTTGCCCTAATATTGTTCGTCATGCAAAATCTTTCCACTCGACCTACAAGTTTAGTTGACATTGGAGACATGGTTTGCATTATCGCCCAGTAGCGAAACGGATGTGTAAATAAAATGGTGATTTCACGGCCATCGTAGAAGAGAACGACAAATTCATGAGTATTGCGTTTTTTGGAATATTTTTATATTTGTTCAACTTTTTTCATTTTGTTTAAATTAAAAATTTGTCAAAATTATTATTTATTTTTATTTTGTTTAAAAAACTCTATGTTGGGAAAACATTTATAAGTTTTGGTGATCACAAACATCTACCGGATAAAGAGACACCTACCGGGTGAAGAGATATCTACCGAATAAAGAGACATCTACCGGGTGAAGATATATCTACCGGATAGAGAGATATCTACCAGGTGAAGAGATATCTATCGAATAAAGAGACTTCTACCGGGTGAAGAGATATCTACAAGATAAAGAGACATCTACCGGTTGAAGAGACATCAAGATAAAGAGATATCTACCGTATAAAGAATCATCTACTGGGTACAGAAGAGTGAAAGTATACTATAACAAGAGTACCAGTAGATGATGAAATAAACATTAGCCATCCATGCAACAGACAGATGGACAGCAGATGAGAAGATAGTAGACGTATAAAGCAACAAGACAAAACAAGTACAACTCATTCTGACAAACGTACAACAGAGCACCGCACCTCTATGATAACAGCACCACCATTAGCGTCAGAATGAAAGAGCCGTTAATTAATAAAATTGGAAAGAAGACAAACAAAATTTGGAAGAAAATTAGGGAGCTTATTTCATGCAGAACTTTCCAATTTGAAGAAAAGTTGCCGTTAGACCAATGTGTATAAATACGTCGAAGTAAAGAATGAAGTGTACTGCTAATCAATCCGCTACAAATCAAAGACATAAAACAACTTCATTTTCAAGCAAAACATACAACGCTCTACTGAGATATTCTGAAGTTTTGCAAGAGCAGCAAAGCAGCATTATTGTATTCTTAAAGAACAGAAAAAGATTAATAGATTTGTAACTCTATGTGAGTGTTGTAAATACACTGTAAACATTTATCAAAGTTGTGTCGCTAGGAGTTTAGGACCAAGCTGTATGAGTGCATAAGAAGGTTATATACTGAAAAATGTAAGCCAAAGTCTTCTAGTGTAACCTTCCTGCAAAGGAGGAAGGGGAGACGTAGAAGCGGTGTGCTTTGAACTTCCAGAACAAATTCTGTGTCATTTACTTACTGTTTTCTATTATTCAGTTTCCTTAGCTCACAAGTCCAGCAAACGTCTTCCGCACTATTACTAGTGTATGCTGACTTGCAAATTAATTAGAAGCTACATCATTACCTAACAGTCTGCTGTAACAAAAAGAAATTGAGTCTAGTGTTTATTCAACCCCCCCTTCTAAATACTACTCCGATCCTAACAAGTGGTATCAGAGCCAGGTCTTCTCAATTATGAGAGATACTAAGAATTGATGGCCTCATTCAGCAAGATTCCAATGTTCAAGAAAGACAAATATGATGACTGGAGAATAAGGATGCAAGCACATTTGAGTGCTCAAGATGATGATATGTGGTTTGTCATCACTGACGGACCAATGAAGATCATGAAGATTAGCACAACTGATGCCATTACCAGTGGTGAACCTCAGATGGTTGAAAATGACAGAGCATCCTGGACAAATGAGGAAAAGAGAAAGGCAAATCTGGACAATGTAGCTAATGACATATTGTTCAAAACATTGGACAAGAATATGTTCAATAAGATCAAGATGTGTCCTACTGCTAAAGATATCTAGGAAAAGATTGCCCAGCTGTGTGAACAAAATGATCAAACCAAAGAGAATAAGCTCACTGTTGCTCTACAGAAATTTTAGAACATCAAAATGATGACCGGAGAAAATCTCAGCGAATATGATGAAAGGGTGACTGGAATCATCAATGAACTCAATAGCCTGGGTAAGGATCTATCGAACAGAGAAGTCATCATAAAGGTCATGAGGTGTCTTACAAGATAATGGGATGTGAAAACCATTGCCATGAGAAAATCAAAAGATTTAAACAAGATAGATCTACATGATCTATTTGCTGACTTAAAGGCATATGAATTTGAGCTAGGCATTCGGGTTGAAGATGAACCTAGCACCAGTCAACCAACTAAAGCCCTTGCTGCATCAGAGTCCCTGTCCACCACAACAGAGATGACTCCCGAGCAAATATGCAATGATGCAATGACTCTTTTTGTCAAGAAGTTTGGAAAATTCATGAAGAAAAATCAGAAGACTTATCAGTCCTATCCAAGGAAGCAAAATTTCAAATATCGATCAGATGAAGATGATCGTGTCTGCTTCAACTACCTCAAAACCAGGGCACTTTATTGCTGATTGTCCTAAGCCAAAGAAGGATGATCAAAAGAGAGGATCAAAGGATTACAAAAAATCCAAGGAAAAGAGAAGATCTTTCAGAAGAGACAGAGAACTGGAAGTACTTGTCGCGGAGGAAAAAAAAAAGCAAATGGGCTGATTCAGGATCAGAATCAGAGGAATCTTCAAGCTCGTCTAGTGAGAGTAAAGATGAAGAAGTCCACTGTCTCATGGCCAATGATGACAGTGAGGTAACTGATTCCAATCTTTCTGAATTTTCACAAAATGAACTCACTAACGCATTACAGGATATGATCAATGAGTATCAAATGTTGTATGAGTCCTTCGAGAAGTATACGACTGAACAATTAAACCCAATCGAACAGCAGGACAGTAAACTTGATTGTGAACAATCAAGGGAGCTGGAATGCTTAAGGAGAAATAAGTCTGATCGAGAAAGAAATGGACGATGCTAAGTGTGCAAACCAGAAACTCATCAAGTTGATTCGCACATGGAACACATCAACTGCCAGAAAAGATAAAATGCTTGAGTCGATAAGGCTTGCTGGTGATCTTATCGGTATATGCTATATCACTAGTGACAGTAACCCATATGGTACTAAATCTCAGCTGTGTCTGGAAAAGAACAAGGTTCAAATAATGAACTTTGTTAGATTCAACACAGTATATAAACCAAGTAAATTGGCTAAGGAACCTGTTAAGCCAACACTAACTAAGGAGTCGGCATCACACAAAGGTATTGGTTACGTTGAGCCAATAGAGAAAGCTAGACCCGCACAAAAGTCAAAAATGGACATAAACCTACGGGTCAAGCAACTCAAGAGGTGAAACCTAACTGATACTATAATTGTATGCCTGTCCAGAAGAGATATATGCTTCCCAACAGGAACCAAAAACCAAAACAACATGCATACACTCAGTATTGCAAACAACATCCTAGAACACCATCACCATTAACTACACACACATTTCAGGACACACACCGACCCAAACAATTAAGGGTTATCCAAGTGTTGGTCTCGAAAGGACTAATCCTGTCTGGACCCAAGCAGGATTGGGTACCAATAAATTCATCGCTTTAATTGCAGAATCTAGGATTCAGCAGGTTCGGAGCTCAGAGTGGTTTCTGGACAGTGGATGTTCTAGACACATGACAGGGAATGCTTATCTATTGTCCGAACTGGTAGATACCACCGGACCAAGAATAACTTTTGGTGACAACGGGTAAGATTATCCATGGTAACATTGTTATTAAAGATATATTGTTAGTTGAAAATCTATTATTTAACTTGATCAGCATTAGTCAGCTTTGCGACAATGGTTATTCTGTAGAATTCAACCAGTACACGTGCACGATCAAGTCTATCGATGGTAATACATTGCTTGTAGGTAGAAGGCATGACAACACTTAAAAAATTGACTGGAACTTTGATCAGGCTGCCTCACCTACTTGCTTTGCTGCCTTGAATAGTTCCAAAACTGGCTTTGGCACAAGCGATTGAGTCACTTAAACTTTAAAACAATTGCCAGTCTGCGTAAGCTTGATTTAGTTGATGGACTGTCTCATATAGAGTTCTCAAAAGATAAGATCTGTTCAACATGCCAGCTTGGTAAGCAAATCAGATCTACCTTTAAGAACAAAGGGAGTAAATCTTCTTCTCGGTGCCTAGAGTTGCTGCACATGGATCTTTTCGGTCCTATACCAGTAACGAGTCTAGGGGGAATGAAGTATACCTTGATGCTAATAGACGATTACTCTCGTTTTACATGGGCCTTGTTTCTAAGTGGCAAGGATCAGGCTACTCCAAAGCTGATCAAACTACTGAGAAGACTACAAAATGAGAAATTGTGTGGGATAGATAGGATTCACAGTGATAATGGTACTGAGTTTACCAATCAAACACTCGAATCATATCTAGATGACCTTGGCACTAAGCATGAATACTCTGCTGCTAGAACTCCATAGCAAAATGGAGTTGTTGAGCGTAGGAACGGCACTGTGAAAGAAGCTGCACGAACTATGCTTGCAGAATCAGAGATTTCGCATAGATTTTGGGCAGAAGTAGTTAATACTTATTATACACAGAACATATCTATGATTAATACGCGAGCAAATAAAACATCTTATAAGATCTGGAATGGAAGTAAGACAAATATTTCTTATTTCCATATGTTTTGTTGCAAATGTTTTATTCACAACAATGTAAAGACTCTTCTAACTGCGTTTGATGCTAAATCTGATGCTGGAATATTTCTTGGTTTCTCTGCTGTTAGTAAGGCGCTCAGAGTATTTAACAATAGAACACGTACAGTAGAAGAATCTATTCATGTAAAATTCGATGAATCTGCTGATAGCACTGTATCTGAACTGCAAATTAATAATATAAGTAATCGATTAGAAAATTCTCATATTGATGATAATCATTATGATGAGTTGGATTACAGAAGTAGGGTCGACTGCATTTTAGAATCAGAAGTCCCAGGAGCACAAGCAGAGGTACCTGCTGATCCACAAGTGCTGAATCCTGCTGACGAGGATGCTACTATGCACACCCCTGGTGCAGTAGATAGAGCAAACGTCAATGATGAATCAATTCAATCTACTGAGCTACCTACTCACACTCACACCAACGAAGAAACAAATGATTAATGAATTTCTTCACTCTGCATTCATCTCTCATTTAGAACCAAAGAAGATAGATGACGCTATATTAGACCCAAGCTGGGTAGAAGCTATGCAGGAAGAACTTAATCAATTTGAGAGGAACAAAGTATGGCTCTTAGTACCACGACCATTGCATAACACTGGTATAGGTACCAAATGGGTATTTAGAAATAAATTGGATGAGAATGGTACTGTTATCAGAAATAAAGCAAGACTAGTTGCACAGGGATACATATAGGAAGAAGGCATCGACTTCGATGAAACTTTTGCGCTTGTAGCCCGATGAGAAGCTATTCACATATTTCTTGCATTTGCTGCCTTTAAGGACTTTAAAGTCTATCAGATGGACGTTAAGAATGCTTTTCTTAACGGCAAACTCCAGGAAGAAGTTTATGTTGAACAACCTCTTGGATTTGAAAGCCATCACATCCTTTCTCTGTTTGTAAACTGAACAAAGCTTTGTATGGTTTAAAACAAGCTCCCCGATCATGGTATGAAACTCTATCAAAATATTTGACTGAGCATGACTTTACTATTGGCTCGGTTGACAAGACTCTTTTTATATTCACAAAGGGTGACTGTACTCTACTGGTTCAGATTTATGTTGATGATATTATTTTTTGTAGTACTAATTCAAAACTTTGCGAAAGTTTTTCTAAAATCATGTAGGATTAGTTTGAGATGAGCATGATGGGACAGCTATCGTTCTTCTTAGGATTGCAAGTCAAGCAGTCCAGTGAGGGAATCCTGATAAATCAGTCAAAGTATACCAAAGAACTGCTCAAGAAATTTGGGATGAGCACCAGTTTAGCAGCCGCCATTCCTATGAGTTCATCTGCCAAATTAGACTTAGATGAAGCAGGCATACCAGTTGAAGTAACAATATATCGCGGTATTATTGGATCTCTATTATATTTGACAGCCAGCAGACCTGACATAATGTTTGCTGTATGTAAGTGTGCTCGTTTCCAATCCAATCCTAAGCAATCACACTTCACTGCTAGGAAAAGAATTCTCAAGTATCTAAAAGGCACTGAGAATGTTGGTCTCTCGTATCCAAAGGATTCACGTTTAATTTAGTTGGATATTAGATGCTGATTATGCAGGATGCAAGATTGATAGGAAAAGTACCAGTGGATATTGTCAATTCCTAGGGGATAGACTGATTTCATGGGGTTGCAAAAAGCAGACATTCATCGCAACGTCTACTGCATAGGCAGAATACCTTGCTGCTGGAAGCTGTTGTGCTCAACTACTATGGATTCAACAGTAATTAAGAGATTATGGAATTGAATCCACTGAGGCACCGATTTTTTGTGACAATACATCTGCCATAGCTATCGCGTACAATCCAGTTCTTCATTCTCGGACCAAGCATATTGATATTCGTCATCACTTCATCCGAGATCACGTAATGAAGAAAGAGATTCGGCTGGAATACATATCCACCGGACAATAAGCAACAATATCTTAAAAACCCCTACCGGACGCTAAGTTCTCCTACTTTCGCAATATACTTGGTTTAATTGATATAACTAAATGATCTTATTTGCTTATTTTTTATGTATGATAAATTCAGGGGGAATTACGTTTTAGTTATTGCATGTATTTAGGGGGGATCTTAATTCAGGGGGAACTTCTGTGTCTTTCGAAGGTTTACTATTGCTCAGCTGGTAAGACAATTGTCTGTTGCAGTAGATGCTACTTTACCAGTAGACTCTACATACCAGTGGACATTACCATATATGCTTTGCCCATAATACCCTTCGTTATTTAGTTACCAATTGGAACGTCGGAATTCAAGACTTTATTTGGAATTAATGATAAAATTTTGGTCCCGCTCAAATTGTGTCCGTTTCCATTTTTATCTCAAAATTTTCATTGGTTAGATGAACGCGACGTGTCAATGTGTTCGCTCATCTACAGTACGACATTACATCTCCCTTCTTTAACCGCCATTACCATTTTTACTTCTCACTTTTACCATTTCAAAAGTTACTGCGCTAACACTTTTTCAAAGAAATTCTCTTTCAGAGAACCAACTCCTCAGCACTTCTCCACTCACGATGTCGAAGACCAGCCAACCTAGTTTTGTTACAAACGCCGTTTATGTGGACTTCAACTCCGTCTACACCATCACCGATGCGGAGATGAAGGGTATATTCAAATACTTGGACAACTACAGGCTACTGGTCATGCTGAGCCTTGCACCTACATTCTATCGAGAAACTCTTCAAGAGTTTTATGCAACTGCAAGGGTAGTCGATAACTCAGTGGTATCCTCCATTTCAGGCCAAAATGTCACGATTACTCAGGAGTATTTTGCAACTCAACTGAGTCTTCTTACTACTAGACTCACTAACTTCTCTACCATATCAGTCGCTGTACGAGACGAAATGTGTACAGTGCTCTCAGGATCTGACGCTCGTCTGAGGCCTCCACCATTCAAAATATTTTGATGAAGAACCACTTCCGACAGCTTGCCGATATTATAACCAAGAGGCTTCTATGTAAAGCTGGATCATTTGATGTTATCACCCCCGAAAAGTTCAAAGTAATGTGTGCTATCATAAAAGTTTAGTTACCGCGGCAAAGGGTCACTCTGGATTCACTCTTCCACTGATTCGGATCCTTGAAAGCAAGAATGTCCCAGTGGGAGCTCTTTACACTCTTCCAAATACTTGCAAATTTGCCGAAAGCAACTCAGTGAAGCAGGTGGAACGTCCAAAGTTGGTATCACTAAGAGGAGGAACACTCAGGTGGTGAGTGATTCTGAGCAATCTATCTCAGAATCTGCTAGGCAATACCGATCAGGATATCAGTCCTGAAACTATTTCAACTGTAGAATCAGTTGAAGTTGAAGCACCTTTGGGCATTGTTCCTGCCATGCCAGCATCTATCGATGTCAACCCCATCGACCTCTCATTGAGTGCTCGACGAGGGGCAGGTTCGCTTACCCTAAGCCTCAGACAGCCAAAGATAGGTTGTAGTTACTGCTACCCTCCATCTACTCCTGCCGGAAGAGGCAAAGCTACCATAGAACCTGTCTCCACACCAGTGGTGACAGAAATCAATCTGGTCATTGCAGAAGTAGAAGGCCAGATGCAACCGCGAATGGAAATATTTGACGGATTTGTGAAACCTAGTCTGAAGATCAGATTTAATGACTTTCCCCCGATTCACAATCAAGCAAGGCTCGATGAGAATCTCGTTCTTGAATACCTTCACATCCCAGACATGGAACAAGGTATGAAATTAAGGGAAGTCTTCAGGATGATGCACTATGTCAGTGGACTCCAAGCTCTCGTCCAGTCTCGTCTTAAGGAGTTCAAGTCTGATTCAGGTACAATCAACCATGACATGGCCGTGCTCAACTCCTTGGGACCCAAGCTTTCTATGGCTGAGAAGAAACTGCATGATCTCAAAGTCCTAATGGGATTGCACTCATGTTTTGTCCAACTGGCAGTCGCTCCAATCGCTTCCACTGATAGGAGCCTTGTTGCTATCACCCAGCAGAGGTCTCCACGGTAATCTCCACCTCTACCACCTTATTACCTGCACCCACTGCCACAACAGACCACACTAATGTATCTGATCAACATCCTCCATTAATGGATGTTGATCCCATTACTATAGATACAATAATACAAACAGTGGTTACTCAAGTCAACCTCACTTCAGAGGATGTTGCCACCACTGAGTCATCACTTCCATCTCCAACCACTCTAACCATAATACCTCATTCTTCTTCACCAGACCAAGCCACAAGTCCCATTGAATCCACCCTTGTTGTTCCCTTAATCACATTAATCACTGTCCCTTCTACCCTCACAAACCTTCAAATCATCCCATCTATCCAAACCCCACCGCCCTCTACTATAGAGATATCTGCTGGGTCGAGAGTACCATACTGTCCAAGTGCAAACATACCGGCTTCTGCTACGAATGATCTGATCGGTGTCGCCTCCGCCGAAAAATCTACTGGAGTTGCTCCATCGGCTGATCCGACTGTGGTTGCTGTATCTGCTGATCTAACGATACCTACTGATGCTGCTGACCAAGATGGTCTCTTTTCGCTTGTTCAACCTCTAGCCAGTGATCCCACTGAGGACTTCTTTGACTTTTCTGATCATGGTTATGACTAGGAAGCACCTTCCAGTATTGCTGATCAGCTAGCTCAGTTGCCCGGTGTTATTTCTGCTCTGGCCGGTGAAGGCGCCAAACTCAAACATGAAGAGCGAGACGCTAGTCATGAAATTAGTAATCTACGGTGTCACACTGATTCTCAGTTCAGGGATATCTACTGCGATGCCAATCACCTGTCCAACAAGGTTACAAGTCTTCAGAAGTTTGTCACCAATGCCTTTTCCGTCTCCTTCGCCAAGCTGGGGCAAGCTCAACTCCAACTCAATCAGCAGAATGAGTCTCTTCATGCTGCCACCTCACTGGAGATCGGAGGGAAAATTGATGACATTCATCAGAAGTTCTCTGAGCAGTTGCCATCTATGCAAGCTGCTTTTGCATCTCAGTTGCAAAATTTGAGCAACAGTATGCCCACGGTCACTCGCACTATCAAATGGCTATCGAACCCAGCAGACATCATCAGTCACGAGGAATGGAATCAGTCCCAGAAAGATGCCCCTCTGCTGGTACTAGCGAACTATGTCAACCGCGACATTCATCCCAGCAGAGGTCTCGCTGTCAACGACAAACACCCTCTGACACTACTTCCTCACCCAGTGACTACTCCAAGCATTGGTTGGGACGCCCTTTGTAACGTTTTCTTTGTCTCCTTATGTTACTTTATTTAGTTTTTCAATACAATCATGCTTTCCCAATATATCTTTTTTGAATCACTTTAAGATTGACATGACTCATCACAGGGCCATTTGTTAATTTTGCCTATAAATATCATGCTCACTTTCTCACCACCATATCATTGCAACATGCTTATCTTAAAACCTCATTTAATGTTATTGCATCTTCTCTGCAATTCTCATTCATGGGTTCATTACTTATCTAAATCAATCATACATGGGTTGATTACTTATCTAACCCATCTCTGCTAGCTCCAGCTTCTTCTCCCAGTTCTGGGGTTCACCACCAGCCTGGAATTTGGAAAGCAGATGCATGGGTGTTGATGACAAAAAGGGGGAAGACAGAGACTATGATGATGAACAGAAGATTACTTTGAAGATAACGTAGTTTATTTTCTAGGTTTTCTTTTGTAATAATTTCTTTGTATGCACTTTTTCTCCCCCTCCCTTTGTCAACAACTCTGAAACTTGCCAACTCGGATCATTCCATACTGACAATGTTTCTCAAGTTGTATTTACCCACTTGAATTAATTGTAGACATAGGCTTATTGTAAGAATTGTAAAATATATTCAGAATACATTTTAAATAAAAATGATATTCTTTTTGTTAATGTTCAGCTTGATTACCACTCGTAATCTGCTTATTTATATAACAATACTTGCTAGTCTCCACTACCATGTTTCTAAGTCTTAACAGGTATCTGTTGTTCTCTGATCAAGCAAGAGTCTCCACTGCTAAGTTTTGTCATCACCAACAATGGGGAAAATATTGGGAAAACATTTCTAAGTTTTGGTGATCACAAACATCTACCGATAAAGAGACATCTACCTGGTGAAGAGATATCTACAAGATAAAGAGACATCTACAGATGAAGAGATATCTACCCGATAAAGAGACATCCATAGGGTGAAGAGATACCTACCGGATAAAGAGACATCTACCGGTTGAAGAGACGTCAACCGGATAAAGCGATATCTGCCATATAAAGAATCATCTCGTAAGGCTTCGCTACCTTAAGTGTGGATTAAGTGCATTAAGAGAGCTAAACATGCATTCATCAGAGTATAAGGGTTCATGTTGATACTTTGAGCTTAAGGATTCAGTGCCAAAATAAAACTTCCCAAAAGAAATTAGTTACATTCCTACAAAATGAATGTAAAATCTATAGATTTACTCTATCCTGTGTAGAAACTATAAAAAAGAATTCATGTTCTGCTATACCAGTAGCACTCCTCACAAAGCTCACTGCATCAACCCTGTCCTTAGCCCTCCATGCCAAATGCTCCTACAGGAACAACCCCAAACCATGAGTATATAATAATCCATATTCACAACAATATGATTATAATGTGTAAATGCATAAACCGTAAATACAAAGCACTTCCTGTATTTCAATGCATTTAAAACTCTCCATTTGGTTGTCCCTCTACTATAACTCATAATCATAATCAATGGATTATAATACGGTTCCACAAATGTCATGACATATATTCAACCCACCCATCACACATCATAGTCTTGTTATAACAATGTATTTTAATGCACATCGCTTTGTCATGACCACAACACTAATACCCCTGGCTTCAACATATCAGCGGCATCGAATAACCTCTCTTTAATGTGACAGCTGCATTTACCATCGCTTCAACATATTAGTGGCAAATATTCTTTCCTCGCTATGATATGACAACGGCAAGTATTCTCTCATCGCTTCAAATGACAGCGACAAAGCATTAAAATCATCACTCGAGTATAACAACGACTATCCATAATATGCACCAATGGATCCAACATATACATGCAACCACAATGCATAATCCAAAATGTACAAATACATTTACCGTTTGGTGCCCGTACGTCTCTCTACGTACCTTCCAAAATATGGGAATGTTGCAGTACTTTATCCCCTGAGTTGTGTTGTCACCTGGGAAGGCTCTACACAAGTGCATAACTCAATATTAGAAGCCAAACAATAATCCAACACCAAAAATCCAACAAAATAACCAAAAATCCCATATTTCGTGTCTCGCAATCGATCGGCGCGGCAATCGATCGCCCAAAGGCACCGATCGATCGCGAGACTCCCCTGCCTCAATGCCCAAAAATTGCCACTCCGCGATTGATCGCTGAATACTTGCCGATCGATCGTGGACTTCACCGATCGATCTCGCAAACTCGCTATCGATCGCGGAAACAAACTGTCCACATGCAATGAAGCTCGCGATCTATCGGTAAAATCCACTGATCGATCGCTAAGGTCCGTGTACGCGAAAATTGCCATTTTCACAGACAACACCTTCTTCAACTCATACAACCCAATCAACTCCAACTCTCCTCAATCCAATATAACAAATACAACAATATACAACACAGTACACATCAATACCCATAAAACAACACAATAACCAACACATTGGATATCAAACCCACTTTCCCCCAAATGCACAAACTCAAAATTTATCTAACCAAGAACAACACCTAGCAAGGAAGGTTTTAGGAAGGTTTTCTTACCACTTAAACTTCGATTTCCTAGCAAGAATCGAGATTCAAACTTTCAAGCCTTTCTCTTCTTACTTGTTGGGTGATAGGCGACTAATAGATGGGAAAAGGGACGGTTTGGTGTTTTAGGCAAATGAGTGGTGGGGAGTGAGGGATGGGAGGGGGGGGGGGGGTATTAGAGGGGTTTAAATTAAAATGGTACCCTATTATTTAGCATGATATGGTAAAATATCCCAACATTATATTTTAAAGCATTTACCGAAAATGTACCACAATCACAATTATACATGCTTTTCCATAACATTAGAATAAAGCCCAATATACATGCCAAAATTCCACAATGCATCACATGCACCCTGAAATGTATAACCAGTGCATGTCAAACGCATAACTATACATCTCCCAACCATAATAATCATATCACCATAATTATTATTAAAAGCCATAAAACACAGTATCAATTTCAAGGATATCACAATCGTCCCCTAATTAGAAAATTTCGACCTCGAAATTAGCATGCACTTACCCAAGCCAAATCAAAACATAAATTCACATACCAGAGAACAGTTCCGGGTACTGCTGCACCATATGTGGCTCCGTCTCCCACATGGCTTCCTTGACACCCCTGTGATCCCACAGAACTTTGACCATCTGTATTACCTTGCTCCAAAGTCTGCAATCCGCGTGATCCAGAATTTTAACCGGTCGTTCAAAGTAGGACAAATCAGAATGCAACTGAACTTCTGAAGGTTGCAACACATGAGACGGTTCCGGCTCATACTTTCTCAACATAGACACATGAAACACGTCATGAATCCCAGACAGTGACGGTGGCAAAGCCAAGCGGTAAGCCAAAGTACCAACGCACTGCAAGATCTCATATGGTCCAACATACCTCGGAGATAGTTTCCCGCGCATTCCAAACCGCACAACACCTCTGAAAGGTGAGATCTTCAAAAGACCTTATCTCCCAATTGAAATTCCAATGGTCGTCGCCATTTATTAGCATAGCTACCTGCCTATCTTGGGCTGCTTTCATTTTCTGTCTGATCACTTTCACTTTTTCTTCCATTTGTCGGATCAGTTCCGATCCTCCGACCGATTTACGATCCAAATCGTCCAGTACAACGATGATCGACAACGCCGACCATACAAGGCCTCAAATGGAGCCATCTGGAGCTCGCCAGGTAGCTATTGTTGTACGAGAATTCCACCAAGGCCACTGAATCCTGCCACGTAGAGTCAAACTCTAGCACACAAGCTCGCAACACATCCTCGAGCGTCTGTATAGTATGCTCGTCTGACCATCTGTTTGGGGATGGTAAGCCGTGCTCAATCTCACTTCAGTTCCCAAAACCGATTGGAGACCTTCCCAAAAGTGAGACATAAACCATGGGTCTCGATCAGACACTGATAGGCTTAGATATTACGTGTTTTTAACTGTAATTTCTTACCATTTTTCGTACTTTTTCCTGGATAAATTACGCTTTTTGGTGTTTATTTGCTTGTTCAGGAAAATAGGTCGGAAATGGTAGAAATGAGCTAAAATGAAGAAAACGGGTGAAATCAAGGCGAAAAAGAGAAAAAAGAGAAGAATTCAGATTTTTTCAAGCACCGATCGATCGAGAATATTTCTCGATCGATCGGTCGAGGCAGAGAACTCAGCAACAAATTTATCGAAGTGTCGATCGATCGGAAACAAAATCTTGATCGATCGATCGAGGCAGAGAGTTTAAAACGCTGAAGTGAACAGTTTCGATCGATCGATACGCGAATTTTAAAAAATCTTATCTTCCATATTTGAATGATTCTCGGTGGTTTAAATGAAGGATCTTTTCCATATCAAGGCATATCATATCAGAAGGGAAAGGACAACCGAAAATAGAGAGGAGGAACTCTAGAGCCGCCGAGAAGAACCCGAGGAAAAGCCATCTTCCTCCGTTCTTCGTCCGAGCTTGAGCGAGACGTTTCCGGAGTGCATGGAAGGAGCAAGAGAAGAGATTACGGTGCAGCGCACGGATTTGTTCCCACATTTGTCGTATTTCTAAACTCTGATTTATTTGATTTTCATATTGATTTGATGTTTTTGAGGTTGAGAGACAATTAAACATCTCATTTATTTGATTTGAATTGAATTAATTTTATTTTATCGAGTTTGAGTACAATTGTGTTTGAGTTATTGATTCGAATGTGTTTGAGTGGATTGGTTTCTTATTGTTCATGAATTATATGCCCAACGATATCAAAGCCTAGCTAACTTTGATTGAATTTGTGAGTTATAACCGAGATCGAGAGATAACGTTATAATACGTTACAATAATTCATGATGTATGTTTAAGATTTAGATCGAGAGATAAAATCACATACGTGAGCACTTTGAATCGAGAGATTTAGAGTAATTAGGTTTTGAAGATTTATGCAATATCGGATTAGTAAATAAGTGAACGAGAGTTACTTGTTCTAATTTGATATTAGTTTCTATACAGCTCGAGAGAGTGTATTGAATAACAGCGAAAACCTTTCACCTTAAGAATCTATTGTTTAGTAGTTGCTTATTCAAACGAATCATTGACGAAAACACAGTTGAACGAAGAACTAGATAAATTTTTCGAGCGAAATTCCTTTGCATATCCGGAACCCATTTATTTTATTTATTCTTGTTTTATTTGGATTCTTTAGTTCTAAATTTGCATTAGTTAATCCACCCTTTTTAATCGTAGGCTAAATATAATTTTACTAGTTTTATTTGGTAATTATATGTTAGTCCATGTGGATTCGACAACCCTTACTTTCATTTAACTATACTAAAACTTGACACCGTGCACTTGCGGTAGAATCGCTACAAAGAAATTTTCTGTTAAAAAAATAAGCGGTCAAGTTTTTGGAGCCGTTGCCGGGGACTAATCTGTATAATATCATACGAGATTAGTTAATTGTAATTTAGCCAATTTGTATTATTTTTCTTTTTCTTTTTCTTTTTCGTTTTCGTTAGTTTTTTTTTGTTTTTGATTTTGTATTTTTGTTGTTGTCTCCTTTTATCTGATCCAGTACAGGAACCATTTCTCTAGTGCATGCTTAGAAGAGAGGAACCCATTCTCGAGCCATTTGATCCTGAAATAGAGAGAACTCTACTTAGAAGACTACGAGAAGCTCGAGCAATGGCCGATAATAACGAAGCACAAAACCCGAGATCGATGATGGACTTTGCACAGCCAGCATTCCATGGATCTTTATCCAGCATCACTAGGCCGACAATCTAGGCGAATAACTTCGAGTTCAAGCCTGCAATTATCCAAATGATATAGCACTCTGTAATGTTTGGGGGAGCTTCCACTGACGATCCAAACACTCACATCTCCAACTTCTTGGAGATCTGTGACACTTTTAAACATAATTGCGTCTCCGACGACGCCATCAGGTTAAGGTTCTTCCCTTTTTCATTGAGAGACAAAGCTAAATCTTGGTTAAATTCATTACCTGCAAGATCGATTACAACATGGGAGGGGATGACTAAAGCATTCTTATCAAAGTATTTCCCCCTTCCAAGACGGCAAAAATGCGGAACGATATCACCACGTTCGGGCAAATTCGACCCCGAGAGTTTATATGAGGCGTGGGACCGTTTCAAAGATTTATTGAGGAGATGCCCACATCACGGTCTACCCATCTGGCTGCAGGTACAGACTTTTTACAATGGTTTGTTTTCTGCTAACCAATCAATGATAGATGCAGCATCTGGGGGATCGATCATGCGGAAGACACCGGAAGAAGCGTATGACTTATTGGAGGAAATGCCGTCCAATAGCTATCAGTGGCAATCGGAAAGGAACACGCCACAGAAACCAATAGGAGTCCATCAAGTGGACAAGATTACTGCCATTTCCGCTCAGTTGGAAGCTATGAACCGGAAGATAGATAGCATGGGTGCAGCAGCGATGCAAGCTCAAGCTGTCTTCGGTGATTTATGTGGAGGCGGTCATCCAAGCATTGAGTGCCAGGCAGGTAACCCATTCATGCAAACTAATGAAGTGGTGAATTTTGTAGGTAACAGGCATCCCAACAATCTATACTCGAACTCATACAACCCGGGGTGGAGGAATCACAACAATTTTAGGTGGACCAACAAAGAGAATGTGTTAAATCCACAGCTACAACCGGGAGGGTCGAATAAACCGAGTATGGAAGAGCTAATAGCCAAGTTCATAGCATCAACTGAAACCAGCATGACAACTCAGGATGCATCCATAAAGAACTTGGAAGTGCAAGTGGGGCATCTCGCATCATTAATATCCGGACGAACGCAGGGCATGATACCAATTGGGATAGTGAAGAACCTAAACGAGCAAGCAAAGGCCATTGAGTTAAGGAGTGGAAAAGAGCTAAGACCGCAAGCTGAAGCAGAAGAGAGTCGTGGAGAGACATTTGAAGGCAAAGATAAGACTAAGGAAAAGGCGGCGGAGAAAGGTAAGAATTCTAACACTACACCGATCACACACACTGATAGGATAGTAATTCCTCCCCCATTTCCCGCAGCATTAAAAAAGGCTAAGATGGACGCAGAATTTGGTAAGTTTCTTGAAGTATTTAAGAAACTATATATTAATATTCCATTCGCTGATGCTCTACTTCAGATGCCTAGTTATACTAACTTTTTGAAGGAAATTTTGTCGAATAAGCGAAAGTTGGGTGAATATGAAACGGTAAGCGTGACAGAGGAGTGCTCAGCAATTTTGCAAAATAAAATGCCTCCAAAGTTAAAAGACCCAGGGAGTTTTACTATACCTTGCACCATAGGATCAGTATCTTTTACAAAGTCATTATGTGATTTGGGTGCTAGTATAAATTTGATGCCATTTTCTATTTTCAGGAAGTTGGGGCTAGGGGAGACGAAACCTACTAAGGTTTCACTACAATTAGCAGATCGATCCATCACATACCCCAGGGGTATCATTGAAGACGTTTTAGTCAAATGGATAAATTCATCTTTCCCGTTGATTTTCTGGTACTAGATATGGAAGCAGATTCAGAGACACCACTGATTTTGGGTCGACCATTCTTAGCAACGGGAAAAGCAATCATCGATGTTCAACAAGGGAAGTTGATCCTCCGAGTAGGGGATGATCAAGTTACTTTTAATGTTTTTAAAGCACTTCAACACCCACACGACGAAGACATGTGTTTCAATGTAGATATTATTGATGTTCTGACAGGTGAGGTGTTGCAAGATACAGTCAGGGATAACATGGAAGCATGCTTAGTGGAAGCTGATAAGCAACATTGTAAGGAAGACATCAAGAGTATAGCTTATATGAACAACACCAGTCCTTACATGAAACGAGCCACTGAGAATCTTGGAGAGTTGGGAAAAAGGGATATTAAACCTCAAAAGCCATCAATTGAAGAGTCACCTACTCTCGAGCTCAAACCTCTTCCATCCCATCTCAAGTATATTTTCTTAGATGCTGGAAAATCTTTACCAATCATTATTTCTTCGTCTTTGACAGGTGATAATGAGGAAAAGCTTCTGAAAGTCCTTCAGGAGCACAAGAAAGCATTTGGATGGAAGATATCAGATATTAAAGGAATTAGCCCATCGGTCTGCATGCATAAAATTCTTATGGAGGACACATTCAAGGCCGTGGTCCAACCACAACGTCGTCTTAATCCAAAAATGCAAGAGGTAGTAAAAGCTGAGATTATTAAGCTAATGGACGCAGGTATTATCTATCCTATCTCTGATAGCTCATGGGTAAGTCCTATTCAATGTGTACCAAAGAAAGGGGGTATTACTGTTGTCCCTAATGAGAACAATGAGTTAATACCTACAAGAACAGTCACGGGGTGGAGAGTGTGCATTGATTATAGGAGGTTAAATGATTCCACTCGTAAAGACCACTTTCCCCTTCCCTTCATTGATCAAATGGTAGAGAGGTTAGCAGGGTATGATTTTTATTGCTTTCTAGATGGATATTCGGGATATAACCAAATTGCAATTACACATGAGGATCAAGAGAAGACCACCTTCACTTGTCCTTATGGAATATTTGCATTCCGGCGAATGCCATTTGGATTATGTAATGCACCTGCTACCTTTCAAAGATGTATGGTGGCCATATTCCATGACATGATAGAGAAATTCCTAGAAGTATTCATGGATGATTTTTCTGTGTTTGGTTCTTCTTTTGATATATGTTTGTCTAACTTGACTTTAGTGTTGGCAAGGTGTGAAGAGACAAATCTTGTACTGAATTGGGAGAAGTGTCACTTCATGGTTCAAGAAGGAATAGTCTTGGGACACAAGATATCTGAGAAGGGTATTGAAGTGGATCGGGCAAAGATTCAAGTGATACAACAATTGCCACCACCGACAACAGTAAAGGGAATCCGAAGCTTCTTAGGACATGCGGGATTTTATCGACGTTTCATTAAGGATTTCTCAAAAATTTCTAAACCTTTATCTCATTTGTTAACTAAAGATGCATCTTATGAATTTGATTCTGATTGTATGCAGGCGTTCAATACTCTCAAGGAGAAATTGGTAACCGCACCTGTGTTGGTCGCACCTGATTGGGAGTTACCTTTTGAACTGATGTGTGACGCCAGCGACACCGCGGTAGGAGCAGTCTTAGGTCAAAGGAGGAACAAGGTATTTCATACGATTTACTATGCTAGTCGCACTTTGAATGAAGCACAAATTAACTATGCCACCACTGAAAAAGAGCTTCTAGCCATAGTTTTTGCTTTTGATAAGTTTCACTCCTACCTATGTCTTGCTAAAGTTATTGTGTACACCGACCACGCTGCACTTAAATACTTACTTGTAAAGAAAGATGCCAAACCGCGCTTGATTAGGTGGATTTTATTATTGCAAGAATTTGACTTGGAGATAAGATATAAAAAAGGTGTTGAAAATGTGGTTGCAGATCATTTATTGCGAATTGAGAACAGTAATGATGCAAGTGACAATGAGGTAGATGAAATTAATGAAAATTTCCCTGATGAGCAATTGTTTAGTGCTGATATAGTACCTTGGTATGCACATTTTGCAAACTATATTGTTAGTGGTATCCTCCCACAAAATCTGAGTTTTTATCAAAAGAAAAAATTCTTTTCTGAGGTTAAACATCTTATGTGGGAGGAGCCATATTTGTTCAAAGTTTGCAGACAACATCATAAGGCGATGTATCCCCGAGAAGGATATGCAAGATATCTTGAAGCAATGTCATGATGGAGATACAGGTGGGCATTTTGGAGCTACCAAAACAGCTGCTAAGGTACTTGCTTCTGGGTTTTATTGGCCAACGCTGTATGGGGATACATTCAGGTATGTCTCTTCATGTGATAGATGTCAGAGGGTCGGTAATATTTCTAGGAGGAATGAATTACCATTGACCAATATTCTTGAATGTGAGATTTTTTATGTGTGGGGAATAGATTTCATGGGACCTTTCCCAAGCTCTTGCTTAAATAAATACATACTTGTCGCAGTAGATTATGTGTCAAAGTGGGTAGAGGCGGAAGCTTTGCGCACTAATGATGCTCGAGTGGTTGTGCAATTTTTGAAAAGAAATTTTTTTACTCGTTTTGGCACCCCTCGAGCAATTATTAGTGATGGTGGCACTCATATTCGTAACAAACAATTGAAAAGCTTTTGAGTAAATATGGTGTCACCCACAAAGTGTCTTCGTCTTATCATCCACAAACCAGTGCGCAAGTAGAAGTTTCAAATCGAGAGTTGAAGAGGATTTTAGAAAAGACAGTGATTCTAAGCCGAAAGGATTGGTCCTTACGCTTAGATGATGCACTATGGGCTTATAGAACTGCTTTTAAGACACCTATTGGCACATCACCCTATAAGTTGGTATTTGGTAAGGCATGTCACCTCCCTGTTGAACTTGAGCATAAAGCATATTGGGCTATTAAATGGTTAAATTTTGACTGTCATGTTGCAGGTGAGAAGCGTCTTTTACAATTGAATGAGATGGAAGAATTTAGGAATCGGGCATATGAGAATGCCAAGATTTACAAAGAGAAAACCAAGAAGTGGCATGATTCTCATATACAAAAGTGGGACTTCAAGTTAGGAGATGTCGTACTCTTGTTCAACTCCAGACTGCGACTCTTTCCAGGCAAACTACGTTCTCGTTGGTCCGGGCCATTCACCATTTCAAAAGTCTACCCCTCTGGTGCAATTGAAGTTATCGATCCCAGCAGGGGAACATTTACAGTGAATGGGCAGCGCTTAAAGCATTATCACATGAGCAATGAAGTCCAAACAGTTACCTCTATAGTTTATCTTGACAACTGAGAGAGAGGAGATAACAGTCCAGCTTGGGACTATAAATCAAGAACTCTTTCTTATTCACTTTGTTTCTTTTTCTTTTTCTTTCGTTTAGTTTAACTGATTTTGTTATTTTGTTTCTTTTGTTTTTAGCAAGAATCCGTGTGTGATGAGCCGTACTACCCAGTTCCCCCTCCGGAGCATGATGAGGACGACGATCGTCGTCATGGTATGTGTTTTGCCTTTACGTTTATTTTTCTTATCCTTTGAGGGCAATGCACATATTAAGTTTGGGGGGGTTTGTTTATATTTGTAGTATTTTTATTGTTTTTGCACTTTTTGGCTTCTTGTCTTGTTTCTTTTCGTGCATGACTGCACTCTTATGAGCTAATTCGTCCTTGAGCACTATAAAAAAAATAAAAAATTTAAAATGAGTTATTCTTGAGAAATGATGGGTTGGATTTGCAACGGTACTACATGATGAAATTAATCCCCATCTAGATAGGAGTCATGAAATTTTTCAACTTGTTTGTATATATCCTTTGTTGAGCTTATGTCAAAATTGAGGAATAGTTTGAGCACGTTTTGAGTCATGATTGAGTGAAATATGTATTGAATAAAGTGAAAACTTGTGTTAACTATGATTTGTCTTGAGCATCTTAGAAAACTCTACAATTTAGTTGAAAGCACTTTGAGGCGAAATTTTATAATTAGGAACTTGACTTGGAGATGATTTAGGAGATCTTTGGACCGTTTGTGCCTTTCAAGCTTACATTGTCTAAATCATTCCTTAGTGTCCCCTCTTGAGCCTTATTGAAAGAGAATGGTATATGCGTTGCATATAATTAGACCCCAATTCGACATTTTTGGCTAACTCATTATACCTACCTTAGATTGAGCCTAAAAAAAAAATAATAATAATTATCCGTCCCAAAGGGAGTATAATGAATCTCATTCATTGCACTGAATTGTATATGTAGATGAGTTCATTGTGAAAAACAAAATGAACAAAAGAATGAGCAATATGAAAAGATGTAGAGAAATGCCTTGAAAGAAAAAATGAAAACATTCAAATAAGACCCAAAGTGGTCAAGGCTAGAAAAAGTTGAAGAGAAGCTCAATATTGTGCGAAATCTTTTTGAACTGATTCTATTATACTCTCTTCTTTGCATTCATCCTACCTTTCCTTTGGAGCCGACACCAAAAGGCCTACCGCTATAAGCTTTTAAAGACCTTCTGATCCAAGTCTAGGGAATAATTACATTAGTGGAGAGGTGTTGGATAGTAGATTTGTAGAGTAATCCAAAGTAATCTTGACTTTGAGTTTTTATGTCACATTTTGATCTTAAAGATATTATTATACCTCATGATTTACAATAACACACACGAACGTTCCGATGTTGCGATGTATTGTTTAGCTTAGGAGAAAACGCTTCCTGTTGAACTTTGAAATACTCTTATTGATGTGTAAGTAGGATTGATGAGCTTGTACTTTGAGTTGTAAATATGATTCATTCAAAGTATTAAGTTTAATTCTACTTTTTGAGGTTATTGCTTGCTCTAGGACGACCAAGTCCAAGTTTTGGGGAGTTTGATAGGCTTAGATATTACGTGTTTTTAGATGTAATTTCTTACCGTTTTTCGTACTTTTTCCTGGATGAAAGTACGCTTTTTGGTGTTTATTTGATTGTTTCAGGAAAATAGGTTCGGAAATGGTAGAAATGAGCTAAATGAAGAAAACGGGTGAAATCGAGGCGAAAAAGAGAAAAAGAGAAGAATTCAGATTTTTTTGAAGCACCGATCGATCGAGAATATTTCTTGATCGATCGGTCGAGGCAGAGAACTCAGCAACAAATTTATCGAAGTGTCGATCGATCGGAACCAAAATCTTGATCGATCGATCGAGGCAGAGAGTTTAAAACGCTGAAGTGAACAGTGCACCGATCGATCGGACAATATTTTCGATCGATCGATACACGAATTTTAAAAAATCTTATCTTCCATATTTGAATGATTCTCGGTGGTTTAAATGAAGGATCTTTTCCATATCAAGGCATATCATATCAGAAGGGAAAGGACAACCGAAAAAAGAGAGGAGGAACCCTAGAGCCGCCGAGAAGAACCCGAGGAAAAGCCATCTTCCTCCGTTCTTCGTCCGAACTTGAGCGAGACGTTTCCGGAGTGCAAGGAAGGAGCAAGAGAAGAGATTACGGTGCAACGCACGGATTTGTTCCTACGTTTATCGTATTTCTAAACTCTGATTTATTTGATTTTCATATTGATTTGATGTTTTTGAGGTTGAGAGACAATTAAACATCTCATTTATTTGATTTGAATTGAATTAAGTTTATTTTATCGAGTTTGAGTACAATTGTGTTTGAGTTATTGATTTGAATGTGTTTGAATGGATTGGTTTCTTATTCTTCATGAATTATATGCTCAACGATATCAAAGCCTAGCTAACTTTGATTGAATTTGTGAGTTATAACCGAGATCGAGAGATAACGTTATAATACGCTACAATAATTCATGATGTATGTTTAAGATTTAGATCGAGAGATAAAATCACATACGTGAGCACTTTGAATCGAGAGATTTAGAGTAATTAGGTTTTGAAGATTTATGCAATATCGGATTAGTAAATAAGTGAACGAGAGTTACTTATTCTAATTTGATATTAGTTTCTATACAGCTCGAGAGAGTGTATTGAATAACAGCGAAAACCTTTCACCTTAAGAATCGATTGTTTAGTAGTTGCTTATTCAAACGAATCATTGACGAAAACATAGTTGAACGAAGAACTAGATAAATTTTTCGAGCGAAATCCTTTGCATATCCGGAACCCATTTATTTTATTTATTCTTGTTTTATTTGGATTCTTTAGTTCTAAATTTGCATTAGTTAATCTACCCTTTTTAATCGTAGGCTAAATATAATTTTACTAGTTTTATTTGGTAATTATACGTTAGTCCATGTAGATTCGACAACCCTTACTTTCATTTAACTATACTAAAACTTGACACCGTGCACTTGCGGTAGAATCGCTACAAAGAAATTTTCTGTTAAAAAAATAAGCGGTCAGACACAATAGAAACTGGGAACCCGTGCAATCTCACCACATCCCGAATGTACAACTGTACCATCCTCAAGTATGTGAAGGTCACACTGTAAGGAATAAAGGAGCCACCTTAGTGAGTCTGTCCACAATTACCCAAATGGCATCAAATCCGAAGCCGTCCTCGGCAAATGGGTCACAAAGTCCATGGATACGTGTTCCCATTTCAATTTAGGTATATACAAGCTCTTCAATTCACCACCAGGCCTCTGCCTCTCTGGCTTCACCTTTTGACAGAACAAACACCTCTTAACAAATGTTATAACATCTAGTTTCATTCGTTTCCACCAGAACTGGTCACAAAGATCCTTATACATTTTCCTCCCGCCTGGGTGGATACTAAATCTGTTGTTGTGAGCTCGCTGCAAGATTCCTTGGCCCAGTTCCATCACACTTGGGACCACCCAACGGTTTCCAAGCCTCAACGTATCGTCCTCTGCAATCCTGAATCTCGATGGTTGTCCTTGAAGGACCAATGCTATCCATCTCTGTATCTCATCATCTGACTTCTGAGCCTTTCTGATATTCTAGAAAATGTCTGGCTCAGCTAATAATGTTGATACATGTACCGATGATGCAGATACATCAAAGTCATAACCCAACTGATAGTAGGAAGTCAATAGAGCTGACAAATGGATGACATCCTATGCTGTGCACTTCACCTTCCGACTCAAAGTGTCAGCTGTCGAGTTAGCCTTGCCCGGATGGTATTCTATCTCAGAATCATAGTCCTTTAGCAAGTCCATCCATCTCCTCTGCCTCATGTTCAACTCCGCCTGAGTAAATAAGAACTTCAAGCTCTTGTGGTCCGTGTATATGGTAAATGACACACCATACAAATAGTGCCGCCAAATCTTCAAGGCAAACACAATAGACACCAATTCCAAGTCATGAACTAGATACCTAGTCTCATGCGGCTTCAGTTGCCTCGAAGCATAAGCCACCACATGCTTATCTTGCATCAACACGCATCTCAAACCCTGTAGCGATGCATCTGTATATAGGTTGAACCTCTTGTTCTCCATGGGAATCAGAAACACGAGTGCAGACGTCAGTCGATACTTCAATTCCTGAAAACTCAGTTCACAAGCCTGAGACCAATAAATTGTTACTCTCTTCTGAGTCAATTGCGTCAATGGCTTGGCAATCTTAGAAAATCCCTCGACGAAGCATCGATAGTACCCAGCCAACCCAAGAAAATTCTGAATCTCGGGCACAGAGGTAAGCACAGACCATTCCATTACTACTTCTACCTTCCTGGGATCCATCGATATCCCATCTCTGGAGATGACATGACCCAGAAATACCACATCACATTTACTGATCTTGGCAAATAATTGATTATCTCTGAGAATCTGAAGCACGGTATGCAAATGCCTCACATGCTCCTCTTCGCTTCTAGAATAGACAAGAAAGTCGTCAATAAATACTATGACGAACTGATCCAGATACGGCTGAAACACCCAATTCATCAGACTCATAAAGACAGTCGGGGCGTTTGTCACTCCGAACGGCATGACCAAGAACTCGTAGTGCTCATAGAGAGTTCGAAATGCTGTCTTCTGAACATCCTCCTCTCTAACCCAAATCTGATGATAACCTGACCTCAAGTCAATCTTGTTATATAGCTTCGTGCCCTGCAACTGATCAAACATATCATCAATCCACGGAAGAGGGTACTTGATTTTACCGTCGCTTTATTCAACTGCCGGTAATCGATGCACAAGCGCATCGAACCATCCATCTTCTTCACAAACAAGACCTGTGCACCCCAAGACGATACACTAGGATGTATGTATCCCTTGTCAAGAAGTTCCTGCAACTGGACCTTCAGTTTTCTTAACTCCGCTGGTGCCATTCTATAAGGGGCACGAGAAATAGTGGACATCCCTGGTAATAGAAATCCCAAATTCAACTTCCCTACTCGGCGGAAATCCTGGAATCTCTTCCGCTAATACCTCGGCAAATTCCGCAACCACGGGTATCTCCTCGATTTTCAGCTCTTTTCTCTTTTCCACAACATCAATGGCATAGTAGCCCGAATGTCCACGTTCCAATAGCCGTGACATTTTGATAGCCGATACCAACGGAATCTTCGAACGAGAACCACTTCCATGAAATATCCACTGAATCCCCTGATCAGATCAAAAGTGAACCATTCTCTGTCGGCAATCAACCACTGCCTGATATCTGCTCAGTACATCGATGCCCATAATGCAATCAAAGTCCATCATTCCCAGTACAATCAAATCAGCCTTCAGATCATTGCCCTCAAAATAAATGAGGCAGTCAGATAATATCCGATCAGCAATCACATACTTCCCGGTGGGTGTCGAGACCATAAAAGCGGTGTAGGTAAACAAATAACACTTACTCACAATCACTCCTCTGAGGCTGCCTCAGCCTGCTCCCTTGTCAGTGCGTACACCTGCCCCTGAGGTGGTCCCACGGTCTGGCCTCCCGACTGTCAAGGCACAGCCGGTTGCCTCTGTTGTACTGCCCTGCCATCAAATCTCGCCCTGTTAACCCTGAGATCTGGCTGCCCTCCACGGTTAGGACAATGCCGAGCAATGTGGCCCGTCTTGCCACAACTATAACATCTTGAGTAGTCACGCATTGAGTGAGGTGGCCCCCGGTCGTTAGATTGCTTCCCACTAGATCGGGAAGATGAAGAAGCCCCGCAAGGCCTGAATTGCTCTCCTCGTGGCCTCAGACTGTCCGACACCGGCCTCTGAGATGGTACATGAGGGGGTACAAATTGTAAGCCCTTACCCCAATTTCCGCTAGCTCCACTCTCGTCAGAACATCATCAAAGGAGCTGGGGTTATTGGAAAGAACCCGATCAAACAGCTCCGGCCTCAATCCCTTTAAGAAGTGTCTCATCTTGGCATGACTGTTTGTAGCAATATGAGGAACATACCGTAAGAGTGATGAATATTGTAGAGCATATTCCAAAATAGTCATGATGCCCTGCTTTAAGTCAGTGAACTCATCCTCTTTCATCTGTCTAGCGGCCGCTGAAAAGTACCGGTTCAGAAATCGGGTCCTGAATAAGCTTCAGTCCACTAATATCCCCTGGGATCTCATACCCATAACAGTCGTCTTCCACCACATGGAAGATTTCTTAGCCAGTTGGAACTCCGCCAGTCTCAACCAAGCAGTCTTGGCACATGGTGCGATACAAATATCTGCTCAATTCTCTCAAGCCATTCTTCTGCTTCTTCCCGAGTCTCAGTTCCGTCAAATCAAAGGAAATGGAAGGTCAAGAACTGCGTTAGACTCAATTCCCTGGGTAGTAATAGCTGTGCAATAGGTTCCACACCCAGAGCCGGTGGCAGTAGAAGATTAGTCTGTGCAATACTCGTTGCATCTCCCACCCCTACATTGAAGTGTTCCAAATTCATGGCTGTCATGCTGTAATACAGGGATTAACAATAAATATCAAAAACAATTCATGTAATACACCGTTATAACATGAATAACAATTCTCCAAGCATGTTAGTATAACACATATATACTCAAATATGCACCACATGCATGAACATGCTCATAAGTGAACACCTATTCAACTTGTTCACTAAGTCTACCCTTCACTCATCCCTGGTTCTCTAACCACTGCTCTGATAACACTAATGTAAGGCTTCGCTATCTTAATTGTGGATTAAGTGCATTAAGAGAGCTAAACATGCATTCGTCAGAGTATAAGGGTTCATGTTAATGCTTTGAGCTTAAGGATTTCAGTGCCAAAATAAAGCTTCCCAAAAAAGAATTAGTTACATTCCTACAAAATGAATGTAAAAGAGATTTACACTACCCTGTGTAGAAATTATACAAAAGAATTCCTGTTCTACTATACCAGTAGCACTTCTCACACAACTCACTGCATCAACCCTGTCCTTAGCCCTCCATGCCAAATGCTCCTACAAGAACAACCCCAAACCATGAGCATATAATAATCCATATTCACAACAATAAGATTATAACATGTAACCGTAAATATAAAGCACTTCATGTATTCCAATGCATTTAAAAATCTCCCTTTGGTTGTCCATGTACCAAAACTCATAATCATAATCAATGGATTATAATACGGTTCCACAAATGTCATGACATATATTCAACCACCCACACCAATTACACATCATAGTCTTGTTATAACAATGTATTTTAATGCACATCGCTTTGTCATGACCGTGGCACTAATACCATACACCTATAATGGATGGTGTATTTTCCACGCGACATTTACCATCGCTTCAACATATTAGCGGCAAATATTCTTTCCTCGCTGCGATATGACAGCGACAAGTATTCTCTCATCGCTTAAAATGACAGCGGCAAAGCATTAAAATCATCACTCGAGTATAACAACGACTATCCATAATATGCACCAATGCATCCAACATATACATGCAACCACAATGCATAATCCAAAATGAACAAATGCATTTTACCGTTTGGTGCCCGTACGTCTCTCTACGTACCTTTCCAAAATATGGGAATGTTGCAGGACTTTATCCCCTGCGTTGTGTTGCCACCTGGGAAGGCTCTACACAAGTGCACAACTCAATATTAGAAGCCAAATTATAATCCAATACCAAAAATCCAACAAAATAACAAAAAATCCCATATTTCGTGTCTCGCGGTCGATCGCCCAAAGGCGCCGATCGATCGCGAGACGCCCCTGCCTCAATACCCAAAAATTGCCACTCCGCCATCGATCGCTGAATACTTGCCGATCGATCGCGGACTTGGCCGATCGATCGCGCAAACTCGCGATCGATCGCGGAAACAAACTGTCCACATGCAATTAAGCTCGCGATTGATCGTTAAAATCCACCGATCGATCACCGAGGTCCGTGTACACAAAAATTGCCATTTTCAAACACAACACCTTCTTCAGTCGGTTAACTTACGATCAGTGGTATTCAATCGGATTTATTTTACTTAATAGTGAACTTACGATCAGTCGGTATAAACCTAGACAATCGAATCCACACTATAACAATCCTACATTAGTTTGGTTTCTTACAATTGTGTCCATTTCGGGATTAGACCATGCTTGATTTCATAAGTATTTTCCCTTTTTTGAAGCGGTCATACTTTGCAGTTAAGTGAGTGATCTCCTAGAAGAGTATCCCGCTTTACTATCTATATATATATATATATATATGTATATATATAATCATTAAAGACTTATACCTATCCTGGTACCGCTTTTGCAAGCAACACCTTTGTCATATAAACGAGTTGGAGATATCTCCAAAGTGTTTCTCCAATCTCGTAATTAGGTTGTCCTTTGTGAACCTGGATCTTGGGATCTTCAGTCAACTAGATTGGGCACCCATTATAAGATTTTAATTTGGGGTTTTAATCTCATTCATCTCGATAGATAATTTATGTGATCTCTTGGTTAACTTTTTCATAAACTTATCCGCGGATTTCTTATGTCATTAGAGATCACTTGCCAAATGGTATTATGTCTATAACGTAGAACTCGAACTTACCATTGTACCTATTGTGCCCATTTTATAGTGAAGAATTATCACAATATACATTAATTGCATACACAAGTTTTTTCCATCATGGAATTTTCTTTAAGAAAATTAGAAGGCTTTTTTGACCTCTTTTCCAAAACTTTATCTAGAGTTATGAACTCCCTTTGTTAGAGGATTTCCACGACACGACAACCACATCAATGATAAACACATTACCGCTTGCGGAGCTATCATATTATATGTCCAATTTGCATAACTGTATTCTTCTAATACAAGTGGATATCTTGTGTTTCGGCTTCTAAATGTTGCAAACTTAAAAATCCAAATTCTAGGTTTTACTTCAAGTAAATTTGGATCAAGTGACATTTCTTACAAAATTTCAAAGTAGAAAAAGTTCTCAAATTTAATTCACAATTCGAATTTTAGAGTAACAAATTTTGAGAAAATCCTGGTTCAAGATCTTGCAAACTTGAATTTTAATTCGCAAAAACTCAAAAAATTTGAAACTAGAATTAATCTTTTGAAATTACAGCCTTCAAGTGTCTTAGAAACTTTAATTACAAATATTTTATTTGTTGTACCTGTATCATCATGCCAAATTGTAAGGCCCCGAGATTTGATTAATGTAAATTAAATATAATTTGTGAATTAATGAATAATTAATTTTAATTAATTAATTATAGGTGAAATTGACAATATGAATATCAATCGAGAGTTAAATTGGAACATGATATAATTTCAAAATAGTCGTATAAACTCCTATAATATTTTAGAATTAATTTATTAACATGAAGAATTAAATTTTGTGATAGTAGTGGATATAAATCCCAAGTGTCGTTTGTATTTAATCTATAAGTCGTGACACTCCGACTTATATAACTGGCTTGGAATACCAATATTAACGTGTACCAGAAAATTTACACATAAAAATGTGTGAAGCGCACACACATAACACGATCATCTTCGCTTGTGCGGCCACGAACGTCCGGCCACTACCCGACAAACCTTACCTACCACTATGCTCCCCAATCAACATAGCACATTTCCATAACATGCAATCGTCGTTCACCACCGCTCATTCGTCGGATTTTGTCAAGGAAAGGTACGGATTGCTAGTTAGGCTTCTTCTTAATTTTGGTTCTATTTCTTTTTTTTTACCATAACTTAGTTTGAATTCAGATGTGCAAACATTCATCTTCACCATGACCGATATTTTTCCTCCGGTCCCCGCCATTCTCTCCACCGTGAGTCATCGAAAAATGCCCTTGAAGTCGCCAGTTTCTACATGCGATAGTGAGTTCGATTTTTCCAGCTTTTAATTTGAAATTTATCCTTCAATTTGAGCTTTAATTGTTGGACGAAGATGATCTTGGTATGATGTTGGAGCATCTTTCGAAAAATCTTGCTATTTTGGTCCGATGTTTTTCTTATTGTTTGAGATATATTTCGAAAACATCCTGATGTCATGCATGTAAAAAATCTTGTTGTTTGAGTTCTATTATTGCCACTGGGTTACTAATTTAGTGTGTAAACGTGTGTTCGAGCTGTGGTCTGTGTGTGAGTTAGCTTACAGCTTTGGTTTAGTTTGTGCTGCTATGATGGAGTCTTGTTCTACTCTACATTTCATTGTAACCTTTTGTATATTAATTGGGATAATAATTAAGAAAATTAAATAATTTAGTCATATCCACTAAATTTCCCTTGTATACCTGGATTTATAAACTGTTGAGAATAAAAAGAACAGAATGATGAAACAAGAAATATAACATGTACTGTGTGCTTAGAATGTAGAAGACAACTTGGGTTGAATATGTGGAATATATTGACATGTTTTTGCTGCAATATAACTAAATTCAGAAAATAAAAGAGATTCAACAATTCTTTCTAAGTTGATGTTAAGAGACACGGCTCCAACATTTTGAATTTTGTTTTTTGGAGAAAATGCATTTAGCATCTTCATGAGTATTTAGTTTGATATTCTGTCATATATAAGGCACCGACTATCATCATTGCATTGGATTTGGTCTTACTTAACTTACTTGTGAGGGCTCATTCCTAATGTGGTAAGCTGCGTAAACAACGAAAGATTTATTTCAGATGTCCTGTTAAATGGCCCTAAATTTTTTTTCGCTTTTAGGTGATACATATATAGTGATACTGAAAATATGAAACTTCAGTTTCTCAATTCAACATGTTGCTCATTACATAAGCAATTATGTAACCAACCAGTAATAAAATACTTAAAATACAGATACTCGGGGCATACCGTGGTAATTTAAAATGTAATTAAAAGTAATCTAACAATTACTGGGACTCAAACTTAAACCTTAAACCCGAGCTCGCTCTTACGGAGCTCTGGTATTCATCGATGCTTCACCTCAAGCATCCGCAGTACGTCCACTTGTACCATCTGTCATGCCCATACAACAAATACATGACAGCCCCCCGCGAGGGGGTCAGAACCCAGTATGATAAATAAATAAATCATGTCAAGAGTGACAAAGTACTATGCAATGCATACCATGTATGAATGAGATGTATGAATGGGTATAAAGAATCGAATCTCAAGATGGCATTATCGGAGTCCAAAGGAAGGTTTCATCAATCAATATCAGCTCGAGCAGAGAGTGACAACACACAACTTTGCGCTAGGAGAATCATCATGCGCTGTGCTCGTCATCCCTCGTGCCTAGGTCCGGTAGCAACGCGTGTGACTACACTCTCTACCTATACTGCCTGTCATCGTCGTGCCCATCGTCCCCGACACTCAGAATAAATCAACTCAGTCATCATCATGGATATCAAAGAAGTGGATAGATCAATATGATATGCCCATGACTCATATATGCATCATATGACATATGCAACTCATTATGTCATGCAATCTCATGTGAAAATCAATACATATCATGTAATTCACATATCATGTACTACAATGTATCTTAACATGTCATATAGTCACATAAGAATCATATAGTGACAATTAAATCATATAAATCAATTAATGACATGTAAAAAATCATACAATAATATCATTACATATCTTCGTCAGACGTCATGATAAAACTCATTTCTACGTACCTTATAACCCAAGCTAATCTACCGAGTACTCCTCAAATCAACCCCAGAATCTATTAACCTGATCATGTAAATTCCAAATAATGCTAAGTGTTCAAATAATGCATTGAATCAAATGCAACATCTAAAAAAATTGACCCTTAGCGATTTTCTTAAATTTTCAGCTTGACCCGTTTTCGTAGAAAAATCAATATAAATTCATACGACGTCCAAATGACCCGATTCTGGTGTTCAAAGTTCAAAAACTCAAAGGACTTCATTTCTTATCTTATGATGTCAAGCTGATTCCTCCATTTAAAAGTAGTTTAAATACTAAAAACGTAGCCTTTGAAAACCTATTTTTCAGCTTGAGCGGTTTTAGTAAAATCGTCATAACTTTCCAATTTAAAATTCAAATTGGGTGATTCCAATGGCAAATAACAGCCAACTCAAAGAAATACAATTCTTATTTCTAGTCATTTTCCGGATTTCTTAGCCGCAAAATCTCAGGAACCCGACACTACATGGATATTATCGCCCACATGCAGAACACATATTGAGCACTTAAAGTATAAAATTCATAACTAATTGAAACTGAGTCCGAAACAAGTCCTCTTTATTTTTTTTTAAAAATTAAACAGAATTAAAATAGCTACAATTTTCATTTGACGACCATCAACAAATTCGGAAGGAGAATTTGTCAAAGTTCAGAATTCTACACTGCATGTACATTTTCAGCACATTTAGAGCCAAATCTGGCACTCCTTTGTAAAATGAGCATATCTCACTCATTGCAAGTCCAAAGTGTCTGGAATTTTAACCACAAACAGAAAACACAATTATCTATAACTTTTATTAGAGGCACCATTTACAAATTCGAACTCTAAGTAAATCAAAATGTCTACATAAATTACTGCATGTGCTGTTAAAATCTGCAGACTTAAAGTTTCAGCAACTATATCTAAATTTCTCATATGTTTGCACCATAATTCGACCACTAAACATAAATTCTTGTTGATAAAACTGAAAAATCATGTTATACCTTCCATTAGCTTCAAGGTTTAGCATCAAACCATCACCATCATTCCTTCCTAGCTTGAACTCCCCCAAAATGCTTCAAACATGAAAATCCTCGCATCTAACTATCACCCTTGCTTGTAGCTTCTTAATCTTCATTTGCATGTGACATGTACTTAAAATTTCAAGAGGATTTGGTGGGAGAATGGCTGAAGTTTTCGAAAATGGGATGAGAGAAGGAAGAGGAATTTTATGAATTGGAGAGAGAATAATAACCAAAAAATAAGAACCCCAAAATCTGAAAAGTAATGGGATGGGCGTGGCTTTCTATGCCATTTTGGCATGGTTTTTAATTTATTTGATGTATTGTGGAATCCATGTGTCAATACATCACTATCTTGCAAGATTAATGGTCCAAAATCATGTATTAAACATGAGTTAAATTAATTAGTGGCATGTGTTCTACAAGTGTCATGTGATCATACACATGCTCATGCACTAAAAACATGTTCCACTAGTTGCTTGACTCATTGTAGTCCGGAACACCCTAATTCAAAGTCTATACTTTTAATTATCCGGGTTTGCTTAATCATCATTAATCCGGATTAATTAGCATCGGGACCTTACATTACTAATTCTTCTAACCTTTGGTTCAGTTGAGATAGTAGCATTGTTAGAAAAGTAAGACTAAACTTGACTTATGTAGATGAAGTAATGTTAGCCATCAGGATTTAATGAATTTTGTGTTACTTGATTATCTGTAGTGAACATGTAGAAAGATATTGATTCAACTTTTGATTAGACTTGAAGAAATAAGGTATATTGCGATCGATAACATACAACATGTATCTGTATTATTTGATATATGATTTGTTGAATTATGTTAACTATGTGAGATTACTTGGCTACGTGGTTTTATATAAATTATGGAGCATTCATTGCATTCATAAGGCATATAGATGTATGAAAATAAATATTTTTTTAACACACGTCTTTTTTTATATATATACATCTACATGACATATTGAGTTGCATATGTCACATGACGCATAGATGATTCATTGGGCATATCATATTGTTCTTACCGCTCCTTTGATACCATTTGATTATAATGATATCTATAGTGTCATGAGGACGCTGGGCACAACGATGACAGACAATTTAAGTAGGAAATGTAGTCACGCGCGTTGTCGCCGGACATAGGCATGAGGGATGCTGGCACAACACATGCATGACGAGAGATGACGTAGCGTAGTGTGTGGGTCACGACCCTCTGCTCAAAATGGATATTGTTGATGACTATTCCTTGGATTTCGGATGTTAGATATCCCGAGATAATTTGTACCTTACATGCATTGCACTACATCATATATCACATTTTATAGATACATTTTGTAATTATTTGATAGTTCCATATTGGGCTTTGGCTCACCTCCAAGGGGGGCTGTTGTTGTCTTTGTGTGTGGACAATGTCAGATAGTATAGGTAACCAGGATTTAAAAGAGGGAATGCTCGTAGCTATACATGAGGTTGTTTTCTGTCTATCCCAGTTGTAGTTAGTTATTTATGCCAGGGTGTGTCCTAGAATGTAAACTTATATATATTAAGTTTATTTCTGCTCATTCTTGGATATTTTTTTTATTTTTGGTGTTTATTTGATGCTGATGGTATTATGTAAATATTTTCAGTATTGGTATATATGGTATTATATAATTTCTTTTAGTATGGATTATGTGTTGGATGCTTATTGTGCATGATTGTGGTATTATATTTACTTTCAGTATGGGTATATTGATAAATGTATTGTATTTGCATGTCCCTCGTGCGGGGAGGTCATGCTGAATTTTTTTAGGGCCACGTGTTGGTAAAATTTAATTAATCTTCCGTTGTTTACAAATGATTAGGAACGTGCCCTCACAGTGTGATAATTAAATACTTGATTAGGAACGATCCCTCACAGTTGGTATCAGAGCCATAAACTGTGAATGCTCCAGTTTTGAGTCTTGTATACACTTGAATAGGCACAAATGAATATGTGCGTTTGTGTTTGAAACTTACTTGACATATTTGCTCTTTCACGACTTGGAGTGAAATGATTGATGTCAATATGTGATTATAGATGCTTAATATTTGAGTATGCTAAGTTTGTGTAGTATTGATATTGACCACAATATTAATACTATATTGTATATATGTGATAGAAAAGAGGAGGGAAAGAGTATACACTCTAACACCAACAAAACCTGTCAATATTGAACAAATAACGAATTTGATTGTATAAGTGAAGAGTGTGTGTTTATATTGTGACATGAAAGCTCTTCTATATGAAATTTTAATGAGTATGAGGAATGTCGAACGAGTTATAACATGTTTGGAATAAGAGTCATTGGATTTAATTGAGATATCTCCATGGCATAGAGTCATTTAGATTTTGGCAATGAGTACTGAAAATAATGAGATATGACTATGCTGAAATGAGATAAAGATATGACATTGTTACAAAAAGTAAATCGATGACCATGTATGAAATCATAGTTAGATGATGTATAATTATGGTTTTGATGAAATGAAATATTGGTTTGATATTGTCACCAAGAACGCATCGTATAAAAACATCATTACATGTTATGAAAAGATGACTATATGAGATATAGATCGGGAACTTTTGGGAATATTCTCGAGGTCGTATACTTCGAATAATTTCCTATGTATCTCTTAATTTTTGAAATGAAATCTAATGATGAATGGCAACAAGTTATTAAAATCTATTGCAAAATGTGTATTAATTATTTGTCTCCTATATCTGATCATTCTAGAGCTGGGTATGCAAAAGTTATCAAAAGCTTTCCTACCAGCTATGAATATACTGCAAGGAGAGCAACATTGTGAAAGTTGTATTATGAATTGATTTTCTCATATGCAGATTCTAAATGATGACCCACATCATTATTTAAGCGGGGGAGGTTATTTATTGGATAAGATGGTATTTTGCATAGATGTATAGGTTCTCGAGTTAAGCATATTGCTTATCCTCATTACATATCATTATGATGAGAATGATGACATAATTATTGATGTATGATGGAAATTACTAATGATCATTGTCATTAAGCAGTTCGGTTTTTATTAGTTAAAACAAGTATGTGAAATTTTACAGCCTGGTTGTGTAAGAAGAAATTCCTTTTGTGTTGCAGTACTTCATAATTTGCTGACATGAAGTAATAAATTAGGATTTATGAATAAGGTTGAAATTTTAAGTTATTTGTAACATATGTAACACAAATGTTGTGACACATCCATCGTGTATGTTCGGACATGATTTGGACCATGTGCAAAAAAGGAACTAATTAAATGCTAAAATGGTTCATTATATTTTAAAACCATTAATGGAATGATTAAATACAGACCTTGCCCATATGTGGCATAGACTCCGTTTTCAAGCAAAGTTTTATTTTCTGAACAATGAAATTTGCATGGACCCGAGTATTAACTCGATATAGACTCCGTGAATTTGTGGAAAAGTTTTGAGAAAATTATAAAAATGGTAAAGACTTCCTTATATATTTCAATGAGATTTGTAAGCATCTCGTTATAGAGATCATGACCATTTGGAATATTTTCATGCAAATGAAATGATTCGACTTGAATGAGTCGAAAGTATTATGATACTTTATATGACCAGGCAATTATATCATGGTTGTTTTATGTAAATGATTTATTTGATTTATTGTTTTAGGACACTTTTGTACATCTGCTAAATGGATCTGCACTCTTAATAGTATCATGTGTCAATCCAGAGTCAAGATTGGCCTACAACTATTTGTATGCTCGATATGCGATTATGTCATACGAGTCTTCTAATTTTTGATATTTTCATGGACTTGATGAGTCCAATCCTTTGATAAATTCTTGATCGAATTGTAATTGTTCATATTAATGATATCTCATATTTCAAGATTAAATACGATGTGCTGAATATCCGAAACATATATCTTCGTATGTGAAATATTTCTGATCAATCTGTCCAGCCTGAATATGGTTTGCACAGGATGGTAATCTTTCTATCATGTCATTTTAGCAGGATACTTTTATTGACCTCTCCCATCGTTATATCGAGGACAGTTTGCATATTCGATCTTTGACCCAAATGACTTAACATGATCAGATATCTCTAATCAGACGAGCGAAGTTTTGGTTCTTTGATTAACCAACGAATATATCCTTTACATTCCTTTTCACACCAAAGAAAATAGGACATATATGAAATCGATATATCAGTTTCCTATTAAGAAATGGTTATGTATGCCAAGCTATCCAAATAGAATTTTGGATGATCGAGGTGATACTCTTGGGCCACGTCATTTCTCGACATGGTATTTCTGCTAATTTAACCAAGGTCGAAGTAGTGTTAAATTGGCTGAGAACTACCAATATTCATGAGGTCCGATGGTTTAGCGGGATTCTGAATGTCGTTTTATCGAAAGTTTTTGTTTTGAAAAATGGCTAAACATATTACTTAGCTGACACAAAAAAAAATAAAAAAGAAGTCAAAATTGCATTTCGTCAGATGAGTGTAAAGTTAGTTTTCTTGAGATCCTGTATATAGTTTTGAACTGGTAACAAATGTTTTTTGTTTTAAATATTTGACGTCATTAATTATACGGGGAAAGATATGTTTTTATTCGGACCACAAGAGCTTAAAGTATCTATTCTTCCAATCCGATCTTTAGATGAGGCAATGCAGGAGGATGAATCTTTTGAAGGATTTCGTTAATAAAACTCATTATCACCTAGACAGGTGAATGTCGCAGTGGCTGCCCTCAATCATAAAGTCCACGAGTCTGCTCTACCTTCTGTTTGTAACACCAAGTACATGCTGATATCTATACTTCTGACTGAACTTTTCACTCACGGGACTCTTATCATTGTCTCAGTATTTCAAGTTGAACCAGAGTTGATTTCTAAATCACGATAGCCCAATGAATTGATGTTCAAACTCAAAAATGTTAAGAACTTATATCTGCAGGACATCCATCTAACTTTCAGATAGTTTCTGATAGTTCTTTACGACTTAATGATTGATAAATTATTCCTGATAATTCTGATCTGACCTCTGTACTTCTTTGTGAAGTACATGGCTGTAAATATAGTATCCACCCTAATGGCTGAACATGTAAACGACTCTGAGACCTCAATTCCGGTGGAGATGTATGAGGTAAGACATTGCGGAATTTATTTTCAAATGTTTAGTTTGTCAGCAGGTTTAAATCAAACCAATGAAACCTAGAAGGTTACTTCATGGACTTGAAAGTCCCAATGGGATTGTGAACATATTGCTATGGATTTTGTGACCCATATTCCTCAATCGCCCACAGGCTTTGATGCTATTTGAGATATTATTGATCGACTTCCTCAATCTGCAACTTATCCTTATACGTATATGACTAGGTTGTTTATCGAGAATATACGTACTATAGTGATTGAATTTTTTTGGCATTGGAGGGCAAAAAGCCTTGTTTTTAACCGCATTTTCCTACAATAATAGCTACCAAACGACATAGATTTGACACCTTTTGAAGCATTATAGGAGAGACGATGTAAGTCGCCTCTAGTATGAAAAGAAATAAGTGAAAAACCAGTTGACTGGACCTGATATAATACAAGAAATGAATGATAAGGTTCGGTTGTTCAGATAGCGGATGATGGCCGCACAAGAGCATCAAGCAAGTTATACTTCTAACCGAAGACGGCCCATAGAATTTAATAAAGGAGATCGTGTCCTTCTGAAATTTATCCTTTAGAAGCACTATTAATTTTGGCATGTGAGGCAAACTATCACCTCGATGTGTTGGCCTGTATGAGATCCTTAATCGAGTCGGAGATCTTGCTTATAGATTAGCATCGCCACCAACTTTATCGATCATTCACGATGTATTTTTTCATGATTCTTTGTTGCGAATATATTAACCAAATCCATCACGTCTTTCAGCATGATGAGGTTGAACTTGATCGTTCGTGTCAAACATCTTGTTTACATATTGGATCGAAAGGATAAAGTAATGCACAATACATCTATTCCATTAGTACAAGTACGATGGACACGATATGGTGTAGAAGAATCAACGTGGGAATCGAAAAGTAAGATCGAGAATCTTATCTGCACTTGTTCGATTCTGTTCCATTGTATTCAATGTATCATGTTGTGTTTTTTGATCCATATGCTGATTTCAGTTTTGTTTTGTATCTATGTTTGAGATTTTGAGGACGAAATCTGTATAAGTGGGGGACAAATGTAAGGCTCCGAGATTTGATTAATATGAATTAAATGTAATTTGTGAGATAATGAATAATTAATTTGAAGTTAATTAATTATAGGTGAAATTGACAAAATGAATGTCAATTGACAGTGAACATTATATATTTTTGAAATAGTCGTATAAACTCCGATAATATTTTAGAATTAATTTATTAAAATGAAGAATTAAATTTTGTGATATAATAGTGAATATAAATCTCAAATTGTTTGTACATTTAATGTATTAGTACATCGGTGACACTCCGATGTACATAACTGCCTTGGAATACCAATATTATCGTGTACCAAACAATTTACACATACAAAAACATGTAAAAAAATGCACACATAACGCGATCCTCTTCCCATGTTTTTATTGCGTCCAACCTCCGCCTGGAAAACGGGTGCGTCTGCCCCGTCCGGCCACTACCCAGCGAACCTGACCTACCATCGTGCTCCCCACTCAACAGCACAAGTTTCCATACCAGGAAATCACCGTTCACCGCCTCGCATTCGTCGAAATTTGTGAAGGAAAGGTATGAATTGCCAGTTAGGGTTCTTCTAGATTTTGATTCCATTTTTTCCCCATAACTTAGTTCGAATTCAAGTGTGCAAACCTTCACCCTCACCATGACCGATGTTTTGCCTCCGGTCTCCGCCATTCTCGCCGCCGTGAGTCATCGGAAAACGCCCTTGAAGTCTCCGGTTTCTGCATGCTATAGTGAGTTCGATTCTTCCAGCTTTTAATTCAAAATTTAGCCTTCAATTTGAACTTTAATTGTTGGATGAATTTTGTTATGATGTTGGAGCATCATTCTGTTGAAAAATCTTGCTATTTTGGTCCGAGTTTTTAATTTATTGTTTGAGCTGTATTTCAAAAACATCCTGATGCCATGCATGACAAAAATCTTGTTGTTTGAATTCGATTCTTGCCATTGGGGTCACTAATTTTAGTGTATAAATGTGTGTGTGTTCAAGCTACGGTCTGTGCGTGAGTTAGCTCACAACTTTGGTTTAGTTTGTGCTGCTATGATGAAGTCTTGTTATACTCTATATTTCATTGTAACCTTTTGGATAATAATTAAGAAAATTTTTAATAATTTAGCCATATCTACTAAATTTCCCTTATACTGTGTGCTTAGAATGTGGTGGGTTGAATAGGTGGAATATATTGACATGAATATAACTAAATTCAGAAATTAAAAGAGATTCATCAATTCTTGATTAGTTGATGTTAAGAGATACGACTCCAACATTTTGCAATTTTTTTTTGGAGAAAATACATCTTCATGAGTATTCAGTTTGATATTCTGTAATATATCATTAACTGTCTATCATCATGGCATTTGATTGTGTATTAATTAACTTACTAATTCTTCTAAACTTTGGTTAAGTTGAGACAGTATCATTGTTAGAAAAGTAAGAGTAAACTTGACTTATGTAGATGAAGTAATGTTAGCGATCAGGATTTAATGAATTTCGTGTTACTTGATTATCTGTAGTGAACACGTAGAAAGATATTGATCCAACTGTTGATTAGACTTGAAGACATAAGGTATGTTGCGATCGGTAACATACGACATGTATCTGTATTATTTGATACATGATTTGTTGAATTATGTTAACTATGTGAGATTACTTGGCTACGTGGTTTTATTCAAATTATGGAGCATTCATGACATTCTTAAGGCATATCGGTGTATGAAAATAAATATTCTATTAACACACATCATTTTTTTTATATATACATCGACATGGCATATTGATTTGCTCATTTGCATATGCCACATGATCCCTAGATGATTCAATGGGCATATCATATTGATCTTACAGCACCTTTGATACCATTTGATTATAATGAGATCTATAGTGTCATGGGACGCTGGGCTCGACGATGACATGTAGTTTAGGTAGGAATTGTAGTCAGGCACATTGTCATCGAACATAGACACGAGGGATGCCCGGAACAACACAGGCACAACTGATCGCTATTATTTTAAACAGTTATTTCCAATGTAGCGATTCTATACCACAAATGCACGGTGTCCAGTTTTAGTATAATGATAATATAAGTATGAGTGTCGAACCCACGAGGACTAGGAAATTAGTATCAAACTCCACTAGTTTAACTATATTTAGCCTACGAAAAATGGTTGTGATTAATTAATTAAAGTGACAAATTAACTCAAAATCAATCTAAGCAAACAGTGATGAATGAGAATATAATCAAAAGAAACAATTATCAAGACTTTCGGTTCACCTATGTAATCCCCACAATTCGCCTATTAGTTAATAATCGAATTCAAACAATCAAAGGTGACGAGTTTTCTTAATTCACTTGTTATACCTTGGTCCGGCTATAACAAATCTAATACTAACGTAACAATAAGCCACTCTCGTATCCTCATTGAACAATTAATATTGTAAATTGATCTATGAAAACTTCTAGCTTTCAATTTTGGTAAATCTATAGCTATCACACGTGTGTTTGACTTTATCTCTCGATATCAGTCTGGAATCCACGGCATAAATCACTATATAGAATTCTAATTTATCTCTCGATCTCAATTGTAATTTATTATCATTCAAGGATGGCCAAACCCTTAAAAGCATGAAGAACAATGATCTATGCACTTAGATAATAAGAATCAATCAAAACATTCAATTTAAATCATAGGTTCATACAAAGGATCCCCTAAGTCTTGACAACAAACTTAGCCAACTATTTCCATCAAATAACAATGCATAAAGTTGTATTGAACAAAACTAAACACCATAATCTGATAAAAATGTAGAACTAAAGTTAGAAATACGTAAATAACGAGAGGCGTTGACTCCTTGCGTTGCTCCGTCAACCCGTCTCTTCCAATGCGTCTTCTCTTCAATGGTTTGGTGGTATATGGATTGTTGGAGAAGATGAAAGTTGAAGGAGGCTGCTTGTGTAGGTCAAAAGTGAGCCCAAAGAGTCCCCAAATTTCGTCTGAATTGTCCCTTAAATAATGTTGGATGAGTCCCCACAAGTTTGGACACAAAATCACTTGATAAGGAAGGAAATCTCGAGTTTATCGGGTCTGGCGATCGATAGCTATAATGTGCCGATCGATCGCCAGAATATTCTGTTTTATTTTTCAAAATCTTCACCCGGGCGATCGATCGCCAATAATTACCGATCGATCGCGAGTTGCTTCTGCCTCAAGGCGATCGATCGCCCGAATATTTCGATCGATCGCAAGTCTGATTTTCTGGATTTTTGCACTTTCGTCCCTCATCTTCCATGTTTGCTCGCTTTGGTCCTTTTTCATCATTTTAAGCTTAATTCCTCCACTTTATGCATTTGGACCTGGATTCCTGTATATACCAAAACGCGTAATATTTCCCAGGAATCGCTACAAAAACACCCCGAATCTTATATTAAAATAAGTGTAAAAATCACAATAGTCAACTCCCCCAAACTTAAACTTGATCTTCTCGAGCAAGAAATAAGATCACGAAGTAGAGTGCAATATTGAAGATTCAAATAAACCACTTCACAGTCAATCATGTAACTCAGACATCTCACTTACAGACGAACAATAATTAATCAGAAAGTTTACCAAGTTGTGTTTTCTCCTAGATCAGGCAACATGTCTCCAAATTAGAACGTGCGTGTGTGCTATTGTCACTTTCAAGTTCCATGCAAATTTCATAGATCAATTCATGCTAGGCAATGAAAGTTCAGATTATCCTTGAGCATTCCATAGACCTATTTTCAAACAACTTCTCCAGTAATGTAGTCACTCCCTCAACTTGGATCAATAGGTCTTTTAAAGCTTGTAATGTTAGGCCTAGGTGTTTGGCTTCAAAGAAAAGATAGGGTACCACAAAGACGAGAGTATAAGCATGTAATATTTTTAGCACAAAAATGAGCTTCTCTTCTTTTTCTTTTAGCCTTGGCCACTTTGGGTCTTAGTTGGATCTTTTTTTCTCAAGGATTTTTCTATTCTTTTCTTTTCTCATTCATCAACTTTTTTACAATAAGCTCATCAAAATATAGCAATTCATGTGCATCTAATGAGAATCATTATACTCCCTTAGGGTAAGGATATTTTTTTTCAATTTAAGCTCATAAAGGTAGGTATACTGAGTTGCCAAAAAAAATAAAAAAGTTGAATGGGGCTAATAGTACGTTAAACATACTCCATTCTTTTGCAATTAGGTTCAAAATGGGACACTAGAGATTGATATATACATGGTAAGCTTGAAAGGCTCAAACGGTCCAAAGATCGCCTAATCATTTCCAAGCCGAGTTTATAACTATAAAATTTCGCCTTGAAGTGTCATCATCAAATAGTTTCTAAGGTACTCTAAATTGCTCAAAAATAATTCATCAAGTTCACAAAAAATTTCACAACTACAAGTGCAATTCACAAGATTATGACTCAAATGTGCTCAAAATATTCCTCATCTTTGACATGCTACTCAAAACAAGATATTCACAAACAAGTCTTGCAATCATCAAAACTCAAGTTGACATGCATAGTGAGATTAATATCATCATGGAATTGAGACCACTATTATGATTTATTCTTATCTTACTAACTGAACTCATATTCAAGAAAAAAACAAATTGGTGCTAAAAAAATGATCAATTTCCAAATAAGAAGCATGACACAATAATGCACTCCCCCAAACTTAATTCATGCATTTTCCTCAACGTAATAAGCATAGAAAGTAAGATAAAGCAGTTACCGTTGACAATGACCGTCAGTGATCGTTGTCCAATTCCTCGTCGGCTTGTGGGGCATAGTGTTGGACAGATCATAGCACGCATGTAGTCTCGCCAAAATCAAAAAAACAAGAACAAAACAAACCAAAATAAACTAAAACAAAGCAAAGTGTTAAGAAAGAGTTCTTGATTTATAGTCTCAAGCTGGACTTTTTACCCTTTACGCTCAAGTGCCGCAATGGCCAGTGGGGGAAGAGTTTCCATCCTCAATGTGGTAATGTCGTAACCACTTCTCTTTCACAGTGAATTGTCCCCCATGGTCATCTCTCAGTTTGAAGGTGTCGAATGGTAGAACATCGATAACTTTGAATGGTCCAGCCCATGGTGCGTCAGACTCCCATGGAAAAAATCTCATCTTTTTCCTATTCATTAATACCGAGTCCCCTACACCAAATTCACCACTTCTTTATTGGCCATTCGATGTGACATCCACCTTCTGCTCACTCTTAACCTGCATCGCATCAACAGATAGTGTATCAATTATATTGATACTAAAACATCAATGCTCAGTGCGTGTAGTGTTCACAACTTTGAACTTATCATAAGTAACTTGATCCCCCCTACTCGGAGGATCAACTTCCATTTTTGGACAACAATCAATGCCCTTCCAGTAGCTAGGAACGGTATTCCTAATATCAATGGCATGTCTGCCTCCTCTAGCACCATGAAATCCACCGGAATGGTGAATTTGTCAACCTTGACCGGTACATCCTCCACTATCCCATGAGGGTACTTGATGGACTTGTCTGCCATCTGCAGTGAGACATTGATTGTTTTTAGCTCTCCTAAGCCCAACTTTCTGTACACAGACAAAGGCATTAAATTAACACTTGACCCCAAATCACATAAAGATTTATTGAAAGATTTAGAATTGATTTTGCAAGGTATTGTGAAACTCCCTGGATCCTTTAACTTTGGAGGTGAATCATTTTGACAGCAGAACACTCCTCAGTTAAGTTTATTATCTCATGCTCTCCCAGTTTCCGCTTTTTCGATAGAATCTCCTTTAAAAACTTAGCAAAATTCGGCATGTGCCAAATAGCATCTATGAAAGGCATCTCAATATGAAGATTCTTAATCAATTCTAAAAATTTAGCAAATTTAGCATCAATCTTTGCTCTCTTATACATCTCTACCTTAGTAGGTTTGATAGGTGTAAGGGTCTTAGTAGACATTTTGTCGCGTGTTTGCACCTCTTCTTGCTTGATGTCCGCCTCGCCTTTCAGCTCAATGTGTGCATCCTTCTTCTCAGCGACCTCCTTTCCGCTCCTCAACGTGATTGCATGGACTTGCTCCCTAGGGTTAGTCTCAGTGTCACTAGTTAGTGATCCTTGTGCTCGTCCGGCTAGGATTTTTGCTAACTGTCCCACTTGGACTTCCAAGTTCTTTATCGACGCTTCGTGATTTTGGAATCTAGTTTCCGTCGTTGTGATGAACTTGGTCAACAGCTCCTCCATTCTTGGCTTTGGTGTATACCCCGGTGGTGGTTGGGGATAGTTCCTCGGCCCCGTATTGTACGTATTTTGATAGGGGTAGGTCTGCGGTGGTCGGTTCACTACAAAGTTAACAACTTCATTACTTGTAACGAATGGGTTACCAACCTGGCATTCAGTGCTCGGATGTCCTCCTTGGCAAAGCTCGCATGTAATAGTTTGAACTTGCATTGCATGCATGCTCAAACTATTGATCTTCTTGTTCAGTGCTTCCAACTGGGCAGCTAGGGCAGCGACTTCACTCACTTGATGTACTCTGGCTTGCTTCTTTTCCACATTCCTTTCAGACTGTCATTGACAGCTATTAGCAGCCATCACCTCCAACAGTGTATAAGCTTCCTCGGGTGTCTTCCTCATCACAGTAGAACGATTATAGAGCGCTTCATCAATTATAGAACGATTATCAGAAAATAAACCATTATAAAACGTTTGTACCTGCAGCCAGATAGGAGGCCATGATGTGGGCATCTCCGCAGTAGATCCTTGAAGCGCTCCCAAGCCTCATACAGTGTCTCTGGATCATATTGGGCAAAGGTTATGATATCATTCTGCATCGTAGCCGTCTTTGATGGTGGAAAGAATTTTGACATGAACAACTGCGCCATTCCATCCCACGTGGTAATAGACCCTGCAGACAACGAGTGTACCAAGATTTAGCTTTATCACGTAAAGAAAAGGGAAACAAACGTAACCTGATGGCGTCGTCTGTAATACCCCCGAAATGATATATGATTATGTGCTACGATGATGATTTACGATGTGTTTAAGGGAGTTGTGGTACATTTAAACTGGGGGTTATAATTATGTTGATGATATGATTTAGGGGGCGTGTTGGGTGTTTTAAGGGATGTATTAATTAAATGAAGTTATAAAATATTGAGTGAGGATATTTTAATACATCGTACTAAATACCGGGAAACAATTAAACACCACAAGGCACCCCAACCACACCACCCCCCAATCGGCCACCCTCCCCCAAATGCACCCTACCCCCACTTGCTCAACCGATGCCTCCTTCTCCTTCCATTCAGTCCACCTCCAATCAGCTCTCCTCCACCCCTCTCCCTCTTTCTCTCTCAAAAAAATCGTCCCTGTAAGCTGCAAATCAAGGGGAGGAAAAGCTTGGTTAGAAGGGTTTTAAAAACCTTGCAAAGAGGAGCAAAAGTAGAGGGGTAAGTCATACTCTGTTTTCGGAGCTCTTGGATGTGTTTGGTTTGGTGGGATGATTTTTATGCCGCTAAGTATAGGTTTGGGTGAAACCTTGGTATGGGTGCTTACATGAAAGTACTATGTAGCTATTAGCATGTTTGCTCGAGCATATTACATGTTTTATGTGATAGATTTCTAGTTATGAAGGTATATGCTCGAAAAACTGGGCAAAGAGATGCATGCTCTATTTTTTGTAAAGATTGGATGAGATCTAAGTTTATGATGATGTTATGATACATGCTAGCTTAGGTCTTGTAGAACCTTTGATTTAAGTACCTACATGGAAGTTTTATGAAGTTACTAGCATGTTTGTTTGAGCAAGTATGATGTGTTATGAAGTAGTTTTGATGCCATGAAATGAGGTGCTCAAAAATCTGGAGAAGTCCCGATTTTTCAGAGCGCTCGATCGATCGAGATTCTGGTCCCGATCGATCGAGCGAGGCAGAAGCTTTTAAACATGGTTTGAATTTCAGGTGCCGATCGATCGAAGGATTTTCCGATCGATCGGTGAAGCTCCTCGATCGATCGGTAAGAAGATTTCGATCGATCGGTCGAGGCAGAAGTTGGGCACTATTTTTTATGCTTTCTCGATCGATCGAGACATGGGTTCCGATCAATCGAGAGAGGCAGAATCTTGGCAAAAGTTTTTAATTGTTTTATTTTGACAATGATTCATGATATGGTATCTAATATGATATGTTGTGGTTATGTAGAACCATCCCAGGTACCAGCACAGTCAAGGAGATAAAGTCTGTTGACTCCTCCTCCTTTTGAAAAGGTACGTAAGAAACGTACGGGCATCGGACGGTAAACCATACTCCTACATATGATGTTTAAGTAAGTTTATGATATGATGTTTATGATGATGGTTATGATAAGTAAGTTTATTATGATGATGTTTATGATGATGATTGTGATAAGTAAGTTTATGAAGGTGTTTTATACGATGTTTATGATATGGTAAGATGCCATACGATAGGGTAAGATGCCCATATGGTAAGATGCCATACGATAAGGGTAAGATGCCCATATGGCAAGATGCCATACGATGTTCACGATATGGTAAGATGACATACGATAGGGTAATATACTCATATGCATGAATATGAGTCAGGGTCAACAAAAAGAAGTTAACGAATAACCAGCAAGTTTACTTAACCAAGATTTAATGCATTTACTGTTATGTTTCCTCTTATGATGTTAAGTAAATATGTATATGCTCACGATGTGTTGTCCCTGTAGGTACACTTTTGGACTGAAGGGGCTGAGGGTCGGGTTGAAGCTGTGAGCTACAAGGATACAAGATGCATAGGATTCTGTTTATGTTTAGTATCTACTCTAGGAGTAGTATAAATCTAAAACGTTAGCATTCTTGTTTAGGAATGTATCCATTAAGTTACGAAGTTTTTATTTTGGCCTGTAATCCTATCAGCTCACGTAACAACCGGAACCCTAAAACCTTATAAAATGCATGTTTAGTTCAATTTATATGTTATTAATCACGGTCAAGGTGGGAAGACCCCACATTAGTGGTATCAGAGCAGTGGTTAGATAACCCGAGAATGAGTGAAGGGTAGCCTTAGCAATAAGTTAGCTAGGTGCTTACTTTTAAACATGTTTTATATGTATGTTGCATATGAAGTAGAAGATGTTATACTAACATGTTTAATTACCTAACGATGTACTTTATGAACTGCTTTTCGTATTGTTGTTAACCCTTGTGTTGCAGCATGGCAGCAAACGCCGAAGTAGGTGATGCGATAAGCGTCAATGCAAGTGCTGGACGTACAAATCCCCTACCTCCGCCAGCTTTCGGCGAAGAACCGTCTGAACAACAGTTGTTGCCTGGGGAACTGAGCTTGACTCAATTTCTTGCATACCGACCTCCGACATTTGAAGGAACTGAGACAGGGGAACAAGCAGAGGAGTGGTTGGAAAGAATAGAGCAAATATTCGTGGCAGCTCCTTGTGCTAAGACAGCCTGGATCAGACTAGCGGAGTTGCAGTTGGCCAAGAAGGCGCTGATGTGGTGGAAGACCACAGTAGTAGAGCAAGAGGCTCAAGGTCATGAAATTAATTGGAAGCTGTTCAGAACTCGGTTTCTGACCCGCTATTTCTCAGCTGCTACACGACAGGCCAAGGAAGATGAATTCACTAACCTCAAGCAAGGTAATATGCCTGTATCAGATTATGCTCTCCAGCACTGTTCCTTGCTCAGATATGTACCTCACATTGCTGCAAGCACTCAAGCAAAGATGAGGAACTTCATGAAGGGCTTGAGGCATGAGCTGTATGACAGGGTGATCACTTATGGCCCTGCCTGTTTTGATGATGCACTTTCACGGGCTGAGCTAGCCGAACTGGGAGTTGGTGCATACCCTGATACCGTACCACCTCCAGCACCCCCTCAGAAATCCACTTCTGATAATTTGAGGCTGAGGGGTGATCAGTTCAAGCCAAGGGGGAATACTTCGGCTTTGAGATTCAGTGGTAAGAGGCCCGACAATCGTTGGAGAGGAAACCATAGGGATGATGCCCCGTCAGGAAGAGGACAGCCTCAGGGAGGCAGATTTGGGAAGATCCTGTGCTTTATTTGTGGGCAACCACATCTGACAAAAGATTGCGTGGGATGCTATGTTTGTGGCAACAAGGGCCACTTTGCTCGGCAATGTCCCAACCGAGAGGGACAACAGAACTCTGCGGGGAGGCCTGCAGACAGAGCAGTACAGCACAGACCACCTTTTTGCACCGAGGCAGTATGGAGGTCATCCCATGGGGCCACCTCAAGGGCAAGTCTATGCATTGACAAGGGAGCAGGCTACAGCAGCTCCGGAGGAGGTTATAGAGGGTACTTGTCTTTTATTTACGCACCCTGCTTTTATATTGATCGACACAGGTGCATCACACACTTTCGTGTCGACAAGGTTTGTGGAAAGGCACCACATATGCACTTCTCCGTCGCCCACGCCTCTTATAGTCTCGACACCCGCTGGAAGAAGTATGATTACTGATTAGATTGTCTATGATGGCCTCATTTATTTTGAGGATAACGAGCTAAGGTTAGATTTGATTGTTCTAGGGATGTCAGACTTTGACTGCATTGTAGGCATTGACGTTCTGAACAGGTATTAGGCAGTTGTGAACTGCAGGTAAAGGACTGTCCGATTCAGGTCCGATTTGGGAGTCCAGTGGACATTCTATGGGGATGGTTCCCGTCCAAAGATTCCGTTGATATCTGCTGTCAAGATGGCACAGTTATTGGAACGAGGCCATACAGGATACCTCATCTATATTATTGATGTAACTGGAAAGAAGGAAGACTTGAAAGTCGAGAATGTGCCCGTAGTGGATGAGTTTTCTGATGTTTTTCCGGAAGAGATTCCCGGATTTCCACCGACGAGAGAGGTCGAGTTTGGGATTGAGTTACTACCGGGGACGTCTGCCATTTCTCGTGCCCCGTATAGGATGGCACCAGCAGAGCTAAGGGAGTTAAAGACTCAGTTGCAAGAGCTCCTTGACAAGGGCTACATACGCCTTAGCGTATCGCCCTGGGGTGCGCCTGTTTTATTTGTTAAGAAGAAAGAGGGATCGATGCGTCTATGCATTGACTACAGGCAACTGAATAAGGCCACAGTAAAGAACAAGTATCCACTTCTGAGGATCGATGACTTGTTTGATCAGTTGCAGGGTACGAGGCTCTACAGTAAGATCGATCTGAGATCGGGGTATCATCAGATTCGAGTAAGGGAGGATGATGTTCAGAAGACGGCTTTCAAGACAAGATATGGGCACTATGAATTCTTAGTCATGCCTTTTGGAGTGACGAATGCCCCAGCTGTCTTCATGAGTTTGATGAACAGGGTATTCCAGCCATATTTGGATCGGTTCGTCATAGTTTTCATTGACGATATACTCATCTACTCCCGAACTGAGGAAGAACACGTGGAGCACTTGAGGACAGTACTCCAGATCCTCAGGGATCATCAGTTATACGCAAAGCTTAGCAAGTGCGAGTTTTGGTTGAGCAGCGTGGTATTCTTAGGCCATGTCATATCTAGCAGAGGGATATCTGTGGATCCCAGGAAGATCGAGGCTGTGATGGAGTGGGCTGCACCCACTTCTGTACCGGAGATACGGAGTTTTCTCGGTTTGGCAAGGTATTACCGACGTTTCGTCGAGGGTTTTTCAAAGATCGCCAAACCCCTGACACAGCTGACTCAGAAAGGAGTCCCCTTCTATTGGTCTGAGGCTTGTGAGGAAAGCTTCCAAGAGCTGAAGCGCCGCCTGACTACAGCGCATGTGTTGGTGATTCCGTCTGAGAATAAGAAGTTTGCCTTGTATACGGATGCGTCACTGCAGGGTTTGGGCTGTGTATTGATGCAAGATAAGCATGTGGTGGCTTATGCATCGAGGCAGTTGAAGACGCATGAGGCTAAGTATCCAGTGCATGATTTGGAACTGGCGGCCATCATATTTGCCTTGAAGATTTGGAGACATTACTTGTATGGTACATCTTTCACTATATTTACGGACCATAAGAGCCTGGAGTTCTTATTGACTCAGGCAGAGTTGAATATGCGGCAAAGAAGGTGGATGTAATTACTCAAGGACTATGATTGTGAGATTGAGTACCATCCTGGTAAAGCAAACTTGATAGCAGACGCCTTAAGTCGTAAGGTGAAGAGTACTGCTGAGGATGCCATGAGTCTATCAGCTATGATGACTTCTTATTGCCATCTGGGCTATGATTTTGATGTAGACACGTCGCCTGTGCGAGTGTCGACCTTATTGGCGGAGCCAGATATATTTGAGGCAATCAGGAAGGCCCAGAGGTCGGATGATGAGGTTCAGAGATGGACGTCATTGGTACTTAAAGGTCAGCCATCCAAGTTCAGAGTGGCTGAGGATGATTCCTTGAGACTGGGCAACCGATGGGTAGTCCCAGATACACCAGAGTTGCGTAGAAGGAATATTGGAGCGAGCTCACAGTAGTCGGTTCAGTATCCACCCGGGAGGAAGAAAGATGTACAAAGACCTATGCGGTCAATTGTGGTGGAGACGCATGAAGCGCGGTGTGATCACTTTTGTTAAAAAATGTTTGATCTGCCAGCAGGTAAAGGCAGAGAGACAGAGGCCTGGTGGCGAGCTGAAGAGCTTAGAGGTACTCGAATGGAAGTGGGAGCATATCTCTATGGACTTTGTGACCCACTTGCCAAGGACGGCCTCTGGATTTGATGCGATCTGGGTGATCGTGGATAGGCTAACGAAGGTAGCTCACTTTATCCCCTACTGTATAACTTTCACATACCTAAAGATGGCCCAATTATATGTACGGGATGTAGTGAGGTTGCATGGGATTCCAGTCTCGATTGTGTCTGACAGAGACCCAAGGTTTACTTCACATTTCTTGGAGGGTCTCCAGACAACTTTAGGCACAGAGGTGAGACTGAGTACGGCCTATCACCCTCAGACAGACGGTCAGACGGAGCGTACCATTCAGACGCTCGAGGACATGTTGAGGGCATGTATTTTGGAGTTTGATACTCCGTGGCAGGATTCACTGGCACTGGTGGAGTTCTCCTATAATAACAGTTATCAGGCGAGCATTCAAATGGTTCCTTTTGAAGCTCTGTATGGACGACGATGTAGGTCATCGCTGTATTGGGAGGACTTGACTAGCAAAGCGGTCGGAGGATCGGATATGATCAAGGATATGGAAGGTAAGATGAAGTTGATACGCTAGAAGATGAAAGCGGCCTAGGATAGGCAAGCAGCCTATGCCAATAAGAGGCGACGACCGCTGGAATTCCAGTCAGGAGACAAGGTCTTCTTAAAGATCTCGCCCTTCAGGGGTGTGGTTCGGTTTGGTATGCGGGGAAAGTTATCTCCGAGATATGTTGGGCCATATGAAGTTTTGCAGCGTATCGGTACTTTGGCCTACCGTTTGGCACTACCGCCATCCCTGTCTGGCATACACGATGTTTTCCACGTTTCTATGTTGCGTAAGTATGAGCCAGACCCGTCTCATGTCTTACAGCCTACTGAAGTTCAGTTAGCTCAGATGTGTCCTACATAGAACGACCAATCAGAATTCTGGATCGAGAGGATCGCAGGCTACGGAGCAAAGTTATACCGATGGTCAAAGTTCAGTGGGATCGTCGGGGTGTCGAGGAGGCTACGTGGGAGACGGAACGGCATATGGTGCAGCACTATCCGGAACTATTCTCTGGTATATTTTTATGTTTAGTTTCGTAAGGGTGATGCATGTGGATTTCGAGGGCGAAATCTTATAAGTAGGGGAGTAATGTAATACCCCCGAAATGATATATGATTATGTGCTACGATGATGATTTACGATGTGTTTAAGGGAGTTATGGTACTTTTAAATTGGGGGTTATAATTATGTTGATGATATGATTTAGGGGGCGTGTTGGGTGTTTTAAGGGATGTATTAATTAAATGAAGTTATAAAATATCGAGTGAGGATATTTTAATACATCGTACTAAATACCGGGAAATAATTAAACACCACAAGGCACCCCAACCACACCACCCCCCAATCGGTCACCCTCCCCCAAATGCACCCTACCCCCACTTCCTCAACCCATGCCTCCTTCTCCTTCCATTCACTCCACCTCCAATCAGCTCTCCTCCACCCCCTCTCCCTCTTTCTCTCTCAAAAAAATCGTCCCTGTAAGCTGCAAATCAAGGGAGGAAAAGCTTGGTTAGAAGGGTTTTAAAAACCTTGCAAAGAGGAGCAAAAGTAGAGGGGTAAGTCATATTCTGTTTTCGGAGCTCTTGGATGGGTTTGGTTTGGTGGGATGATTTTTATGCATGCTAAGTATAGGTTTGGGTGAAACCTTGGTATGGGTGCTTACATGAAAGTATTATGTAGCTATTAGCATGTTTGCTCGAGCATATTACATGTTTTATGTGATAGATTTCTAGTTATGAAGGTATATGCTCGAAAATCTGGGCAAAGAGATGCATGCTCTGTTTTTTGTAAAGATTGGATGAGATCTAAGTTTATGATGATGTTATGATACATGCTAGCTTAGGTCTTGTAGAACCTTTGATTTAAGTACCTACATGGAAGTTTATGAAGTTCCTAGCATGTTTGTTTGAGCAAGTACGATGTGTTATGAAGTAGTTTTGATGCCATGAAATGAGGTGCTCAAAAATCTGGAGAAGTCCCGATTTTTCAGAGCGCTCGATCGATCGAGATTCTGGTCCCGATCGAGATTCTGGTCCCGATCGAGCGAGGCAGAAGCTTTTAAACATGGTTTGAATTTCAGGTGCCGATCGATCGAAGGATTTTCCGATCGATCGGTGAAGCTCCTCGATCGATCGGTAAGAAGATTTCGATCGATCGGTCGAGGCAGAAGTTGGGCACTATTTTTTATGCTTTCTCGATCGATCGAGACATGGGTTCCGATCGATCGAGAGAGGCAGAATCTTGGCAAAAGTTTTTAATTGTTTTATTTTGACAATGATTCATGATATGGTATCTAATATGATATGTTGTGGTTATGTAGAACCATCCCAGGTACCAGCACAGTCAAGGAGATAAAGTCTGTTGACTCCTCCTCCTTTTGAAAAGGTACGTAAGAAACGTACGGGCATCGGACGGTAAACCATACTCATACATATGATGTTTAAGTAAGTTTATGATATGATGTTTATGATGATGGTTATGATAAGTAAGTTTATGATGATGATGTTTATGATGATGATTGTGATAAGTAAGTTTATGACGATGTTTTATACGATGTTTATGATATGGTAAGATGTCATACGATAGGGTAAGATGCCCATATGGTAAGATGCCATACGATAAGGGTAAGCTGCCCACAGGGTAAGATGCCCATATGGCAAGATGCCATACGATGTTCACGATATGGTAAGATGCCATACGATAGGGTAAGATACCCATATGCATGAATATGAGTCAGGGTACAACAAAAAGAAGTTAACGAATAACCAGCAAGTTTACTTAACCAAGATTTCATGCATTTACTGTTATGTCTCCTCTTATGATGTTAAGTAAATATGTATATGCTCACGATGTGTTGTCCCTGTAGGTACACTTTTGGACTGAAGGGGCTGAGGGTCGGGTTGAAGCTGTGAGCTACAAGGATACAAGATGCATAGGATTCTGTTTATGTTTGGTATCTACTCTAGGAGTAGTATAAATCTAAAACGTTTAGGAGTAGTATAAATCTAAAACGTTAGCATTCTTGTTTAGGAATGTATCCATTAAGTTATGAAGTTTTTATTTTGGCCTGTAATCCTATCAGCTCACGTAACAACCGAAACCCTAAAACCTTATAAAATGCATGTTTAGTTCAATTTATATGTCATTAATCACGGTCAAGGTGGGAAGACCCCACATCGTCAGTAACACCATTATTCTTGAATGTATCACAAATCTCCAAGAAGTTGGAGATGTGATCATTTGGATCATCTGTAGCAGCTCCCCCAAATCGGACCGAATGTTGGATCATCTGTATGATACCAGGCTTGATCTCGAAATTGTTGGCCTGGATGGTGGGTCTCGTAATAATCGACATTGATCCATGGAATGAAGGGTGGGCGTAATCCATGAGTGACCTTGCCACTTGTGCCACTGGAACTTCCTCGTTATTAGCCATGTGTGCTCTTGCTTGCCTTAGCCTCCTTTGACAAGTGCGTCGATCTCGGGATCAAAGGGCTCAAGTGTAGGGTTGCTACTCCTTAGCATGCACCAAGAGATAATACCCTGTAACAATCAACTAAAACAAAAAGAAACAGTATAAGAGAGAAAAAATCGAAAATAAAAAAAACAATTGACTAAACTACAGTCAACTAATCTCATTTGATATTATTAAAACTAGTCCCCCGCAACGGCGCAAAAAACTTGATCGCTATTATTTTAAACAGTTATTTTCAATGTAGCGCTTCTATACCGCAACTGCACGGTGTCAAGTTTTAGTATAATGATAATATAAGTATGAGTGTCGAACCCACGAGGACTAGGAAATAAGTACCAAACTTCACTAGTTTAACTATATTTAGCCTACGAAAAATGGTTGTGATTAATTAACTAAAGTGACAAATTAACTCAAAATCAACATAAGCAAACAGTGATGAATGAGAATATAATCAAAAGAAACAACTATCAAGACTTTCGGTTCACCTATGTAATCCCCCACAATTCGCCTATTAGTTAATAATCGAATTCAAACAATCTAAGGTGACGAGTTTTCCTAATCCACTTGTTATACCTTGGTCCGGCTATAACAAATCTAATACTAACATAACAATAAGTCACTCTCGTATCCTTATTGAACAATTAATATTGTAAATTGATCTATGAAAACTTCTAGCTTTCAATCTATAACTATCACACGTGTATTTGACTTTATCTCACGATATCAGTTTGAAATCCACGGCATAAATCAATATATCGAATTCTAATTTTATCTCTCGATCTCAATTGTAATTTATTATCATTCAAGGATGGCCAAACCCTTAAAAGCATGAATAACAATGATCTATGCACTTAGATAATAAGAATCAATCAAAACATTCAATTTAAATCATGGGTTCATACAAATGATCCCCTAAGTCTTGACAACAAACTTAGCCAACTATTTCCATCAAATAACAATGCATAAAGTTGTATTGAACAAAACTAAACACCATAATCTGATAAAAATGTAGAACTAAAGTTAGAAATACGGAAATAACGAGAGGCGTTGACTCCTTGCGTTGCTACGTCGTCCCGTCTCTTCCGATGCGTCTCTCTTCAATGGTTTGGTGGTATATGGATTGTTGGAGAAGATGAAGGGTGAAGGAGGTTGCTTGTGTAGGTCAAAAGTGAGCCCAAAGAGTCCCCAAATTTTGTCTGAATTGTCCCTTAAATAATGTTGGATGAGTCCCCACAAGTTTGGACACAAAATCACTTGATAAGGAAGGAAATCTCGAGTTTATCGGGTCTGGCGATCGATCGCTATAATATGCCGATCGATCGCCAGACTATTCTGTTTTATTTTTCAAAATCTTCACCCGGGTGATCGATCGGCCAATAATTACCGATCGATCGTGAGTTGCTTCTGCCTCGATTATTGATCGATCGCCCCGATTATTGATCGATCGCAAGCCTGATTTTCTGGATTTTTGCACTTTCGTCCCTCATCTTCCATGTTTGCTCGCTTTGGTCATTTTTCATCATTTTAAGCTTAATTCCTCCACTTTTATGCATTTGGACCTGGATTCCTGAAATATACAAATATATACCAAAACACGTAATATTTCCCAGGAATCGCTACAAAAACACCCCGAATCTTATATTAACATAAGTGTAAAAATCACACTTATCAACGACGAGAGATGTCGTAACGCAGTGTATGTGTCGCCACCCTCTGCTCAAGTTGGATATTGTTGATGACTATTTTCTTGGATTCCTGATGTTAGATATCCCGAGATGATTTGTACCTTACATGCATTGCATTACATCATATATATCATTTTATAGATACATGTTGTAATTATTTGATAGTTCCATATTGAGCTCTTGTTCACCCCCAAGGGGGCTACGGTAAGTGTGTCCTCGAATGTAAACTTATGTATATTAAGTTTATTTTTGCTCTGTCTTGGATATGTTTTGATAGTTTGTGTTTATGATGTTGATGATATTATGTAAATAATTTCAGTATTTTTATATCAATATACATATGATAGATTGTATTATGTAAATACTTTTAGTATGGATTATGTGTTGGATGCTTATTGTACATGATTATGGTATTATGTATTTACTTTCAGTATGGGTTTATTGATATATGTATTATATTTGGTATGTCTATCTTGTGGGAAGGTCGTGCCGAAATTTTTTTAGGGCAACATGTTGGTACAATTTAACTAATCTTCCACTGTTTACAATAAAATAATCATTGTGTGATAATTAAACACTTAATTAGAAACCGACCCTCACACAAATGTTTCGTCAACATTTTCTTTGTCATTTTGATGATATTTATTGCTCGTCTCATTATAAGCAATACTATCAACATACAAGTATACTACTACATATGTTTCAAGTGTGTTTTTTTATGTACTCACATCTATCAGACTCGTTATTCTTTCTGACAACAAAGTTTTGTCAAATTTTTCATGTCATTATTTTTTTCTCTTGTTATGACTTACTTTAGACAGGTACTCCCATCTTTTACGTATTTGTAGGAAGACTTTTGTCCTTTCTACAATCTATAAAGATTTTCATCATTGCTTAAGTGTGGCACTTAGAATGTGGTTGACCAAAAGCGTTATCTCCCCTCACAATTCAGGGTAATCTCGAACTTATCAAGATTTACTGATGTTCAAACTTTCAAGTTTTTTATATCTAAGAGTTATAAACATAAAATAAAAGTCAAGATTTTATATCTTACAATTTTTTGATTTAATCTTACTTGCTTAAAAAATTGAAACTTGAGCAAACTCTCAAATTTGATTCACACTTTTCATTTTACGCGTACAATACATAGAAAACTTGAATTCAAGATTTAAAGTCTTGCAAATTCGAGCATAAGCGTAATTGCTTAGAAAATTCAAACAGAATCAAATGATACACAAATCACAACAATTGTGGCATTTGATTCAGTATTGCATTTTACGAGTACAAATCTTAGAAAACTCTAACTCAAGATTTATTTCTTACAAGTTTGAGTCTTAAACGTAAAATATTTAGAAAACTCAAATAGAATCAAATAATATTTGGTGTTGCACAAATATCGACCCACAATTCTTTATTGCAAAGCTCATTTGCTTAATTGGTCTGCAACCTTATTCTTGTAGTATTCAAACTGTAAACACTCTTCAAGCCTCGTATTTGTTTGTAGCAAATAGTCATGTCAATATCTTGTGAATAATCGATAAAGTAACAAATTACTTTTTCACACCTCTAGTTTGCACAAACTTTCAATCACAACCTATTGTGAATTAATTTTAGAGGTGTTGTTTTTCTTTCGACCGAATGTAATGGCGGTTTTGTTAACTTTGCCTCCACACAAGCCTCATACTTATATTCTTAAGCTAACATTCACAGAAAGCAATAAACTTAATATTACAAATTTGCATTAGTTATAATTTACATGATCCAAACGATCACGCAATAAATCACAATATTCAAGTAAAAAAATAATTTTTATTGCTTTCAAATTGTTGCACAACCGTCATTACATTTATTGAAAATGCTCTTTTTCTAAAACATTTTTCCCACGAAAACTAAATTTTGGGTAATAACAACTTTACCGAAATCAAAAGACTAGTCAAACGGTAAATATTAAATCAGCCCTTTCTACCTGGGTAAAAACCAGGCAGAACTCCCAACACTGGAGCGCTATAAATGCAATGACCCAGCACTGCCTACACTGTCCAACAATATATGAAATCGGAATTGAAACCGTGCATTCACGTTTAGATTAGACCACAGATACGTACATAATTTAATTTGTAAAAATTGTATTACCTGATCTGTGTAAACTAATCTCAACCTCATTGCACAGGAACCCAAACGCAAGGATTCATGTGAGGTGAAAAAAAGATCTTTGTCTTTGGAAAAGATAAGGTGGAGTGCCTGTGATATACAGTGTGATTCACGATCTTGATAACGCTGTTTCTTTCATCCACCTGTCAAGTATGACTTTGATTTTATATAATGGCATGTCAAATGTCTAATTTATTTTTTATAATATAATAATATTCGAATATGATTTGATCTTGAATTCCTATTGTTATATGATATCCCATGAAATGCGTGACCGATATTTAAAACATTAAGTTCAAAAGACATCATCTAGAAACTTATCAACCGAAAAATGCTTATATGAACCCGATTTGGTGTTGATTGATGGATTAACTCGATATGATTAGTTTAAAATAGTTGACATGTTAGTTTATATATATTCTATTTAAAAATATATTTTAATATTTAGTGATGTCCAAAACGAGTACATACAAGTGTTTCCACTGATCAACCAAAAGATGTCACCTAGAAAGAATGGGAGTTCACAGGATTAAGAATTACTCGAAACACTAGCCCGACGTCTCGACCAAAGATGGGCCAAGCTAAGGGTGTCAACGGTCTATGCAAAATCCCTGGTTGGAGTTCTCGGATCCCTAAACTATCGTAGTCATTGCAGCCAGAACCAGTTGTTGTGACACAAGGAATACACCAATTCCCAATAATACCATTAGCTTTACGTAGTTAAAAATATTTATTTATTTTGTTCAATGTATGATCAAGTACTTGTAGCTTTACCAAAAATTATAGTTAGTGGTAACGCTGCAACTCAAATATTTTAAACCGTACAACAGCTAAAGCGTCACGCTTCGATCGCTCTCCAAGCAGGGAGAATTGTCACACTCCAACAATCTCCCTCCGTAATTGCACTATCTTGTAACTTATGAGAATCGAACATATGACCTTAACTCTTTTACCAATTGTAGGATCAAGCGTTCGTCGGTTTATCAAAAGATATAAATAGTGGTAACAGTGCAACTCAAATCTTTTAAACCGTACAGAACCGTACAGAAGTTCAAGCGCCACGTTTCGATCACTCTCTAAACAGTAACAATTATTGTACCCAACATTCAATAATAAAGCAGATATTGTTTTAATCTTTTTATTAAGTTTGAATCATAAAAAAAGAGATTTCTCATCTCTTATCCAAAGCGACTTTATGTACATGAGGCAGAATGTAAAAACAAAAAAAATTCAGATGTCTATGGTGGACTGGTTGTCCGTACCAAAATTATAAATTTAGTGGCCCAATTATATTTTATGATGAAGCCAATGGAAAAATACAGGCCCAAATTGATTATGGAAGCTTGAGCATATTTAGGCCAATGTGAAAGCCCATTAGTCAATTGTCAATTAATTAATCAATAAGTTGACCAACAAATTAGTCTATTAATACGGCCGTGTGGATTGCTTTTTCAAATCAATTCTATATTATTTTTGTTTAAAGTTAGAAAAATTTAAACAAAAATATTGAATATATGCCATTATGATTAAAAAAACAGACTTCAATTCATGACAAAATTGTCACCATATATAAGTTAAACAACAAAAAAATCAAAACACCCAGGGTCAACTTATTTTTATCTGAAAAACAGACATTTTTGAGAAACAATCCAAAACACTCTCTAACTAACTAACTAGGAAGCAGATATAAGAAGTTGAGAACTCTGAAGTGTGACCTATTAGCTTGTGCAACATGAGGGAGTCGAGAAAAAAAAGGGAATGGTGGAATAATTAATAGAAAAATTCTTTACTCTATTTTGTGTGCTATTTCATGCTACACAAGTACGGAATGAAGTCATCTGCTTTACTATGAATACAATTTCTAAGTATATACAAGATTTACTTGTCAAAATATGAAATTTAAGAGCCAATTAGATCAATATATGTTTGTACAAATGAAATGGTATACAATGGAGCAGATGATTCAGAGAATATTTTCTTAATTCTTCTGAACAAGGGAAATTGATTTTGGGAAATTATACTACATATGCTACCTTAATTTATAGTGTTTAGTATATATATATGTATATATATATATATATATATATATATATATATATATATATATATATATATATTTAATTATTGAATGGAAATTGATTTTGGGAAATGATACTATCTATTCCACCATATATTGTTCGGAAAACATTTTTATGTTTTGATGATACGTCTGCGGCTTGAAGCATCTACTGCATCGAAAAAGCCTATTGACGAGAAGTCTGACTCTACAAAGGTCTACTGGAAGATGATTTTGCGCAGTTCTTTCTATTTGAAGAATAGTTGCTGTTAGACTTTCGAGTCTAAAAATACGTTGAAGAGCAGAATGAAGAATGTCTTCAACACTCTGATTATTGAATCTACTTCATCCGCAAACAAGCAAACAGTCACTTATTGAAATATTCTGAAATTTTGCAGAGCAGTATCTAAGCTTTATTGGGATCGAGAAGATCTAAGCATTCTAGTCTACTGCTCAAGAACACTCAAGGATAAACATAACTTTTATATCTTGTGAGAGTGTTGTAAAAGTCATTTTGTAATCTTTGTGATTATTGTGTTGCTTGGAGTTTAGGCAAATCTGTATGGGTGTCTAAGTAGGTTGTATACTAAAAGTGTAAACTAAAGTCTTCTCGTGTAACCTTCCTGCAAAGGAAGAATGAGAGACTAAAAGCGTTTGTGTGATATCCCCGAAATGATTAATTGCAATGTGGGCATTAATTGTGTTTATATGATTAATTGTGGTGGTAATTAATTATGTATGGAAATGCATGGTCACATGGAAAGAGTGACCCGGGAGTGCATTTCAGGGTACATGTTGTGCATGTTGGGAGAATTGTATATTAGCATGATTTATTTGTTATGATTATCAATTAAATGGAAAGCATGAGTTTAATTATGATTTTGGTGCATTTTGGTGGAATGCCTTTTAAATATCATGTTGGGATGTTTAATACATCATGTTAGTTGTGGGGAGTCAATTTGACTTGCTTTAAAACCTCTACCCCCACCTTTACCAAATCACTTTACTAAATTCCCCAAAATCATTCCTCAAACCCTTCCTCCTCTCATTTTTGTTTTTGACCAAAGAGGTGGAGAGAAATCCTTCCAAAAACTTTGATTTGTGGAATTTGTTGGGAGATTTGGAGTCCCCAAGAGGTATGGATACCTCCTTGTTGTTTTTGTAGAGTTTGATTTAAGTTTGAAATGGTTTTGAAGGGTTTTGGAATTGGGTTATTTTGGGTTGGAATTATTTTGGTTGAATGTTGAGTTTTTGAGATGTTTAAAGTGTATATGGAAGGTTATTATGTGTTTAATGTTATTGGTTTGATGGTAGGGGAGTTGGTATGGAGTGGAATGGAGTTTTGGAGCATTAATGGCGATTTTTCGCGACACAGGACTCGGCGATCGATCGCCCGTTTTTGGTGATCGATCGCGAGGTGGCAGTACGCTCCAGTAGCTTATGGCGATCGATCGGCGAGGGTGGCGATCGATCGCGCCAAATGTGGCGATCGATCGCCGAAAGAACAAAATTTCATGTTCGGGCAGAGTGATCTCGCGATCGATCGGCCCTTCGCAGCGATCGATCGCGAGACACAAAAAAATGATGTTTTTGATTATTTTTGTAGGATTTTTGGTATTGGACTATTATTGGGTTCTAATATTGATTTGTGTGAATATGTAGAACCATCCCAGGTGGCAACACAGCCAAGGAAGTGAAGTCCTACCACATCCTACTTTTGGAAAGGTACGTAGAGGACGTACGGGCGCCCAACGGTACATGTATCTAATATACTCATTGTTTATGCATTGTGGATGCGAGTATATGTGGAATTATGCATTGTGGATGCAAATACATGTTGAATTATGCATGATGATTGTATATGCATATGATGGTTATTGGTGCACATCCCATGAGTCGTGGTCATCCCTTGATGATTTTAATGCTTGCCGCTATTTGATTTGTTGCCGCTAAACGTGAAGCGAGGGGTGGGAGCGCCGCATGTCCATTAAAGCGAGGTTATTCTATGCCGCCTATATGTAAATAAGCGAGGGGCATTAAAATACATTGTGATGGACAGACTAGGGATTGGTGATTGATATTTGGTGTTGATGAGATGGATTATGTCATGACATGTGTGGACCATTAAATAATCTATTGATTATACTCATGAGTTATGGTACAGGGACAACCAAACTGGAAGCGTTTAAATGCATGAGAAAAACAAGAAGTGTTTTATTGTGACTTATGCATTTACGCCTTATATTCATATTGTGTTGAATATGAATGATATTATTGCTCATGTTTGGGGGTTGTCCTTGTAGGTACACTTTTGGCATGATAAGAAGGGGCTAAGGCGGGTTGAGGCAGTGAGCTTGTCAAGAATACTTTTGGGAATTGAAGGACGGGATTACTTTTCTATAGTGTCTACTCTAGGAGTAGCGTAAAACTATAGTTGATAACATTCATTAGATTGGGAATGTAATTAATCCATTGATAGTCCTTATTTTTGGCATGTAATTCTTAAAGATCATAGTCTCAACACGATCATTTTACTCTGATAATTTATGTTAGCTCTAATTATGCCTTTACTCCGCACTTAAGGAACTAGAGTCCTTACATTAGTGGTATCAGAGCAGTGGTTAGAGAACCCGGGAACGAGTGAAGGGTAGCCTTAGCATGATTGGCTAGGTGCTTACATTTGAAGCATGTTTATGCATGTGGTGCATATTGTTGTATATACTGTTATACTAACATGCTTATTATCATTCCTGTTATCTAACGGCATAACATATATATTTGTTTTGGAATTGTTGTTAACCTTTGTGTTACAGCATGGCTGCTATGAACGTGGGGAACCTTAATGAAGAGGTTGGTGATGTTGGGAGCGTGAACGCTAGTATTGGTTGATAAGTGTGATTTTTACACTTAATTTGATACATGATTAGGGGTGTTTTTGTAGTGATTCCTAGAAAATATTACACGTTTTGGTATATATTTGTATATGTCAGGAATCTAGGTCCAAATGCATAAAAGTGGATGAAATGGGCTTAAAAATGCTGAAAAGGACCAAACTGAGCAAATCTGGTAAAGGAGGGACCAAATCGCAAGATTGGAGATTTGAGGTCCGCGATCGATCGCCAACTTTCGAAGATCGATCGCCACCATCCAGAATGTTTCCGCGATCGATCGCCAACTGACGAAGATCGATCGCCAAACCCGAAAATTCTGAGATTTTGTTTCCTTCTTGGTTATTTTGTGTCCAAACCTTACCAAACTCCTTCACCATTATATATATTAGGTCTTGGACGAAAATAGGGACTTTTTATCATATTTTACACCCTAGGAATAGCCTCCATCCATCCTCCATATCACCATCATCCACCTCCATCCATCAACCATCCTAGGATTTTGGAACACCTTCAACAAGACGATTCAAGAGACGATCGAGAAGGAAGCGAGAGAGGGAGCAAGGATCTACGAACGAAGTCGACATCGGGAGTTTATTCTTGTCTTTTAATATTAGTTTTGATTTGTTTTGATATACTATGTTGAACTAATTTATTTATCGAGGCTAGGCGAATCCTTTGTCAAGAACCTATGATTTGATGATTTATTTGATTGAATTCCTTTAATTCTTTGTGTATAATTTATTGATCTTCATGCTTTTGAGGGGTTGATCACCCTTGAATGATTGTTATATTGCGATTGAATTGACCATAGGATATTGCAATACGATAGAGTAAATTATACCGTGGGTTTTAGGTTGAGACGGACCAAGTAAAATCTAGCACACGTGTGATAGCAATAGATTTACCAAAATCGAAGGCTAGTAGTTTTCATAGATCTCTATTCGATATTAATTGTTCAATAAGGACACGGGAGTGCTTTACTGCAACATTAATATTAGACTTGTTATAACTGGACCAAAGTATAACGAATGCATTAGGAAAACTCGTCACCTTAGAAATATTTGGATATTCAATCGAGAATTGTAGGGGATTGCATTGGTGAGCCAAAGTCTCGATAATCTTCTCTAGTGGATTTTTCTCGTTTACTTTTATTGACTTGGTTGGATTAGTAGTTAATTTAATTAATTAGTAGTTTAATTATTAATTCAATTTCGTAGGTTAAATATAGTTAAAAGCATCTTATTTGATACTTACAGTTAATCCCTGTGGGTTCGACAACCTGTTCTTCATTTACTATACTAAAACTTGACAACCGTGCACTTGCGGTAAAGAATCGCTACACTGATAAATAATTGTTTAAAATAAAAGCGATCAAGTTTTTGGCGCCGTTGCCGGGGACTAACTTTAGTAATATCATACGAGAAGCTTTGACTGTAATTTAACCATTTTTTTCCTTTTTTTGTATATATTAATTGTTTTATTTGTTTTTATTGCGAGGTACTTGTGATGCTTCATCAACAAGTCTTCACAAAATTTGCCCAACAATATTCGGAGCCGTTTTATGCAGTGTGGGGGAGATTCAATGAATTGGCAGACACATTCCGGTATCACAATTTTTCGAACTATACTCTTCTGCAATATTTCTTCAAAGGTTTGGATGCACAGACACGAGGATGGATATTCAGTGGAGCACTGGTAACTGGGAGTCCCCTGGTTGATAGAGATGAGGACAGTGTGTTGCACCTGTTCAATGATATGGCGGACTTCGATTACCACTGGCATTGTGATCCTTCACTACAAGGTTGGAGTCATCAATACCCACCGGAGCCTCACTACCCTAATGATATGCACCAACCATTTGAGCATCATAGAGTGAAGAGAGATAGTTCTGCAGAAGTAATGGCTCAATCGGAGGATATGTTACTTAGATTCATGGCGTCAACTGAGCAACGTTTAGAAAACCAGACCAATTCTATACGTCACCTAGAGCAGCAATTAGCAATCCTTGTGAAAACCATCTCAATGAGCTACCAAGAGGAGGAGACAGGATCTTCAAATCAGGCCTGGTTACATGATGATGATCACTCAACTAATCAAGTTTGGGGGAGTGATCCTACTCATGTGGAAAATTCAAGGAAAGTTGAGCCACTTGAAGTGATTGAGCCTACAGTGGAAAAAGTCAACCTCTGATATCATATGGGAAGACGAGCCAAGAGTGATGTTGGAGGAGGAGATTTTTGAGAACTTTGATATGCACCCATCGATGGCGACACGTTCTATGCCATATGTGGATCCTTTCTTTCCATCGATGCCAACTTCACCATACTACATCCTCCAAGATATGAAGCCGAGTCAAGAATCATTCTCCCGTACCTACCAATTCAAGAATGTTGTTGGAGCGACGAGCTTACACTGTTACAATCATGCCAATCTTGAGGGCATATAGAATGAAGACCCATTTGTTGTATCCTATGATACTTACTATGGGTGGCAGCCGCTCTTTGATGGTTGCTTCTGATGGTCAAGCCGACGACTAGAAATCAGCGCTTCTTGGGAGGCAACCCAAGCGTATCCTTTTGCTATTTAGTTTAGTTTTTTTTTTTTTTTTTCAGTTTTTGCATTTTAGTTTGTTTATCTCTCGAGTCGACTTTTTATTTGCATTCTTCTCTTGCTAGGTACTCATTTGGAGCTATGAACCCCTACAACAGTGGAGCTTTCAAAAGTCAATCTTCCTCAACCCTCATGCAATCGTCTTGATCAGGGGAGTTTACTGTTTCCCTTTGATTCATTTCAACATTGAGGACAATGTTTGATTTAAGTTTGGGGGAATGGCTTGCATGTTTTTCTTTTTTTATCCACATGTTGTGTGCTTAATTGACACTTGAATCGTCTATTTATTATGAGCTTAAAAAAAAAAAAAATTATGAGTTCAAATTTGAGAAAAAGAATGAATCATAGTAGTGGTCTCTATTCCATGATGATATTAATCTCACTATGCATGTCAACTTGAGTTTCGATGATTGTAAAACTTGTTTGTGAATATCTTGTTTTGAGTTAGCATGCCAAAGATGAGGAATACATTAAGCACATATGAGTCACGATCTTGTTAATTGCATTTGTTGTAGTGAAAATCTTTGTGAACTTGATGAATTGTTTTGAACATCTTAGAGTACCTTAGAAACTATTGGATGATGACACTTTGAGGCGAAATTTTATAGTTATGATCTTGACTTGGAAATGATTTAGGCGATCTTTGGACCGTTTGAGCCTTTCAAGCTTACCATGATATATATCAATCTCTAGTGTCCCATTTTGAGCCTACTTGCAAAAGAATGGAGTATGTTTAACATACTATTAACCCCCATTCAACAAATTTCATTGGCAACTCATTATACCCACCTTTATGAGCCTAAATTGAAAGAATTCATCCTTACCTAAAGGGAGTATAATGATTCTCATTATATGCACATGAATTGCTACATTTGGATGAGCTTATTATTGAAAAATAATTGATGATGAGAAAAGAAAAAGATAGATAAAGCCTTGAAAAAAAATATATATCTAATTAAGACCCAAAGTGGCCAAGGCTACAAAAAAAAAGAAGAGAAGCTCAAGTTGTGCTAAAAAATTGAAATTTACATGATTATACTCTCTTCTTTGTGCTATCATATCCTTTCTTTGAAGCCAAACACCTAGGCCTAACGCTACAAGCTTAAAAAGACCTAGTGATCCAAGTCTAGGGAGTGACTACATTAGTGGAGAAGTGTTTGAAAATAGGGCTAAGGGGTGCTCAACGATAATCTTACTTTTCATTGACTAGCATGATTTGATCTATGAAATTGCATGAAACTTGAAAGTGACAATAGCACACACGCACGTTCTGAGTTGGCGACGTGTTGCTTGATCTAAGAGAAAAACAACTTGTTAAACTTTCTGATTGATTCTTGTTCGTCTGTAAGTGAGATGTCTGAGTTACATGATTGACTGCGAAGTTGTTTACTTGAATCTTTAATATTGAACTCTACTGTTTGATTTTATTTCTTGCTCGAGACGATCAAGCTTAAGTTTGGGGGAGTTGATAAGTGTGATTTTTACACTTAATTTGATACATGATTAGGGGTGTTTTTGTAGTGATTCCTAGAAAATATTACACGTTTTGGTATATATTTGTATATGTCAGGATCTAGGTCCAAATGCATAAAAGTGGATGAAATGGGCTTAAAAATGCTGAAAAGGACCAAACTGAGCAAATCTGGTAAAGGAGGGACCAAATCGCAAGATTGGAGATTTGAGGTCCGCGATCGATCGCCAACTTTCGAAGATCGATCGCCACCATCCAGAATGTTTCCGCGATCGATCGCCAACTGACGAAGATCGATCGCCAAACCCGAAAATTCTGAGATTTTGTTTCCTTCTTGGTTATTTTGTGTCCAAACCTTACCAAACTCCTTCACCATTATATATATTAGGTCTTGGACGAAAATAGGGACTTTTTATCATATTTTACACCCTAGGAATAGCCTCCATCCATCCTCCATATCACCATCATCCACCTCCATCCATCAACCATCCTAGGATTTTGGAACACCTTCAACAAGACGATTCAAGAGACGATCGAGAAGGAAGCGAGAGAGGGAGCAAGGATCTACGAACGAAGTCGACATCGGGAGTTTATTCTTGTCTTTTAATATTAGTTTTGATTTGTTTTGATATACTATGTTGAACTAATTTATTTATCGAGGCTAGGCGAATCCTTTGTCAAGAACCTATGATTTGATGATTTATTTGATTGAATTCCTTTAATTCTTTGTGTATAATTTATTGATCTTCATGCTTTTGAGGGGTTGATCACCCTTGAATGATTGTTATATTGCGATTGAATTGACCATAGGATATTGCAATACGATAGAGTAAATTATACCGTGGGTTTTAGGTTGAGACGGACCAAGTAAAATCTAGCACACGTGTGATAGCAATAGATTTACCAAAATCGAAGGCTAGTAGTTTTCATAGATCTCTATTCGATATTAATTGTTCAATAAGGACACGGGAGTGCTTTACTGCAACATTAATATTAGACTTGTTATAACTGGACCAAAGTATAACGAATGCATTAGGAAAACTCGTCACCTTAGAAATATTTGGATATTCAATCGAGAATTGTAGGGGATTGCATTGGTGAGCCAAAGTCTCGATAATCTTCTCTAGTGGATTTTTCTCGTTTACTTTTATTGACTTGGTTGGATTAGTAGTTAATTTAATTAATTAGTAGTTTAATTATTAATTCAATTTCGTAGGTTAAATATAGTTAAAAGCATCTTATTTGATACTTACAGTTAATCCCTGTGGGTTCGACAACCTGTTCTTCATTTACTATACTAAAACTTGACAACCGTGCACTTGCGGTAAAGAATCGCTACACTGATAAATAATTGTTTAAAATAAAAGCGATCATTGGTCAGGCAAACCCTTTACCTCCACCAGCTGTAGGCATGGAACCAGTGGCTCAGTTATTACTACCTGGTGAGATCAGTTTGACTCAGTTTCTGTCTTACCACCCGCCCCGGTTTGAGGGACAGAATCAGGAGAAGAGGCTGAGGAGTGGCTAGAAAGGCTTGAACATATATTTGTATCGGCTCCTTGTGCTGTCACAGCATGGCTGAGGCTGGCGGAGTTCCAGTTGGAAAAGAAACCTTTAATGTGGTGGAGGAGCACGGTAATGGAACTAAGAGCACAGGGTGCAGTGATTGATTGGACACTCTTCAGAACCCGGTTTCTGAACCGGTACTTCTCTGCGGCGGCGAGACAGACGAAGGAAGATGAGTTTGCAAGCTTGAGACAAGGGAGCATGTCGGTGTCAGACTATGCCATGCATTATTCCTCGTTACTGAGGTATGTTCCACACATTGCCACCAACGGACATGCGAAGATGAGAAACTTCATGAAGGGGTTGCGACCGGAGCTTTTTGACCGGGTTATCACCAATAACCCCACTTCCTTTGATGATGCTCTCACGAGAGCAGAGCTTGCGGAGATTGGAGTTGGAGCCTATCCTAGTGATGTACCCCCACAGGCGCCACAACAGAGGCAAGCTACTGATAGCTTGAGGCCCCGAGGAGAACCATTTAAACCTCGTGGTGCCTCTTCATCTTCACGGTTCAGTGGGAAGAAATCTTATGGTCAAAAGCAAGAGAATAAGAATAACAATTGGTCAGCCAACCGAGGGCCTACGCAAGGAAACAGATCGGGGGAGCCAAGGTGCGACAATTGTGGAGGGCCACATTCTTCGAGTAAGTGCCCTGCCTGTTATAGTTGTGGCAAGATGGGACACATCTCTCGGTATTGCCCCACTCGGGGAGGACAGTCAGATTTTCAAGGGAACAGGCCAAAATTTGATGACAGGACAGTGCACCAGAGGCAGCAGTTTGTGCCTCGACCATCGGGAGGTCAGACAGTGGGACCGCCCCAGGGGCAGGTGTATGCGCTTACTAGAGAGCAGGCCCAGGCAGCCCCAGAGGAGGTGATTGCCGGTAGTGTCATTTATTTACATACCCTGCTTTTATTTTGATAGATACAGGTGCCTCCCACTCTTTTGTATCTGTGGGCTTTGTGGAGAGACACCATATGCGCACGTCTTCTTTACCCATGCCTCTCATGGTCTCGACACCCACTGGAAGAAATGTCGTTGCCGATCAGTTTATGGCAGATTGCCTCATTTATTTTGAGGGCAACGAGTTGAAGGCATACTTGATTGTGTTGGGCATGTCAGACTTCGACTGCATTGTGGGTATTGATATTCTGAACAAATTTCAGGCAGTGGTAGATTGCCGGCAGAGAACAGTAAGGTTCAGATCTGATTCGGGAATACAGTGGACTTTTTATGGCAACGGTTCTCGTGCGAAGATTCCGTTGATTTCAGCAGTCAAGATGACTCAATTGTTGGAACGTGGCCACACGGGCTATCTCATCTATGCCGTGGACACGTTTGAAAAGAATAAAGAATTGAGAGCTGAGGATATACCCGTAGTAGCAGAGTTTGCTGATGTTTTCCCAGAGGATATCCCAGGATTTCCACCGGCTAGAGAAGTTGAGTTTGGGATCGAGTTGTTACCAGGGACATCCGCTATCTCTCGTGCACCTTACAGGATGGCACCGGCAGAGTTGAGAGAGTTGAAGGAACAGTTGCAGGATCTCCTTGACAAGGGATATATACGCCCGAGCGTATCGCCATGGGGCACACCGGTTCTCTTTGTAAAGAAGAAGGACAGTTCGATGCGGTTGTGCATCGATTACCGGCAACTGAATAAGGCCACAATAAAGAACAAGTATCCTCTCCCAAGGATTGATGATTTGTTTGATCAGTTGCAAGGTACCAGACTTTATAGCAAGATTGATTTGAGGTCCGGGTATCACCAGATTCGAGTTAGGGAGGAAGATGTGCAGAAGACAGCATTTCGGACTCGGTATGGACACTACGAGTTCTTAGTGATGCCGTTCGGTGTGACGAACGCCCCAGCTGTCTTTATGAGCTTAATGAATCGGGTGTTCCAACCCTATCTTGATCAGTTCGTCATTGTGTTCATCGACGACATTCTCATTTACTCCCGGAGCGAGGAAGAGCACGTGAAACACTTGAGGACAGTGCTCCAGATTCTCAGAGATCATCAGTTGTATGCCAAGCTCAGCAAGTGTGAATTTTGGTTGAGCAGTGTAGTGTTTCTGGGGCATGTCATATCGAGCAGCGGGATATCAGTGGATCCCAGGAAGATTGAGGCTGTGATGGAGTGGGCTGCACCCACTTCTGTACCTGAAATACGGAGTTTCCTTGTCAAGGGATTTTCGAAGATTGCCAAGCCGTTGACACAGTTGACCCAGAAGGGAGTACCATTCTTTTGGTCAGAAGCTTGTGAGGAGAGCTTCCAGGAGTTGAAGCACCGTTTAACGACGGCGCCAGTATTGGTGATTCCTACAGAAAACTCCAGATTTGTTTTGTATACCGATGCATCACCTCAGGGCCTTGGGTGTGTACTGATGCAAGATAAGCATGTGGTAGCTTATGCATCGAGGCAGTTGAAGCCGCATGAGACTAGATACCCAGTCCATGACTTGGAATTGGCGGCTATCATCTTCGCCCTGAAGATTTGGAGACATTATTTGTATGGTACTTCGTTTACCATATATACGGATCACAAGAGCCTCAAGTTTTTATTCACTCAGGCGGAGCTGAACATGAGGCAGAGAAGGTGGATGGACTTACTCAAGAACTATGATTGTGAGATAGAATACCATCCCGGAAAAGCTAATTTGACAGCAGACGCTTTGAGCCGGAAAGTGAGGAGTACTGCTGAGGACGTCATCCATTTGTCGGCTATGATGACCTCCTATTGCCATCTAGGCTATGATTTCGACATAGATGCATCACCTGTGTATGTATCGACCTTGTTAGCTGAGCCAGATATCTATGAGAACATCAGGAGAGCTCAGAAGTCAGATGGTGAGGTTCAGAGATGGTTATCTTTAGTACATCTTGGTCAGCCAAAGAAATTTATAGTGGCCGATGACGGATCCCTGAGATTGGGTAACCGTTGGGTGGTTCCGAGTACGCCGGAGTTGCGTAGAGGGATCTTGGAGCGAACTCATAGTAGCAGACTTAGCATCCACCCAGGCGGGAAGAAGATGTATAGAGATCTGCGTGATCAGTTTTGGTGGAAAAGGATGAAGAGTGATATCGTCGCTTTTGTTAAGAGGTGCTTGATCTGCCAGCAGGTTAAGGCAGAGAGACAGAGACCTGGCGGCGAATTGAAGAGCTTGGAGATACCGAAGTGGAAGTGGGAACACATTTCCATGGACTTCGTAACTCACCTGCCGAGGAGTACTTCAGGTTTTGATGCTATTTGGGTGGTTGTGGATCGATTGACTAAGGTGGCTCATTTCATCCCCTATAGCATGACTTTCACCTTTTTGAGGATGGAGCAGTTGTATATTCGAGATGTGGTGAGATTGCATGGGATCCCCATTTCCATAGTGTCAGATCGAGATCCACGATTCACATCTCATTTTTGGGAGGCTCTTCAGTCAGCCTTGGGAACTGAAGTTAGATTGAGCACTGCATATCATCCTCAGACGGATGGCCAGATTGAGCGTACTATCCAAACGCTCGAGGACATGTTGAGGGCTTGTGTATTGGAGTTTGATGTTTCTTGGCAGGATTCAGTAGCCTTGGTAGAGTTCTCTTATAATAACAGCTACCAGACGAGCATTCAGATGGCCCCTTTCGAAGCCCTTTATGGCAGACGGTGTAGATCACCCTTGTGTTGGGATGATTTGGACCGCAAATCGGTCGGAGGACCGGAGTTAATTCGGGAAATTGAAGAGAAGATAAAGATGATAAGGCAGAAAATGAAAGCAGCCCAGGACAGACAGGCAGCTTATGCGAATAAACGGCGGAGACCGTTGGAATTTCAGTTGGGAGATAATGTCTTTTTGAAGATCTCGCCTTTCAGAGGCGTTGTGCGATTTGGGATGCGCGGGAAACTGTCTCCGAGGTATGTTGGACCGTACGAGATTTTGCAACGCATTGGCACCTTAGCTTACCGACTGGCTTTGACACCTTCTTTATCTGGTATACATGATGTGTTTCATGTATCGATGCTGCGGAAGTATGAGCCGGATCCATCTCATGTGTTGCAGCCTTCCAAGGTTCAGTTAGAATCCGATGTGTCTTATGTGGAACGGCCTGTTAGAATTTTGGATCGAGCAGACCGCAGACTTCGGAACAAAGTGATACCTATGATCAAGGTTCAGTGGGATCGCAGGGGAGTCGAGGAGGCTACGTGGGAGACGGAGCGGCATATGGTGTAGCACTACCCGGAACTATTCTCTGGTATGTGATTAGGTTTAGTTTCACTTTGGGGTAAGTGCATGTGATTTCGAGGACGAAATCTTATAAGTAGGGGAGTATTGTGATATCCCCGAAATGATTAATTGCAATTTGGGCATTAATTGTGTTTATATGATTAATTGTGGTGGTAATTAATTATGTATGGAAATGCATGGTCACATGGAAAGAGTGACCCGGGAGTGCATTTCAGGGTACATGTTGTGCATGTTGGGAGAATTGCATATTAGCATGATTTATTTGTTATGATTATCAATTAAATGGAAAGCATGAGTTTAATTATGATTTTGGTGCATTTTGGTGCAATGCCTTTTAAATATCATGTTGGGATGTTTAATACATCATGTTAGTTGTGGGGAGTCAATTTGACTTTCTTTAAAACCTCTACCCCCACCTTTACCAAATCACTTTACTAAATTCCCCAAAATCATTCCTCAAACCCTTCCTCCTCTCATTTTCGTTTTTGACCAAAGAGGTGGAGAGAAATCCTTCCAAAAACCTTAATTTGTGGAATTTGTTGGGAGATTTGGAGTCCCCAAGAGGTATGGATACCTCCTTGTTGTTTTTTGTAGAGTTTGATTTAAGTTTGAAATGGTTTTGAAGGGTTTTGGAATTGGGTTATTTTGGGTTGGAATTATTTTGGTTGAATGTTGAGTTCTTGAGATGTTTAAAGTGTATATGGAAGGTTATTATGTGTTTAATGTTATTGGTTTGATGGTAGGGGAGTTGGTATGGAGTGGAATGGAGTTTTGGAGCATTAATGGCGATTTTTCGCGACACAGGACTCGGCGATCGATCGCCCGTTTTTGGCGATCGATCGCGAGGTGGCAGTACGCTCCAGTAGCTTATGACGATCGATCGCCACATTTGGGCAATCGATCGGCGAGGGTGGCGATCGATCGCGCCAAATATGGCGATCGATCGCCGAAAGAACAAAATTTCATGTTCGGGGCAGTGATCTCGCGATCGATCGGCCCTTCGCAGCGATCGATCGCGAGACACAAAAAAATAATGTTTTTGATTATTTTTGTAGGATTTTTGGTATTGGACTATTATTGGGTTCTAATATTGATTTGTGTGAATATGTAGAACCATCCCAGGTGGCAACACATCCAAGGAAGTGAAGTCCTACCACATCCTACTCTTGGAAAGGTACGTCGAGGACGTACGGGCACCCAACGGTACATGTATCTAATATACTCATTGTTTATGCATTGTGGATGCGAGTATATGTGGAATTATGCATTGTGGATGCAAATACATGTTGAATTATGCATGATGATTGTATATGCATATGATGGTTATTGGTGCACATCCCATGAGTCGTGGTCATCCCTTGATGATTTTAATGCTTGCCGCTATTTGATTTGTTGCCGCTAAACGTGAAGCGAGGGGTGGGAGCGCCGCATGTCACATTTGAGCATGGTTATCATATAAGGCGAGGAAAGAATATTTGCCGTTCAATGTGAAGCGAGGGGTGGGAGCGCCGCATGTCCATTGAAGCGAGGTTATTCTATGCCGCCTATATGTAAATAAGCAAGGGGTATTAAAATACATTGTGATGGACAGACTAGGGATTGGTGATTGATATTTGGTGTTGATGAGATGGATTATGTCATGACATGTGTGGCCATTAAATAATCTATTGATTATACTCATGAGTTATGGTACAGGGACAACCAAACTGGAAGCGTTTAAATGCATGGGAAAAACAGGAAGTGTTTTATTGTGATTTATGCATTTACGCCTTATATTCATATTGTGTTGAATATGAATGATATTATTGTTCATGTTTGGGGGTTGTCCTTGTAGGTACACTTTTGGCATGATAAGAAGGGGCTAAGGCGGGTTGAGGCAGTGAGCTTGTCAAGAATACTTTTGGGAATTGAAGGACGGGATTACTTTTCTATAGTGTCTACTCTAGGAGTAGCGTAAAACTATAGTTGATAACATTCATTAGATTGGGAATATAATTAATCCATTGATAGTCCTTATTTTTGGCATGTAATTCTTAAAGCTCATAGTCTCAACACGATCATTTTACTCTGATAATTTATGTTAGCTCTAATTATGTCTTTAATCCGCACTTAAGGAACTAGGGTCCTTACAGTTTGTGCTTCGAACTTCCAGAAATAATTCTTGTGTCATTTACTTTCTGCACTTTACCTTACTGCCCCTTTACTTAACTCACAAGTCCAGTAGATACCTTCCACACTATCTTTTAGTTGTCTACTTGTAATCAATTGAAATCTTAGTACAGTATTTAAATATATGCTGTATTTCAAAGAACGAGAATTTGAGCCTATTGTTTATTCAACCCCTCTTCTAAAAACTACTCCGATCCTAACAAGTAGTATCAGAGTAGATCTTCTCAATTGTGAGAATACCAGAACTGATGGCCTCATTCCACAAGGTTCCAATGTTCAAGAAGGATGGATATGATGATTGGAGAATTCGGATGCAAGCACATCTAAGTGCTCAGGACGATGATATGTGGTACTGAAGGACCAATGACAATCATGAAATCAACACAGTCGTGGCTATCTCTAGTGGTGAACCTCAGATAGTTGAAAATGAGAGAGCATCCTGGACAAATGATGAAAAGAAAAAGGCAAACTTGGATAACGTGGCTAAGGACATCTTATTCAAAATATTGGACAAAAACATGTTCAATAAAATCAAGATGTGTCCTACCGCAAAAGATATTTGAGAAAGATCGCACAACTGTGTGAAGGAAATGATCAGACGAAAGAAAACAAGCTTAATGTTGCTATACAAAAGTTCGAAACCATCAAGATGATGCTGGAGAAACTCTCAACGAATATGATGAAAGAGTGACATGAATTATCAATGAGCTGAACAGCTAGGGTAAAGAACTCTCAAACAGAGAAGTTACTCTAAAGGTGACGAGAGCTCTCCCAAGAGAATGGAATGTGAAGATCATAGCCATGAGAGAATCAAATGATCTGAACAAGAAAGATCTTCATGATCTATTTGCTGATTTAAAGGCTTATGAGTTTGAATTAGACATTCGTGTTGACGATGAACCAAGTAATAGTCAACCAACAAAGGCCCTTGCTGCATCAGAGTCACTGTCCACTGCAACATAAAAAACTCTTGAAAAAATGTGTACTGATGCAATGACGATGGTTATCTAAAAAATTGGCAAATTCATGTAGAAGAGCCATAAGACATATTAGTCTTATCCAAAAAAGCATAAATTCAAGGACAGATCAAAAGAAGACTATCATGTCTGCTTTAACTGACACAAACTAGGACACTTCACCGCTGATTGCATGAAACCAAAGTAGGATGATCAAAAGAGGACTTCCAAGGACTACAAGAAGTCTAAAGAGAAAAGAAGGTCATCCAGGAGAGATAAAGATCAAAACGTCCTTGTTGCTGAGGACAACAAGAGTAAGTGGGCTGATTCAGACTCAGAGTCAGAAGAATCATCAAGCTCCTCTAGCGAAAGTGAAGATGAAGGAGTCCACTTTCTCATGGCCAATGATGACTGTGAGGTCACTGATTCTAACTTTTCTGAACTCACTGTTATTGAACTCACCATTGCACTACAGGACATGATAAATGAATATCAACAGTTGTATGAGTACTTCGAGAATTACAAGACTGAACGTACTAGCTCAGTCAAACAACAGGACAGTAAACTTGATTGTGAACAATCAAGGGAGCTGAAATATTTAAGGTCAAAAGTAAGTCTACTCGAAACGCACACGAGAAACTTATCAATTTGGTTCGCACATGGAACACATCAACCGCTAGGAACGATGAAATATTAGAGTCGATTAGGCTTGCTGGCGATCTTGCAGGCATAGGCTATATCAACTATGACAGTACACTTCTAGCACACGATCTCAACTGTGTCTGGTAAAAAACAAGTCTCAAACAATGAACTTTGTTAGATCCAACAGAATATATGAACCAAGTGAGTTGGAGATGGGACCTGTCAAGCCAAGACTCGTTAAGGAACATGCATCACACTAAATATTGGTTTAAGCCAGTAGAGAAGCTCAGGCCAGTACAGAAGTCCACTAATTGAGAAAAGCCTACTGGTCAGGTAACTCGAGAGGCAAAACCTAACTGGTATCATAATTGTATATCTCCAAAAGAGATACATACTTCCAAACAGGAATCAAAAACAAAAACTACATGCATACACTCAATATCACATAACGCCCTAGAGCACTATCACAATCTTTTGCACACACATTTCAGGACACACACGCAACAAAAAGTTTCAGGGTTGTCCAAGTGTGGGTCCAAAATGGGCTAATCCTGTCTAGAACCAAGTAGGTTTGGGTACCAATACTTTCATCGCAAAGATCTAGAATCCAGCTAGTTCGAAGCTCGGAGTGGTTCCTGGAAAGTGGATGTTTTAGGCATATGACATGAAGTGCATGTCTACTGTCTGAGTGTATGTCTACTGTCTAAGTTAATAGACACTACCGGACCAAGAATAATGTTTGATGACATCACGAAAGGTTGAACCGTAGATAAGGTTAAGATTATCCATTGTAACATTACTATTAATGTAATGTTAGTTGAAAATCTATCCTATAACCTGATTAGGATTAGTCAACTATGCGATAATGGACATTCAGTGGGATTCAACCACCATTATTGCACAATAAGATCTACTGATGGTAATATACTGCTCGTAGGTAAAAGACATGATAACACATATAAGATTGATTGGAATTTTGATCAACCTGATCTACTGATGGTAATATACTGCTCGTAGGTAAAAGACATGATAACACATATAAGATTGATTGGAATTTTGATCAACCTGCCTCACCTACCTGCTTTGCTGCCTTTAATAATTCCAAAAATTGGCCTTTGGCGCAAGCATTTGAGTCGTCTAAATTTTAAAACTATTTCCAGTCGGAATAAACTTGATTTAGCCCAGATAGAGTTCTCAAAAGACAAGATTTATTCAGCATGCCAACTTGGTAAGCAGATCAGATCTACCTTTAAGAACAGAGGTAGTAAATCTTTTTCACGGTTCATAGAGTTACTGCACATGGATCTTTTAGTAATAAGTGTAGGGGGAATGAAGTATAACCTACTGTTAATTGATGATTTCTCTCTTTTTTACGTGGGTCCTGTTTCTGAGTGGCAAAGATCAGGCTACTCTAAAGCTGATCAAACTACTGAAGAGACTACAAAACGAGAAGTCGTATGTGATAGATAGAATTTGTAGTGACAAAGGAACTGAGTTTACCAATCATACACTCGAATCATATCAAGATGATTTTGGTATTAAACACGAATACTTTGCTGCTAGAACCCTACAACAAAATGGAGTTGCTGAGCATATGAACCACACTTTGAAACAAGTTGCGGGAACTATGCTTGGAGAGTCAGATAGCTCTCAGAGATTTTGGGCAGAAGTAGCTAATACAACTTGCTATACCTAGAATAGATCGATGATTAATAAACGAGTTAACAAAACACCATATGAGAGCTGGAATGACAGCAAGCCAAACATTTCTTATTTCCATGTGTTTGGTTGCAAATGTTTTATTCACAACAATGGAAAGACTCATCTAACTGCCTTTGATGCTAAATATGATGCATGCTACTTTGCTGTTAGTAAGACTTTTAGAGTATTTAATAATAGAACACTTACAATAGAGGAATCCATTCATGTCATTTTTCATGAACTTGATAATTCTATCTCTGAGTTACAAATCAATAATTTGAGTAATAGGTTAGAAAATATGCATATTGATAATGATTGTGATGGTGAATTGGATTACAGTAGAAGGGTTGATTGCATTTTAGAACAAGAAGTCTCGGAAGCACCAACAGATTGCCTACTGAGCAACAAGCGATAGACCCTGCTGTTACTAGCATTACTGGACCAGCAGTAGATATTACAAATACCAACGATGAAGCCAACAAGTCTACTGATCTAATGACTCAAATACCTACTGACAAAGGAACAAATCCTCTTGGACCTCCACTCCGATGGAAGAGTGGAAGAAGGATCATCCACCTGAGCATATGTAACCTTACTGCTCCTCTCAGAACCAGAGGACAAATGATCAATCAATCCCTTCATGGTGCATTCATCTCTCACATAGAACCTAAGAAGATAGATGATGCCATTATAGATCCAAACAGTGTAGAAGCTACGCAAGAAAAACTTAATCAATTTGAGAGAATAAAATTAGGCGCTTAGTACCACGTCCATCGCATCACATAGTTATAGGTACCTAATGGGTATCTAGAAATAAATTGGATGAGAATGGTAAAATAATTAGGAATAAAGAAAGATTAATTGCACAGGGGTACAGACAGGAAGAAGGCATCGATTTTTATGAGACCTTTGCCCATGTAGCCCGATTAGAAGTCATTAGCATATTTATTGCATTTGCTTCATTCAAGGACTTTAAAGTCATCAGATGGACGTTAATAGCGCTTTCCTTAACGGTAAACTCCAAGAAGATGTTTATATTGAACAACCTTCTTGGTTTGAAAACCATCAGCAACCTTCCTTTGTTTATGAACTAGACAAAGCATTGTATGGTCTGAAACAAGCTCACCGAGCATGGAATGATACTCTATCAAAGTATTGACTGAGAACAACCTTACCATTGGCACGGTGGACAAGACCCTTTATAAATTCACAAAGGGTGACAATACTTTACTAGTTTAGATATACATTGATGATATTATTTTTGATAGTACCAACTCAAAACTTTGCGAGAGATTTTCTAAAATCATGCAGGATCAGTTTGAGATGAGCATGATGGGGGAATTATCATTTTTCCTAGGATTGCAAGTCAAGCAATCTGCTAAGGGAATATTCATCAACCAATCGAAGTACAACAAGTAGCTAGTAAAGAAGTACGGTATGAGCACTAGTTCATCAGCAGCCACTCCCATGAGCTCGTCTGCTAAACTAGATTTGGACGAAGCAAGCATACCAATAGAACCATGTATCATGGTATTATTGGTTCTTTACTTTATTTGACATCCAGTAGATCTGACATCATGTTTGTTGTATGTATATGTGCTCGCTTTCAAGATAATCCTAAGCAATCCCACGACACTGCTGCTAAAAGGATCCTTACATATTTAAAAGGAAGTTAAAATATTGGCCTCTGGTATCCCAAGGATTGCACTTTTATTTTAATTGGATATTCAGATGCTGACTTTGCAGGATGCAAGATTGATAGGAAGAGCACCAGTGGATACTGTCAACTCCTGGGAGATACATTGATTTCATGGGGTTGCAAGAAGCAGACATCCACTGCAACGTCTACTGCAGAAGCAGAATACCTTGTTGCCGGAGGCTGATGTGCTCAACTACTATGGATCCAACATCAATTAAGAGATTATGGAATTGAGTCCATTGAGGCACCAATATTTTGTGATAATACGTCTGCTATAGCTATCACGTATAATCCAGTTATTCATTCTTGGACCCAGCATATTGACATTCACCATCACTTCATCCGAGATCATGTTATGCAGAAGGAGATTAGGTTGGAGTACATATCCACTGAACAACAAACATCAGACATTTTCACAAAACCCCTACCAGACGCTAAGTTTTCATACTTTCACAATATACTTGGCTTAGTTGATATAATAAAGTGATCTTACTTGTTTACATTTTCCTATACACTTAATTGAGGGAAATTACATTTTAGATATTGCATGAATTTAGGGGGAATATTATTTGAGGAGGAATCTGTGTCTTTCGAAGGTCTACTGCTGCTCAGCTGGTAAAAACAATTGTTTGCTGCCGTAGAGTTTGATACTTAACCAGTAGACTCTACATATCAGTAGATATTACCAAAGATGCTAAGCTAATGATAACCTTCCGTAATTATTAACCAATTGGAACGTCGGATTTCAATGTTTATCATTTATTAATATTTAATTATTTCAGCCCCCGCTTTAATCGTATCGGTTCTACTTACTTTCAAAAATTATTTTTGCGTAGATGAGCAACACGTGTCTATGTGTCATTTCATCTGCAGTATGACGTTACATCCCCTCTCCTTCAACCACCATTAGGTTTTTAACGTTTTACTTTCACCTTTTACAGTTTACTCTGCTACATATCTTCAAGCAAATTCTTCTTTCAAATTTCTTGTGTTCTTATCCTTGCAAAAGCACCATGTCAATGACCAACTAGCAAAGCTTTGTCAAAAATGCGTGACACGTTGATTTTGAATCCATTGCCTCTATCTTTGACGAAGACATGAAAGGAGTTTTCAACAGTTTGAAAAACTCAGGGCTACTGATTCTATTGAATCTCACTCCACTACTCTATAAAGATGCTCTTTTGGAATTTTAGGCATTGGCGAGAGTGATTAACATTTGTTTTCGCATTTGTCTCTGGACAACAAGTAACCATCATACGAGAGGAGTTTACTACTCAGCTGTGCCTTCTTACCACCGGACTGACTGACCTTTCTGCAATCTCCATCACTATTCGAGATGAAATGAGCATCTTACTCTTTGAGTCCGGGCAACGACTGCTCCCTCCCTTCAAGAAAATTTTAATGAAGAATCATTACAGGATGCTAGGAGACATGGTTGCGAGGTAAGGCAGGTACTTACAATGTCGTCACCCCAGAAAAATTCGAGGTGATGTGTGCAATTATCAAGGGCCTGGAGGTGAACTGGTCAGTGATTCTGTTCAATATGATGATTGGAATAATTGAGTCAGTAAATGACAACTCTGGATTTGGACTCCCTTTGAGTCGTATCTTCAAAAACTTGGATGTACCAGTAGGGACTGCCACTCATTTGCACTCTACTAGGCTCATCAATGCTAAGTACCTACTGACACATTGGATACCAATTAGTGGGGAAGAAGCCCCATCCAAGAAGACTACCATAAATAGGAAGAAGCCTCAAGTGGTAAGTGACTCTGAAACAACAATCTATGAGTCTGTTGAGTCCCCTCCTACTCCACCGAAGAAACCAAGAATGAAGAGGAAGCCTACCATGTCAAGTATAAATACTCTAGTTACCGAGGTATCAATGGTAGCAACAGTAGTGACTATAGTTCCAGTCTCCCTCTTCTCACCATTGCCTACTGATAAGACATTTGCATCGGAGAGTACTTGTGAGGATGAGCCTACTGGTTCTCTGAGGGCTATTTTTTCTATTTCCCCATCTACTGTTTGAGTAACAACATCCACTGCTCCTGCTGTTGTGTCCACTGCTCTCTTGGACACGTCTTCTGATGATATATTATTTATGTCATAGTCAACTGATGTTGAGCATAGTATTGTTCCTACTATAGCAACCTCTACCGCAGTAGTTCCTCTGAGTTCCGGACAAGCACGAGGGTCTTTTACCTTAAGTCTGCGGCTCCGAAGACAGGATGTTCTCACTGCTTCCCTCTTCACAAATGGAAGTATCAACCACTCCCATAGCCACATAGGTTAATCTTGTTCTTGAAGAAGTTGAGACGCGTGTTCAAGACAAGATAGACTTATTTGATCATTGGGTCAAGTCGCAGACAAAGATACACCTCAATCACTTCAATTGAATTTTGAAGCAGGCTCGGAAGGATGAGAACACCATTCTTTAATTTCTACAGACCAGTGATGTTGAAGACGGTCTGTGCCAAAGGGAAGTCTATTGCTTAATACACTTCATCAGCGGACTAGATTCCTTGGTGAACACAAGACATGTCGAGTTTGATCCCAACTCGGGAACAACTACTCATGATTCTCAAATTTTTGGAAGCCCATCTTGCGTTGGCCGAGAAAACTCTTCATGACCTCAAGATTGTTTTAGGGCTGTACTCCCCGTCTCATCAATTCAGCACAATTTCAGTGGAGTTGTCTAGACAACAAATGGTTGTTGTGTATCCAATAGAGCCCTGAATAGTCCAAATGCATACTGCAGTCCCAACAGACCAAACTCACTGAGAATTACCCTTTGCATCTCCTATCCCTCTTTCCTTGCCCAGTCAGTATCCAACCCTACTAAATGTTGATCTGTTGAACCTAGACACAGTTGATCGCTATTATTTTAAACAATATTTTCCAGTGTAGTGATTATGTACCTCAATTGCACGGTGTCAAGTTTTAGTGTAAAATGAGAAGTACGAATGTCGAATCTACGAGGACCAGGAAATAAGTATCAAACTCAATTAATTTAACTATATTTAGTCTACGATAACTGGTTGTGATTAATTAACTAAAGTGACAAATTAACTCAATATGTAACCCAAACAATCAATAAAGAATAAGATTAAGAATCAAAAGAAACAATTATCAAGACTTTCGGTTCACCCCTATAATCCCCCATAATTTGCCTATTAGTTAAGAATTAAATTCAAAGAATCTAAGGCGACGAGTTTTCCTATGCACTTGTTATACCTTGGTCCAGCTATAACAAATCTAAAACTAACGTTACAGTAAGCTACTTCCGTACCCTTATTGAACAATCAATATTGTATGTCGATCTATGAAAACTTCTAGCATTCGATTACTAGATATCTATAGCTATCACACGTGTATTTGACTTTATCTCTCGATCTCAGTCTGAAATCCACAACATAAATCACTATATCGTTTTACAATATCCTATGGTCAATTCAATTGCAATTAATTATCATTAAAGGATAGCCAAACCCTCAAAAGCATGAAGAACAATGATCTATGCACTTAGATAAATAAGAATCAATCAAAAACATCAAAATTGAATCATGGGTTCATACAAAGGATCCCATAAGTCTTGACAACAAACTTAGCCTAGAAATATATTTAAAATCAAATGCAAAACCATGTTTTCCAACATCAAAAGCATAAGGAAATCAAATAGAAACAAACAAAGTTTAGAAATACGCATAAACTAGCGACGTTGACTCGCATCGTCGACCCGTAGCTCCGTCTCTCCGTCGTGTTCTGTGTTGTATGTGAGTGATTCTCCCAAATTTTACGTGAATTCTTGTCGCCTCTCTCCTCCTATTTCTTATGTGAATTCGCTGCTCTCTTCGTCTGTTGCTCACATACTCTCCTTCACTATAATAATCTGCTCTCCGTCCGTTGCTTTTTTTTTTTTTTTATACGTACGTGAATCCTTGCTCACGTTTGATATTATTCGCTTTTCACTATCCTCACATCAATTCTCCCAATCTGTTTACGTGAAGTTGGCTATGTAAAATATGCTCCTCCTTAGCTTTTTTACGTAACTCTCTCCAATAATCTGTGTTGCTCACATCTCTTTTCTTCCGTCAACTTTTCTGTTCTCACCAACTCTTCTCTGATAACCTTGCTATCGCTCCTTCCACTTATCTTTTAGTTACGTGAATTTTGTATGTTCAAATATGTAAACTTGAAATTCCCCAAAACTCTCGAAACTATTGCTCTCGTTCGTCCCAATTCTCTCACGTAACTTTATGTTCTAATATATCATATATGGTCCCCTATTACCTGATGTCACTCTTGTTCACCAACAATTTGTCCGTGCGTTGTCTATCTTCACGTAATTCTTATCTGAATAATCCTTAATTTATTCTCGGTCCTCAACTTGTTCGATAATATCCGGTTGTGCGTTGAATAATCCGAATATGCGGGAATCAGACTTTCAATTCTGATTTTTTTATTTTTCAAACTCTTTGTCGCGGCGATCGATCGCTGATAACTCCCGATCGATCGCTAATGTGTATTGGTCCAAGGCGATCGACCGCCTGAAAGTTCCGATCGATCGCTTGACTGAAATTCAACAATTTGCGATTTCGTTCCTTCTTTTCCGTGTTTGCTCGGTTTGGTCATTTTTCATCATTTTAAGCTTGATTTCTCCAATTTTATGAGTTTGGACCTGGATTCCTGAAATATACAAATATATACCAAAAAGTGCAATGTTTTCTAGGAATCACTACAAAAATGCCCTACTCTTATATCAAATGAAGTGTAAAAATCACACTTATCAACTCCCCGAAACTTAAACTTGATAGTCTCGAGCAAGAAAAAAGATCAAAAAGTCGAGTTCAACATTGAAGATTAAAATAAACCAATTCGCAGTCAATCATGTATCTCAGACATCTCACTTAGAGACGGACAAGAATCAATTAAAAAGTTTAACACATTGTGTTTTCTCCTAGATCAAGCAACAATCTCCAAATTAGAACGTGTGTGTGTGCTATTGTAACTTTCAAGTTTCATGCAATTTTCATAGATCAAATCATGCTAGTCAATGAAAGTTGGGATTATTGAGCATCCCATAGTCCTATTATCAAACACTTCTCCACTAATGTAGTCACTCCCTAGACTTGGATCAATAGGTCTTTTTAAGCTTGTAATGTTAGGCCTAGGTGTTTGGCTTCAAAGAAAAGATAGGATAGCACAAAGACGATAGTATAAGCATGTAATGTTCATATTTTAGCACAAAATTGAGCTTCTCTTCTTTTTTCTTCTAGTCATGGCCACTTTGGGTCTTATTTAATCATTTTTTTCACAAGGCTTTATCTATCTTTTTCTTTTCTCATTCACCAATTTACAATAACTCATCAAAATATAGCAATTCATGTGCATCTAATAAGATTGATTATACTCCCTTTAGGTAAGGATACACTTTTTTTTTTCAATTTAGGCTCATATAGGTGGGTATAATGAGTTGCCAAAGAAATTTGTTGAATGGAGGCTAATAGCATGTTAAACATACTCAACTAGGCTCAAAATGGGACACTAGAGATTGATATATATCATGGTAAGATTGAAAGGCTTAAACGGTCCAAAGATCGCCTAGATCATCTCCTAATCAAAAAGTTTCGCCTTGAAGTCATCAAATAAGTTCTAAGTTACTCTAAGATGCTCAAAACAATTCATCAAGTTCAAAAAGATTTTCACTACTACAAATGCAATTCATAAGATTATGACTCAAATGTGCTCAATATATTCTTCATCTTTGACATACTAACTCAAAACAAGATATTCACAACAACAAGTTGACATGCATAGTGCGATTAATATCCTCATGGAATAGAGACCACTACTATGATTCATTCTTTTCTCTCTAATTGAACTCATTTTCAAGATTGTATTTTTTGTGCTCAAAGAACGATACAATTCCAAAGAAAAACCATGACACAGTAATGCAATCCCCCAAACTTAATTCATGCATTGTCCTCAATGTAATAGGCATGGAAAATAAGACAAAGCATTTACCTTAGACAACGACCGTGAGTGATCGTTGTCCAATTCCTCGTCAGCTCATGGGGCAAAGTGTTGCAAACACGACAGTACGCATGGATTCTTACCAAAATCAAAAACAAAAACAAAAACAAACCAAAAACAAAGCTAAGGGATGAGAAAAGTTCTTGATTTATAGTCCCAAGATGGACTTTTTACCATGTAAGGTCAAGTACCGCAAGGGCCAGTGGGGGACGATTTTCCATCCTCCATGTGGTAGCAGTCGTAAACCACTTCTCTTTCATAGTGAACAGTGCCTCGCGGTCATCTCTCAGATTGATGATGTCGAATGGTAGAACATCGACAACTTTGAATGGTCCAGCCCATAGCGAGTCCCACTTCCATGGAAAAAGTCTAATTTTTTCCTATTCATTTGCACCCATTCGCCCTCACGGAATTTGCCTCCTCTTTGATGGCCATTCGATGTGACTTCCACCTTCTTCTTGCACTTCACCTGCATCGCATGAATAGATAATGTATCAATTATATTGACACTAAAACATCGGTGCTCAGTGCTTGTAGTTTTCAAAGCTTTGAACATATCATAAACAACTTGATCCCCCATACTCGGAGGATCAACTTCCCTTCTTGGACATTAATCAATGCCCTTCCAGTAGCTAGGAACGGTCTTCCTAGAATCAGAGGCATGTTTGCATCTTCTGTTATGTCCAACACAATGAAATCCACCAGAATGGTGAATTTATCAACCTTGACTGGTGCATCCTCAACTATCCCATGAGGGTACTTGACGGACTTGTCCGCCATCTGCAGCGAAACATTGATCGCTTTGAGCTCTCCTAAGCCCAGCTTCCTGTAAAAAGAAAGGCATTAAATTAATACTTGACCCAAAATCACATAAAGATTTCTTAAACAAAGTAGAGTTGATCTTGCAAGGTGTAGTGAAACTCCCTGGATCCTTTAACTTAGGAGGTGAATCATTTTGTATGATATCAGAACACTCCTCAGTTAAGTTTATCATCTCGTTCTCTCCGAGTTTTCAGCTTTTTTTTTCCAAAATTTCTTTCAAAAACTTAGCATAATTCGGCATGTGCCGTATAGCATCAATGAAAGGCATCTCAATATGGAGATTCTTTATCAATTATAAAAACATAACAAATTTAGCATCTATTTTTGCTCTCTTATATGCAGCGGGGAAAGGGAGTGGGATATCTACCTTAGCAGGTGTGATGGGTGTAGGGGTCTTAGTAGACTTACCTTTGTCGCGTGTTTGATCATCTTCTTTCTTGATGTCCGCCTCGTCTTTCAACTCAATGTGTTCATCCTTCTTCTCAGCGACCTCCTTTCCTCTCCTCAACGTAATTGCATGGACTTGCTCCCTAGGATTCATCTCAGTGTCACCAGATGGTGCTCCTTGTGCTCGTCCGACTAGGATTTTTGCTAACTGTGCCACTTGGACTTTCAAGTTCTTTATCGACGCCTCATGATTGTTCATCCTCATTTCAGCTGACGATATGAACTTGGTTAGTAGCTCCTCCATGCTTGGCTTTGGTGCATACCCCGGTGGTGGTTGGGGATAGTTCCTCGGCCCCATATTGTACGTATTTTGGTGAGGGTAGCTCTATGGTGGTCGGTTCCCTACAAATTTAACAGCTTCATTAGTTGTAACAAAAGGGTTACCTACTTGGCATTCCTCGCTCGAATGTCCTCCTTGGAAAAGCTCGCATGTAACAGTTTGAACTTGCATTGCCTGCATGCTCAAACTATCAATCTTCTTGTTCAGCGCTTCCAACTGGGCAGCTAGGGTAGTGATTTCACTCACTTGATGCAATCGGCTTGCTTCTTTGGGCACGTTCCTTCGGACTGCCATTGACACGTATTAGTTGTCATCTCCTCCAACAGCGTATAAGCCTCCTCGGGCGTCTTTCTCATCACAGTACCTCCTTGTTGGGAAACGATTTCTAAGTTTTGGTGATTACAAACACCTACTGGATGAAGTCCTACCGGGTGATAAAGACCAACTGGATGAAGACTCCTACCGGATGTTAAATACCTACTGGATGAAGTCCTACCGGGTAATGAACACCTACCGGATGTTAAAGTCCTACCGGATGAAGGCACCTACTGGATATTAAAGTCTTACCGGGTGATAAAGATCAACTGGATGAACACCTACCGGGTGAAGACACCAACCAACTGATAGACATCAACTGAACAAGACATCAACTGGATGGCTACCAACTGGATAGACATCAACTGGACAAGACATCAACTGGATGGCTACCAACTGGATAGACATCAACTGGATGGCCACCAACTGGACAGACATCTACTGGACAACCATCAACCGGATAAACATAAACTGGATAGACATCTACTGGACAACCATCAACCGGATAAACATAAACTGGATGGACATCTAGTGGACAACTATCAACCGGATAGTCTCACACTGAACAAAGACATCAACTGGTCATAAGAGGATGAACGACCAGTTGAACAAAGAAAACCAGCAGAAGTCTAAACTTCCAGTAAGAGCACTAAGTAACTGAGACAAAATAAGTACAACATTCATCTGACAAAGGTACAACAGAGCGGCGCACCCTGCTATATCTCCGCCACCATTACCGTCAGGGTTAAAAGAGTCGTTGCTTAACAAAATAGGAAAGAAGACAATATGAATTTGGAAGGCTAATCTCTTCCATATACAGAAAAGCTACCAGTTGGACAACAAAACCTATAAATACGTCCAAGCAAAGAATGAAGAAGTGCTGAGCGATTTTCAACAAACAAAAACACTTCAAAGCAAACAAGAAAATCAACTTACTGAGATTCAAAAAGTTCAGCAAAGAGCAGACAAGCAGTGCAACTGAATCTGTGATAGATTATTCCAACTGAAGTCTGCTGATCAAGAACACTCAAAGCCAAACGTGTATTCTATAAAGAGTGTCTTAGAATCTTTTGTAACCAAATAAAGTAGTTGTGATTTCTAGGAGTTTAGGCCAAGCTGTGTGAGTGCCTAAGAAGGTTGTATACTGTAAAGTGTAAACCAAGTCTTCTAGTGAATCCTTCCTGCAAAGGAAGAAGGGGAGACGTAGAAGCGTTGTGCTTCGAACTTCCAGAAACATTTCTTGTGTCATTTGTTATTGCTTATTTACCTCAGTTTTATTCCTCACAAGTTAAGCAGACGTCTTCCGCACTATAATAAGTGTCTGCTGACTTGCCTGATATTGAGAAGCAACTGTAATACTTAACAGTTTACAGTTAACTAAGAAAAGAAATCGAAATTGAATCTAGTGTTTATTCAACCCCCCCTTCTAAACACTACCCCGATCCTAACAAGTGGTATCAGAGCTCAGGTCTTCTCAATCTTGAGAAATTACCAATTACCAAAAACTGATGGCCTCATTCAGCAAGATTCCAATGTTCAAGAAAGACGAATATGATGATTGGAGAATCCGTATGCAAGCTCATCTAAGTGCTCAAGATGATGATATGTGGTATGTAATCACTGAAGGTCCTATGAAGATCATGAAAATCAATACAGCTGCTTCTATCACAAGTGGTGATCCACAAATGGTAGAAAAAGACAGATCTCAATGGTCAAATGAAGAAAAGAAGAAAGCCAATCTGGATAACGTTGCTAAGGACATTTTGTTCAAAACTTTGGACAAAAACATGTTCAACAAAATAAAAATGTGTTCCACAGCTAAAGAAATCTGGGAGAAGATTGCCCAACTCTGTGAAGGAAATGATCAAACCAAAGAAAACAAGCTTACAGTGGCATTACAGAAGTTTGAGCATATCAAGATGATGAATGGAGAAGCTCTCAACGAGTATGATGAAAGAGTGACCGGAATAATTAATGAACTAAGCAGTCTGGGTAAGGAGTTACCCAACAGAGAAGTCACCCTCAAAGTGATGAGAGGTCTCCCAAGAGAATGGGAATGTCAAGACCATTGCTATGAGAGAATCAAAGGACATCAACAAAATAGATCTGCATGATCTGTTTGCTGATTTGAAAGCCTATGAATTCGAATTAGGCATTCGGGTTGAAGATGAACCCAATACCAGTCAGCCTACCAAAGCTCTCACTGCATCGGAGGCCATATCTACCGCTACAGAGATGACTCCAGAAAAAATATGTAATGATGCTATGGCAATGTTCATAAAGAAATTCGGGAAATTCATGAAGAAGAATCAGAAATCATATCCACGAAGGCAGAGCTTCAAAGGAAGATCATAAGAAGAAGAGCGTGTATGTTTCAACTGTCTCAAGCCAGGACATTTCATCGCCGACTGTCCAAAACCTAAAAAGGATGATCACAAAAGAGGATCCAAGGATCACAGAAAATCCAAGGAAACTAGAAGATCATCCAAAAGGGATAGAGATCAAAAGGTTTTGATGGCAGAAGAAAGCAAGAGCAAGTGGGCTGATTCTGAATCAGAATCAGAGGAATCAACCAGCTCGTCCAGCGAAAGTGAAGACGAGGAAGTCCACTGCTTAATGGCAAATGATGAAATTGAGGTACACGAGTCTAACCTATCTGAATTCACACATAGTGAACTTACCAATGCTTTGCATGACATGATCAATGAGTATCGGACGCTATATGAATCTTTTGAAAGCTATAAGACTGAGCACTCAATCCCAATTGAAACGCATAAATACAAAGTTGATTGTGAACAATCGAGGGAGTTGAACTGCTTAAGGGAAACATCCAGTCTCCTAGTGAAAGAAAGAGATGAAGCCAAGTGTGCCTACCAGAAACTTAGCAAACTGGTTAGCACTTGGAATGCGTCTACTACCAGAAAGGATGAAATGCTTGAGTCTATAAGGCTTGCTGGTGATTTAACAGGCATAGGCTATAATAGAAATGACGGCAGTTCATCTGGTAATGAACCTCAACTGTGTCTAACAAAAGGCAAAGTTCAATCAATGAACTTTGTAAGATCTAGCACAGTATATGACCCTTATGAACTGGTTAAAGAACCTGTTAAAGCAACACTCATCAAGGAACAGGCACAGCACAAGGGTATCGGTTATGTAGAACCACTCAAAGAGGCTAAACCGAGGCAAAAGTTCAGAAATGAACTTAAACCTACTGGTCGAGCAGCTAGAGAGGTTAGACCCAACTGGTACTACAACTGTAAGCCTGTCCAGAAGAGGTATATGCTCTATAACAGGAACTACAAACCAAAAGCACATGCATACACATATTATCACACTCCACATTCAAGATCATCACCATCATTTATGAATGCACACACGTTTCAGAACACACACCGACCTAAGTCACTCAGGGTCATACAAGTGTGGGTTCCGAAAGGACTAATCCTACCCGGACCCAAGTAGGATTGGGTACCAATCAGATTATCGCTTTAATTGCACGGAAACTAGAATGCATCAAGTTCGGAGCTCAGAATGGTTCCTGGACAGCGGATGCTCTAGACATATGACAGGGAATGCAAGCTTATTGTCTGAACTGGTGGACTCCACCGGACCCAGAATAACTTTTGGAGATAACGTGAAAGGTAGAACCGTGGGTAAGGGTAAGATTATCTACGGTAACATAGTCATTAAAGATATTCTCTTAGTTGAAAATCTATGCTATAACTTGATTAGCATAAGTCAACTTTGTGACAATGGTCATGCTGTAGAATTCAATCAACACTCATGCACAATCAAATCTACTGATGGCAGTATATTACTTGTAGGTAGAAGGCATGATAACACATATAAATTGATTGGAATCTTAATCAGCCTACCTCCTCTATTTGCTTAGCTGCTCTGAATTCTTCCAAAAATTGACTTTGGCACAAACGGTTGAGTCACTTAAATTTTAAAACTATTGCCAGTCTGCGTAAAATTGATCTAGTGGTTGGATTGCCCCAAACTTGAGTTCTCAAAAGACAAGATCTGTGCAGCATGCCAACTTGGTAAGCAAATCAGATCCTCCTTTAAGAACAAAGGGAGTAAATCTTCTTCTCGGTGCCTAGAGTTGCTGCATATGGATTTGTTTGGTCCTATACCTAGTAACAAGTCTAGGGGGAATGAAGTATACCCTAGTGTTAATAGACGATTACACTCGTTTCACGTGGGTCTTGTTCCTAAGTGGCAAGGATCATGCTACTCCAAAGCTGATCAAACTACTGAAAAGACTCCAAAATGAGAAATCGTGTGGGATAGATAGAATTCGCAGTGATAAAGGTACTGAGTTCACCAATCAATCACTCGAATCATATCTAGATGACCTTGGTATTAAACACGAATACTCTGCTGCTAGAACTCCTCAACAAAACGGAGTAGGAACCGCACTTTGAAAGAAGCTGCGCGAACTATGCTCGCGGAATCAGAACAGAGATTTTGGGCAGAAGCTGTCAACACAGCATGTTATACGCAGAACAGATCAATGATTAATAAGCGAGCAAATAAAACCCCTTATGAGATCTGGAATGGCAGTAAGCCAAATATTTCCTATTTCCATGTGTTTGGTTGCAAATGTTTTATTCACAACAATGGAAAGACTCATCTCACCGCTTTTGATGCCAAATCTGATGCTGGAATATTCCTTGGCTATTCTACAGTTAGTAAGGCCTTCAGAGTATTTAATAATAGAACTCTTACTGTAGAAGAATCAGTGCATGTAAAATTTGATGAACCTACTGACTGTACTGTATCTAATCTGCAAATCAACAATTTAAGTAATCGACTGGAAAGCACTTATATTGATGAAAAAGTTGATGATGAGATAGATTACAGAAGCATGACTGACTGCTCCTTGGAACCAGAAGTTCCTGAAGCTCAAGCAGAGGGGTCTGCTGGCCAACAAGCACTGTAGCCAGCTACCAATGAAACAATTACATCTACCCCTGCTGCAGTAGAAGGAACAAATGAGAAAGATGAGTCTATCAGAACCTCTGATGTGCCCACTCATATCCAGCCAAGTGAAGAACTCAATCCTCATGGACCTTCACTCCGGTGGAAGAAGGATCATCCACCCGAGCAGGTCATCGGTAACCCTCTTGCTCCTCTACGCACCAGAGGACAAATGATTAATGAATTTCTTCATGCTGCATTCATATCTCATATAGAACCTAAGAAGATTGATGAAGCTATATTAGACCCAAGTTGGGTAGAAGCAATGCAGGAAGAACTAAATAAGTTTGAGCGAAACAAAGTATGGCATTTAGTTCCACGTCATCGCATCACACAATTATTGGCACTAAATGGGTATTTAGAAATAAGCTAGGTGAAAATGGTACAGTAATTAGGAATAAAGCAAGACTAATTGCACAGGGATACAGGAAGGAAGAAGGCATTGATTTTGATGAAACCTTTGCCCATGTAGCCCGATTAGAAGCCATTCGCTTATTTCTTGACTTTGCTGCATTTAAGGACTTCAAGGTCTATCAGATGGATGTTAAGAGTGCATTTCTTAACGACAATCTCCAGGAAGAAGTATATGTTGAACAACCTCCTGGATTTGAAAACCATCTGCAAATATCTTATGTTTATCATCTGAACAAAGCTTTGTATGGTCTGAAGCAAGCCCCCCGTGCATGGTATGAAACTCTATCAAAATATTTGATTGATCATGACTTCACCATTGGCACGGTGGACAAAACTTTATTTAAATTTACAAAGGGAGACCATACTCTGCTAGTTCAGATATATGTTGATGATATTATTTTTGGCAGTACTAACCCAAAGTTATGTGAAAAAATTTTCAAAGATAATGCAGGACCAATTTGAGATGAGCATGATGGGAGAATTATCATTTTCTTAGGATTGCAAGTCAAGCAATCTAGTGAAGGAATCTTGATAAATCAGTCTAAATACACTAAAGAGCTGCTGAAGAAATATGGAATGAGTACCAGCTCAGCTGCTGCTACACCAATGAGCTCATCTGCCAAACTCGACTTGGATAATTCAGGAATACCAATCGAAGTTACAATGTATCGAGGCATTATCGGATCTTTAGTATATTTGACAGCCAGCCGGCCAAATATTATGTTTGCAGTGTGTATGTGCGCCCGGTTTCAAGCAAATCCCAAGCAGTCGCACTTCACTGCTGTCAAAAGGATCCTCAAATATTTGAAAGGCACTGAGAATGTTGGTCTATGGTATCCAAGAGACTCAACTTTTAATCTTATTGGATACTCAGATGCTGACTATGCTGTATGGAAAATTGACAGAAAAAGCATCAGTGGGTATTGTCAATTCCTTGGTGATCGATTGATATCATGGGGATGCAAGAAACAGAAATCCATAGCAACTTCCACTGCAGAGGCAGAGTACCTTACTGCTGGAAGCTGCTGTGCTCAACTGCTCTGGATTCAGCAACAACTCAGAGATTATGGAATTGAGTCCACAGAGGCTCCCATATTCTGTGACAATACGTCTGCCATTGCTATAACATACAATCCAGTTCTTCATACTCGTACTTAACATATTGACATCCGTCATCATTTTATCAGAGATCATGTTATGAAGAAAGAACTTTGGCTGGAGTATATTTCTACCGAACAACAGGCAGCAGACATTTTCACAAAACCTCTACCGGACGCTAAGTTTTCCTACTTTCGAAATATTCTTGGTTTAATTGAAATTACTCCTTGATTATTTTTGTTTTGATAATAAATTCAGGGGGAATTATTTTAGTTATTCGCATAAATTTAGGGGGAATTTCCATTAAAATCTTATCTTGGTTATTTAAGCTCAGCTGGTAATACAATGGTCAGCTGCAGTAGGTGTTTACGTACCAGTATGACTCTACATCCAGTAGATGCTCTCTTACCAGTCGGACCTTACATACCAGCAGACTTTACCAAATATGCTTTGACAAAAATAACCCTCGATACTCATTAACCTAATGGAACGTCGGAATTCAAAATTATTTTTTTGTAAAATAAATTATTTCACTCCCGCCTAAATCCTGTCCTTTCATTTATTGGTTAAATTTTTTTTAATCGTTAGATGATCGCCACGTATACATGTGTCCGCTCATCTACAGTACGACGTTACATATCCTTTTATTTTTCACCGCCCTTAATTTCATTTTTCTTCATCTTCTCCAACAATTCACTGCGACTGACTTTTCTTCCAGAAAATTTCTCAACAGGATTGCTGCTGTTTCTTCCGCTAAATCACTCAAAATGTCAAAGAATACACAGCCAAGTTTCATCACCAATGCTGTTCACGTGGATTTTCATTCTATCTACACATCTTCTGATGAAGCGACAAAGGAACTGATTCACAAGCTGGATACCTCCGGTCTCTTGGTAATCCTGAGCCAGGCCCCCTCATTCTACAAGGACGAGTTACACGAGTTCTTTGCTTCTGCAAAAGTCGTTGATGACACCGTGGTGGCATCCGTATCTGGACAGTTGGTTACAATCACCCAACTTGAATTTGCCACACACATGTGCATTCCCTCCACCGGACTTACTGATTTTTCCGCTATTCCAATGGACCTACGAGAAGAGATGCGCCTCACAGCTTCTGACTCTGCTCATCGCCTTCAACGTCCTCCGTTCCGGAAAGTATTAATGAAGAGCCATTTTCGACAACTGGCAGATATTGTTTCAAAGGGGCTACTATGTAAAGCTGGGTCATTTGATATCATCACCCCAGAAAAATTTGATGTTATCAAGCGCCATCTGCAAAGGCTTGGAGATTAACTGGTCAGTTGTATTATTTCAAGTTCTGACTGGTCTCGTAGTTTCTGGCAAAGGTCAATCAGGCTTCGCCCTACCACTCAGCAGCCTCTTTGACAGCAAACATATTAAGACAGGGGATCTCACCAAACTCCATCCAGGGAGACTTATCACTGCCAAGTATCTTCAGCTTCACAGACAGCGAAGTGGCAGAGAAGTTGGGGTGATGAAGCGCCGATCAACTCAAGTTATCAGTGACTCTGAACAAACCATATCGGAATCCGCTGAGTCTTCTCCTCCTCCTCCCCCTCCTAAGAAGCCAGAACAAGAAAAGCTGCTCCTCCGGCTGTCCGACAGAAAGTCATTGCAGTTCTGATACCATCTCCTCCGCCGGCCCTACAGAAAATATCCCAGCACGAGAACCCAGCCCTGAAAATCCTCCACCTGAGGAATCAACTGCTTCATTGGCCATGGTAATCGCTACCTCAGTGGCTCCCGCTGACAATTCTTCTGCAATGGTGAGCTCTCAGCAAGCACCAGGCTCTATCAGCTTTAGGACACCCAAGTCCTTATGTCCTTACTGTCATCCGAAGACCACTACCGATGGTAAAGGAAAAACTCTTATGGCTCCAGTGTCCACTCCTGTTGCCTTCGAGATACAAATGGTCATGGATACAGTTGAAGCTAATCTGCAGCCACGGCTAGTCATTTTTGATCGATGGGTAAAGGCTTGAGTGAAAGTCCGATTTGATGATTTCGATCCTATTCTGGATCAGGCAAGGGAAGATGAGAACCAAATTTTGGCTTATCTACAAATCACAGACCCTGAGAAGAGCCTGAAGCTGAGAGATGTATTCCGTATGATGAACTATGTGGGCGAACTTCAAGCCCTTGTTGAAACACGTCTTCAGCATTTCAACGGTGATTCAGGCACTGCGAATGCGTTCTAAATGCTCTTGGACCAAAGCTGGAAATGGCCGAGCTAGCTCTTCATGATCTTCGCATCTCAACTGGTATTCACTCATGTTCTACTGCTGCAAATATTGCAAGTCCCGATCAGCCTGATTTACTGATAGCCACTACTGATCTGGAGATTGCTACTACCCATGTGGAGATTACTTCGACTGCCCTGGAGACCACTCCCACTGGAGCGGAGACAGCATCAACTGCCTTGGAGGCAGCCTCTTCTGTTAAAGAACTCTCCTCTCCAACTGCTCCCCTCGTCTCCTCTGCTCCCAGCTCTTATAATGATCAACCGCCCCAACCGATGGTTGTTGATCACACCAATGTGGACACAGTAATTCAGACGGTGGTTCAGCAAGTTACCATATCCTCTGGCAACCATGAACCTAGTGAGTCCTCACACTCCAATGATAACACCCAGTCGTCTGTTGCTGCGGGTGTCCAAGCCACTGCTGATATGGCTGCCCCACTTATTGAAGACACTGCTGATATGGCTGCCCCACTGATTGAAGATACTGCTACTATGGCTGTTACTATCTCAGACTCAACAGCTGCCCCACATGTTGAAGCCTCTGTTTTACTATCCACTGCAGTTGTAGATGCTCATCCCGGTGCTCTTGTTCCTACTGCTGATCCTCAAATAATTGCCGTCGATCCATCCATGGTTCTAGAACTTTCCGAGGATTTCTTTGACTTTCCAACTTCAAACCCTCTGGACGAGCCACCAAACATCGCTGCACAGCTAGCAAATCTATCCAATGCAATTTCAGCACTAGCCAGCGATGTCAATAAACTCAAGCAGGAAGAGCGCACTGCGACTCTTATTCTTGGAACCCATCAGCAGCACGCGGACTCTCAGTTCCAGCAAGTCTACAGGGACTTAAATAGTCTAACGACTACTGTCACCAGACTTCAGACCTTTGCTGAGAATGCAGTTGCGGACGCATTTTCTCGAATTGGCCAGGATCGTCTTCAGATCACTCAATAAAATGAATCACTTCATGCTGCCACATCTCTGGCTCTTGGAGATAAGATGAAGACGCGAAGAAAGTCTTGACCGATCAATTGGCCACCATGCAGGCAGCATTCGCGTCCCAAATTCAAGATATATGCAACAGTCTGTCTGCTGCTCCAAAAATAATCCGAAGACTGCCTGAGCACAGCAGAACTGCTCCTCCGCCCCAGCGAGACCCGACTCCAGCAAATCGTTCATCTACTGCAGCTGGACTATTTGATAGGCTTAGATTTTAAGTGTTTTTAACTGTAATTTCTTCCCATTTTCCGTACTTTTTCCTGGATGATATTATGCTTTTTGGTGTTTATTCGTTTGTTTCAGGAAATTAGATCGAAAGTGGAAGAAATGAGCTAATATGAAGATAACGGGCGAAATCGAGGCGAGAAAGAGTTGAAATTGAGGAAGTGAGATTTTCGGAATCTCGATCGATCGAGATTATGTCTCGATCGATCGAGCCAGACAGTGCGCTGAGAAGAAAAGAATTTCAAGTCTCGATCGATCGGTGGAAAATCTCGATCGATCGAGCGAGGCAGTAACTTCAGAGCTGATTTTTTCAAAGTCTCGATCGATCGGTAGAAAATCTTGATCGATCGAGCGAGGCAGTGAGTTTCAAAGGCTGACATGAACAGTGCACCGATCGATCGGACGCAAATCTCAATCGATCGAGACGCAAATCCGGGAAAATCTTATCTTCCATTTTTGAAATGATTTTTTGAGGTATAAAAGGATAAATCACTTCCAAATCAAGGAGAGACCATACCAGACGTGAATTAGGTCAAAAATTAGCAGCCCTAGCCGCCGCCCAACGCCGCCGAAGAAGATTCAATCTCCGTTCTTCGTCCGAAGTCAAGCCAATCTATTCCGGAGTGCAAGGAAGGAGCAAGAGAAGAAATCACGGTGCAACGCACGGATTCATCCACCGTTTATCGTATTTCTAAACTTTGATTTCTTTGATTTTCAATTCCATTTGATGTTTTTGAGGTCGAGAGACAATTAAACTCTTATGTATTTGATTTGAATTAAATCTAGTTTATTTTATCGAGTTTTAGTTACATTGTGTTTGATTATTGATTCAATTGTGTTTGAGCGTATTGATTGTTATTGTTCATAAATTAATTGTTGTGTAGATCAAAGTCTAGCTAGCTTTGATTGAATTTGAGAGTTATAACCGAGATCGAGAGATAACGTTGTAACACGCTCCATTAATTTATGATGTATGTTACGATTGAGATCGAGAGATGATATCGCATACGTGAGAACTTGGAATCGAAAATTTAGAGTTATAAGGTGTTGACGTCTTATGCAATATTATATTAGTAAATAGGTGCACGAGAGTGACTTATTCTAATTAATGTTAGTTTCTTTACATCTCGAGAGAGTGTATCGAATAATCGTGAAAACCTTTCACCTTTAAAATCAATTGGTTGATAATTTGAGAATTCATTTGAAGCATTAATGATAACATAGTTGATCGACGAGCTTGGTAATTTTCTCGAGTAACATGCCTTCGCATATCCGGAACCATACATTTTATTGTTTCTTGTTTGTTTGTCGGACGTTAGTTCAGTTTGGCATTAGATAATCACCTTTGTTAATCGTAGGCTAAATATAATTTTATTAATCTTATTTGGTACTTATACGTTAGTCCCTGTGGATTCGACAACCCGTACTTAATTTTCACTATACTAAAACTTGACAACCGTGCACTTGCGGTAGAATCGCTTCACACTATTCTTTGAAATATCTTTTGTTTAAAAATAAAGCGGTCAAGTTTTTGGCGCCGTTGTCGGGGAATAATCTGTATAATATCATACGAGATTAGTTAATTGTAATTTAGCCAATTCTTTTATTATTGCGTTTTTGTTTTTCTTTTCTGTTTTCTTTTGTTGATATTTGTTAATAACTTTGTGTATTTTGTTGTCTCCTTTTGTCTATTTTGTACAGGAATCGTTTCTCTAGTGCATGCTCAGAAGAGAGGAGCCCATTCTCGAGCCTTTCGATCCGGAGATAGAAAGAACCCTACTTAGGCGATTACGAGAAGCTCGAGCGATGGCAGATAATAATGAAGCACAGAACCCAAGGTCAATGATGGACTTTGCGCAACCAGCATTTCATGGATCGTTGTCCAGTATTACGAGGCCGACGATTCAAGCAAACAATTTTGAGATCAAGCCGGCGATCATACAAATGATACAGCACTCGGTTATGTTTGGGGGAGCGGCCACGGACGACCCGAATACTCACATCTACAACTTTTTGGAGATTTGTGACACATTCAAACATAATGGCGTCTCCGACGACGCCATCAGGTTAAGGCTCTTTCCTTTTTCATTACGAGACAAAGCTAAGGCATGGTTGAATTCACTACCTGCAGGTTCTATAACAACATGGGAGGGGATGACGAAGGCGTTTTTATCAAAGTACTTTCCCCCTTCCAAGACGGCGAAGATGCGGAACGATATCACAACTTTTGGGCAGTTTGACCCCGAGACATTATATGAAGCGTGGGATCGTTTTAAGGAATTGTTGAGGAGATGCCCACACCATGGTCTACCCATTTGGTTGCAGGTACAAACTTTCTATAACGGTTTATTTTCTTCTGACCGTTCAATGATTGATGCAGCATCTGGGGGATCAATAATGAGGAAGACGCCGGAAGAGGCATATAGCTTGTTGGAGGAAATGGCGTGCAACAGTTACCAGTGGTAGTCAGAGAGGAGCACGCCACAGAAGCCAATGGGAGTCCATCAAGTGGACGAGATCACTGCTCTTTCGGCTCAATTAGAAGCCATGAACCGGAAGATAGACAGCATGGGAGCGGCAGCAATGCAAGCCCAAGCTATCTTCTGTGAGCTGTGTGGAGGCGGTCATCCTAGCATCGAGTGTCAGGCAGGTAACCAGTTTAACCAATCTGTTGAGGCTGTGAATTTTGTAGGTAACAGGCCACCCAACAATTCATACTCGAATTACAATCAACCATGGAGGAACCACCCGAATTTGAGATGGTCGAATCAAGAGAATGTGTTGAACCCACAACCGCAGGCAGGGTTCACACAAAAGCCGAGTATGGAGGAACTTATGGCAAAGTTTATTTCATCAACGGAGGTAAGGATGCAGAATCAGGATGCATCTATTAAAAATTTGGAAGTGCAGATAGGGAAGTTGGCCACGTTGATATCTGGGAGGACTCAAGGTACACTCCCGAGTGATTCTGTAAAGAATCCAAAGGAGCCATCGAATTGACAAGACGAGGAGGTGACAGTCCAGCTTGGGACTATAAATTAAGAACTTTCTCTTCCTTCCTCGAGTTTTGTTTCAATTCCTTGTTTTAGTTTGTTTTGTTGTTAGTTGTGTTTCTAGTTTGTCGGGGAATGAATTCGTGTGTTTTCTATTGCAGGTATGAAAGCAAGAGCAATTTGGTTGTAGGCGACGCAATCCGAGAGAAAGTGTTGAGAGAAATTTAAATTTCTGGCTTCTGGTGTTGGTGATCGATCGAGACAAAATCTCGATCGATCGCCCAAAGTTTTTAAAAGACGTTTTAAGCTACTGCCTTGCTCGATCGATCGAAATTTTTTTTCGATCGATCGAGCGAGAGAAAATTTTGAAAAAAGTATAGGGCACCGAAGACAAAGCTGCACTTTACAAAACACCTTCTCTCCTACTCCACAGCAGAACCCTAGTCGCCTCTTCCAAATTTTGCACCAAATCTCATCCTATTTCCATCAAATTTCCAATTTACTTCAACTCTTGGAAGTAATATTTATTCTAATGAGATTTTCATTGCAGATTTGAAGAATTGCAAGGCAAATTGGGTAGAAGTGCATCAAAAAGGGAATTCCAAGCCAAGTACCAAACTTTTCCAAGATCGGATTTTTAAGCGGTAATTGGTTTCCAATTCTCAAAGATTTTATCTTTTGGTGAAATTTCTTGAATTGTAGTAGAATTGGGTTAGGAAGGATTTAAATTTGGAGGAAGTTTTGTGGTGTTGAAGGGTGTTGGATTTACAGTGTTGTGTGGTGTTAGTTGAAGTTAATTGGGTTAGTTGGGAATAATTTAGCAAGAAAATGTCGTCTAGAAAGAGGTCAAAGCAGGCGGAGGCTTCCCAAAATCAAAAGCAGGCGGAGGCCACTGTTTCTGAGCCAGTGTATGACGAACAGAAATTTATCAATGCCACAATTGCTGAGTTATATCCCACCTATCATAAGAAACCCCTGAGCCGTGAAAGGGGAATGAGCATGGATAAATTGGAGTGTCCTGTCATTAGGACAGTACGCCGAAAAGGGTGGTTTCCATTTGTTCAGACACCGATTGATGCTGTGGTGCCACTGGCAAGGGAGTTTTACACAAATCTTCGAGCTGTTAAACCAGGGCACCAAGTAAGTGTTTATGTTCGAGGAGAAGGATGTGTTGGTGGATCGAGCCGCAATCAATAATATTCACCGGATGCCTGTCATTCACAACTGTGCATACCAATCTTTCAAGAATAGCAAGATTGACTACGATGAGGTATTGACAGTTATTGGCAAGCCGGGAGTGGATTGGCAAAGGAATGATAAAGCAGCGCCACAGTTGGTTCTAAAGAAGCATTTGAAGCCAGAGGCCCAAGCATGGTTTTCATTTGTCGCCTCGCGGGTCATGCCATCGACCCACACTTCTGAGGTGACAAAAGACAGAGCGGTTCCTGGTATATGTCCATCCTCTCAGGGAAGGAAGTGGACTTCGGCGAGATCATCAGTGATCACATTCAAGAGATTGGGAGCAGCCCACCGACCTCCGCACTACCGTTTCCATCCACGATCACTGCGTTATGTCAGCGGTACGGAGTGACATGGGGGGAAGACGAGGAGCTACTTCCGCCGAAGACACCGATCATTGTGGACGGTCCACCACCTCCTACGGGCCGACGAAGGGCCGAGCCAAGACCTTCGGACACTACACAAGCTGGAGCATCATCCTCTACTGCAGAACATACATGTGTTACTTTGGACTCTCTTCATAGGGATCTCCAGAGATATTCGCCTGGAGCAGCAGAGCATTCACAGCATGCAGCGGGACATTCATAGCATGCAGAGAGCATTGCAGATGGACCCTGAGCAGGTAGCTCAGCGTCAGATGGAGTTCATGCACTATCAGAGTGCATGGAACACTGCCATGGCCCAGGGCTTTCCAGGTTTCGAGTTCCCGCCGGAGCCACACTTTGCACCTTATCATCCGCATGCACCTCCAACTTCTGAGTACCCACCATTTCCGCCATATCAGGGCGAGGAGCACCACTACCAGTCCCCCCTCCGGAGCATGATGAGGACGACGATCAGTGACGATCATCGTCATGGTATGTGTCTTTGCCTGTGCATTCATTTTTCTTGTTCATTGAGGGCAATTCACATGCTAAGTTTGGGGGGGGGGGGGGGGTTTTGAGTATTTGTATATATCGTGTACTTGCACATTCTGCTACTTGTCTTGTTTCTTTCACTAGCATGACTGCATGATTTTGAGACTGATTCATCCTTAGCATTACCAACAAAATTTTTTTTATTGATTGAGTTATTCTTGAGAATTGATGAGTTGGAATTGCAACGGTAATACATGATGAAATTAATCCTCATCTAGATAGGAGTCGTGGAAATGTTTAACTTGTTTGCATATATCCGTTGTTAACCATATGTCAAAACTGAGGAATTATTTGAGCACTTATTGAGTCATGATTGAGTGAAGTATGTATTGATTAAATTTAAAATTTTTGTTAACTATGATGAGTCTTGAGTATCTAGATAACTCTACAGTTTAGTTGAAAGCACTTTGAGGCGAAATTTATAATTATGAACTAGACTTGGAGATGATTTAGGCGATCTTTGGACCATTTGAGCCTTTCAAGCCTACCTGGTATACATTATTCCTTAGTGTCCCCTTTTGAGCCTTATTGAAAAAAGAATGTATATGCATTGCATATGATTAGACCCCCATTCGGCATTCTTGGCAAACTCATTATACCCACCTTGGTTTGAGCCTAAAAGAACAATTCTATCCATCCCTAGGAGAGTTATAATGAATCTCATTCATTGCACGGATTGTTATATGCAAATGAGTTCAAAAAGGACGAAAGAATGAGCAAAGAAAAAGAAATGCTGTAGAGAAAAGCCTTGAAAAGAAAAATTCAAATAAGACCCAAAGTGGCCAAGGCTAGAAAAAGTTGAAGAGAAGCTTAAAATAGTTGAACTGATTTTATTATACTCTCTTCTTTGAATTCATCCTACCTTTTCTTTGAAGCCGACACCAAAAGGCCTAACGTTATAATAGCTTTTAAGACCTTTTGATCCAAGTCTAGGGAATAATTACATTAGTGGAGAAGTGCTGGATATTAAATTTGTAGAGTAATTCAAAGTAATCTTGACTAGGAGTTGATATGGCACATGTTGATCTTAAAGATATGGTATGTACTCATGTTTGACAATAGCACACACGCACGTTCCGATGTTGCGATGTATTGTTTAACTTAGGAGAAATGCTTCTTGTTAAGTGTGGAATGACTTCTATTGAAGTGTAAGTAGGATTTCTGAGTTTTTACGTATGTTGTAAAGATGATTCATGCTTTAGTCGAGTTTAACTTTCTTTTTGAGCTTATTGCTTGCTCGAGGACGATCAAGTCTAAGTTTGAGGGAGTTGATAGGCTTAGATTTTAAGTGTTTTTAACTGTAATTCTTCCCATTTTCGTACTTTTCCTGATGATATTAAATTTTTGGTGTTTATTCGTTTGTTCAGGAAATTAGATCGGAAGTGGAAGAAATGAGCTAATATGAAGATAACGG